>CM037853.1:130283369-130916361 GCA_021234595.1 Delia radicum
TGCTGCTCCGAACCATTACCAATTTTAATGAATGAATGTCAGTAGAAGGCGAACAAGTTAACAAAAATAACAAAAAATCGACTCGCAGCAATATTAGGTAAAAAGCCGCATTTGTTATTACGGGTTGTTTGCCATAACTTTTGTGTGCGAGACGGTGTGTGCGTGTGTTTTTGTTTAAGTGTATGTGTCGTGGTCAACATCGGTAGCTATTGTTGGTTGAGACACCAAAATCAGCAGCACCAGACGAGAAATCGATGAAAATCATGGCAGACTTAGATGCAGTACATTTGGGATTAGATGAAAATGAAGCTGACATTGCTGAAGAATTACAACATTTTGATGATTCTTTCGATACACGCAGTGAAGCCTCCGAATCTGGTTCGGATTCTTCCGATTCCCAGCCCAGTATAAGTTCTGTTAGTACTACTCAATCGAGTAAATCTAAAGAAAAACAAAAAACTAAAAAAACTGAAAAACCTTCAAAAGAAACTGATAAAAAATCAGCTGCCAAACGTTCTGGTTCTAAGGCTAAAGATTCAGCATCTGCCAATGCGGTTAATGGCAAATCATTATCCAAAAAGAAAAAGGAATCTTCGAAAAATGCTGAACCTTCCACGGATTCAGTAGAACCTAAAAAGTCCGAAACGGCTAATGATTCTAAAACATCATTCCGTAAGAAATCCATTGATACTACACAAAATACTTCATCGAACAATGCCAATGTTAGTGGCAGTGCTAAAAGTGAGGCCAGTGATGATGAATCCAGCACTAAACCCAAAACTAATTTAGCTCCTTTTGATAGTGACTCTGAATCAGAAGATTCTGATTCGGCAGCAAATATAAAGCGAAATGGTCGTAAAAATACCTCTAAAAGTTCAACGCCCGAAAAGAAAACTAGCTCTGGTAGTGGCAAAGGTGTCTTTTCATATGATTACAAGACCAAATTGAATTATTTATTCCGTGATACACGATTCTTCCTAATTAAATCAAATAATGCTGACAATGTCGGCATAGCTAAGAGTAAAAGTGTTTGGGCTACATTGCCACAAAATGATGCCAACCTTAATCAGGCCTTCAAGGAGGCACGTAATGTTTTATTAATTTATTCCGTTAATGAGAGCGGTAAGTAGAAACTGTTAAGAAAATTATAATTTTTAAAATTTAATTTAACCTCTTGGAGCCTTTGTCCACCCACATACGCTCATGATACTTTATAGTTTACTTTTTAAATTTAAAACAGAATGACTTATTATATAAAGAAATTAAAAAAAGGTCCATATTTATTCATTATGATCACAAAAATATGACAATTAAATAGTAGTGTCCGACCGAGTATTCGGCTTCGGCTTTTTAGTTTGGCCAAATAGTGATTGATGTGTTTGGCAAAATTTTGGAACTCCGAATTCCGTGTATTTGAAGAAATTGAGTACATTTTCAGAATAAAATCTTTAATTTCGAGTGCAACCACAATAATGCATATCAAATTCGTTATATATTTTATTAAAAATAACAAAGTTCAAGCATTGCCATTTCTTTTCTTTCGAAAGACAACATTAAAATAACACATTGAACCCATTATTTCATATTTCTGAAAGGAAATTGTAAATTAGTTATTTTTTTTTCCGATTTATTTATGTTTAAATATTTTTTGTTTTACTTTAAACAAATTTCGTTGCCAAAATTGACCAAATTTCTGGTTTTACTAAAATTATAAAGTAATTTTAAAAGTTCGACTTGGCTTCAACCGAACATTGAAAATCTGGCCAAAGTTCGGCTACGTCTTCGGCAAAAAAAAAGTGAATTAAATAGTATTAGTAAAGGCAATTCAATTGCTAATCATAAAAGATAGGTAAATTTCAGTAAAACTAAAAACTTAATACACTTCACTATTTAAATATTTAATAAGGACTAAAGGTTGACATAACCAAAATCGAACCATTTTTAATCTTTGTTCTCTTCAAAACTACTTGACTAATATAAATAAAATCTATGATTTCAGTAGACTATTACCTTCTCATTTTATTTCAATAAAAACGATTTTTGAAATTTAATAAAGTTTTGTAAAAAATGGCTTCAGAGCTTAATCGAAGAAAACTTATTCTGCACGAATATAATAAAAATAAAAGCGTTTCGATACGTTTGAAAGGAAAATATATTAAATAAATATATTCCATGGTAAGAAAAGCTATTAAAATCTTGAATGAACTTTTGTCAATTGAAAGAAAGCGTGGAAGTGAGCATGGCCAAAGCGTTTTAAAAGCTGCGGAAAATGTAATAGAAGTTTTAAAAAGGATTCTACCATTTTAACTCGAGTAGTCTAGAGTAAAACCAAGAAATCGAAACATTTTGTTGAGAATGTCAAAAAGCGTAATGGACTCAAGTGTATCAAAGCTCAGTTATGTCCAGGCAGACCTGCAAAACAAAATTTATCAGCAAAAACACACAGTCAATGTCGTTACGAAAAACAATTAAAATATAATTGCGTGATAATAGATGAAACATATTGCTTTGCAAACTTCCGGTAAACTGCAGGACAAGATTTTTATACAGCATGTAGTCGTGGTGATTCTCCTCCAGATCCATGTAAACAGAAAATTAAGTCAAAATTTTTAAAAAAAAAAGTATCTGGTTCTGCAATAAATGGTGAAATTTATAATAGAAGAATGCTTAAAAAATCGGCTCTTACCATTTGTAAGATCTCACAAAAAGCGTTATTTTGGCTTGACCTAGCCAGTTGTCATTATGCAAGAGCAACAATTGCAACAAAATCGACTTTGTACAAAAAGAAAACTATCTACCAAATTGTCCAGAACTACGTCCAATAGAAGAATATTTGTCAATTATAAACGAACTTTAAAGAAAACAGGAATGACGGTGTCAACTGTAAAAGAGCTCAAATCTAAATTGAATTTGGCAGCCAGAAAAGTGGATTAAAGTTCGTACAAAATCTAATGGGACGAATTCGAAAAAAAGTGCGATGTTTTGCTTACCAATCGACTTCTAATTATTTTCTTTTTTTACATTTTGGTAGTTACTATAGATATATATAATAAAATATAAAAAAAAAACTTAAGAAGCTTTCTTGGATATTTTTTATTTAGAAAACATTGTGGTTCGATTTTGGTTATTTCAACCTTTAGTACCCACTATAACCGCCTCTGTATTCCATCACTTTCTTCATTATGTTTGGCATCTTTCTGGTGTAATTTTGTAGCAAGCCTTCTTGGTTTTCTCCCACAGATCGTCTTTATTTCTAAAACTTTCCTTTACCAACTTTTGTTTAATTTGTAATTTGAATGTATTTCAAAGAACCAACCGAGCCCCTTGGGTCATAAAGTTGGTAGACCAACATTAACAATAAACTTCATTATATCACTTAAAACTATAAAACCTTAAATATCATGATTTCAAACAATATAAAACAGTTTGCAAATAGCAAGTTTAACTTACAAAAATTAGAGTAAAAAGTTTAAAAAAATTATTAAAGAATATGAAATAAACGCACATGACAAAATGTATTGCAGTTTAAAATGTTTTAATTCAAAGTTAATCCTTATTATTGATAATTCCTATTAGAGATTGAGTTGCCCAGCTCGGCAACTTTATCTCTGACATACACTTGGTATCCAACTAATGAATGTGAATAAACCGAATCATAATGTGATAATTGTGGAAAAGTGATAACAATAGGATTAAAAAGAGGAAGCATTTTAGATGAAAAATAAACTGTTCATAGGTATTAGTTAAATCGGTCTCTTCTGATAAAAAAAATAATACATTGTGAATGCTGTGATTGACAAATCTCCACATAGTCACACTCATCACTGTGTAGACCGTGGCTCAACTCGCTAAGAGGTGATAGCCTGTTGTATGGCTGTGGGTTTGAAACTCACTATGACACAAAAGTAAAAAGTTTCTCATATTGAGCAATTTAACAATTTAAAACATTTTGTTCAATTGACACATAAATTAACCACTGACGAGTCCTTGAAGGGGACAAAACTGCTGCAGTCTGGCATATATATGCATTGTGTCCGTTTTTCAATAAAAATGTTTTCCCTCTACTTCTTCCTGTCAAGATTTAATTAAAAGAATCTTCAGTAATGACGGTTTTACAAACATATGACGGTTACAAACACAAGAAAAATAATTTTTTTTTTTTTTTAACTAAATCGATTATGAATAATATAATTTCTAATGGGATATAAAAGTTGAGGGTTTCCTCAGTGTTCATGATTAGAATAAAATGATAGATTAATAGCAATAGAATAACAACAATCGAATTCGAACAAAATTTTTAAAATTGCATTCCAAAAAATCAGATATATACCTCGAAACATGATCATATGGCTTGAATTTGTAAACAAAACATATTATTTTATTAACCCATTAATGCCTGACCCCCGATTCCATTGTCCAATATCGATGAAATTTCACACATTCTTTACTAAAGGTTTTGGA
This sequence comes from Delia radicum, assembly GCA_021234595.1. NCBI lineage: Eukaryota > Metazoa > Arthropoda > Insecta > Diptera > Anthomyiidae > Delia > Delia radicum. Next base: position 130,287,831 of record CM037853.1, read on the forward strand.
AGTTATTTGATATAATTTTCTTTTCGATTTCCCATACTTGGGACTTATGAATTAACCACTGATAAAAAATAATTCCTCTGTGATTTTTTAATTAAATTATTTTGTTATGCTCTTTCATGTAAAACTCTTCATTTTTACTTGAAAATAATCGATATTTCAAGCAAGGGTACTTCATAAAACTGTGAAATACGTATTTTAATGGTCATGTCATGAAATCATACCTGTAGCCCAAGTGAGTGGTCCTACCCAGCTACAAATTTTTTGCACTTTAAAGAATACCTAACACTATTAGCCAACAATAAAGTTTTCCGATGTGTCGCTTCTCCAATTTTTCAGAGGCAATTTCAATTCTTTCTTTCAATTTTTCAGAAAATGTAATTTTCAGCCAATTGAACAGATAATTACCAACCCCCAATTTTACATTTTACATTTTCATAAAGTATTCTAATCCTTTCTCCACCTACCTGTATAAATCAATTTGATGCAACTCTTACCTGGATTTAGCTATAATTTTTTTAAGATGGTTCCTTTTTGGGTATTTAAATACCCAATAGGCAGGAATGGGTTAAACAGTAAATTACATCTATTGAAGGCATCAACACTACAATCCAGAAAAAACTTTAAATAATGTAAATTTGGATCCCTGTTTTATTCTGATAACTGCTTTAATTATAAGTTATATGTTCTGAACTCTCTACTATCCGGGTTGTATGAATATGTTCCTGTGGTTAAATACAAAACTAAGAAAAAAAAGACCCTTGGATGAAAGAAGCGGACGTAATTAATGCTAGGACCATCAGGGATAGTACTTATGGAGAGTTTAAAGCTTCTCCTACTAAGGACAATCGGATAAAGTATTGTAAATTGAGAATTTAGCTTAAATCTCTTATAGGGAAGTATCGAAGGCAGCATCATATTAGGATGTTTGAGAACGTTGAAAGTAACAGGAGGTTGTAGATAGCAGAACGCGCGATTGCTAATTGTTGATATAAATACTTTTAATAATTCTTTTGTAAGTAATGAAAAAGAAGGTTTTTCATTTAGGAATATATATGCTGATGATTTATGTTGTGCTTTAATGAATGTTAAGTCAAATTCGATAGGAGTATATGGTTTTCCCCTTAAATTTATTAAATTAGTTTTTCCATTTATTCTGGAGCCACTTTTATATCTTTAATTATGTTATAATTACTTCATATCCTGATGGATGGAAACTTTCTAGAATTGTTCCAATATCGAAAAAGGGGTATGTGGATTTTAGACCTATTAGCATCCATCCTTCTGTTTCGAAAATTATTTTGCATGTATTGAAGAACAAATTTTTGACTATATTAATCAACACGATTTGGTGAAGAACATTCAATATGCTTACAGGAAGAGGCATAGTACATCTGCTATGTTAGTGGGCATCACTGAGACTGTTAGGGAGAATTTGAATGAACATAAAAAACAGTGTACTGGTATCTCTAGACCTTATCATTACACCATTCTTATTGGGAAATTGCAACGAAAACTTTGTTTTTCGGTAATTGCTTGTAAATTGATACATTCTTATTTGCAAGGGAGGTCGCAGTTTATAAGAGTATTATATTATTATTATTCATACATACTCTGGAGTGCCAAAGGGCTCGGTCATTTGGCCTATTTTATTCTTACTTTATTAAAATGATATTGTTGATTGCATGCATCTAACTTTGGTTAAGCCATGATGAATGTCTGAATTTAGGTCAGCATATTGACTCCATCTCCACTAAAGTTGAATTAGGTCTTAGCAAAGTATATAGTTGTTGGCTGCATCTTCCATTGGGGGTAAATTATAGGGCAGCGTGTGCGTTGTTAACTTCTTTAATAGCATTAAAAACAGTGCATGAATGCTCTTTTATTTATTTATTTTCTTCATTTCCAATGACCTAGCCTTTTGGCCATAATCGGTCATAAACTTTTAATCAAAAACAAGTTACAATATTTCCACAGTTCACGGATGGTCTTTTCCAAATATATATTAACATTTTTATTTAATAAAAATATGCTGCATACTAGGGTATTCAATCGGTTAACCGTTACTCGATTAATCGATGAAATGATGTCGAACAATTGTTCGAGTAATTCGAAGTGGCAAATTTCGAGTAAAGAATAACTCGAACAATTTTGGTCGATTAATCGAGTAACTCGAGTAATTTAAAAATATGAACTATTTTATGTTTTTTTAATATTTTGTATAAAATAATGTGACTGTCATAGTGAATATTTAAATGTTAAGTGTATTTTTATATTAAGTGAGCACTGTTAAAGAAATTATATTACGAAAAACGAAGAACTTAATGCGAAAAACTCCGATATCGAAGAAACTTGGATATTTTTTAAAGAAACAAGTTCTAAGACTGGGGTGTTCAAGATTATTGGTGCGGATTTGAGGGTTAAAAGTGGGATCAAACATTATTTTTTTTTTTAATTTAGTTGCCATTTGATCTAAAGAAACTACATATAAATACTATATTTTCAAAAAGGAATTTTTAAATGTCATTTACTAAAAACTTTTTGTTGGTCCCTTTTATGTCGTTGTAACAAGCCAATTTTAGAACCCCTATATGGAAATTCATAGCGGTCCTACGCAAAATTTCCACATATTAAAATTTACATATAGAAGTAATGAAGTTTTCATTAATATGATGAAAATCTTCTTAAATATTCATGAAAGTTGTTTCAAAACTTCTTTATAATTTTTTTAGAAAAATTACATATTTCAAAATCCCAAAATGATAGGACAAAATGGACTATTTTTTCATTTAGTACTAACACACTAATATAACAAAACTGTGTCAAGTCTGAGTGAAATTACAAAACGGATCACCTTACAAATATTTTTATAAAACAGTTTAATACATATTTATGAACCAGTTATATTGAAAAAAAATCAATGAAGATTTCAACATATTTATATAAAGAATTTCATTGATATAATAACGCTTTTGCTTTGAGTGTACTGAGACAAAACTGTCGCAATAATAAATGATCTTAGCAAATGTTTTTCTCTTTTAGATATACTTTTTACTAAAATTTTTAATTAATTTGTTAATTTTTATATATATGTTATATTAGTACTAATAAAATATAAAAACTTACAAAAATGTGAGTTTTTGGAAAATAAAATTAAAGTATTAAAATTGTTCGAGTTACTCGAGTTACTCGAGTTATTCGAGCAATTTTAAAATCTTACTCGCCTACTCGAGTAAATTAAAAACCTCAAAATCGAGTTACTCGATTACTCGAACAAAAGCAAACCCGAGTAAATTGAATACCCTACTGCATACTCTAGGGGATGTTTCTTTAAATATTAAAAAAAAAAATCTTTTGGTACCAGCGAGTATTGAACACATGAATCTGAGTTACGATCTGCTGTATTGTATTAAGTTGAAAATATTCGTATATTTTTATGAAAGCAAGAAAAATATGCTACAGAAATATATAATAAAAAAGATAAAATAATGATTAAAGTTTGATATAATTTTTATTAAAAAATAAAAATTATGTTTTTTTCGACCTTTAATTGTGCAATGAAAATTATTCAAGTTCGAGGACATACTCTATATTTCTTTATTAGGATATTGTCCAAACAAATAATCTATAGAGTGTTTTGTTTTTTGATCAATGGTTATAATCTTTAACTTCAAGCTCATATATTAGTTCTCATGTAGTGAGTAAACTAGTTTATATGAATCTTTGATGTTTGTCATGTGATTGTTACCGCTTTAAAAACGTGTTCTGATGATGGGAACCTAGAAAATTCCCGAAATAGATCTATCAACACATTCCTGAAAGGGTCAAATAATAAATTTGAAAACAAAACACTCTATAGATTATATGTCAGGACAATATCCTAATAAAGAAATATAGAGTATGGCCTCGAACTTGAATAATTTTCATTTTCATTATAAAATAATGATTTCTTAAAACATTTTTATTATGTGATTTCGTATCAATGAGATATGAGATTAGATTAAAAAAACATATTAAGAAATAATAAAAAATAACAAAAAAGCTCATTTAACAATTTTAAATTCATTGCATATTTTAAAATATTATAATATAATAATTAATTTGACGAGAAGTGTCTGAAATAAGATAAAATATACCAGACAATTAAAAAAAGTATTAGAGAAATAGGTTAACAGGTAGGGAAAAGTGGCCTGCAATGAAACCAGTGTGCCTTGGAACGTAAGATCTTTTAATGTTTCCCGTATTTTTTTCTAAAGATCTGGGCAAGAGTTCGGTAAAAACTATAGAAAAATTAAAGTGATATATTTAAATTAAGTAAAAGTTATTTAACAAGATTTCGCTTCGTTTTTTAAAATTTTTTGTGATCTGGAACAATAGAATTAAAAAATAAAATAGATTTTTGAAGCCAAAATCAAATTTTTTCACCTAATTTTTTTTGAATATTGCACATGTTTCAATACAGTCCTAAAAAGTATGTCTTAAAACAAATATGAAAAATTCAATAAACTAATTTTTAGCAGTGAAATACATCTTAATTTTCTTATCAACATAACAATAAAAAATATAAAACTTTAGGTTTTTTATATTTTTAAATAATTTTTAACAAAAAGTTCCATCGCAAAGGCCAAAAAAACATTTTTATCAAATAATTATTTGTTAACTCTGGATAACAATTTTTTCTACAATTTTTTTACAATTTTTTTCTTTACGATTAAAGTCAAGATATTAATTATTTGGTCGTTTACTTAATTATCTTACATTACTCAGAAAAAAAGCAAAATTAAATAAAAAAATACTAAAAAAATTAATCAGAATTAAAAAAAAAATAAAAAAAAAAATTATCTCAACAGCCCGGAATCGATCTCGCAACCTTCTGATTACAAAACCACCCACTTACCACCTCAACCTTCATATAAAAAAAAGAATATATGAACTTATGAAAAAGCACTTCTTAGGATGTTATTAATTTAGATACCAATTAATTTATATGGTGATGCAAATGTTGTTGAAAATAACTTTAATTTAACATTTTTGGCAGTTGGTAACAATAACTTCTATGAAAGCGAAAAATGTGCGTATACTAATGCTTTGGAAGTCAAGTTAAAGAGGTTTTTAAAGCACTTCTACCACTTTATTTTGCTGGGTTGTGTATGGTGTTGGTTGTCGTGATCATGTTTCTATGGATGTGAAAAGATTTCTGGGTTGTTCATTTAATGACTACTTGCGGTTAAGAAATTTGTTATTCTTTTACAAGATAATGTACTATGGAGTGCCGTATGATTTATTTTCAAGATTTACATTCACGAGATATACTACAACCCCACGTATTGTTGAACCCCTTATTTTCATGTAGGATCTTTGCTCAATCTTTCATTATTAGAACTTGTAGGGGTTAGAACTACTTACTATACCATTTGCAAAATTTCACGTCAACACCTGGTAATTTTATTGGATATACAAGTTAATAATGTATATTTTTTTGCTTGAAAAATGCATTTATTATAATAACAAAATGAATTAGGAATTATTCAAAGTACTATCCATCGTTAGCCACTACTTGTTCCCACCTTTCTGGTAGCATATGGATTCTGCGCCAAAAGAACTGCTCCGGTTTTGAGGTAAAGAATGAATCAAGCCAATTTCTGATACCCTGTTCTGAAGGTATCAGATCGAAACAATTGTAGTCAGAAAGGGCAAGGTCCTGGCTATAAGGCGGGTGAGCCAAAACCTGCAACATGTGGCCGAGCGTTGTCATGATGGAGAATTATGGCCTCGTGTCTGGTCGAATATTCTGGTCGTTTTTCGTTGATTGTTCTCTTCAATCGAATCAATTGTGTTCGGTGCAGGTCCCCTGTGATCGTCTGACCCGATTTCAACAGCTCATAATACAAAACACCCTTCTGATCCCACCAAATACCGAACACTACCTTGTCTCCATGGATATTCGGCGTTGATTTGGCTGGTTGGCCGTTCTTTATATATGACTTTTTGCGATTGGGGTTATCTATTTTTCATCACCAGTAACAATACGACGCAAAAATGACTTCATTTTGTAGCGTTCAAGCAGCATTTCCGACATGCAAAATCGGCTTTCAACGTCTCTCGGCTTCAATTCACATGGGACCCAATTTCCTTGCTTTTGAATGAATCCCAATGCGTGTGTGACTCCCAATGATAATGCAAGTGCTTCATGCGTTTGACAATAATCTTCGTGGAGTAATGCTTTCAATTCCTCATCTTCAAACTTTTTCGGTTGACCAGGCCTCTCCTTGTCTTCTGTGTCGAAATCACCACTTTTGAATAGCGCAAACCATCGTTCACAAGTTTTTTGAGTTGGTGCATGTTGACCGTAAGCTTCTCCCAACAATCGCTAACTTTCAGCAGCCGTTTTCTTCATAAGAAAGAAGGTTATCAGACTTCCCCGAAAAACATCTTTTTTAGGCACAAAATTCGACATTATTATAGCTATTGAAAAAAATGTGTGTTAACACTTTGGCGTCTATCGAATACTGAATTATAATGACAGTTGTTTAAACTCCAAAATACCATATTTGTTATTATTGACACAAACCATATGTGATAGTTATGCCATATGTGGTCCAAATCGACCCAATTGGCACATGCTTTTAGCTTACTTCCGAAATAATTCATAGTTGTATCTTTGTGTTTGGCTCTTATTATTAAAAGTTGTGATCAATAGGGACTTAATGTATAATGGTGTTGTTTGTGCCTTAGCCATATTCAAAAAATGTAGAGCATACGATTTAAAACATTAGATACTTTTTTTCTATAATCCTGTTTTAGGGATTTTTTATGTATACACGGCTATTTACATATAATTTAAGAAATTTTGTAAATATTTATATTAAATTTGTAGAATATATTAACAATGCTGCACTTTGGCCTAAGAGGCTTATTGCGTTGCAAACAAATAAATAAAATAGAACTTCAATACAGTATAATAAGTTGGACATTAATAATGAATGTGCCATGCGTTTTCCAATAGAAAGTGCCAAATAAAGATTTAGGGAATATAATCTACGCAGGGTACAATTTATTTTGGAACTTAACCAGGTTATATGTAGACCGAATTCTAGATTATTATCTATTAAAATACCTAGACATCTCATAACTTTAACGAAATCAATATGCACCGCCGTTAATCGTAATAGATACATCCACTTCAGAGTTATGTTTATAGTTTATACTCAAACTACAATTTATCATCCAGGCAGAAATATTAGATAATAGCAATTTCATGTCAACGACAAAAGCATCACACTCAAAGTATGTTCAAAAAATTCGTTCATATATAGCATAAATAGTAAAGGCCCTATAACTGAGCCCTGTGGTACTCCACTGGGTAAGAAAAACCGAAATAATTGCATAGCTTATGTATTGGGATCGCATGACTAATGTTATCAATGGCTTTAGACAAGTCTAGAGATAACAACACTCCCACATTATCCTTATCCACTATACGTATAATAGAGTCCGTGAGTCAAATTACAAGTGAGGTCGTGCTATATCCTGTACGAAAACCTGATTGTAAAGAATTAAGAAAGTTATTGTCGTTCAAAAAACATCATAACCTGATCCTTATTAACGTGCTCAACAATTTTAGATGAGACAGGAACCAACGAAATTGGTCTAAACTCGTGACGAGAATCCTTCATATTAGGGATTACCTTAACAATTGATAAGATACTAAAGTTGCCTATGAATAAAAGAAAAAAGAGGTAAATCATCAGAACCAGAAGAAGCATTAGACTTGATATTGGAAAGAGCAATAAGTAGATCTTCAAAATCAATGTTACAAAATGAGAAATCGTTAACACAAAAATTTAAATTTTAATAAAAGGCCTCGAATAAATCAACTGATCTGTTATCGAAAACTCTATATTTAATTCATCCGGATTCAAATCATCTGCAAGGTCAACTGTATTTAAACACCCATTGGATCTTAACATCTTCCACATCGCGCTCTTATCTAGATTTCTAAATTTATTCGTATAAGCCATACTCTTAGCATTTCTAATCACTGTCTAGGATCGATTACGAGCTTTTCAATAAGATCTCCAATGGGTACTCTGAGATTTTCTTTAAATGCCAAATCTCTAAGTGACAGATGATAATTTATCAGTGGCGTATTAAACCAACTTTCCTTAGCCGGTGAAATACTAAATTTAAGTTCACCCCCAAGATTTTGTATTGGGTTCAAGTCGAGCGATTTGCTAGGCTTAAAAGATTGTTCTCCCTGAACCCATTATTTTCCAATGCAGAGGTATGCTTTTTGTCCTATATTGTTGATAAACCCCAAAGCAATGCTAGTTCTTCACGTGCATAAGTAAGCATAACGTCTTCAAAAATTTCTCGATAACCCATTGCGTTCATAGTATTTTCTATACGAAATATTGGACCTACCCTATTCAATGAGAAGCATCCCCATACCATAATGTTTAACAAACAGTCTCTTTGTGTGAATTGAACGTTGAACTATTTTCCTTTGGAGCGTCGAACGTTCCTCTGAAAGTCGTTTCCAAGCAAATTGATTTTTGTTTCGTCACTCCAAAGATTATTTCGCCTTCACTTCCGTACCAGTTCAAATGTTCATTAGCAAAGTTTAACCTCATAGTAGTATTTTTCTTACACATCAGGGTAACTTTTTTTTGCTGTGCGGCCGGGTAAATTAGCTTTTTGAAGACGTCGACGAACAGTTGGAACGCTGACTACGTTTCCAATTTCAGACGCAATTGCTTTTGAGAACTTTAACGGATTCCTTTTTGAGATCAAAATAAAGTGACCGCACATGTTCTATATGGTAGACCACATAGAACATGTATAGAAACGGTAATGACGTCATTACTTTTCTCAATACCGGCACCGACACCAGCTTACTCTCTGCATAACTTTCACACACATAATAAGTACTTACTAACCACTAGTTAATTTTCCCATTATTTCAATACCAAAAATAATGTCTTACCCATAAGTAGGGGAAGATGGGGTAATTTTGAAAAAAAAAAATTTTGTAGGTCTTAAAAAGCACCCAACTTTATTTTTGTTAATCTCTTGATATATCCATTCCACCCAAAAGAACACAACTAAATTATTCGTTAGTTGGATTTTTTGGCGATATTTTCAATGAAGAAAAGGTGGGGTAATTTGGGAAGTTGTGGGGTAATTTGGGATTACATTAAAATATACTAACATTTAACAAAATAGTTTTAGCGGTAATTCTTGTTTATTAGATGATAACTACTGAGATAAATGTAACAAAAAAAAAATTACAGAAAGAAATAAATAAACAAAATAAAATTAAATAAAGATACGTTCTTAATCTTCGCCTGAATATTCTGAGTTGTAATGAAAGCTGGCCATTATTTCAGCACATTTTAAGTGAACAGCCCTCTTGCATGTGTTGCAGTTCACTAAATAGTTAAAATTTCATTTCAGGGACATTATCCAAAGATATTGTGGAAGATGATGTTTCTTAGCAAATTTTTTCAATATTGAAATATTTGCGCAAACTAATACCCTTTAAAAAATCTATACCACGAAAATCTTTCGTAAAATATACTAAATCTACAAAATTTTTGTGTGCATTATACGAATTTATTTTTGTATTTTACGAAAGAGTTTCGTTGTTTCGCACCACGATAATCTTTCGTAGAACACAAAATCGCGAAATTTTGTATACATTTAAAGAATTTTTTATATTTTTATTATTATTTATTTTTTATACTAACGAATTTTAATGCTTTGTTTGCTTTTTTATGAAACAATATTGTGAAATAGAATACAGTTTTTATATTTATTTTAATATTTAACAAAATGTTGTTAGTTTTTCAAATTTTAGACCTCTACCCCCCTTTAATATTAACCCAACTTGGCTTGGAAGGAAGTGTCATATAAATATGACATCGTACTAGTTTTGGGTTGTTAGCTCTAACGGTTGTCGAAATATCGCGTTTTAAAATATGACAAAAAATCTAAAATTTAATTTTCCATATCTTTTTAACGGTTAAAGATACGTAATTCATTGGTACCTCAGTTTAAAGCCACCGTTATCGTGCTTTAAATAAAATAAGCAAAAATAATAATTTTTTAAGGTAAAATGCATTTTTTTAAAAATCCGCGGTATCAAAAAACAGTTTTTTTTTTTTTTTTTTTTTTTTTATTATTATTTTCGAATATTTGTCATATTTTGAAACTCGACATATCAAGATCCGCTGATATTATACGAGGTTATAGTTATATGAGCTATATGACCAAAGCAAGTTTGGTTGAAATCAGAAGGAGTGGAGGTGATCCAGTGGTTGATTTTACATGTTTTCAGTCCATTCGTTTATGGAAAATTTTCAAAAAATTTTATTATTGGATTTTTTTAACAAATTTAAAAAAATAATGCTATTTATTTAAACTCAAAATATGTATATATTTCATTTATATTAATTTTATAAATTTATATATTATTAAGGGTGAAAAATAACTTAAAACGAAAATTAAATGAAAACAGTTTTAAAAATAAAGGTTGATTCATAATACTGGAGTAATAATATACACGACAGATTGGTTTTTGTTCCTTTCTCTTTTGAACTTAAATATTTTTGTATTATTCTATATATTTTTTTTTTAATCCAATCTGTAGCGTGAGTATAATCTTTTGATAAAAAATACCTTTAAAATTACCTTTATTAAATCCCATTTTTTATAATAAGTATTACACAGTGCAACACGAAAAAAAATAACCATATAGAGCAATTCCATATGAAAACGATCAAAATTGGCAAATTTTTGGACGACCCCTCTCCGATTTTAAAATAAATAGTCTCAATCGATTGCCCAGCAAAAAATAATGTACCTACATATTTTTTTTTTTTTATAGTGACTGGTTTAGTAGTGGTGTGCACCACTGTCATGTGACAAAATTGAAGAATTCTTCATAAGGGACCTCATTGAAAGTTGTTTTTAAAAAAAACTACTAAAGCGATCGCAACGAGTGATAGCTCGTTGGAAAGGTATTGAATCAGGCTTTAATTGAAAAATAAAATTTTCCTAATTTTTCTTGTTAAATAATTAAAAATAATTCAATTATAAAAAATATAAAAACAATGAGAACAAGGTGGTCTCTTAAATGCTCTTCTCCTGTCCAAACAAGGAGTCGGGGCCCATTTTTTTATTGCTGATTCTTAAAGCAAAAATTATGAGGAATCCAAAAAAAATAAAATTAGCCGGAAAATTTAGGAGCTTCTGTGGAAAATCGGAAAATTTAATTTTCATGGGAAACAAGGTAAATTTCTGAGAAAAATTAGGAAAATTTTATTTATTTTCCTAATTTTTCTTGTTAAAGAACTAAAAATAATTCAATTATAAAAAATATAAAAACAATGAGAACAAGGTGGTCTCTTAAATGCTCTTCTCCTGTCCAAACAAGGAGTCGGGCCCATTTTTTTATTGCTGATTCTTAAAGCAAAAATTATGAGGAATCCAAAAAAAATAAAATTAGCCGGAAAATTTAGGAGCTTCTGTGGAAAATCGGAAAATTTAATTTTCATGGGAAAATTTAATTTTCATGGGAAAAAATGTAAATTTCTGAGAAAAATTAGAAAAATTTTATTTTTCAATTAAAGCCTGATTCAATACCTTTCCAACGAGCTATCACTCGTTGCGATCGCTTTAGTAGTTTTTTCTGGAAGGTGAAGTTTTTTTGATTTTATATGTTCGCAATTTTTGTTCTTTATGACAAGAGCTACAACTTTGCCATAGAGAGTAAATCGAAATTCTGAACGGTTTGCAAGATATGAGCCTGAGAAAATGATCACTTTTTTGCGAAAATGATACCGAGGCCCCAAATCTTTGGCGGCCCATAAACAAAAGAGGAGATGACTTTGGGAAAAATTGGGAGACACGGGTCTTTTTTTTTTTTAGTCTTTTATCACGTAGTGGTGGGCGTATATGGTTATTTTGAAATGACTTAAAAAATTACACACAGTGTTATTATAGTATCGCAGACAGCAAAACATGGATGAGGGTTATTATTCTATGAATCGAAAATTAATCATCATGAAATATACAAACATTGAAGGCAATCATTATTGAATTGGCTCTTAAATGTAATTGAATTTAAATATTTTGTAAACAAAGCTTGAAAAATTAATTTTTGAGTCTATAGAATTTTTTTAAATATCTATTTGGATATTGTTTGAATCAAAAAACAAGCCGACGAAAAAGTTTATATACAGTCATAGTCAAAAGTATTTACACAACAAACACTTTTTTACATTTTCCACTAAATGAGCTTGTTGTTGTTGTTTTTCGAAGTAAGTTGCAAAAAAAAGTGTTGTTGTCGCTTAGCTTGCTTTATGCAGAAGCAAATTAAAGAGAATTAGAAAAGATAACGGTTCATACTACAAAAATAGAAGCAAATGTACTGATGCTTATAAATTGTCAAAAGTATTTACTCACATTTTATTTGCTTCAAAAGTATTTACACAATAGAAATTATCATTTATTCTTGAATTTGCTTTGGGTAAGTGCAGTCCTTAGCTTTTGTCGCAGTGTCAACAAATTAATAGGTATTTAAATTTCAGAAATTCCTGAGGAGAATGAATTATCAGTTGAAATCCGATCTGAGATTGTTACCAAATTTAAGGGTGGTACGTCAGCGACGGACTTAGTAAAGTCGTACAATATTTCTCGTAAAACCGTGTATAATTTGGTTAAAAAAAAAGACACACACGGAAACTTGGAAAATTTAAAGAGAACTGGGCGGAAACTTGCCATGAATGAAAGAGAATGTAGAAGATTATTAGGAACATTCATAGAAAATCCTACATTAAGTCCTGTCAAAGTTGCAGCTGCATCGGAAAAATTAATTGGAAAAGAAGTTAGGGATGCTACACTGCGTCGCAGGTTGAAAGAGGTTAACATCAAAACCTATGTTGTGTGCAAAATAGTGGATATTACTCCAACGAACCAAGCTAAACGTCTCTTATTTGCTTTGGAGTATATTAAGAAACCTATACAGTTCTGGTACAATGTGCCAGGGTACGTTTGGTAAACACTTCATGCATCTACGACCACACCAAAAGAATAATGCAGTGCAGCCACTTAACAGATTTGGAGGTGGCACGGTGATGTTTTGGGGATGTCCATCATACTATGGATTTGGAGATTTGGTACCGATAAATGGCACTTTAAATCAGTCCGGTTACATTGGAATTTTAAATGACCACGCCTTTCCGTCAGGAAATATACTCTTTCCAACCAATGACTGGATTCTACAACAGGCAATGCTCCATGTCATAAAGGATGGCTACCTAACAAATTGTTAAAAGACATTAACCAAGCTGTTCTTTCTTGGCCTGCCCAGAACCCCGACCTTAATGTTATTGAAAATGTTTGGGCCTTCATATAACAGCAGAGGACTATTGATAAAGATCGAAAAAGAGAGGATACCATAGTCGAGAAAGGGAAATTTGGAACAAATTGACTCTTGAGTTTGCCCTCAACTTAATTGAATCAATTCCAGCCAGGTTACAGGCAGTTATTGATGCCAAAGGTGGTATTACTAAATATTAGTTAATGGTAATTAAGTAACCAGAAAAAGATTTTAAAAATTCATTAAATAAAAAGAATACTATTAAATTAAAGTTTTGCGTAAATACTTTTGAAGCAAAATAAAATGTGAGTAAATATTTTTGACAATTTATAAGCATCAGTACATTTGCTTTTATTTTTGTAGTATGAACCGTTATCTTTTCCAATTCGCTTTAATTTGCTTCTGCATAAATCAAGCTAAGCGACAACAACACTTTTTTTTGCAACTTACTTCCAAAAACAACAACAACAAGCTCATTTAGTGGAAAATGTAAAAAAGTGTTTGTTGTGTAAATACTTTTGACTATGACTGTATAGTGATATATAGCATGATATAATTGTATATATGTATATATTTACATCCCATACTTGTTTTTACGAAAATTTCTAATTTACATATAAGTTGATATTTTTTTATCTATTCATATATACTTGATATAGCTAAATATGAGATTATACTTTAATGTATAAATATATGATGCAGTAAAATCAAACAAATTGTATCACTTTTGTATATAACTAGCTGACACGGCAAACGTTGTTTTGCCTTCAAATTTTATTTGTGTTAATTAGCTGACCCGGCAGACGTTGTCCTGCATTGGCATTGGTATATTTATAAATGATTGATTAAGTTGATTGACATCTATCTATACGTTCTTTGGCATAATTTTTTTCTTGGTTTATAATTTCCATGTTACGAATTGTTTTTCATTTCTTTTTTGAACTAACAGCGGATTTAAAATGCTCTTCATAGAATTTTGACTTGGCAATCTTTACTTGCATGTTTACTCTGTTTCTCAAGGACTTAAAAGTTTCATGAAGCTCCGTAGTTTTAAACCTTTTCCATCTCGCATAGGCATGATATCTTTCAGTGATTAGTAATTTTATTTCATTTGAAAATCAAGGGTGTTCATATCGAATACGTTTTGTTTTGATTATAATTTATTTGTTATAAAGTAAGTCCATATTGTTGTGTAGAAAATTGACTTGATCATCTACATTTGGCATATAAAACATACGATTCCATTGGATTGTATACAACTCGTTGGTCAAAGGCTGATAGTCCAAATTCTTAAAGTCTCTATAAGAAATCGATTGACTTTGAACTTCAGTTTGGAAATCATAAACAAGAAAAATAAGGTCGAGCTTAGAAAATAGCGAAGACGAAAGTTGATCATACAACAGTAATCGTGACAAATTGTTTACAAAACAAAGGTCCAGAAGTGTGTTGCTAGTTCTTGTAAAGTGCGTTAGTAAAGAGTGGCTTACTAAGTTCAGTCCGATAGCACTCATATGGTCACTTAGTCTGCGGTCTTCTAATATATTAAAGTTGAAGTCACCAACTAGAATAACATCAGTGTAACCCATAGTTATTGTTGGTATGTTTTCTAACCACTTTTCCATTTTGATACGATTATTTGATCTATAATTAGTTCCTATTAGTAGCTTCTGGTTTCTGTTGGATATTTCCAAAAACAAATGTTCAATGCTATTATTGTTTTAAACGTCAGCATTAATTTCTTCAGTATTAACATCCTCGTCATGTTCTATATGGGAAACACCACCACCATGTGTAGTTCTATCCGCACGAAATAACTTATATCCACGTAGATTGTAAACATTGTCTTGCATATCTTTTAAGCACCAAGTTTCTGAGATACATATTTTATCAATATTAGATTCTTCGAATATAAAACGGAACTCGTTAATTTTATTATTAAGGCTTTGCGCGTTCAAATGGTAGATTGTAAGTCCACCAGACATTCTCTTTGATAAAATTCTGATCATATTAGATAAATTTTCTCTAGAACCAACCCCCAAATTACTATTGGATTGTACCATCATAAAAAAATAAAAATTTAGAAGCGATGCAAGCACGTTTATAAAAGCATGTAGTTTTAAATTAAAAATAATCGAAAAACAGCAACACAAGGTAAAAAAAAATATAAAAAAAGTTATAAAATTTAGGAATTTTATGCAAAAATATAAGTAATAAAATTTTTGGCAGTATTAGAATTTAATAAAACAATGATAAAAAAAAGAATAAAAAAGATAAAAACCTGTTGACTTTTTACTAAATCACTTATTTCGACTTAAGAAAAAAGTCTATGAAATTTATAGTCATTTTACATCAACGCTTTAAGCGCCAAATTTTATGAGATCGAATAATTATTTTTTTCAAAATTATAGTTAGTTCTGTATAACAAAAAAAAAAATTGTCGTTTGTAATAATTAGATTTCCACTTCAGCGATTATTTTTTTTTTAATCCAAAATGTGCTTTATAGAAAAGATATAAAAAATTACACTAAACTATTTTTTTTTTTTGCATATTACAACTTAACATTTTGATTGAAAAAAATTCAAAAATTGTTCATTGATTTAATGGTTTATTTTTTTTTGAAATTGTAAAAAAAATCATAAAAAAATTGAATGAAAAATCTACAATACTAATGAATTTTCATTTAGTTAATTCATTATTTCAATCAAATTATTCAATTCAATCAATAAATCCATTTTAATGAAATCGAATCATTAATACTATAAAGGAAAATTCTATCAGTGCAGACACTGTCTACTTGACAGTCGCAATTTATTTTTAATTAATATGCATTTGACAAATTTAATTTAGAAATGTTGAGGTTAAGAAGAAGAATAAACGTTTTTCTCTAAAAATTATAAACACTATTAAATTTTAAATCAGACATATTTTTTATATTTAAAATATTCTTCGTAAATTCCATCTAATCTTGTATTGTTTTTCAGGAAAATTTGCTGGATTTGCCCGTATGAGTGCGCAATCACGTCGTGATATTGCACAACCACCCTGGGTTTTACCACCCAGTATTTCTGCTAAAGCTTTGGGAGGTGTCATCGAAATTGATTGGATATGTCGTAAAGAACTCTCGTTTAATTGTACATCGCATTTGTATAATTCATGGAACGAAGGTAAACCAGTCAAAATCGGACGTGATGGTCAAGAAATTGAACCAAAGGTGGGTGCGGAACTGTGTCGTCTCTTCCCAGAAGATGAGAAAATCGAACTAACACCAATATTACGCAAATCCAAAGAAACGGCCAAAATGATGAGAGAAAAGGGTATACGTGTTATATATAAAGCACCGAAATCATTGTCGTCACGTGGAGGAGGTGGTCGAGGAAATCATCATTATCGTAGTGGCGGTGGTGGCGGTCGTGATGGTCGCGATGTTGGTGGTCCTATGCGCCATAAAAGATCATTTGGTGGACCACATCGTCCATATAAACTGCCACATATGGGTCCAGGCGGTTATAAGCGTGGTGGCTCACCCTACGGTAGGGGAGGACCAGGTGGTGGTCCAGGCGGCAGTGGTGGTTCAAGAGCTGGAGGCGGTGATTCTTCCTTACCACCCTGGGAAAGGTATATGTCACCAACAGCTGCTGCCGAGGCGTATTTGGCAGACTATATGCGTACAATGCATGGTCAATTGCCACCACTGCCGTTTGTACCACCATTTGGTCAAATACCACCACCAACACCGGGTAGTACAGCTGTACCACCTCCCGGTATGCCAGGATCAATGTATGAACAATTGCCACCACCGACCAGATACTATGATGGTCCCCCATTACCGGACTATCCACCACCCCAGCTAATGCGTCCTCCACCACCGGGTTATGATAAAAATGCACCTTCGTTTGAAGATTTTGCAGCCTGGAAACATGCTGGTTTACCCACTGGAGCATTGCCACCTGGTTTTCCAACAGGTTTGCCCGGTGGCAATGGTGGCAGCAGTGGATCTGGTGCCACAGGTGGAGGCAGCAGCGGTGCTGCTGGTGGTGGAAGCAACGGTGGTATCAACAATTCAAATTATCGCGGAAATCGAAATTCAAACTCCAACTCAAATGCAAACCGTTCTCGAGATCGTCCTGGTCGTGGTAATGAGTATAACCATCGCGGTGGTGGTAGTGCGGGCGGTTCTTCTCGTAGTGGTGGTGGAGATCGTGAACGTACTTACCGTGGTGGTAATGAACGTAGCAGTGGTCGTAATTATCGAGATAATCGACGTTAAGTGTAAAAAAAAAATATTTTTTTTAATTTTTATAAAATTATCGAATCGTATATTAATTTTTATTTAAAATATGAAAAAAGTTGCAATTAAAACTCCTCTACAAAAATTACCACTGTCTCTTTAAAGACGCAACATCATTCAACGCCTCCTATCTCTCCACTCGACTCTACTCAACATAAAAAGTGTTATTTTTTTTAAATGGTGTTGAAAAGAAGAAAAATATTCTCAATTTTTTTTTTTGAAGTGTTTTGAAATCAAGGATTTTTTTTTTTAATACATCATCTTACCACCAATTGATAAGAAAAAATATTTAAAACTTAAATCTTAAAAAAAAAATATATAAAAATATAAAAAAAAAATAAGTGTGAAAAAAAAGATTGAATCGATGCTTAAAAAAAGAAAAAAGTATAACAAAAACTTAATTTTTAGTATTTAACTTTAATTTAGTTTTTTCTTCCCCCTTTACATAATTATATAAAACTTTTAAGAATTAAACATACAAAAAAAGAAAATATTGAAAAAATATATTAAAAAAAAATAATAAAATGAATTCAAAAGAACTTTTTTATTGCAATAAATTAAGGTGGAGAGCCACACAAATATTTCAAAATATATATTAAATGAAACCCCAAAAGACTGACAAAGAATATAATTTTGAAATGAAATAAAGACGTTTATACTACTCTCCTTACCTTAAAAAATTAAAACGAACTGTTTAAAATTATTGCAAGTAAAGGAAATTTAAAAAAGAAAAAAGAAGAAATTCTCTTAAATGTTGGTTTGAAAAAAAAAAGAAAAAAAAAAACCAAAAACAAGTGCTAAATTAATAAATCGAATAAGTGCTATAGTGTTAAAGAAGAATGTAGTTTGAAACATTTTCAAATTCTCCAACAGCTAACGGACAATTTTCAAGTTCCCAACAAAAGTTACAAATTGAAGAAAAAAAAAACGAGAAAAACATCTCTAAAATATAGACTTTAAAATGGACTAGCTTTCAAGTGTTAAAAAGTTATTAAAATAACTTAAAAAAGTCGCTCCCAAATCCTACAGTTTCAAACTAATCAAAATAAAACTTTTTCACAATTCACTTAAAAAAAAAACTACAACCATATTTTTAAAACAATTTTAATTTAATTTAATATTTTATTGTCTTTCAGACTTTTAAGTTTACAATACCAAGCATGCAGTTTTTTTTTTTGCTTATTTGCCCGTCAATTATGCTGTTTCCATACAAAATGACTCATTATTTAGGGAAACAAATCAAGCATTCAAAAAGAAATTGTATTTGGTAAATATGATGCAATTATAAAATGGCGAAATTGTTTAAAAGAGCAGGAAGGAGTAAGTGTATATAAAAAATATTTCCATTTATAATTAAATAAAATCCGAATCAACCTAGCAAAAACAGGGTTTTAAGTTGAAACTTTCAACTCATTACCAGACTGTTTACTAGCTGCACTATTTTAGTAATGTACCGAAACATTTATATATATACTATATATATAAATATTTTGCTTTGAAAAAGACTCAAAATCGAAGAAATAAAATAAATTCCAAAAAATTTAACAAAAAATTTAAAATTCTGCAATAAGTTTGTTATAATTTTTATTAAAAATAAAAATTATGTTTTTTCGACCTTTAATTGTGCAATGAAAATGAAAATTATTCAAGTTCGAGGCCATATACTCTATATTTCTTCATTAGGATATTGTCCTAACAAATAATCTATAGAGGTTTTGTTTTCAAATTTATTATTTGACCCTTTCAGGAATGTGTTGATAGATCTATTTCGGGAATTTTCTAGGTTCCCATCATCAGAACACGTTTTGAAAGCGGTAACAATCCCATGCCAAACCTCAAGCATTCATATGAACTAGTTTACTCACTACATGAGAACTAATATACATATGAGTTTGAAATTAAAGATTATAACCATTGATCAAAAAATAAATTGAAAACTTGTTTGATGTGCAAGATCCACCTCTGGTGGATATTCAATACACGTTTTTTTTTGTTTCTCTCTCATTTTTTATATTTTGTTAAGTTAGTTAACAAAACAGGGAAAGTAAACTAGGCGGTACTCTGCCTTTTTTCACAAGTTTGTTATAATTTTTATTAAAAATAAAAATTATGTTTTTTCGACCTTTAATTGTGCAATGAAAATGAAAATTATTCAAGTTCGAGGCCATATACTCTATATTTCTTCATTAGGATATTGTCCTAACAAATAATCTATAGAGGTTTTGTTTTCAAATTTATTATTTGACCCTTTCAGGAATGTGTTGATAGATCTATTTCGGGAATTTTCTAGGTTCCCATCATCAGAACACGTTTTGAAAGCGGTAACAATCCCATGCCAAACCTCAAGCATTCATATGAACTAGTTTACTCACTACATGAGAACTAATATACATATGAGTTTGAAATTAAAGATTATAACCATTGATCAAAAAATAAATTGAAAACTTGTTTGATGTGCAAGATCCACCTCTGGTGGATATTCAATACACGTTTTTTTTTTTGTTTCTCTCTCAATAAAGTTATAATTAAAAAGACAGGAAAGCGCAAAATTATAAAAGATTGAAAAAAAAACACTTAGAAAACAAAGTCAAAAAAAATATAAAAATCTTAAATAAATTTTACACAAGCGCTCAAAAATTATAAATCCAAAAAAAATTAAAAACGACAAATAATTGTTCTCTGGTGATGACATTTTTAAATGAACTAGAAAAGGACTTTAAACAAATATAGTTAAGCACGGGTGCTCTAGAATTGGGTTTTGACAAAAAAAATTTCCCACAAAAAGAGAGTATGGGGTTTGAAAACACTATAAGGGTGTTCGATTACTTTCCCAGTAAAGTCCAGTAAAAATTACTCAGTAACAAAATTACAGAGAGTAAGACAAATTTACAAAAAAGTAAACGAACGGAAAATTTGTAACAATTGGTAAAATATATAAAACAGCTGATTTTAAATACCAAATATTAAAAAAAAATTAACTGGTCATTATGGAAAAGATAAAAATTAATTGAAATTGTCGACCAGAAATAATTTAGAATGTTTTTTAATATCTTCCATAGTTAATTCTTTAATATTTTGTACTTTGAATAAATAAACAATTAAAATTTAATTTAATATTTTTTTACAGTTATATTAGTTTTTTGTTTTTATATACATCGAGATTATTTTTATGTTATTTTCAATTTATAACGAGCTTTCAACCTCCGTATATTTACAAAAATAAAGCAAATCAAACATATTAGCTAGGTTGATACTAGTATTTCGATCTGGCTAAAGATCTCATCAGAACCCGAAGTTTTAGAAAAGCTAGAGCCTATATAATAGGCAGAACTTTAACAAAAAACCTATTAATAATCAATGTTGCTCCATTCTTGTCTTCTTAGTAATCAACCACGTGGTTAGGTCTTTTCCTAACAAGCATCATGACGTTACTAAATTTTGAAGACCAAAAATGTTCTATTTATATAAAAAATTTTTAGTGTGTACTCTGGCTCAAGTAATATTTTTTACAGTTATATTAGTTTTTTGTTTTTATATATTGTTTACTAAAAATACAAGCATATTTTTTCAATCATATGTTTTTTTTCTTACAAATTCTTACTGGCAAAAATTTATCCAGTAAAAACTTGTAAGTTTTTTTGTCAACAACCTGTCATTTTACTCTCTCTTCTTACTATTTTTTACTGAGTATTTGTGTTAACGAACACCTTCCAGTAAAAACTTTTACAAATTTTTAAAAAATGTTGTGTTATCGAACACACTTCATATTTATGATTAAAAAAAAACGCATTTTTAAAAAAATCCTAGGACGAATTTAAAAGTTATGACCATTTAAAGTTTTTGGTTTATAAAAATTGGGCGCCATTTGAAAATCTTATGAAAACAACTACTAAAATAAATATTTTTCAAAAATGAAAATTAAAAATAATACTGTAGTAAAAGCAAGCAATTTTCAATTAAATAAACACAATTAACAAAGTTTTTGTTAGGTAGAAAATATTCTTCGGAGATGAAATCTGCATGAAAGTGTCGTCCAAATCTCAAATTAAACCAACTACTAAACACCCCATTTAAACTTATTAAATTGATACACACGTTTTTAATTTTTTTTTATTTAGTTTTTATTTAAAATACAACACTGTACATATAATAAAATTTAAATATGATTCGAATTATACTCACAAACTGCTCTTTGTATCCATTTTCCGTAATGTGGATCACTAGTTGTTCGTTTAAACCTGTTCCAAACATTGAAGTCTGAGTGAACAGATTCGTAAGCCTATTCACTCCAAGGTCCTAATCCGGTGTCTGCTTTAGTACAAGAATCTAGTATATGATGAAATACTTCATGCACTTTGGGAGTTACTCACAATTTTTGGTTAGTCAGTGAACAAAATTGAAGGTAATTATTTTTAAATGTTTCAATATATTGCGCTTCATTTTCTTTTTGAACATTCCAAAACTTAGCCCATTCAAGTGAGATTTCTGGAAACATTCTTTCCAAACACTCGAATACTTTATTTACTACACCTAATAATAGGTGCAGCTCAGGTGGTGGAAATTTGTCCAAAACTAATGTTTCGTCTAGCTCAGATGTAATTGGATTGTTTACACAATTTTTAAAATATTTGGCTTCTTGATGCTTTCCACTTTCACACCAGCCTTCATAATTTTTACGAATGCTGCCAAATGTCCTTAGTTTTCCACACATTTGTAAGCGATTTTTTTCCACTTCGCACCAACAACACGGAAAGCTGGAAGCGTGGCTCACTAGACCCAAAACTATATTACCCAATTTTAAATCGTTTGCAAATACTATATTATTTGATAAAGTTTGGCTTGATAAATTTAACTTTTCAAATAGAATTGCCATATTTTCATAATTTTCCTGAACATCGGGAGCAATGGCTAAAATAAACAACTTTTTAAGGCCAGTATCAAGAAACTCTGATTTTGATTGTTGATTTTAGTATCTTTATAAATATTTAAACATATTTTTAAAAAACCTCCACCGCCATCAGTACCAACTTTAAACTGAAGAACTTCATTTTGATAGCATCTTTCTTGCTTTATTTTGTTTATAAATTCTTCTACAATATGCAACAGTAGTTGGGAGTTTTATAATTCCGAGCTTTTTGTCTTTTTTACAAAATCAAAAGCTTCGGATTTTAAATATTTATATGACATTGCAGGAGAAGATTTTTTTTCTTTTAAGTATTTGTTTGCGACAAGATTAACATATAGATGTAGGAAACATTGAATTTGATAAGTTAAAGTTAGGAATATAGAACTCTTCTATATCTTGTGACATTTGAAGAGATGTCTTACGGAGTTTTTTTGTGTTGCCCATATAAATAGCGCATAAAATTTTTCTGTATTTTTCGTGAGAATTCATAGACATAAAAATACATATGCTTAAATAAACTCAATTTTGTCGGAACTTTTAATTGAAACAGTAAAATACCAGATCAAGTGGAATTCAGATTATATTGTAGTAAAAAAAATTATAGATTTAAAGCTTTTGATCCAAAATATATAAAAAAATTAGCAGTACGCGAAAATTGGTTTAAGAAGGCGTAATTGCTTTAAATGTAAACTAAATTAAACTCAACATTTCTTTTTTCGTATTTGCTAATTTTTTGTGTACTTAACTAGTCATGTGTGATCATCAAACTTTAAAACACCATAACTTTTGATTTCGTTGTGCGATTTTTTTAAGGAAACATTTTTGGAAGGAAATTTAACGTACTATAAAACCTACTATGTTCTTTTTAAAAAATATTTGTTTTGAGCAGTTGTTTTTCCAAGAAATTGCCAAAGGCGCCAAATTTTTTAAAACCAAAAACTTTAAATGATTATAACTTTTAAATTCGTCCTAGGATTTTTTTAAAAATTTGTTTTTTTTTTTAATCATAAATACAGTGTTTTCATACTCCCCATACTCACTTTTTGTGGGAAATTTTTTTTTTGTCAAAACCTAATTCTAGAGCACCCGTGTAAGGTGGCACGCCAAATTTTTTTTACAAAAAATGTCTATGTTTTTGGCATGCAACGAAAAAAGTCTTGCCACCCCTGTTCTATGTTATGCTAACAGAAAATGGTATAACTTTTATAATTAGGTTAAATATTGGCATATTTTCGACAACAAAAATTTAGAACCAGTTCCGAATTTTTAATTTAAAATTGATTTATTTAAAAATCCGCCAAATTTTTCTTTTATATTTCTTTTTTAATTATAGAAATAGGTTAGATGTTTTTTTGTCGATATAAAAAGTTTCATTGTCTAACTCGGATTAGTTTTTTTTAGAAAATATTCGTTGAATATTGCCCTTTATATATATGTCGTCCATTCCGTGAGAGAATGTTCAAAAACGGCTATATTTGGTATACTCTTGGATGTCTGTTACTCATTACTAAGGCAAAGAATTTCATGCAACTAAAAAAGGAAAATATGTCACATAATATTCGTTTATAGCAAAATGTGCAAAAATATGCATTTATAACAAAATATGCAAACATATGCAACAACAAATCGATGCCATTTTGTTGGAAATTCTTAGATTCAGAAAAAAATTTGGTCAAGTCAATTTTGGGCTACTGACTACAAACATGCATTTGCATTTAATGCCTTTCCTATCATTACCGTTTTCAGTTCCTTATAATTGTGTAAACTCGCGTTTTTATTCCCGTTTTTAATTTTTTTTAAAAATTAAAAAAATGTTAATAGTAATGAGTTTTGAAGAGCCATATTTCCCAAAGTAAATGGACTATTTCAAAGATTTAAAAAGCATATAAATGTTGAAATTGTCTACTTTACGATTTGTAATTAAAAAACGACAACATTTTTGCGAAAATGCAAATGCAATTTTTGATTGCATTTTGCACTTTTTCCATGCATTTTTTTTTACTTCTGATTTTTAAAACGTGATTTTTGAAAAATTTAAAATTTTCTTAATAAATAACAAATAAGTATTTTTCGGGGCCAGAATGCTAATTATTTTTAATGACTTTTTCAAAAAAAGCTTTCTACTTTTTTCCATATTAAAAGATTTTTTTTTTAGCCTTTTAAACTTTTTTATAATTATAGTTATATCTAAAAAAACATAACAGCACTGAACTTTGAATAGCATTATCTTCTGATGTATATTGGCTATTTCAAGTTGTCTCCCTTACTATTCGAATTACAAAAATAAAGTTTCCATTTCAAAAATGCATTTCAAAGGCAAGGTTCATTAAAAATCGCATTTGCATTTAAAATGCATTAGAGCAAACCCCGAGATTTTTGAACAGCAAATCTTAAACTAGACAACTACAGATTTCAAATAATTTTTAAATTATGAAAATAATCAATATGATTCAGAAGATAATGGGTTTCAAAGTTCAATGCTATTATGATTAATTTTTTTAATTATAAATCTTAAAAAACTAAAAAATAATAGCGGTATTCGCTCTTGGTAGCAAACTACCCTTGCAGACCTTTCAAAGCTTGCAGGTCTTGTATAAATACAAGAGTATGCAAGACCACAACAACAAAATACATGAAATAAAAATATGCAAGACTTTTATTTATATGCAAGACGAAAACCTATTGCATATTCTGACAAATTTTGCGCTCATTTTTAGTAGGTTAGGTTAGGAAGGGTTTTGTGCCCAAGGGCACAACTCCACTCGGAGACCAATACGGTCCATTGTGAATCCCTTCAGAGAAAAACAGTAAGAAAGAATAGAAATAGACAGAAAGATAGATTGAAAGATAGATAGAAAGGATATATACTCCATAGAAACCAGCTCATATCGTCCCCTTGCTAGAAACAGCCGTCCTATCTCTCTGACAAATCTCAGCAAATCTACTGGATTGCATTCAGCGACACACCCAAGTTCGTCGTGAAATCTATCTCCTGGCCATTTCTGTCTGAGACCCTGCAACCTAGCACAGTGGCACATTATATGCTCAACTGTCTCCAGTTCCTCAACGTCCTCGCACAACCTGCAAAAATCCGGTATGTCCCTGTCCCATATGCTTGTGAAAGCCCTGACAGAACAATGACCGGTCAGGAACCCCGTAAGGGTCCTGAGACCCTCCCTGTCCAGTCCCAAAAGAACCTTGGTTGCCCCTGCGTCCAATGCGGGCCATAACGCCCTAGACACCCTGCAATCCATTCTGTCCCTCCATGATTGGCTAACGGTTTCGCGGAATCCTTTCCGTATAACCTCAAAGTAGTAACATAGTGGGGGCTTTACCCCCCCCCCCCCCCCGTCCCTTACTGCCAAGTCCAGATTCGAACCCTCCCTCGCAAGTTCGTCCGCCAACTCATTGCCATCCACCTTGCAGTGTCCGGGTACCCAACACAGCCTTACTGTGAATGCCTCCATGAGCTCCCTCAGAGCACACCTACATCGTGCGACCAGGCGCGAGCGCACCGTGTAGTTTGTCAGTGCTTTGAGCGGAGTTATGGGTTAATTTGTAATATTATCGATTCAATTAGTATGCCCGTAGAAAGCTTATTCCAATCCCTTTCATAAGAGATATGAACTGCTATAAGCGCATTGCAAGTCAATTAAGTCTAATTGGAATTATAACAATGGAGGACGGCCAATTGATGTTATTCAGGGGTGTTGGCAGGCAAAACGCTGAAATTTGGTACATTACCAGTACCTTAAAAAGAACATTTTTAGTACTGGCTGTGCATTAAATACAAATTATTTAAATGTTGTAAAAATTAAATCAAATAAATTTTAATATACCCTAAAAAAAATATGAATCAAAAAAATTTATTGATTGAATTTCTTAAGCATAATGGATTTTAGTTATGAATTGAGCTTTTCTAAATTAAAATTGTTTTTTATGTATTTTTTACGTTTTTTAATGTATAACTTTTTCGTCTGTTTTTTTTATCCACATTACAATGAATTTCCAATTAAAAAAAAATATATTGTTTGAATGTACTGGCAAATCAGTCTAAATATCATAGGTTTTATTGTATTTATGGTACTAGAAAAGTACTAAATTTTTGAATTGCCAACACCCTTAATCAATGTTCCTCCGTTGTTATAATTTCGACGTTATTACTGTACTGTATGAGTTGAAAATTGGTAAATTCCCAGCCAGAAAAATACGAACGGCAAAGCATTGGCCCAGTGCTTTCAACGGTGGTATGAGCGTTGGATATCTGAAGATTTAAGTGCTTTGGCAACCCCAAAATGATAACACCGGGCAGGGCTTGGCCGTTTCTTTTTTAAAACTTTGGCAAAGCACTGGCAATAAGCGCTTTGCCAGTACCAAAACCAATAAAGTCCTACTTAGTAATTCACTTCAGTAAAGAGTTGAATTATTTCTTATTGAATGATTTTGGTAATTTGAACAGAAATAACAATAGGCTTGCTTCAGCTAAGTTAATTACAAAATAACTAAATATTTTTTTTATCAAATTATTTTTTTTTTGTGATAAGTTAGCACGACTTTTTACTACAATTTTACTAAAGAAAAAAATTTGAAAATAAATTTCTTGAGTAAAATTTTAGTACAAAAACTATACTTTGTGCTGACTATAATAGGAGACCTTAATATTCTTAACTTTTTACGGTTGTAAATTTTGTAAATCAAGTACTGGCAAAGCACTTTTACGAACGTTGGCAGAGCGTTCTAAGCCAGAGCTGTGCCAGTGCTTTTATTATTTTTACTGTTGTAAATTTTGTAAATTACGCACTGGCAAAGCACTTATTACTAACGTTGGCCGAGCGTTGTAAATCAGTGCTTTGCCAGCACTTTATTTGTTGGATCATTGGCAAGTAGTGCTCGCCAGTGCTTGATTTTTCACACCATTGGCAATTTCTGGCTGGGTTGTTTTGCCCACACTGTACTACACTTGTCAACGCTTTGCCAACACCATGCCGTTTGTATTTCTGGCTGGGTATAGGCAAATTGGGTATCAAATAAAAAACTTTTTTTAAAGCCGCATCCACTGGTATATAAGAAATGTTCGTGCATCGCCTTACATTTTTGTTATTCAAAAAACATTTGTACGGAAAGTTGTTGGTCTCAGTTTAAATTAACATATAATAATGCTTATTTAATTTCATCGATAAGGGGTCTGGGCTTTTTTCAATTTCCGTAACCGTTCGGCTTTAACACAACTTTTCCCGAAGAGCTTTTATAACCCATATTTTAAATATTTCAAATAAGTGGCAACCCTGGGCCCACATCATAGGCAATACTGACAAACTTAATGCACATATACCAAACTTATGTTATTTTTTTTTTGCACTCGTGTACATAAAATGTATATCATATTATATATCACTGGAAAGCTTATAAAAAATAAATAATCTGATGTAGAAATAAGTAATACTTTACTTCTATAAAAAATAGTGTTATGTAAAATACTAAATATTTTAAAACTTTTTAAGGGAGCATTTAAAATTAACGAAATTCTAAATAAAATATCACCGCGTTAATGCATTTGTAAAAATATGAAGTTTTATAAACACATTGGCTATGTTTCTAAATTCTATAAAAAAAAGTACCAAAAAAGTTGTTTCGAGAATAATCTTTTTTACTTTAAAATAACAGGAAAATTGCAAACCCCAAAAATACGTACCCGCTTAATAAGGGGAAAAATATGTGGCAGACATAGCAGTATGTTCTCTAGAACGGCATTTTTTTTTCAATTATTGTTGCGTTTATTGTAAAACTAAGTCTAAAAGTTAGGTGGAGCGAATTTGAGAAAAATCGGATATTATTAACCCGTGGCGTCACTCGAACAAAGTAATCGATTTTTGAAAATTTAGTTTAAACTGCTTTAATTAAAAAATGTCTTGCTACACATCATTTTTAATTAATTTTGCAAAAAAAAAAAAATAGAAATCGAACTAATAGTTTTCGAGATATTGCGACTAAATGCATTACTAAAAATAAAGAGTATTTTTCCTCCATTCTACGAATTTTTTATTAATTATCATAATTTTTGATTGTTTTTGCACTTGCATGGTAGACAAAACTATTTTTCATTTGAGTATAATTATATCAATATTGATTCCAGGATAACTTGGAAATTTACCTACAAATATCACAAAAACAGAAAATTTACATAGTAAAATTGTTATGCTTTTCAATTGTATACACATGATTATTGAAAGAATTTTTATTTTAACTTTTGATTAGAAAAACCGGATTACTTAACCCTTGGCGACCAGCTCACAAAGCCTCTGATATATGGGGAAAAAAAATAAAATTAATTTTAAAAAAATATTTTCTACTACATCATCTCTAATTTCGAACATTAGATATGATCAAATAAAAGCATGTTTTGTGTAGTATTTGAGTGCAAAACCAAAAAAAATCTGAGATAATTTTTAAAAAATTTCTAGAATAGAAGAAAAAATATGCGATTTTTAGTGAAAATCAAATCGCAATATCTCGAAAACCGTTATCCGATTTAATAATATTTTAAATATCCGTGTTCAGCATGTCAAAATTATATCACATATTTTTATTAAAGCAATTTAAGAAAAATATTAAAAAATCTTAGACTTTAGTAGCGGAGCGCCACGTGTTAAAGCTATCCGATCTTTCTCAAATAATCCGAACAATAAATTGAAATTTTTAAAAAAAAGAAGTAATTCTTCCTACACAAAAAAAAAATATGCCTCTCTAATGCACTCCATAGTACTCAAAAATTTATTAATTTGTAAAACAAAAAATTTAAAAAAGCAAAAAGTACTACAAAAAAGTTCCAATCAAAAAAAAAAAAAAAAAAAAGTCCAAAAATAACTTATTTTTGCTCGAAAAAATAAAAGTCAAAAATTAACTTTTTCCGTCTGACTTTTATGATAAAAGGAATAATTACGGTCCCTGGGTAAAGTATGTGAACAGGCATAATGCAAGGTATACTTTCTCACGGTAACGGTAACTCAAAACAGAACAGAAACTCTCCCCGTACTAAAAATGTTGTGTAAATTGTTGTTTTTTGGGCTGTTTCGAGTTGTTTTGGGTAATAATCGGTAATCGGCCATAATGTGGCCGATTGTCAATTTTCGGCCGAAGCCGATTAATTGGTCGGACACTACTAGCAGCTAGATTGTGTACATATATATTTTTGGTTATACGAACATAAAACGAAAGCAAAAATATTTACTACAGACAGCCGTGCAATTTTAAGTGTTTGTGCAACTAAGACAATTTTATGTATGTGTTGGTTCTTGTTGAATATGCAAACGTTTCATAATTTGAGCATTATTTTACAAAAAAAACTATCTACTTAATTTTAAACTCTGGCTTTTTCAATATCTTATCTTTTTTGTACCCTTTTTGTCATTTTGTTAATAATTGCATCATATTAAGGTCTATCAAATACCATTGGACATTAAAAGAAAGTTATTTTATATCAACAAATACCGACCGACATTTCAGAAGGACATGGTACTGACTATTTTTAGGATACAATTTTTGTTTTCTTCTCTTTTATATCTTTACAGATATCAAAGTCATCGCCATATGAGGAACTAACGCCAAGTGAAAAAAGGAAAACTACAATTAAAAAATAATTTTAATTAAAAATAGCTTTATTAAGACTGATTGATAAGATAACATCTACAATATATATTTAAATTAATTATTTGCTTGTATAAAAAATAGCAAAATTTTATTATTAAAACAATAAAAATGAGATTAAATATTTATTTTTATATAAAAAAAAAACTATTTAAATTTTTGTTTGGAATTATTCAGTACCTTCGCAGCCATATTTTCATCGTCGGAACTTTCATAATCTGAATCTTGATTGTAAACATTAAAAACTTTTTTAGTATCAGCTGGCTTTTTAGCTGTGGTAGCGCCTTCCTCTTCTGGTTCTTCATTTAGTACGGCAAAACCTTTTTTCGTATGTGGTAGGTTGGCTATGGAGGCAGCAGTGTTAGTGTTGTTGCTATTAGAAGATGATGGATAAACATTTAGAGTGGATGCAACTGCAGTTGTAGGTGCAGCTGATGAATTAAATATAGGATCTGAAATTGGAAAATTGTTGCAAAATATTTTAAAACTTAAAAAAAACTTTAGGTAATTATTATATTATGTTTTTTATCCAACTAGAAAAAAAATTAAGCAACTAATATCTTTTCAGCAAGACTTTTTGTGTCTTTCAACTTGACATTTTCATCGATAAATTAAACATTGGCTTGTTATAGGATGCAAGCAGTCTGAATACAGTGCGCGAAAGAACCAAAGCATACAAACTTAAAATCCAGTATTTTTCTAGTGTCTAGTATTTCCTAATTTGCAGAAATTTTATATGTACACTAGGGTTATAACTGCGAAAAAATTACAGGGCACCCTCTTATACATAATATTGTACTGATAATAAATATCGTTTTTTTTAAGTCAATTCGGAGCAAAAGCCTTCTTCACCGAAACCAATTTTTTAAAAGACTTTTGTTATTTAAAACATTTTTTAAAATCGTGTAATACAACGTGTGTGTGTTTTTTGGAATGGCGGAAAAATATGTTTGTTGATGATAATACAAGTACATAACTGAAAACTATGCAATTTTAAGTAAATTGGTATATTTTTTAAAACAACTTTTAATCAAAACTTTACTGCGTTTGGTGCGTTAATTTTTTTAAGGACCGCGAAATGGTTCTTAATATTTCACGGTCTACACGGCTATGCCATGTAATTTTTAATATATTCAAAAAATGCAAAAAGTTATTACCAAAGAGTTTAGAAAATCAAGATATTGCAATGCTCTCAGTTACAGAGAAAAAAATATATAATATGTGGCTGCAAATAGGAAATTGAATATTTTTCGAGACTTTAAACTGATAAATTGGCTTCAACATATTTGTTATGGTTTGAATAAAAATGTGTTCAATTTAGCTTTGGTTTTCGTTAAAAATTATCTGTTTGATGGCACAAGGTGTTAACAGAGGGTGAGAGCATTGCATAGCCACTGTTATAGCCCTAATGTACACTGTATTGACATACTAATAAGATCGAAATGCTACATAACTACGTCTTATTCGATGAGTATAATTGTTATTGCTGAATTTATTTATTCCTAGAACGAAATTATCAAAGCATACAAATCAAATCTCAAATTTATTGATATTATGATAATTCACTTTAATACCGAATATTTTATATTTTGTGATACCTGCTTTCTCCATAACTAAAGATTCTATTTACCACAATCGCGAAAAAATTCGCGGTGATAGTTTAATTCCAACTCCTATACATTATACTTTTTCAGAATTCCGCGTGGTCAAAATGGATATAACTTTAATAAAGCTTTTAAAAATTAATGTCTTCTATATTCTCCAATGTTGTTTGGTACTTTAAATACATTTTTCTGGTAGAAAATAAAAAATATAATTATAAAGTTAAAATATTATTATAAATTTATAATGAAACTGAGGCTATCTTTGTCAAAGCCTACGTACGTGCCCCTGCATTTTAATTTTTAATTTTAAGTAATAAATTATAGTGTCCGACCGAACAGTTCGTCCAAAAAACTATATTTTATCGGTTTTTTGATATCTAGAGGCAATGATGACAAATTTTGGTATCGGAAACATGTTGAGCCAATTTAATTTGATTTTGTGTATAAAATTTAAGAGAAAAGCCGAAGTTTAGCTGTAAAGTTAAAAGTTCGGCCGCCGAACTATTTTCAATTTGGACGAACAGTGAATTCATTGCTTAACTACAGACTTTTCTTCAAATTTGACACTCAAAATAGCATCTAATCAGTCCAATAAACATTTTTCCATCCGCCAAATTTGTCCATAATGCTTTAAAATACCGAATACAGACCAAATGCATTTTGTGCGAACTGTTCGGTCGGACACTAATAAATAAGTTACTAATTATTTCTCTAAATTTCAACATGCACATTAGGATGCTTTTTGCGATTCTTATTAATTTTTATTTTATTTCATTTAAAACTTATTTGATTCTCCGACTTGAGCTTTTTTAGCTAATGAAAATAGTTTCCACCAGTTTTATATAAAAAATGTCCAAGGTCCACTCTGCATACAAGTGCTAAAAGAAACATGTATGTTAAGATGACTTTTAAATGTTATGAATTTATGGTAAAATGATTGGAATCGTAGAGAACACTCTTGAAGGTCTTAAATATTCAAATATAAAATGAAGACATTTGATTTTTCTGGATAGATTTCTCCTTTTTACGGCTTTCTTCTAAGTCAGATTTTTTTTTTTTTATTAATTAATAATCATATAATTACAAAAATTATATACTATTACCCTAACCGAGCACTAGCTACTATGGCTTTCGGCGCGTTGTAGCGAAAACAAACCAGTGCCTCTGGTGGGAATCGAACCCACGACCCCCGCACTGATAAGCCAGCACGCTACAAACTAGCCTACCGGGTGAACATCAGATTTTTAATTCTTTTAAATCAATTGTCCTTTCTATATCCTTGAGGACTTTTTTGTTAGCAACGCAGCTGTTTAGTTATCCCTGCGTATTTCTAACCTTAGGACTCAAAAAGGATGCTTAGTGCATTTTGCATATATATTCAAATTTGTACTAACTACTTTTAAAAGTTTATACAATCCAGTTTTTATTAAGAAGTGTGTTTCTAACTGACACAATTTCATTTCCTTTCTTTGACCTGTATGCTTTGGTTTTTTCGTTCTACAAAGAAAGTTTTTTGATAAATACACGGATAACAATTTTACCAATCATCATATAAAACTTAGTGTATGTAGTTTATAAAATATTAGCAAATTTCTAATAACGAAAAATGACAAAAGTTAATTTTAATTTTGTATGCTTTCTTTCTTGCGTCGACTGTATTTTGAAATAATTTTTGAAAAAGGTCACATCAAAAAAGGTAAAAACTGTTTTTTTTTTAAATAATTAATTTGGCAACTCTGGATAACAATCTTCCAAAAAAATGCATTTCTGATTGTAGTCAAGATGTTGAATAATTTTAAAATTTTCAAATCACTTTTCTTAATCCAATGAAAAAATATAGCCGTTTAAAAGTACTGGGTCGAAAAATTAACACTGTGTCAATAATGAGTTAACCGAAATAACTTCTTCGAAAGTTAAAATTTTTATTGAAAGTTGTTTTGCAGCATTATATGAATTAAATTCATTAATTTGATCTATGAAAATGCTCAATTGGAAGTAATTTGTGGCATCACAATTTTTACATACGCCAAAAAGTCGATAAAGAAGGAAGAGGATTATATTTAATTCATTCCTAAGTAAATTTTTTGGAAAATGGTCAGTTGATATAACCAATATTAAGCTGACGAATTGTTATTTAGTTTTTTTGTTCATACCTTCATCATTTAAAACTCCATGATTGCGTTCCTGACGTTTGGTTATCAAATATGTGGTGCCATAAAAGAGTATTGGCAGACAAGAGATTAGAGATAAAACAACGGTAAACATTGTCATATTGAATTCACGTTTGCAACACTTTAATTCCTTTGACCAACGATTTCGAGTTCGATTCATCTGTAAAAAAAAAGAAGCAACCAAATTAAAATTAAGCAATTTCATAATTAAAGTAAGTATTCTACAATTCATTTGCTAAATATAATAGTTTTTGAAAAATTGTTTTATGTTAATTCGAACACCTCCAAATGGAGGATCTGAAGAATGCTACGTTGGACCAAAACTATTCTAAACATAAATTATAAATATTTTACCATAACAAGCTCTACATGACGAAACTTTGGAACCGTTTTTCGACCAAAAGTAAGACAATTTTTTTAAGATCTAAAATACCCTCGAAAAAAAATTTTTCTTTACCTTTTTCGTATTCAGTTCTTCGATACTCATTGTTTGAGTGCCCAGCAAAATCTTTCATTACCACATAAGTGGCCAATAACTAATAATTTTGGCAATCACTTATTTTTTATATTTTTCTAATGCAGCGGTTAAGCGAGCTTACAAATTTTAAGCATTTTTTCATGAAGCAAATAATTAAAACTTCTTGCAAAAATTACCTCGGCAAACAAAAATAATGGGTTTTGACGCGGAAGTAAGTCCTAATTCTACTGCTTATTATTTATATACTGGTAATGAGAGCCCATTACTGAGATTATGGTGGGTGATATTACTTGAGCCAATTCATAAAAACATCTCATGTCGGGACAAGAAAAGGAAAATAGCAGAAATGAAAAGTATTTTAAAGTTCTATGCAATTAAAATATCAACAATTTCTGAAACAAAAAATTTTCGAGCAATTTTAAAACTTACTTTATTTTATTGTTATAACAAATACTTCTCGTATTAAAAATCACAGAATTCGGAAAATTATTATGTAATTCGATTCGAAAAGAAAACGCTATCGAACTGAATTCTCACATTGAAAGTTACAAAAAGCACTTTTATTTGTAAAAATGTGGAAAGCGTGTCAACAGTGGTCTAGTAAATGCGAAAAGAACAAAAAAAAATGGACTTTAAAAAAATTTCGTATTCGAAAAAAAAAATTTTTCAAATCAGCTATAAAAAAAAATAAGGTTAATAAAATCTAGTTTGCGGACATAACTCAGACTTGTTTCAAATGTTCGCGATTGATAGAACTTTTAGAGCTGAGCTCACAAATATACGTTTTTTGTCGGCGACAACTGGTTCCCGCATTATGAACCTCCAAAGTTTAGATTTATTATTCTTTGTATCTTTGCCATTTATTATAGGATCAAAAAAATATATGTATCAACTTTCATTTAAGATATAAATTTAGTTTCATTAACTCATCCTATATTAGTCCGTTTTCGAACGCTCATTATCTCAATATTTGACTAATGTGAATGTACGAAATATGTTAAGGCTTAACTTAATTTATGGGTATACCTTTGGGGTATGTTAGGGAGAAGCTCGGGTCGTGGAGGGAGTCAGAATTCTCTCTCTATTGGGAAAACTCTCTTGGCCAACGACAGGCTAAGAGATTGATTTCTTTTTCCAGTGCAGGATCCAGGAGACTCTTGTCCCTCGGGAGGGGTGACTTGAGAACCCTGGTGTCTTACCTGACTGGACACTGCAATCTCAGATACCACCTGCTCAAAAGGGGTCTTTCGGACACGGATGAGTGTAGGTTTTGCGAACTGGTAGCTGAGACATCAGAGCATGTTCTTTGCGAATGTCCGAGGCTATGTGAAAGGCGTGCCAAGTTTCTTGGCAATCGCTTTGTCTCCCCTTCGGACATTATGAAGATTTTGCCTAATAGGATTATTGGCTTTATAGGTAGCTTGAATCTTTAGGGTAACTTAAGGCAGCACAAAAGACCTAAGTTGGTCGCGGTGCATAGTGCCATATAATCTAATCTAATTTATGGGGCGGGTCTATTCTAGTAAACTTGTCATCCATTTATAACAATATTTTCAGAGGTCTTAATAAAAGCATTGTATTAAAAAATCAAGTTTTCTAAAGCTCTTATTGTTTTTAAATTATTTTTTTCAAATTTGAAATAATTTTGAAAAGTTTTAATGCCCCCAATAGCTCAATTGGTAGACCTGTTGTGTACACAATTTTTGTATCTTTACGACCAAGGTTCAAAATTTTCTAAGGTTGTGACAATTTTTTAATTGTTTTTTTTTTTTTTTAATTTTTATAACAATATGAATTTGTTATATTCAACAAAGCACATGACAATTTTTTTTTCAGCAACAAATTTTTTTAACTTGTAATTAATAAAAAAATACGCAATAAATTAACAAAAAATTAAATACAAAACATCGCTCATTTGCTGCAATAACGTCATAACTCAAAATTTTTGATTTTGTAGAAAACGGGCTTTAAGTTTTTAATTTACTCCCAGCTACAAGATATCAATACGACTTTTTAGACAATATGATGCGTGATATAACGAATAATTCTGCGTCATAAACTCAAAAATCGTGTGTTTTGAGTTGTGACGTTTTTACTAATTTATTAATTAAATTTTTAACTGCAAAATCATTGAAATCTAAAACATATTAAAAGGATAATTATTTTTGCATTTCAATAAAAATTGCAAAATATTTAAAAATTTATTTGTTTTTCAAATTGTTATAATTGAATGTAATAATTAAATTTTTTTTGCAAAACATAGTTATAAAGTTGCAGTTATGACATTAAATTATATCAACTTATAAAATAAAATTTTTGGCAAATTTTTAACTTATAATATACTACAAATTTTATTTTCATTGAAAGTCTGGTTCCGTTACAAAGTCATGGTGGATTGATATTTCGAAGAAGAATGTACCCGTATCCAAGCAATGCTGTGTAACAAAGCAAAAATTTTTGATATTCACACAATTTATATGAAAATGACTAATGTTCAGAAAAATCACCACATCTCGACCAAACGAAAATATTTTTAAACAATTTTAAAAACCATCCTTATTCAACAAAACGTATTCAGCCATTTTTTATTTTATGCAGCCGTTCTCGAGTTATGGAGTGACAATCAAAATGTACACTTCTTTTTATATATTTACTAGCTGACCCGGCAAACGTTGTTTTGCCTTCAAATTTTAATTGTAATTAATTCTTTAAATCAAGAAAATTTTTGCATTATGCATTATATATGCATATAATGCATGTTTTGTTCGTATATCTTCGTGAGTGTAATTTTTTGTTGTTGTTTCTTCTTTATTATAGTAATGAGACAAATGTTTTGAAATAGAGTGTGCGTTTTTTCTTTAAAATGCAATAAATTTCGACGTATTTACTTTTTTTTCAAAAAATTATTGATGCATCAAATAAGCTTTGAGCGACTGTATGTATGTATGTCCAACTATTCACTAACTCTATTATCCCAATAATGGCTTGTTTATCCTTAAAATTTTCCTCTCACTTACCGAATCTTGTAAATCATAACAAACTTCTCCATTATTATGTTGATCTAAATTTATATAGAAAGTATTCAAATCCTTATATTCATTGATACACTTATCACAAGGATCCTTTTCCTTATCAAGGCAATCGGCTAAGGATGTATTTTTTAAACGAAATACAATACTATTATCGTTACGATTACAATCTATTTGTGAAAATGTTATTTAAATTAATTATAAAAATTCGTATGCACTCTTTAAACATTCCGCTTACCGGGACAATATGCCTTTGACCATAAATCCGTTAAAACTGTCTCGGTGGAAGCCACAATATTAATGCGATCTTTATCGAAATACACTTCTGTACAATTGTCAGCTAAAATATCATAGGCCATCTGCATATCAATGTAATTATATTGACAATTCGTACACATTGTAACCGGTGCTGAGTTGGTTGTAACGCAATATATAAATTTACTTTGTAGATTTCCCAATTCTCGAAGAAGGTCGTTGCAGGTCCTATTTTTATGTGCATCTACCTGCCAAATAATTAAGACGAATATTAAGGTTTTCAATAGCATTTTAATTTTGTTTCAGTCTATTTTGTGAAGATGCACTTTTTCTTTGTTAAGTAAATGATAAAATATTGAGCTCTGTAGTTTGTGAACGATCTAGTTCAATTGAACTAGTCTTTACTTTGAACTAGTGAGGTAGTTAGTAATCTTCGGCTCTTTTTGTCATTTGAGTAACATTTCTTTTCTTTATGTTGCTTTTGAGTTTAAAGGTACTCTTGCAATATTACAATGCTATTGCACAATGTACAATACTATTGCACAATGTACAATACTATTGCGCAATGTACAATACTATTCCACAATGTACAATACTATTGCACACAATCTGGCACCACTGTTTTGTTCTGTGGTGAAGGGATAAAAAACTGTACAATGTGGCCAACACATTATAAAATATTTTTCGCATTTATTGGTTGCGCAATAAGAATCCAAAACTTTTTGATTTTTTTCAATATATGGTACAGCCCGTCAAATATGAAGTACAGACAGGTAATATTTTGCGAAATAGCACAAAAATATTATGTACTGTATGGGTACCTTAATTTGGTTTTTTTTTTTAATGTTGCCAGCTTAATCTTATTTTTATATTACAAAGAAGTGTCTAACATGAATAATTCGCTTAAAAATAATTTATTTCAAGTTTGATATAATTTTTATTAAAAATAAAAATTATGTTTTATTCGACCTAGATATATCAACACATTC
This sequence comes from Delia radicum, assembly GCA_021234595.1. Taxonomy (NCBI): domain Eukaryota; kingdom Metazoa; phylum Arthropoda; class Insecta; order Diptera; family Anthomyiidae; genus Delia; species Delia radicum. The sequence continues at coordinate 130,326,577 of CM037853.1, forward strand.
CTGAAAGGGTCAAATAATAAATTTGAAAACAAAAAACTCTATAGATTATTTGTTAGGACAATATCCTAATAAAGAAATATAGAGTATGGCATCGAACTTGAATAATTTTCATTTTCATAATTTTTTTATTTCATTGGTCAATACGAAGCCTATTGAGGCCTAATGATTGCTAGATATGTGACTACAATGGCAGACAAAAAAAAAAAACGGGTCCCGAGACCCCACCGAAATGATTTTACCCTTACCCACTCTTTGTTTAAGTTCAAATTCAAAATCATCCTTGGAAGACTATTTGAGATATACAGATTTTCATTTTATATAATAATACCGCTTAACCACAATATGCACTTTAACAAGTGACTGATTTCAATAAAGTTTTGTATCATACAACTGAATTTATTTTCCAAAAATTTATTCAAAGTTACTCGTATTAAAAAAAAACCTTTGATATGTACGTTGGATTTTGCAATCTGCAGAATGTTGCCCCGATTACTTAATGACTAACAACTTTAAGTGACAAGTTTCAGCTAAATTCGTGAGCATTTAAAGGTAACAGGAAAGGTTAACTTTTAAGAACTAGTAATTTGTATCTAAAAGAAATTCTCACAAATTTATGGTTGATTTTAAATTGAGTTATATATTATTTAACCTACGCAATGTAGCTTACCAAAATTTTTCAATATAGTCTAAATTAATGTGAAGAAAATAAATATGAAATCAAAATTTCAAAAAATTTTATAATTTTTTTTTTATTATACGCAAAAGTACATATTTTTGTTAAAATAATCAAATTTTCTGAAAACATGTAAGTAAAAATGCAACTAGTTTACGTTTAATATGAACAAATTTGACGAATATCAGCTTAATTAGAAATCTGCAATTGAAATTAAAAAACTTGTGGATTTTGAAGTCTAATTTTTTTGGAAGTCTTCTAAACAGCTGGAAATGATGTCATTTGAAAATCTAACTTTCTATAGTTTTGATTTCTAAGTATATATCAATCAAGGACTTTCATTATATATGATTTTGTTTTTAATTTTAGAAAGGATGAAAGATATGCCGTCATGTAAGTAAAAATGCAACTCGTTTACGTTTAATATGAACAAATTTGCAATCTAAATTAAAAAAAACTTGTGGATTTTGAAGTCTAATTTTTGTGGAAGTCTTCTAAACACCTGGATGTGATGTCATTTAAAAATCTAACTTTTTATAGTTTTGATTTTTAAGTATATATCAATCAAGGACTTTCATTATATACAGTGCGTTCATAAATTATAGCACATTTGCCAATCTGTAAATCAATGTTTTATAAAATTTCAACAGTGGATGCTATAATCATCTTCTCTTTGTGGAACTTGAATCAATATATCCTCTTTCTAAAAATTAAATAATATTACTGAAAAATCCCATTAATTAGAAACACTGTCATTAAAATCATTTACATTGCAAAACATTGCATACTAAAGCGTTCAAATTGTATAGCACAAAAACAAAAACGTCTTTGTTTAACAAAAATAATCAATTAATTCCTTTATTTATTTTACAAAAATAACAAAAATAATAAAAAATAACAATATCTCAATACTTTGTAATGCCACCTTTCGCTTTAATGCAATCAAATATTCTATTTTTCATAAAACTTATTAATCTTTTCAGAAGAGCTTGATCCAGTCCTTCCCTTTCTCTGAAAATTCATTTTAGTTGGGACGATTTGCAACTCCAAACAACATTCTTCAGTAAATGCACCCCAAAGCATAAAAGATAATTTTTTCAGATGAAAAAAAAAATTAATTTGGATGGTCCTGACGGGAATTGTTGTTACTGGCGTGACCTACGAAAAGAACCCCAATTAATTTTAGAAAGAATGAAAGATATGCCGTCAGTTGAACTTAAATATTTAATTATTTTGGTTTTAGTTTTTAAAAACGGTCTAGCTCGCGTGATGTCAATGCTACATCAAAAATATTTTGGGAATCATCTTTTCAACTATCTGGACATAATATATATATATGCCTCCAACACCCACAACAAAATCAAGGGTACGCCACTGGTTTTTAGTGAAAAATATAGTACACTCACACTAAAATGGTAACTTTAGGGACATGAGGGAGACGTCGTTAACACTAGTTGGAATATAGTTCTAGCTCAAGTCCAATTATCTTATTTGATATTGTCATATTAGATTTTAATTCCTGCTTTTCAAAAGGATTGTTCATTTTCATGATAGACAATACAATTGTTTCATTGGCATCTTCAGTTGTCTGCAATAGAAAAAGATAAGTGGCTTAACTCAAACCGATACATTCCATACAACAGACAAAATTAAATCTATGAAAATCTTTTTGTCTGCCTTAGTGCATAAACTGCCTAATCTAGTAACTCTAATTATAAAATCAAACTATTTTAAAAACAACAATTTTACAAGTCAATATACTTTGTATGTCAGTACATGTAAGTGTGTTACAATTTGTAAAAACAATATATATCCCAACAAACAGTGTTTGCTGTTAAATTAATGAATTTTATATGGACAATATGATCTTTTAAATGCTAAAAATATAATATTTTCCATGTAAAATTCATTAATTTAACAGTAAATTTTGCAAAAACAACAAAAAAATACTAGCACTACTAAAAATGGCCCCAGAAGGCTCCACGAAGCATGCATCTCACAACGCGTAAAGGTTTCTGATGCCTGGAGGCCCCTAGGAGACCCGGCCCCTTTAACCCAAAATAGAAATATATTTTTTTGATTCCAGAACATGTCATATTTTTTTTTTGTGAGGAACGCCCTGAATTATTCGCCCACTTTTAATTCTTCGGTCACGGTTGGAAATATCCATATCCTAAATTTTTATTCTGCACAACATATCTGAGTTTCCTACAAAACGGCGTGCCACCATTGTAATGACTTTGTAAGATCTTCAATAATTATACACTATTTATTTTTTGAGTGTATTTTTGTGTTTGCTTCCCCTGAATTCTTTAATGCCAGCGACAACTAGCGGCAAACAAGTTAGTAGAAATACACACAGTTGCATATTTTAGTACTATCAAATAAACCAACTCTAGTTTCTGCAAAGTGTTATTTTCTACAGTTTTGTTTTGTAAAACGCCGAGTGTAGACGATATTAGCGGATGTTTTAATGTACAATCGTTTAAAATATATACAAAAAAAAAAAAAATCTATACCTATACAATTTGTATATCAGTTTTTATTAAAGAAAATTTAATACAATACTAATTTAAAAATGTAATTATACTTATTAATTACAATATGAAATGTGAATTAAAAAGTACAGCATAAAAATAGTGGAAAAAAAGAAAATAAAAAAACTTAAAATCCAATTGGAAAAGAAAAAAAAAGAATTACAAATTGTGCAGTCTTAAGTAAAACAAAACTAACAAAGTGCATAAATAAGAAGAAACCGGTATTTTTAATTAACAAAATTCCTAAATTTCAATTCATTTTTTGCAAAAGAAAAAAATAAAATTTCTGAAGGCGACGCTGCGCCACTCCTTTTGCAAAGAATTTTTTTTATTCGTGTTTCCCGTTTTTCTGCAAATTCTGTTTTCAACTTTGATTGTATTTATCTGGCTACTACTTTAATTTTTTTTTGCTCGGTGTGCAAAATGTGTTATCCTTTATTTTATATCCTTGTCAATATTGGTGGTTGATTTTTTGAATTTCTGCAAAATCAAACAGACGAGAAAAAAAAAATATATAAAAAACCCATATAAAATTGTCCAACGACTAAAAAAAAAAGTGCAAAATAAAAAAAAAAAATTGTAAATCTATAAAGAACATAGTGCAATGTTGGCAAAATCAAATTTAAAGGATTATACACAAATAAATATTAACACTGTCTACTATAAGAGTTTCTTATAAGACTAAAGGATTTCTTTTTAAAGGTAATTTTTATTAACAAATTTTTAAATTTCTCTTATCTTATCGTTTTGTACGCCATTATTAGCAGTCTCGTGTTTTTTTTTTTTACTATCGGCATTTTACTCCCAATCAAAGAAAATGTCTTCCCTTTTAGTTTGCTCCTGTTTTTTTTACGTAGTAACTTTCTGTATCGTGACTGTCTGCAGTGGGTTTTAACAAAAAAAAAAAAGAAAACAAAAAAACAAACACAAACTTTAATAAATCCTGTTATATTTAGAGTCTGCGCTTTAAATTTTAAACAAGCAGGAAGACAAATTTATTCTCTCTAAACTGTCTTTTAAAATTATAATTTACATAATTTGCAAAAAAAAAAAAAAAAAATTAACCGGATCATGATTATATTGTCTGGCTTAAGAAGGAGTTAATGTTTTTTTTTTTTTTTTTAAAGAATAATAATTTCTCTATTTTGGAACCTAAACCATTTTTCGTTAGACAACGATTCTTAAAAACCAATTTTCCTTAACCCTAGAGCACACACAGGGGTACAAATGTATCCACTTGCAACTTTGCAGTGCTGTAACTCATTAACGGCTTAACTTAGGTCATAGAGATTTCAGATATGGGAAATATAAGTAATTTCTAATCTTTTAAAGGTTATTTGATTCAATTCGGTTTAGGAGCTACAAACTTCCAAAGTCGACACCTACGTAAACACACACAACATTTGGCTATCCCATGCCCGTGACCTTTTTTGACTAATATCTCTTGAAACAGGTAGAATATTTGCATGAAACAAAAACGAAAACATTTCGCACATCTAGTTCAAAAGTGACTCAACTCAAAATTTTTAATTTTTCAGAAATCGAAAAAAAATATTTACAACTTTATAACGGGTCCGCCAAATACTACTACTACTGAATATTTTCTCAAATTTCTTTTTTTATTTGAAAGTAAAGGGTCCGCCATCTAACGTTTTTTTTTTCATCTAGTGCTTATTTCGTGAATGGTAACACTTAGCTCATGTCTGATTTGACAGATAATTAGTTTTATCCTTCCGATGAACGAATATGGTTGTGTATACGCTTGGGAAATATTGCGACATTACTTTGAAAATCATGGTAATGTTGCAGAATGTGTGCGAAATTGAATGATGCCGATTTTGCCAAAAAAATCATCTTTTCAGATGAAGCTCATTTTGATCTTGGCGGGTATGTAAACAAGCAAAATTGTCGCATTTGGGGCACAGAAAACCCGCACGCATACATTGATAAGCCGATACACCCAAAACGAGTCACTGTTTGGTGCGGATTTTGGTCCAGTGGCATAATTGGGCCATAATTGGACCGATCGAGTAGGCTACTGCATGGCCAGCCGAGGCAGCCATTTGAATGAAATTATTTTCCATTATTAACCGGAAGGATTGTACTTTCAAATAAAAAAAGAAATTTGAGAAAATATTCAGTAGTTTTTTTTTATAGCATTTTCAAAAAAAAAAAGTTATTTGGCGGATCTTTACAATCCTTCCGGTTAATAATGGAAAATAATTTCATTCAAATGGCTGCCTCGGCTGGCCATGCAGTAGCCTACACGATCGGTCCAATTTTTACTCACATTATCGATTGTGTGCAGCTGTATTTCACCAATGGCTTCACGAATATTGTCCTTTAAAGCGTCAATTGTCTCTGGCTTGTTGGCGTAACACTTATCTTTGACGGCACCCCACAAATATTAGTCCAACGGAGTCAAATCGCAGCTCCGAGGTGGCCAAACGACAACAGCTCTGCGGCTGATAATGCGATCTTCAAAAACAGGGCGCAAAACATAGAGTGTTGCTTCGGCTGTGTGGCACGTAGCGCCGTCCTGTTGAAACCAAATGTTGCCAATATCCTCCTCTTTAATTTTTGTGAACAAAAATGCGTTCAACATGGCCCGATAACGATCGCCATTGACTGACCATTGACATTCTGCAACATTACCATGATTTTCAAAGTAATGTCGCAATATTTCCCAGCGTTGTTCAAGCGTATACACAACCATATTCGTTCAGCGGAAGGATAAAACTAATTATCTTTCAAATCAGACATGAGCTAAGTGTTACCATTCACGAAATAAGCACTAGTTAAAAAAAAAAAAAACGTTAGATGGCGGACCCTTTACTAATTGCAACATAAAGAAAGACATAACCGTTTTTTAGCAACAGTTAACAACAACAAAATACAAAATATTTTTTTTTGTAGATAAACATGTGTAATGTGCATAGTTTAAGCATGTAAACCCGAAAAAATAAAATTTTGAGTTGTGTCACTTTTGAACTAGGTGTGCGATTTGTAAAATATTAATTGGATCATTTAAACATTAGAAAAAGCCAAAATAAGCTAGTAGGTGCAAACGTATCCCGGGTGTGTGTTCTCGTAGAAAAAGTTGGGTATGCATCTTACCGTTAAAAAAACATGTATTGGAATTTATAAAATTTACTAACGAAAAAAATTTCTGAAATCTGAACAATTTCTTTCTCCGACAAATTTTTAAATCATGAGAATACACTGCATTGCAAAACTATAATTACACATTAATTTCAATAAAAGTAAAAGAGTTTAACCGGCATAAAACCAATGGGAAATTAACAATATTTAACAAAAAAAAAAACAATTTATTTCTTTTTTTACTATTTTAAAAGAAATAACAAAATCAAAACAAAATTAAAGTTTCATAGCTATAATTATTAGGTTAATTTCAAATTTTAGATAATGGGATACAATGTCTTTTTAGAAGGTTTTTGCATCACTAAAAATAATGGCGTAATTAATTTTTAAAATTCAAACTCCTTCTCCTGTGCATTATTCTCTGCGGCTAAAAACGCTGATTTTTGGCACCATTTTCTACAGAGCAAAAACGATTTAATATATTTCCAATCTGATTTTACCATTCGATTCCCCAGGAAAATTATTAAAAATAAGCGTTATTTGAGATTTTCAGGATGGACCATGTAGGGCCCACCAAAAAAACACCTTTTCATAAAAAAAAAATATCAAAAATAATTTTTTTTTAAATCTCCTGAAAAATTTATTATTATAAATAAAAATGAGATATAAGGTATTCAATCGGTTAACCGTTACTCGATTAATCGATGAATTTTAATCAAACAACTGTTTGAGTATATTAAAATGGCCAATTTTTCAAGTAACGAATAACTCGAACAATTTTGGTCGATTAATCGAGTTAATCGAGTAAATTAAAATATGTTCTATTTCAGTTTATATTTCATAAAAAAAACTTAAAATGCTTCGTTTTTTTTTTAATATAAATTAAAAATTGAATTCAATTTTTTTTTAAATTAATCTACATTCACACATTCACCTCAAAATTCATATTTTGTTTTTTTTCTTAGTTTTCGGCTTTCAAATTCCATACAAATTTTACATCGAAAACTTATTTTGGGGTTTAATATGAAAGTAGTATAAAATACAGAGCAATGTGTCCAGTTACCGTGTTAATTTCCATTTTATACATATATGTTTAGTGGAACTATAACTTTTTTAAGTGGCACCACGTTATAGGCAATACTGTACTGATAAAAATACTTTTCTTTGGTAATTTTGGAGATTAGAACGTGCGTCACCGAGCTTCGACCTTTAATTGTGCAATGAAAATGAAAATTATTCAAGTTTGAGGACATACTCTTTATTTCTTTATTAGGATATTGTCCTAACAAATAATCTATAGAGTTTTTTGTTTTCAAATTTATTCTTTGACCCTTTCAGGAATGTGTTGATAGATCTATTTCGGGAATTTTCTAGGTTCCCATCATCAGAACACGTTTTGAAAGCGGTAACAATCCTATGCCAAACCCCAAACATTCATATAAACTAGTTTACTCACTACATGAGAGCTAATATATATTACATATATGAGCTCGAAGTAATTTAAGTATCTAAATATTCAACAAAAAATAAAAATCGCAAAACTATTAGATTATGTTGATGCACTCCTTTCTTTAATTCCGATCTATATTCAACTTAATCAAATAAATTAAAAATTTATGAAACTTATATGATTTCTACTCTATATTTTTCCGAGGCATAGACTGCTATGAAATATTATTTTTGATATTTGCAAAAAATTCTAAAAGTTTTAGGCTTTAATGCCGTCTTAAAGTCGAGCTTTGTAAAAACAAAAGAAAATAATGTAAAACACCTCAATTGTATATTATTTTAGAACATTTTTTTTTTAATTTTAAAGTAATTTTTTTTTTTTTTAATTTTGGTAAAATATATTTCGGAACTCCTTATTGTGTGTTTATTTTGTGTTTTATAAGAATTTTTAAAGAAAAATTAATGAAATAAAACTATTGAAATTATTCGTGTTACTCGAGTAATTTTAAAATCTTACTCTCTTAATCGAGTAAGTTAAAAACATCAAAAACGAGTTACTCGTTTACTCAAACAAAACCAAACCCGAGTAATTTGAATACCCTAATGAGATATATATATCTTTTTTAAGGTTGGTAATTGATATTACAAAGTTTATTTTTTCCAAAACAATATTATTTAGTTTCTCTTAAAATTATTGAAATTATCTTTAATTTTGATTATATTTAAATGATTAAGATGCGAAATTTGGCCAACAATCTGTTCATTGTAAATACTTGTTCATTGTATATTTTTAGCCTTTTCAATTGCAAAGATAAAGCTTCTTTGGGATGCCCACCAGAGAAACAAACCGACCCTAAATTTTCGGAGGCGGCGGCGCAACCGCTTTAGCTACAGCGGCGGCGGCGTCTAGGTTCAAAAACGGGCGGCGGCTGAATTTTCGGTTTTAAATGCTGTTTTTTAACTGTTGTTTTCTGGACGATTTTTAGATAAAATCTAGTGATATAGCGCTATATTTTTCATCAGATCCATTTTCTTGTTAGTAATCAACAACAAAAAAAAAAAACATTTCCAAGCATATGCACAAGTTATTAATTATTAAGATTTCATTAAGTTGGATTGGATAATTGTTAATAATAATGGCTATTTGTTGAAAATCAAAGATTTTCAGAAAAATCTGCGAATTTTCCCTTACATTATGCATGCATCTTAAGAAGTATTTGAGGTATATGCAAAATTTGTTTTAGTGTCAAAGCAAATTTTGCAAAAATTTTTGCTTCTCTAATACTTTTTTATTTGATATTTCGAAATGGACAAAATGTTTCCAGCATTCTGAGCCACTGCAATAACTAACACTAATTTTGGCGTAATCTTTTACATTTTTTTGTTTTAATATTATCTTCGATAGTAATTTTGGTCCTCTGAAACACCGAAAACTTCTTCAGAATCCGATTCTGAAGATTAATGATTTTCCATACTTTTATTAAAGTAAAAATCAATTTTTTTTGCAGTTTTCCTTTATTTTTAATTTTTTCTTCTTTCTGTGAATTTTTGTTATTTTTTACACGATTTACAACCAAACACATCTGATTAAAATGGTAACAAAATTGGCGGCTGCCGCTCTATCCGGCTCATATTTTAAGCCGATGCGAGCCGATTAAAACGGCGGCGGATGCGCGAAGCTGATTTTACGCCGATCGGCTTGTTTCTCTGATGCCCACTGAGCGGAGTGAAAATGTATAAATGAAATATTTATTCCATAATTAACTAATGTTTTTAAACTCTGAGAAGTTATATAATCGAAAGGCGAATTTAAAAGCACGAAGTCTGTCAATTTCATATACAAGAGTGGATACAGCTACAAAAGTATATTTGCTTCGATTAAGATTATGTATAGTGAGAAAACGACGCAAGACATCTACGTTTGTACATCCAACAATATCTTGGTCTGAAATGTATATCAGTAAGATTCATCTACTAAATTTGAAATAACTGTTTACCTGTAATTCGCCATATTCTCTTGTCTGTTAATTGTAAAAGATCTGCCATTTCGGAAAATAATATTACTGTCAAAAAGACTAATGTAGCTTGAAAAATAAATTACTGGTTCATTTTTGAACAATTAATAAATTATAATTAAAACTTCTTGTATCAAAATCTTAACAACTTTTTAAAAGGTCACTACAAAATAAAAATCTAAATGCCACTTTTTCCAGGAGACAGTAGGTATATTATCAATCTGCGTGTTAAAGAAATAGTTTTAAATTTTTTTTTTTTAAAAGTGATTTTTTCGGCTCCCCTAATGACTATCTGTTCCATCCTGATAATCTCAAATAACGCTAATTTTTTACTAATTTTTCCTGAACAATCGAATGGCAAAGTCAGATTTGAAATATATTCAGCAGTTCTGTTGAAAATGGTGCCCAAAATCAGCGTTTTTAGCCGCAGTTATGCAGGGAAGAGTTCGAATTTAAAAAAAACAATTACGCCATTATTTTTAGTGATGCAAAGAGCTTCTAAAAAGGTAAAAAACATAATTTTAAAACGTTGGCAAAGCATTGGTAGAACTTCCAATAAAGTGCTTTTTTAATGATAAAATAAGTGCCAACCCCAAAATGATAACACCGGGCAGGGCTTGACCGTTTCTTTTTGAAAACGTTGGCAAAGCACTGGCAATGTGCGCTTTGCCAGTACCAAAACCATCATTTTAAAAAGTTGACAATTCATTGGGAGAACAGCGAGTAAAGCTGGGAAAGCGTTGTGAACAAGGGATGTGCCACTGTTTTTAATATGTTAACGGTGGTAAATTTTGTAAATCAAGCACTGGCAAAGCACTTTTTACGAACGTTGGCAGAGCGTTCTAAGCCAGGGCTGTGCCAGTGCTTTTATTATTTTTACTGTTGTACATTTTGTTAATTAAGTACTGGCAAAGCACTTTTTACTAACGTTGGCAGAGCGTTGTAAATCAGTGCTTTGCCAGCACTTTATATGTTGGACCATTAGAAAACAGTGCTCTGCCAGTGCTTGATTTTTCAGACCATTGGCAATTTCTGGCTGGGTAATTTTAAACCGAATGTAAAAATTATATGTGAAAATTACTTGTAAAAAATTCATAAATGTTGTAGGAAAATTTTGAAAATCGTAAAAATTTATGCACATTTGTCTGAAATTAACTGCAAAACTTGAGGAAAACTGCAAACGTAGGAAACATTTAATGGCTAAATTTCCGGCTAGATACAATATAGTCATTTTTTTATGGCTAGATAAAAATAAAATAGCTAGATCTAGTCTGAAAATGGCTAAAATGGCAACCTAGGTTATGAAACACTAATAAAATATTATCACACAATTTTTCTCAAAAATCAAATAAGTAATCTCTTAATTGTTACACAATAAGAGATTAGTTATTACCAAGGTTGCCATCTCTACGACGCAAAAAATAGCTAGATTTCAAAATTAATATCGCTAGAAATCGCTGAATTCTCAAAAAACGCTAAAACTATATTATATGTTTAAAAGTCTAAAAGAGTTAAAACTACCTAGTTTTCGTTTCCTTTTTAAAAGCTTTAAGCTTTTTCCGTTAAAACTATAACATTTAAATATGCAGCGTTAGAATTGCTGTCAAAACTTTGTTTTTAAATTTGTTAAATTTTTGTTTTTGCAGTTGTAAATTTTATAAAACCGCATTTGCAATTAAAATATGTTTAAATAATTCCCAGTCAAAAAATTTCTGAGCATTCCAGAAATTAAGATTTATAAAAGACTCTAAAATGCGATAATTTTCTAAGCGCTCAAATTTCTGAGTCATAAATGAGTCATAAATGAATCATAATTGTCTTTTATTTATGAGCTTAATTGAACATTTTTGAAAACATTTTCAACACTCACCATTGATTCAAAAATTCCATAGGTCTTTTAAACTGAAACATTTAAAATTTTCAAAAACACCTGATCAAAATGGCAAGGATCTTCCGGTCTGGTATTAAAAACTGCACAATGTGGCCAACACACTAAAATATTTTTCACATTTCTTTGAATCAAAACCGTTTTGATTTTTTCCAACATATTCTACAACCTTCCACACAAAGAGAATAAATATAATTGGACATGATTGGGGGCAATAAATTATCATAATATGATTGTAACAAGCATAAACATGATTCCGACTGATCATATTATGATCACTGAGGACGGTTTTTTCATGATCTAGGACCAAAATATGATTACAAAGATCATACAATGATTGTTACGTGTATCCACCATAACATGCTACTCTTTTTTCGGTACCGTGAAATAACTCCCAAATGAAATAACTCCAAAAAAAAAAATGAAATAACTCGCAAAAATGTTCCATATAAATTGGTATTTATTTCATTATAAAATAACTCCCAATGCGTTAGGACTTATTTCGCAAACTTCTGTTAGAAATTATTTCATTATGAAATAACTTCCAAATGAAATAATTCCCAACCAGGTTTTGTTGGGAGTTATTTCATTCATTTTTTGTTATTGGGAGTTATTGCACTTTTGTTGGGACTTATTTCATTTTCATTTTTAAATGTGATTTTATCGTTTGGAATTATTTCATTTTTGTTGGGAGTTATTTCATTTCTATTAAAATTGTCGTAAAGTAAATAATAGCAAGACAATTACTTATTTTACCAAAAGAAACGCAGTTCTTGCTAGAATTTTGGTAAGAAAAGATCGGTATTAAAGTGATTAAAAATAATGGCAAATCTTGAATTTGAAATAATGAGTGGCAAAAGAAGAAATAATAAAGTGTTATATGTAAAAGTCGAAAATCAAATTTATTTAAAAAATTCGGAAGCTAGAGGAAGAAAATATTACACGTGTTACGAAATAAGGTCCATGGACATTATACTCCAGTGTGGAAACAGATTAATAATTTTGAAGTTTCTTTTGTGTCGCACGCAGAAAAAACTTTATTTCGCGAAGCCGCCTGCCGCGTTCTACGGAGGAAAAAAACCCGTAAGAGCGGCCGAAGGTCGCCACCCAGAAGAAATGGGTTTTCAAATCAGATGTCGAATCCGTTGAAGTCTTATATTTTTAAGACATCAAGTAATTTGTAAAAACAAGTTTTTCTGTGTGGCGGAATTCGGCCGCTCTTAGGGGTTTTTTCCTCCGTAGAACGCTGCAGGCGGCTTCGTGAAATAAAGTTTTTTCTGCGTGCGATTATACGATTTATAAATTCAGTTTTAGTTTGTGATATACTACTAAAGAATATTTAAAAAAATTGTGTTGATATACTAAATATTATTAATCTTTTTATTTTAAAAAGTCTGGACGCTATGCCACATTTGAAAGTGACATAATATCCAAAAAAATAATGTCGTAATGTCCATGGACATTACGACATTTTCCAAATCTCATTAAAATCCACGTACATTATGACACTTTTCGAGTTACATAACGTCCATGGACATTATGTCATTGAACGTTATGACATGCCACCTCTGGAAAACAGTGCGTACGATTCGCGTCCTGTGGCGCGGCCGCGTTTCGCGTAATGCGGCGCCACCGTGTTTGCGTCCTGTAGGCGCGACCACTACGCACAGTTTCACTACTCCATGCTATGTAAACTAATTTATTTTAACTTTTAAAACAAAGATTATTCCAGGTTTTTCTATAAATATATTTTTAATATGTATTTTTCTATTAATTGTGTTGATTATTTTTGTATATTTATGTATACATTAAATTCTATTTTTATAATATGTTTAATATTATGTACATTTTTACATTTATTTATGAAATAAATATAATTCGATATTTTTGAATTGGGAATTATTTCATTTTTTTGGGACTTTTTTCATTGAGTGTTGTTTCATTCTTTGTTGGGAGTTATTTTATTACTATGAAATAACTCCCAAATCTTGGGGCTTATTTAATTTTTTTTTTGAAAGTTATTTCATTTATTAAAATTGGGACTCATTTAATTTTTTTGGGACTTATTTCATTTGGGAGTTATTTCACGGTACCCTTTTTTCTGCAATATGACGTATACACTGTTAACATTTTGCATAATAGCAAAAGTTGCACAAAAATATTGCGTAGTGTACCTTAAGCAAATATGTGAACATTTTTAAAATAAAATTGGCATATATTGTAGACATTCATTGTAATGAGAGTGTTTGTTAAAATAACTTTCGCAAATACTAACTCTTTTGGCTGAATTATTTAGGATCAATGATAGTTACTCTTGTTTTATTTTTCGAGTTGCGCAGTGTTAGTTTAAGCTTACGATTTTTTATACTGAAACTTTTTTATCAAACTCTAAGATTGCTTTTATAAAACTAATTTCTCCCAGACTTAGGAAACCTGAAAATTTTGAAAATATTACAAATTTAAAATGGACTTATTTTATGTTAAAGGTGTATATGTTTAGTCGTTGTTGCTGGGGCCATTTTTGAGCCCTCCTTTTTAAACCTAAAAGTAAGATCGATACGATCGATTATTTAGTCAAAAATGGAAACATTAACCCTATGTGGATCACATTACATAAATTAATTAATTAACTATTTTTATCAACCCGAGTAAAAAAAGTTTTATAGAAAATTATATAATATTATATAGACAAATATGATTATATATATAGTCAAGCGTGGTACTATATTTGTGTGGACATAATTATGTATAACTTAACAATTTCAAATATGCCGCCATATATAAAGTAATATTAATAAGTATGCTCCCATACATATTTATATGTACCATATGTAGTAAGATATGCTCGGAAGTTTTTAGCACATTATCATATAAAATTAAAAATGATTTTACGGAAAATGATGTCAAATTTTATATGGTACCATGTTAAAAATGCTTTCTATGTTCATTTGTATATAACTAAGTATAGCTCCATGTAAAAAAGAAACTTCTAGAAATTTTATATGGTACCATGTTAAAAATGCTTTCTATGTTCATTTGTATATAACTAAGTATAGCTCCATGTAAAAAAGAAACTTCTAGAAATTCTAAGCAAATGGAAAATAATTAATATGATGCAAGAAAAAATTGATATTATGGTATATATAACATATTGTAAGATACAAATAAATACGCCGTTTTACGAAAAGTTACAGTGGCAAATAAAATTGTATTGTCATACTTAACTATATTAAATTAACTGAATCTGAGTTAAACAAAACTGAATCAGATTATATAAGATTAGGTAGGATAGTTGGTACCGTGCTGGCTTATCAGTGCGGGAGTCGTGGGTTCGATTCCCACCAGAGGCACTGGTCTGTAGCTAGTGCTCGGTTAGGGTAATAGTATATAATTTGTAATTATATGATTATTAATTAATAAAACAAAAAAAAAATATTTAAGTTAATTTTTATATACCAATAAATATTTCAGTATGATTACAAGGACTTAATGTTTTTCGTTTCTTCCATTTAGAACCGTTTGCAATAAAGTGGGGAGTGGGGGATGTAATGAACCAAGGGTCACACTAATCGTTATGGATCAAATATTTTAGAAAATGTTTTTTGTTTTTCAATGAATTTTGCTATTCACGTCACGTGTTTATATAACTGCGTTTAGTCTACACTTTCAATACAAAATCAAATACATTTATCTATTTTAATTTAACCATATCATTCATTGTGAACTTGTTTATTCTCCCAGCATTTTTTTTCATTATGTGAGCTTCTCATAGGCCAAAAGATCCAAATCCAATTTCTTCATATTTCCGTTTTATTGCGAGGGATTACTGTATTTACTACGAAATTTTTATGTTCCAAATCATTCTGCATTTGTTTGCATTTTTTTTTTGTACAGAAGTCAAGTGTGCCAAATCTAATACTAGCATATTTGTGATTAGCTATATCTCAGTAATTTCTTATCGCATCTGGACAATCCAGAGCTCATTTTGTTGGTGCTAGTGTCTACTTTTTGACTATGTCCCCTTATTTTGTATATTTCATGTATAAATGCACTTTTAATGCAATTGCATTTTTAAAATGCATTTTTTTAGTTCAAATATGTGCAACTTTAAAGAAATATTAAATAGTAAAATTGAGAATTTTTACTACAACCTCCAATATTCACTTTTTAGTTGCTAAAAAACAGATATTTTTGAGAATTTTAAGAAAAATATTGAAATTAATAAAAAATATTCAGAAAATTATTTTAGATTTTTCGGAAGCCAATTGAGACCAATTTAATACTATGCTAACTTTGATCGGCTATATCTCAGCTATTTCTTAACGCATATGAAGGCTTCAGGGTTAATTTTGATTGCACCATTGTCTAATTGTTGCATATGTTCCCTTAAATTATATATTTCATGTAAAAATTTATTTTAATGCAATTGCATTTTTCAAATGCACTTTTTAAGCTAAGGCAATATTTCGAACAAGTTTGTTATAATTTTTATTAAAAATAAAAATTATGTTTTTTTCGACCTTTAATTGTGCAATGAAAATGAAAATTATTCAATTTCGAGGCCATACTATATATTTCTTCATTAGGATATTGTCCTAACAAATAATCTATAGAGTTTTTTCATTTTCATTGCACAATTAAAGGTCGAAAAAACATAATTTTTATTTCTAATAAAAATTATAACAAACTTGTATAAAAGGCAATGTACCGCCTAGTTTACTTCGCCCTGTTTTGTTTACAAACTAAACAAAATATAAAAAGAAGAGAAAAACAAAAAACATGTATTGAATATCCACCAGAGGTGGACCTTGCACATCAAACAAGTTTTCAATTTATTTTTTGATCAATGGTTATAATCTTTAACTTCAAACTAATATGTATATTAGTTCTCATGTAGTGAGTATACCTAGTTCATATAAATGTTTGATGTTTGACATGGGAAAGGGTCAAATAATAAATTTGAAAACAAAAAACTCTAGATTATTTGTTAGGACAATATCCTAATAAAGAAATATAGAGTATGGCATCGAACTTGAATAATTTTCATTTTCAATATTTCGAACTTTAAAAATTTTTTTTATTATTATAATTTAAAATCTTTACTACAACTTCCAATATTTACTTTTTAGTTTCCAAAAAACAACAAATTTTAAGAAATTTTAGGAAAATATTAAAACTTAAAAACAATTTACTCAAAAATTTTTTTTTCGATTTTTCAGAAGCCAATTGAGACAAATTGAATACTAAACACTATGAAATGTTTCATCAATTTTCGTCCAATGTAAAGTTTCATAGTATTTATGAAACATTTAATAAAAAATAAAATCAATTTCATTATATTTATGAAATGTTTCGCTATATACAGTGGTGGCCATATAATTAGCATATTGTTTTGGAAATATATTTTAAAAACTAAGTTTACTTTATTAAAACTAAGAACTAAAAATTGTAAAGTAACGACTCGTCATTAAGCTTAAAGTAAAAAATTCACAGCTTGAATAACATTTTTAAGAAAATTAACTAAATATAAAAAAAATACTATTTCATTTTGGTCACATAATTAGAAACAACAAAATAAATTTACTTTCAACTTAAAAATGTCTTTGTAAAGTTATACAAAATGGACATATCCCTTAATAATTTGTTGGATAACTTTTATTTTTGACAACAGTTTCCAGCCTTTTCGGTATACTTTGTACTAAACGTTGGCATGTTTGCAGAGATATGTTTTCCCAGCTTTGCTGCACTAACTGAAACAATTCGTCGTTGTTTCGTGGGTTTTTGTCCTTCAGATCTCTTTTCAGAATTGCCCATAAGTTTTCAATTGGGTTGAGATCAGGACTTTGTGCGGGCCAGTCCAACACATCAATATTTTGATCCAAAAGCCAACAAGACTTCACTAATCGTGAAGTGTGCTTTGGGTCATTGTCAATGTTGTTGGAAAATGTAATGGACGGGCATATTCTCAAAAGAATACGGTTCCGGTTTTCCAAAATGCTTTTATATTGATGTTGATCCATTATTCCCTGAATTCGCACGATTGGACCCACACCACTACAAGAAAAGGCACCCCAGATCATAATAGACCCACCACCATGTTTCACCGTTTTCACAGTTTCCATCAGATTGAAACAAGTTAAACTTAGATTCGTCACTCCAGTCAACTCTTTTCCAATCATTTTGATCTTTTTTAAGCATTTCTCTTGCAAACCGCAATCGCTTCTTAATATTTTTTTGAGACATGCGGTTTTTTTTATGCAATGCACCCACGAAGTCCCGAATCTTGTAAGCGTCTTCTTATTGTCCGTGTGGATATTTCCGAATTTATTTGCTGTCCAATTTCAGCCTTTATTTCTCTCGATGACAGGAATGGATTTCTTTTGCTGGCCCTACAAATAATTCTATCTTCTATTTCAAACAGCTTTGTCTTATTGTACAAGTGAATTGCACCAAATACCATTTTTTTAGAGCAAGAAAATCTTTGTGCGATAGCCGACATGGACAGTTTTTCATTCTGATAACACTGCACAATTAACTTTCCCATTTAAGGAGTACATGACTTGTTTTTTCCCATTTTATAAACTAAAACGTATCAATATTATTACAAGTCAATCTTTTGCTTTTTAAATTACAGTTACTTTGTCACTAATAAAAAGATAAGTTTAGTAATTAAAGCCAAAACTTCATGTTTCTAATTACGTGGCCAGCCAAAATCAACCACTTGGGGAATAATCTTCTTTTTTTTAAATGCTAACGGTTAACTCCATGTGTTTTGCATCAACAACGTTGTTGATTGTCTACTTGTTGAATAACGGTACTTTTAATTTACAGTGCAGGCCTTAAAAATAGTTACATTGCGACTTTACTTAATTAAAACAGCGTTTCTAATTATATGTCCACCACTGTATATGAAGGATATTTTGTATTAGTACGGATTTTATTATTTTTGTGTAGAAAGAATTCATAGAGACCATGATAGGTCGTTATATTTCTTGTTGGTTATAAAATGTTTCATAAATATATATGAAATTGTCACATTCGGACTAAAGTTTATGTCACTTATTCCCGTTTTTCTCTGTGAGTAGTCTATCTTTGATCAGCTATATCTCAGACATTTCTTATCGCATCTGCACTATCCAATGCTCATTTTGTTTATACTTGTGTCTACTTTTTGTCTATGACTAGTTAATTTATAGATTTCGTGTATGAATGCATTTTTAATGCAATTGCATTTTTCAAATGCACTTTTTTAGCTAAAGAAATATTTCGAATTTAAAAGAAAATGTATTTTTTAGTATAATTTGAAATCTTTATTACAACTTTTAATATTTACTTTTAAGTTTTCAAAAAAACAGATAATATTAAGAAATTTTAGAAAAAATATTTAAACTTCAAAAATATGTAATCAGAAAATTATTTTAGAATATTGAGAAGCCACTTGAGCCAAATCCAATAAATTATTCTTCTAGTTTAACTTTAACCGGCTATATCTCAGAATTTTTTCATCGCATCAGAACGATCGAGACCTTATTTTATTTCTAATTGTGTCTATTTGTAAACTCTGTCGAAAAAATGTATATTTTAATGATGTGTGTGAAGATAAATTCCATAGTTAAATTCCATTTTATTGAAATTCACCCAGGAATGATAACACTAGTAATTTCTATTCTCTCTCATTCTCAGTCAATTTTACCATCAGCTGTTACATTAAATGTTAAAAAAAAATAACAAAACATTAAAAAAAACAATATTTGTTTTCAATTTATAACGAGCTTTCAACCTCCGTATATTTACAAAAATAAAGCAAATCAAACATATTAGCTAGGTTGATACTAGTATTTCGATCTGGCTAAAGATCTCATCAGAACCCGAAGTTTTAGAAAAGTTAGAGCCTCCATTATAGGCAGAACTTTAACAAAAAACCTATTAATAATCAATTTTGCTCCATTCTTGTCTTCTTAGTAATCAAGCACGTGGTTAGGTCTTTTCCTAACAAGCATCATGACGTTACTAAACTTTGAAGACCAAAAATGTTCTATTTATATAAAAAATTTTTAGTTTGTACTCTGGCTCAAGTAATATTTTTTACAGTTATATTAGTTTTTTTGTTTTTATACACATCGAGATTATTTTTATGTTATTTTCAATTTATAACGAGCTTTCAACCTCCGTATATTTACAAAAATAAAGCAAATCAAACATATTAGCTAGGTTGATACTAGTATTTCGATCTGGCTAAAGATCTCATCAGAACCCGAACAAAAAACTAATATAACTGTAAAAAATATTAGTTTGAGTTTTAATTGAGTTGAAATGCTCAATAGATTGAAATCTTTTCCAAAAATCCCTATATTTAATAGGGCGAATTTTGGGAAAACGTTTAACTTTGTGATTAATTTTCTTAAACATTTTTCTAAGGGAGTCGGCTCAATTGGCTTCTGAGAAGCTCATGTTATGAAGCCAAAAAAAAAAATACCTAAACCAGCCCACATTTATTTCTAACCTACCTCACTCACTTGTGGTATCAACAAACAAAACAAAAAAAAAAGCAGTTTATCTTTGAATATGCAACATTATATTCTTAACAACCATTGAACCAGACAACAGAACCAGAAATTCAACTCCAATGCAGCAACATCGGCAATACTACAAGTCCTCAGTCACCAAGTGGTTTTAAATTTGTTTTATTTTATTTTGTTTTAACTTCCACACGTACTACTCTGATATCAAAGATCAATTTCAATGGTACACATTTTTTTCACATTTTTTTTGCATTAAGAAAAACTCCCATTTTCAAATACCAAAGCCAGTTTTTTAGTCCAAAATTATTGGTGTCTGGTTATTTAACCAGTTGGTTTAAAAAAAAAAACAACCAATTTAACTGTTTTTTTGTATATACGAGTGGTTTATACACAGTAATAATATTTGTAGATATATAACTAAAACTAAGTCATCTGTTCCAAATCTGCTAAGACTTTAACTTCATCTGTTACAATATTGCGCCACTTTATCTGCTGCTTTATCATTCCGAAAAATTTCGATTTGATTTTAGTTGTATCACAGCGCTACAAAATTTACCTCTAAAATCGAAAACAAGAGTACCGACCATTGATCCTAAATATTACGGCCACAATAATTTTAATGGCGTACCCAGTTTTTTTTTTTTTACTTAAGGCTAGATTTTCTGAGCACTGCACTAAAGTTTTGCATGTTTTAACGAAGTTTTTATATTATTTTAAAAATCATACAAATATGTGAACATTTTTAAAATATTTGGTACACTGAAAAAATCCATACGTAATATATACGAAACCTCTTGAACATTGTACTAAATATTTCGCTATTTCTCACCACGAAAATCTTTCGTAAAATATACGAAATCTACGAAATTTGTGTGTGTATTTTACGAATTTCTTTTTGTGTTTTACGAAAGAATTTCGTAGTTTTGCACCACGAAAATTCTTCGTAAAATATACGAAAATGCGAAATTTTTCTGTGCATTTTACGATGTATTTTTTATATTTTATCTTACGTAAAATAGGTAAAATACACTGAATTACGAAATTATTGTACACATTTTAAGAAGAATTTTTTATATTTTACGAAAAACAACGTTGTATATAAAGTTTTTTATATTTAAAAAAAATTTTTAGTTTTTCAAAACAAAGGTTCTCGCTCATTTATGATTTTTTTTTAAATTTAATGTTTCCCCTAACGTCCCAGCAAAACCACACATTACCAAATCATGGGTAAAGTAATGTATCACCATAGGGCTTCATGCATTACTTTACACTTTACTTCACTGATGAATTTTACAGGCGATGAGCCTCAAAGTAACTCATTACCTTGTAGTGGAAAAAGTAACGGGTTACTTATATAGTTACATGGTGCGAAAAAGTAATGTGTCTATAAATAGATTTTCATAAAAAAATGCGCAAAAATTATTTTTTTACAGATATTTTTTTTTAATTAAATAAATAACTTTTTTTTTATTAAATAAATAACTTGGTCATGCTGGGATTCGAACCTGGGGTCTCTGGTATTTAACAATTAGTTAGGCGAGAACTCTACCAACTGAGCTACCGATACATACAATATTTTATTGCTTAACATGTAGATGAGTAGTTGTGCTTCGTGTTTTCGTTCGTGATATCAAAAATATACACCTTACCATTATGCTTACAAAAAATCACAAAGTAATGTGTCTATAAATAGATTTTCGAAAATATATATTAATAATTACTTTACGTTTATAATTCATGCATTATGTAATTGATGATCGGTAAGTCATTATTTTATGTTTTGAAGTAATGTAAAATGTAATGAGGTCTCATTACAAGGTAATCCATGAGTGTTCAATTATCGGTAACTCATTACTTCTTGTTGGAAAATAATGATGCAGGTAAGGAGTACACATTACAAGGTAATACATTACTTTATCGCACCCATTACCAAAGTTTTGCTGGGGTGTTTTGAGAAAAACATGTGATTTGTTGAAAAAAATGTATGCGAAAACTGTACAAGTTTTATTTCAAAACACGTCAAATAATGAAGTATAACATAAATAATGTAATTTTTTTAAAACAACTAAGATAGGTAAATATATATTTTATATTAATTAATTTTATCCATGGCAAAACAATACCTGGTAGACTTATTAGAAAAATGTTCTCTCATTTTCAAAAACAAAATGTCAAAGACTCGTATAAAAATTAAACATAAAACCATCGAAAGCCAAATAAAAACACTATTTCTCTCTAAAGTCGATTCAATATACTGGAGTACTATAAGCACCAACTTGGGTTTTGTTTTCTCTTAATAAGTATTTCCAATTATTCGACCAAGGCGGTTAACCGGTTAAGGCATTATTCGAAAAATCGTTAAAATTGATTAACCGGTACAAAATCGGCGGTTAATCGGTTAATTGTTTAATGCAAAATAAATACATTTCTTTTGTTTATTTATTAATAAAAACACTAAGAACTACTTTTTTAATATCAAATAAAGTTTACAAAGTAAAGGGTGTTTTTATAGTGGTATAGAACTTTGAAATGGAATAAAACAAAGATGAATTTTTTAAATTGACATGAAATTTACTTTATTCGAAAGATAATCTTCTGGCATTTTAATTTAAATATGACTTCTAGTGTCCGACCGAACTCATTTTTTTCGGCCGAAGCCGAAGCCGAGGCCGAACTTCGGCCATAATATCAATGTTCGGCCGAAACCGAAGCCGAACTTTTTGTTTTAATAAAAAAAATATAAATTGTTTTTTTAGATCAATAAATTTAAACCAAAAAGTTATTAAACATAAACAAAAATAAAAATTCATAGGTATATTTTTTTAAAAAATCATATTTGGAAAATAGTTGTACTATTTTAAGTACAAAAAAATAAAAAAATATTTGTACTATATTTTATAGTCAAAGAAAAATAGTTGATCGATTTTTAAGTTGATATAGAAAAACAAACTTAAACTTGAACTTTAATATTTAAAATTAAAAAGTTTGATATTGTAATGACAGAAAAGCAATTTTTTCGCATTCACACCATGTTAATTGCTTCGTCTATCAGAATACAGCTGCCCGGCAGCGCTAAAAAGCTGTTCGCTTGCTACACTAGTTGGTGGGGCGAATAAATATTTTATTGCTACAGCTTTTATATTTATAAATGGACTTGAATTCCAATACTCAAATATATTTATATTTCGGGACTTAAAGGCTCCGTAATATTTATAAATGGACTTGAATTCCAATACTCAAATATATTTATATTTCGGGACTTAAAGGCTCCGTAATAAATATTTTAATTTCTTTTTCAATAAAATTTTCATTTGGTTCTGCTACTTCTAAGTCTGGTACTGCATCATGTCTATCCCAAATTGATGAACCTGTTAATCTCTCTTTTTAGGATTACTTACTATTATTTGCTTATAAGTCTTGTAGGTATATTTCTGGAAATGTTCTTTAAACTCTTTTGGCTTTTTGAAATTTTTTCACACACATTGATATTTAAATATCGTTTTTTTTTTTGGTATTCTATCATATTCAACGTTGTATTTTTTATGTAGTTTTTTTGTAAATTCTGAAGAGTAAATATATTTATTTGTGCTTTTTATAAATAATTATAAAAAGTTCGGTAGTTCTGCCAAATTCGGCCAAAATTTGGCCGAACACCGAACTTGGCCGAACTTCACTTTTTGGCCGAACTCCGAAGCCGAAGCCGAGTACTCGGTCTGACACTAATGACTTCTCGCATACTACCGCCACGGCTGGCTCGGACGTAGTATACTCTGGAGGCCCAATTTTCGATGACTGTTTCCAACATTTGTGGCAGTATACTGGCAATAACGCGGCGAATGTTGTCCTCCAAGTGGTCAATCGTTTCGGGCTTATCGGCATAGACTAGCGACTTCACATATCCCCACAGAAAATAGTCCAGCGGCGTTAAATCGCACTATCTTGGAGGCCAATTCACTGGTCCGAAACGTGAAACTATGCGGTTACCAAACGTTTCCTTCAATAAATCAATTGTGGCACGAGTAGTGTGACATGTTGCGCCGTCTTGTGGAAACCACAGCTCCTGCGTTCTGACCAGCATCGTTTTTAAAGAAGTACGGACCAATGATTCCACCAGCCTATAAAGCACACCAAACAGTCAGTTTTTCTGGATGTAACGGTGTCTCAACATACACTAGTGGATTATCATCACTAAAAATACGGCAATTTTGTTTATTGACGTATCCATTTAACCAAAAGTTACCTTCATCGCTAAACAGAATTCGCTTATAAAAATCGATACGTATTTCGAACAGAACCATGATTTTCAAAATAAATTTGCACAATTTGAAAGCGTTGTTCAGGCGTCAGTCCATCCATGTTGAAATGCCAAACCAAACTAAACATGAATCACTTGACAGCTGACAAAATGGCCGCCAGTTAAAAAGTGTTGCCAACGTAAAGGTTTATACCAGTATAAAAAACACCCTTTAATTGTTTCGTATCATCCAAAGCATCCTGCGATTCTTAAAGAAAGATGCTTTCTATCCTTGGGTTTTTATTATGGAGGAAAGTCCTCAAGACTTCAGAAAGAAAATGTTCTCCGATATTTTTAGTGTAAGTAAATTCTTAGAGTTACAGAGGTTTTCTATTAATAAGCTCTTAGAATATATTTTTGTTACCATTTTCAAAATATATGAATTTAAGATAACTAACTACTTGTAGAGCAACTTATTTTTCGTAATAAGCCGTTCTAGTGTCGGTTTTACACCCATGATTTTTCTTGAAATCGATTCAATCGATTCAATTGCTCCAAAGTAGAAAAAAGGTAATCCAAGAACCACTTCTGAAACTTATTCTATTTAGTTATATCCAGAGAAAGCAAATTCACTTTTTTTTTTTTTTTTCTTATTTTCTTTTTTTATTTTTACACATATTTGCTATATTTAACCTTACAAGTATCCTTTTTAAGATTTCATTTCATTTTATTTATTATTTTTGTTTGATTTATTTATTTTTATGCTTTAAATGTGTGTATAAAAATGCAAATAATTTTGCCATCTTCAAAAAAGTTGTCAGTAGAATATACTGAAAGTGAAGTTAAAACAAAGTTTTATGCATTTAAAAATACGACAAACTAACTAAAAATATATTTTTCTTAACTGTTACAAAACTGAATTTTTATTTATTGGAGATACAAAGAGAATTTATGTTTTTGTATTTGCAAAATATGAATTTATAACAAATATAAACTAAACAAGAATTATTCAACTAAATTTTTATTTTTAAATAACTTACGAAAATTAACTCTTTACTGCAAAAAAAAAAAATCAAACAACTGCTAAAAATGCTGTAAATGCGGTCTAATCGTTGTTTTGTATTATTTCATAGAAAAACAACTCTCGTGTAGTAACTGTCAAACTTTTTGAAGTACAGGTTGTACCGATTGTAAAAAATACTCTTGCGAGATATAAGAAAAAGATGCATATAATTGTCAATAATTTGAATTTTAAAAACAGCACACAAATAAAAATTGCCTTTCCTATCTTCTTGTTTTGAATTGCTTAAAAAGTATTATCTAAAGGCTTAATGATCGCTTTCACTTAATTTTAAAAGAATTTAGTGATATTTTATGTAGGGTTCCATTTTTACTAAGAATTAAGAAAACTATGAAGTCCATATAAAAAATGTAACTGGTTAATCGGCCTGTTTTAACCGATTATTCGGGTGGAATAATTATTTAAGTTTTAAATGATTTGTTTCGACATTAACCGAAATAGAGGCGATTAATCGAGGAATCGGTAATCGATTAACCGAATTGGAAACACTACTCTTAATGGATTTTTAAGATTCACATTTACTACACCAGTAGTCAGTTTTGAAATTTTTTTTTATTTACATATAAAATTCTACAGAAATTTTTAAATATTACAAGTTTTTTTTTGGTTGTAGTGAATCTACAATCAAAAAACACTAGTTTTGAAAAAAAACTGAAAATTGTTCATTCATTGGTATTGGATTTGAAAATTAAAAAAAAATTCAAATACTGTTCAATTCAGAAAATAATAAATTATCGTATATAATAAACAAAAAAAAAAAAAATATGAAAGATTTTCGTGAAATTAGTCAATTCTTGCCTAAACTGACTCGTTGAAACTAACTTTCGCAAATATTAATTTTTTTGTGTGAATTTTTTTTTTATTATTATTCTAAAATATAAACTCCTAGGTCCTAATTTTTCGCTATGCTGCCATATAAATTTTATGCACATTTCGCGTTTTACACACTCGTAAAAAAAAGTTATTGCAAAAGTCTGTTAAACGGATTCCAATTCAGTTGAGCTAATTTTTTCTGTTGTTTGTTGTCCCAGTAAAACCTGCAAGCAGGTTTGTAACGGAGTGAACCCAAAAGAATCCCTTACAAATCTGCTTACATATGCTATGATTTTTATATGGCGAATTTCCACTTGTAATCATTACTTTTGGGCAAAATAAGCGCGGATTTTAGCGCTTACAATAAGCTCTGATTTCATGGCTTTCAGTAAAATCATATTTCGTGTATACATTATTACGATTAAAAGTAATAATATCAACCTACAAAATTTATTTTACATAAAATTCTACAGATATAAATTTTTTCTAGTTAACATTTTTGTCACATAATATAATCATTTTATTTTTTTTATCGCTCCACATGCTAGCTCTTCAGAAACAGTTAACTGACTAATTATTTTTTGTTACATACTCGAAAATACCAAACACAATCTGAAATATAATCCACGATATGAAACTTTCTGCATTACAACCTGCATCCTTATAAGGATTAGGGTAAGCTGCTTACAACCTGCATCCTTGTTAGGGAAAACCGTAAGCTCAAAATTTTTGTTTGTTTATTTTAATACGAAAATTATTCGTTTCTTTTGCTGCTTCTCAGTATTATGTAATAGTAAGCACTTACATCAGCGCATTTGTTATATCCTGCTTCTAAAAACAAGAACATTTTTTACTGGGTATCGTTTAAATCAGTTATTTAGCTAAATTTATAAGTTAACCTCAAGCACAAATTTGTTCTGTATTTTAACTAATTTTTCGAACTAAAATTTAGTAATTCGTCATTCTCAAATTAACAAATTTAGCTTGTTAAGTTAAACTACAATTGTTTTCAAACCATTATATATTTGTATCTCTGCTTTTAGTCACACTTGGAGATGGCGTTATTTTCTAAAATTTTTAACTTTATAATCATAAAATAGGCTACATCCCGGAAACTAAGCGAGATAGTGCAAAATGGGCCAAAATCGTTACTCCGTACCCTTTTAGTACTCGTTATTAACCACTTATATTACCGGTAACAGATATGGACCTGCTTCTGGTCAGATCCGGAAAGACCTTTTTAGCAAAAGTTTTCTTTTGATTGAGTTAAAAATTCTGTCAATTTAGCTAAATTCTTAGTTAATTTAACTACAACTAAAATTTAGGTCACCTAAATTTATCAGATTCTGAAGATTCTGCTTTCTTAAATTCAGGTACCATTTTCTGTTGTCGTAACTGACTTTTTAACTATTTATGCGGGCTTTTTTATGAGTGCATGAACTTTCTTTTTTTTTCTTTTTACGCGAAATATTTGTTCATATTTGTCTTTTTGTTTATGTACAAAAATGCTTTGATCCATTCCGAAATTGAATGATGAATTGCGAAAAAGTAGAACATAATAAAAACTAAGAAAAACTCGGATTTACTTGTTAATGCTGCATATTTATTTAACAAATTTGATACTCAAATGTTGCTGAAGGTCTTACCAGTATTTACCATAAAAATTAAGATAAAATATTTGATTTTTAAAATGTTATGTATAAAACCTTCGTTGAAACATGTAAAACTTTAAAGGAATTTTGCGAAAAATCTGGACCATAAGTGAAAAAAAAAACTGAATACGAAATTAAAATCAGCTTAGCCGAAATATTTAGGATACATTTTGTAGTCCTGTAATATATTCAATTTGTTGTAAGGTTTCCTTCAAGTCCAGCTTTGCAAAATGTTTGGACAATATAGTGTTTTTTTTTGCGTTTTATTACATACACACAAAAAAATATTTCTTAAATTCCGCCAAGTAAACATTTTGTTGAATAAAAAAAACATAATCAATTACTTTTTTAATTGACTCAATTACTTTTTTAATTGACTCAATTAAAAAGTAATCAATATTTTAAATAATATTGATTACTTTAAATAAACAAAAATATTGATAACTTTTTAATTGAATCAATTAAAAAAGTAATTGATTATTTTTTTATATTCAACAAAATGTTTACTTGGCGGAATTTTTTTTTTCTGTGTACCCCCGCTTAAATAGATGGTCTTCATATTTACTGCCTACTGTAAAATAGAATCATAGTAGGTAGATACTATCATGTTTGTTATGTTTTATATTCTGCACATACTCATGGTGTTAATAACATGTACGACCGTCATCCTCATCCTCATCCACGACCATCAACATCATCATATTAAACTTTTGATTTTTATATTCTTGCGAATTCTTAAAAGTTCATGAGAACAAAAATCTTTTGTTTCCATTAAAGTTATTGTTGGTTGGTGTATCATGTTTGCAGACATGTTTCACTCAATGGTCTTCAGCATCGTCAATTTATTTTAATGTTCATTAGGGGTGTATCTTATCTCTAGGTAGAATTAATGCGAGCTGCCACAGGACTGGTCCTTTTAGGTTAAAATAGACCCCTTGCAACATGAAAGCTTCACTTAACTCTCCTACACTCATGGAACTTCTGCTTTAAAAATATGTAGTTGTTTGGGTTGTAATACAGTTTCTTTATTTTTAATGTAAATGTCAGTCATTTGTAGAACAATTAAAATTTTTTACTAACCTTGTAGTTCATTTAAAAAAAAAACCCACATCAAATGGCTGTTTTATGATTTTACATACATTTTTTACAGTTGTTTTTTGTTATTTAAAAAAATAAAAAAATGAATGTTTGTTTATTTTTTACTACCATGTGGTTCATTTTTACTACAATTGTTAGTCATTTTTGAACATTAAAAAACAAATGACAATGTTAGTTGAATTTACTGTAATGTTAGTCGTCCTTTCTTTAAATGAAATTTCATTTGTTTTTTGAACTACATTTGCAGTGGTCTTTACCTACATAGTATTCTAAGTGTAAAAAAGCACAGATTGGTGACATGTTCTAGGTTAGTCCTGTGACATATCGGAACTGCATACAGATGAGTTCAGTGTAGGGTTAGGAAATTCCTGGACTTTTTCTTTTCCTAGGATTTCCTGAAAAAAACAATTTATTTCCAAGGAATTCCCGGGAATCCGCGGAAATTTTCCTTTTTTAAAAAACTAAGGTATTTCCATTGCAAAAAATTTTGAAAACATATTTTTATTTAAAATTGAAAAGGACAACTCAAATTTAAACTCTAAACATATTTAAATAATACATAGAAATTATTAAAAACACCACCCCAATAAACATTGATATAGGCCTTTGAGAAATTTTTAAATTTTAATTTGATATCAATTGTATATTTCCATTAATTTTCAAATCAGCAAGTTTTACACTAAATTTTATATTTGAAAAACATTTGAAAACAAATTGGAAAATTCTTAAAACTATTTTGTAAAAATTAATTTTTCATTTCTTTTTTATATTAGCTTTAAGTTTGTTCTCAAAAAAATTTTAATATGGAGTCTAATATAATGATATCTCATTTGACAAGTTCCACACATAAAATTGATCCGAAAAATGGGTCATCTACATGTAACTAATTATATCAAATGATATATAATTTGATACAATTTTAACCGAGATTTGTCCATATTCGGAACATTAAATTATATCTAATTGGATATAAATAGATCTGATGTTATATAATTTTGTGACTTAAAGTTGTGCTTAAAAGTATTTAAGTTGAAAATTTAAATTTCTAGAAATCAATAATTTTCAAGACCCAAATTGTTTAAAAGTTATCAACGAAATGTTTAAAAATTAACAAGAAAACATTTAGTGTTTTAAAAACATATAATTAACTGGTTTGTCTTATAAAATGTACCAATTTTATATATGAAATTATATAAAAGAAATCACTTGAAAATGATTTCGTTATAAAATTAATATGGTTATATGTGAAGCCATATGTAAAAGTCTTAACCTGCAGATACATCAAATTAATATTGAACTTTACCAAAATATGTATGGTATTTTATATGAAGCTATATATAATAATAAAGAAAATTGTTTCAGTGTGAAGTCATATATAGTTCAATAAGTCTAAGCATGTGACTATATATACTCATTTCTTTCATTATATATATTTCGATTATTATTATATGGCATATTTCGTTATGTATGAAGTAAGATTAGGAAACATATAATTATATCAAGAACCATATACAAAGTTTCTCAATAAAAATTATCAGATGTATTTGTATGTCATGATTTAAACCGTAATGTGACTCCATTCAAAGCCAGATATGACTTAATCATATTATATATGACTAGATATAACTATTTTTACCCGTGTGATTTGAAAATGGTTTGAGAAAATTAATTTTATATAGTTTTTTTTTTAATAAAACTAATTAAAATTTAAACTCTTTGCGGAATCAGAAAATATTTTTTAAATCATTAATTTTAATATTTTAATGAAATATGAACATAAATAGTCTTTCAAAAGTAACATTAATTTATCTAAAGTTCATTCATTTTTCTAATGGTTTTAGAGAATTGCCGTCAAGTATGCGTGGCCTTAAGATGTAAGTCATTTAGTTATATTAAATTTTAAACCATTGTAAGGGATAAATGTTTCGGCAATAATTTCCAAATTTAAAACGATTATACAAAAAAGTAAGTTATTTTTGCAAATATTTGTTTAAAACTACACACAAAAGAAAAGCTTTATCACACTCAAAAAAAAACAACTGAATCTACTAAAACTGACAATTAAAAAAGTGTAAACTCAGTTAAAAGGCTACACAGGTAATAACCGTTAAAGTTACTAACAACTTAGTTATTTTTAACTGTTGAAAAACAAATGCAGTAAAAATACCTAATATTGTCGTAAAAATAACTGTAAATATTTTGCTTCAAAATTTTTGAAACAACTGTAAAAGATTAGTAAAAACTACTGTTTTTTAATATTTATTTTTTCGGTTTTTTAAAAATATTTTTTTAATAAAAAAAAATATCTTTTTCTTTCAATTACAATAAAAATTTGTATTTTCTACATCCTACTTCAAATGTAAAGTGAAAATTCTATACAGTACTCCAGTTATAACGTTTTTATGTTTTGAAGATATAATGCAAAACTATTATATCTGTTTGTTTTTTACAGAAATACAGTAGTTTTCTTCATAATAGTAATTGGTGATTAATTTATAAAATTTTAATTATTAGCTTTTTGTAATAAAATTTTTTTCATTTTTTTTCGATACAGTAATAAGAATTGAGATTCATAGAAATTTCAAATAAAGGGTCCGCCTTCTAACGTTTTTTTCGTGAATGGTAACACTTAGCTCATGTCTGATTTGACAGATAATTAGTTTTATCCTTCCGCTGAACGAATATGGTTGTGTATACGCTTGAACAACGCTGGGAAATATTGCGACATTACTTTGAAAATCATGGTAATGTTGCATGTTGAGCAAGGAGTGGCCGTTACAGTCAATGGCGATCGTTATCGGGCCATGTTGAACGAAAATTTAAGAGGAGGATATTGGCAACATTTTGTTTCAACAGGACGGCGCTACGTGCCACACAGCCGAAGCTACACTCGATGTTTTGCGCCCTGTTTTTGAAGATCGCATTATCAGCCGCAGAGCTGATGTCGTTTGGCCACCTCGGAGCTGCGATTTGATACCGTTGGACTATTATTTGTGGGGTGCCGTCAAAGATAAGTGTTACGCCAACAAGCCAGAGACAATTGACGCTTTAAAGGACAATATTCGTGAAGCCATTGGTGAAATACAGCTGCACACAATCGATAATGTGCTTAAAAATTGAACCGATCGTGTAGGCTACTGCATGGCCAGCCGAGGCAGCCATTTGAATGAAATTATTTTCCATTATTAACCGGAAGGATTGTACTTCCAAATAAAAAAAAGAAATTTGAGAAAATATTCAGTAGTTTTTTTATAGCATTTTCAAAAAAAAAAAAGTTATTTGGCGGACCCTTTATATTTAAAATTTTTCTCAAATATAAAAAAAATAAATTAAAACAAAAAATATTATTAATAATGATTTGAGAATCATACTTTTTTAACCCCGAAAAAGTAAAATTTAAACAGAAAATATTGTTGATAACGAGTTGAAAATTACACTCTTTTTCAAATAGTTTTCTAATCTGTAAATTTAACTTTTTCTTTTCATTTTATTTTTGTACACTTAAAAAAAAGTTTTACAAAATACTAATAAATAAAATCACAATTAAATACATACAATTGATATTGTGTTAGTGAACTCAGTTTTTACACCGTTGCAATTTGTACATCTTACTCTTAAGTAATTGTTTTCAAATGGCAATTTGAGTATTTTCTACCTGTAATAAGAAACGTTTTATTGAATGAAGATTTATTTAACTTTTCATAAATGTGCACTCAAAAAAGTTTTACAGTTACTACATGACAGTTGTTTGTGTAGTAATCAGCAGTTGTTTTGAACTACAATTACAGTTGCTTATTGTAGGGACCTAATTTTTGTTTTTTGAGTTGTTGTTTAACTTTTGAGGGATTCACTTTTACTTTTTCAAAGAATAAAACTAATAAAATTAACTACTTATTAGTAAGTCCTTATTATTCGTGTTAAATTAATGCAGAGGATAAATCTTTCAAATAGAAACTTTTGAATTTCAATTGATATGTTTTGAATTTCAAATGGAATAATTTTTGAATTTCAAATAGAAACTTTTGAATTTCAAATAGAAATTTTTGAATTTCAATTGATGTATTTTGAATTTCAATTGATGTATTTTGAATTTCAATTGATATTTTTTGAATTTCAAATGGAAATTTTGAATTTCAATTGATATTTTTTGAATTTCAAATAGAAATTTTGAATTTCAATTGATGTTTTTTGAATTTCAAATGGAATTTTTGAATTTTAAATGGAGTTTTTGAATTTCAAATGGAAATTTTGAATTTCAATTGATATGTTTTGAATTACAATTGTAAAAGGTGTAGTAAAAACATAAACATAATCCCATTAGGCATTATATAAAGTTTTTTTTTTTTTTTTATTAATTAATAATCATATAATTACAAATTATATACTATTGACCTAACCGAGCACTAGCTACTATTGCCTTCGGCGCGTTGTAGCGGAAACAGACCAGTGCCTCTGGTGGAAATCGAACCCACGACCCACGCACTGATAAGCCAACACGCTACCAACTAGCCTACCGGGGCGCACAATATATAAAATTTCTTTATATAAAAAACCGATAAAATTATTAAAAATTAAAAAAGCCTACAGAATGCATTGCATACCCGGGTATGCTGACATAAAGGTAAAATAATATTAATACTCGAAAGGTATTTTTTACCTTAAAGTGTTCCCAGACCTTTTCTATAAAAAAAATATAAGAAAAAAAATCACCTTTTTCTTAGACTTTTGTAGAAGTATTTCGCACAAATTATTAAAAATTCAATTACTAAAAATATAAATCAAATTTATTAAAAATTACTTTATTTAATAACAAAGTATACAAAACAATTTTTTTGCCTTTTTCGTTTTACTGGCAATTTTGGAAAAATTTTCTGGGAAAAACTTCGACGGGAATTACCGAAACCCAAGCCCTAGTTTATTGTCGAGTCCTTTGTAAGTTCTTTAAAAGATCACAACATAGATTACATAGTTCTCAAACTCTTTGACATTAGCTGTCAATGCACCTAAATATTTGAATGTGTATGAAAAAATGTGTTTTTTGATAAAAGAAGAAGAAGAGTTTGAAATATATGTAATCTATGGGTCAAAATTGGTCAATTTCTCCTTTTTATTAGCGGGCTTGTGGCAGTTTGTATAAATTTCTTTTGTAGAAATGCCACATGTCATTAAAATAAATGTTACCCTAATGCATATAGTTTGATTGTTGGGTCTTTGGTTTGCGTTTTGATTTTATATTGTTTTGATTTGTTCTTTCATTTTACTTTTTCGACTTGTACTTCTTTGTTTATACAAGGTGGCGCAAAAGTAATCCTCCTATTAGAAAATGCTATAAATTTTGCGATTGGCCCCTAATGTCAGTTCTGTTTTGACATTTGTGTAGTAAACACATGCGAAATACACGTTAATAAACAATGTTACGCTACACTGCTCCAGAACGCGGAATATTGGTGACTATTTATTTGACCAATAATCGGTCGGTGACTTTAGCACAACGTGAATTTCGTCGCAGATTTCCACGGGTACGTAAATAAGCAAAATTTACGCTTCTGAGGCACTGAAATTCCGCGTGTAACCCACGAAGAGCCATTACACCCGCTCAAAATCACTGTATGGTGTGCTGTTTTCGCTGGAGGAGTCATCGGACCTTTTTTCTTCAAAGACGTCGTGGGCCAAACGATTACTGTGAATGGTGAGCGCTACAGAGCAATGATCAACGAATTCTTTTTGCCGCAACTTGATAAATTGGGATTGGAAAACATGTGGTTCCAACAGGACGGTGCAACGGCACACACTGCACGTACCACAACCGATATGCTGAAGGATGCATTTCCCGGGCGCCTAATCTCCCGTTTTGGCGATTTGCACTGGCCAGCAAGATCGCCTGATTTGATTGCTCCAGACTACTTTTTGTGGGGCTTTTTGAAGTCACGGGTTTATGTCAACAAGCCTCAGACTCTTGCAGCTCTTAAAGACAATATCCGTCAAGAATGTGAGGACCTATCGCCGGAAGTTTTGGCCAAAGTGATGGAAAATGCCATAAAAAGGGCTCAAATGACAATCAACTGTGGCGGCGGCCATTTACATGACATCATATTCTCGACTTGATGTAAAAAAAATTAAAATACCAAATAAAAATAATCCACAAGAAGAATCAAAGTTTTTCATTTTTTTTTAAATTACAGCCAAAAAACATCGGAAGGTTATTTTTGCGCCACCTTGTATAATTATTTTTTTATTTTTATTTTTTTTTATTATAATGATTTCCATATTGTTATTGTGTATTTTAGTATGTTTTGTTAATTGTTTTAAATATTTACATTCATTCGTAATGTCACATACAAAAAAATGCGAAATAATTACAAAAAGTGTTTGGGTTTACCACATTTGTAAGAATATGCATGGACATTAGGATGTCTCTTAAAATAACGATTTATCGATTTTCGTTCATTACACCCCCCAGTTTTATTGGAAATGATTTCAAAAAGGAAGAAATCGTTATTTTTGTTTTAGAAACGGCACAAAAATGGGGCAGTGAAATACCTCCCAATAAAATACATAAGTCCCAATGAAATAACTTCCAATGAAATAAGTCCCAAGAAAAATGAAATAATTTCCAAACCGAAAAAAAATTAATAACTCTATAGTCTTATCAAATTTAAGTGACATTTTTCGGAAAATTGTGTAAACTTTAATGAAAACATTTTAATTTTATTAAATTTTTGACAAAACAAGTTTTTTTTATAAAATGTACTGGAAAGGAGTCGCTCCAAATACAAACTTTAATTATAATTTTTCCAATTTTTTTTTTTTTATAAAAACTATTACATTATGAAAATAGCAATCTGCAAATTAGGTATTTTAAAAAATCTTTAAAATTAATAAAAAAAAAACTTTTTTAAATTCAGAATTGAATATCTGAATAAATTTGGGTATACTAAATCTAAATTTCTAAATTCTAAATTTCGAAATTTCAAATTTTGGAAATTTTTAATAATAATACACATTTTTCCAAAATGGGCCATTTTCGGCCATCTTGCCTGGGTTAACGTTTTCCCCAAAAGAAAAATGGTCTTTTACATTTGGAACCCTTTGTAATATTGCGGGTTTAATGACATATCTATTTTTAAGGAACGCCCTAAGGGACATAATTGATTTCCAAAAACTTTAAGATCTACACTCAAAGGAAATGTTTTTTTTATCATATTTAGGAAAAATTTGATACATATGATGAAAAACATCTTTTACATCCAACGAAAAGTTTACAAATACTGATAACTTGTTTTATATTTGGTGCATTTTTTGTGAACGCATACCCTCCGCTGTCAACAACTGATCTTGACGTACATTGTTATATTAGTGCTTCACATTAAGGTGAATATTTCCACTTTCAAAAGACGAGTCTGGCATCAGAATCGAATCTGGCACCACATTTTTAATATTCAAAATGACAGACTCAATATTGCAAATGATTTCAAAAAGTTTCGAGGTTTGTTTTAAAACTGTTATTTAATAGTTTTTGGGATCGCTGAATGCGTATCTGACTAGATTTTCAAGATTTAAAATGGCGGATGATTTTTTGAAAAGCGATAATTTTTGTAATAATTTATTAAATAGAAAGTTTTGGTTGTAGCTGAATACGAATCTGAGATTGGATTTTCAAAGTTCAAAATGGCGAATCCAATGTTACGGATAATTCTTTTAAAAATTCATCGCATTGGTATCAAATATTGTTTCGAAAAGTTTGGCTGGTCTCAGAATACGAATCTAAAATCAGATTGAAAAATGCGAATACAAATCTAAAATCAGATTTCAAATATTTAAAATGGCAGATCCAATATGGTGCATAAGTTTATGCAAAGCGATCGGTTTTATTGTAAATTATTTATCGGAATGGTTTGAGGGCCGCTAAATACGAATCAGACACGTCATATGGATAATTTTTTGAAAAGTGATCGGTTTCGTTGTAAGTTATTTATCGGAATGGTTTGAGGGTCGCTAAAAAAAAACTCATCATTATTTCTTTCTCAAATTATTTCATCATTATTTCCGACCTATGAATATAACAAAAATACGTTAATTTTATGACCGTTATCGATTCAACCCCCTTTCAACTGACTATCGTTATCCCTAAAATACCGTTACCGATATAACTGAGATACCAATATCTCTATAATACTATTACCGAAATAACTTAAATAGCGTTATCCTAAATCCACCGTTACCGAAATAATCTGACAAGATTAGAAAAAGTGAAAAAAATTATAATAAAGGGTGTCCCAAGAAGAGCGCAATTTTTAAATTTTAAATAAAACATAGATATTTAAAAAAAAATCGTGAAACTTTATTATATCGTAAAGTAGACAGAATGAGGTTATATATGGAACAATATATCGTGCAGATGGCCGCCGCGGCTTTGCTGGCATGCACGCGATCTTTTAATGAAATTTTCAATGACCGTTTTGCATGAATGCTGCGGTATTTCATTAATGCAGCGTCCAATTTCCTCTTTTAAGGCTTGAGTCGTCGTTGGCTTATTCGCGTAAACCATCGACTTCAAAAAACCCCAAAGAAAAAAATCTAATGGTGTTAAATCGCACGATCTAGGCGGCCAATTCTGATCTCCAAAACGCGAAATAACACCACCGGGAAATGACTGATGCAGCAATTGAATTGTTTCTCTGGCTGTATGACATGTGGCGCCGTCTTGTTGGAACCACATGCCCTCCACATTCATTTCTTCAATTCTAGGCAAGAAAAAACTGGTTATCATTTCACGATACCGAACACCATTGACTGTTTGCGCTTGACCTGCCTCATTTTCATAAAAAAAGGTCCAATGATTCCTCCAGCCCAAAAACCACACCACACAGTGACACGTTGAGGATGCATTTGCTTCTCGTGAATCACTCGAGGATTTTCCTCACCCCAAATGCGACAATACTGCCTATTGACTAAACCATCAAGATGAAAATGGGCCTCGTCACTGAAGATGATTTTATCGGCAAAATCAGCATTTTCATGTTGTCTCTCCAATACCCAATTACTCCATTCCATCCATACTCCATTCGTGTAGCGCTCCATTTTTACTAACCTCGTACCTTCTACTAGCAAACAATAACAATTCTTCAAATGTCAAACAATGACACTTCGAATGTTGCCAGATTTAAAAATTGCGTTCTTCTTGGGACACCCTTTATATGTGTTTTCAGAAAGTTTGATCATAAACTAGCCAGTCAGTGGAATTGTGGCATGATTTGGCTAAAAATGTCGGTGTGCCTGCATACCGTTAGCGAAACGGAAAATCGTTGTCATTTAAATACCGTTGCCAAATTAACGAAAATACTATTACCGAAATTATTCAAAAACGGTTATCGCTAAAAAACCATTCTCGAAATAACAGAAATATCGATACCCTTAAAATACCATTACCGAAATAAAATAACGTTACCCTTACCGATAACCGCATCGAATCGGCTACCATTCATGGTTATGACTTTGCTTAATTGCAAAAGAGTAGCCAAAACTCGTCAAAAACACTTGGTTTTTGAAAAAAAACCCTCTTCGCCATTTTAAAAATTAAATCGCCAAATGAGTTTGAAAATCGTCACGTTTGGCGAGAAATCGCCATATCTGACAACCCTAGTCATAGCCAAACAATCTCAACCTGTAACCCTCTTCCATATTGTTTTCGATTGCATTAAATTTGTTTACACATGTTCAGTAGGGCAGTCACCAGAAATCAAGTTTGGATTTTTTCATCGGGACACTCCCTAAAAATGTACCAATGAAGCTTGAAAATGGGATTGGCAAAGTTTCAGATCAATCCATTAATTTTAACACCAGCCTCATTGAGGTTAAAGTTATGAAAAATAACGTTTTTTCACACAAAATCCTAGTTTTTCACCCTTAAAATCGCAACCAGAATCAGATTTGAGTTTTGTTAGATAAGAAATTGTATTTTTTTTTTAGAAAGCTTATGTCTTTTTTCTATAAGTGGGTTGAGACTTTATCTATCAAAATAAACGTTTAGTACCTCAAAACAAATATTTTTTAATATATGCGCTATCTCAAATTTTTTTTTTGTATGTGATAAATGTGTTTCTGAAACCTAAAATTAAAACTTATTCTGAAAAACTAAACGCAATTACCTTTCCAACTGTGTATAACATGTCTAACTAAAGTTTCATACTCTCTACACTATAATACCCAAATTATGTACACCTAAGAAATATAATCAGTGTTTTTCTATAGAAATGGCGAACAATCTTAAAATCAGCCCGATCCCTTGACATAATTTTTAAAACCTCGGAAAATTGAGGTGAAATCCCCCATATGTGAGATGAAATCCCCCATATAATAGGTTTTTTGTTAAAGTTTTGCCTATTATGGAGGCTCTAGATTTTCTAAAACTTAACGTTCTGATGAGATCTTTAGCCAGATCGAAATACTAGTATCAACCTAGCTAATATGTTTGATTTGCTTTATTTTTGTAAATATACGGAGGTTGAAAGCTCGTTATAAATCGAAAATAACATAAAAATAATCTCGATGTATATAAAAACAAAAAACTAATATAACTGTAAGAAAAATATTTAAATTCTTCTTTGTTTACAAACCTGCCTAGGCCATTCTTTTAATCCATAATCAGGTGGCCCGTAGTTGTGACTCGCGAAAATTACTTTTAAACAAAAAATCACATTTAC
The DNA here is from genome assembly GCA_021234595.1 of Delia radicum. NCBI lineage: Eukaryota > Metazoa > Arthropoda > Insecta > Diptera > Anthomyiidae > Delia > Delia radicum. The sequence continues at coordinate 130,366,344 of CM037853.1, forward strand.
TTTTTTAATTTTTGTGGAGCTCTTACTCCATTTGTGTTAATGGCACAATATCGCGACATACACCAAACTGAGCAAAATTTTATGGTGTTTTGTTATCAATTTCTTAATAATCGATACTTGAAAGACCGACTGAAAAAAAGTAAAAATCAAAAAAATTTGGTGTCAAAACATTAACGCCATATAACTTTTATATATTTGTGGCACACCCTCAGTACATATAGTGTAAATTACTTCAAGTGTATTGAGTTCATATTACGTGATTTGGACTCCTGCTAATAATATACCCTTAAGAATATACCCGACTTTTTGAGAATTTTTAACTTTGAGTGTTAATAACTTCACTTATCATGAAATTTTGCTAAAATAACATTCTTTTAATCGTTGACATAAATCTATAAGCCGTTATGCTCTGACATAAAAAATATAAAAGTTATTGCAAAATTTAGTCAGTTTCATCAATAAGATAATTTTTTGAAAAATATTCATATGTATAAAATCCCGCAGCATCTCCTTTAACCTCAATTCAGCACGGAATGGGTTAACGTTGTTCAATTTGGTCAACATTTTTCGCACGGCAGCTTCACACATTGCGTCATAATACTTCAAATCAAGTTTCTTCAAATTCAATAGTAGTAAGCAAAGCTCGAAGCTTTGCTTTTTTGTAAAATGAAATAAATAGGTCTGGGGTTATTTTCGACCGCATTGGTTAAAACATTTTGTTTTATCAGCCAACAACAAACGGTACAAAAGTAGCTAATTTTTGATTTTAAATATTTTATAACAGCAAATTAGCCTTATTATTACCACAAATCACAATTTCCTCGAAATCAGCAAAAATCAAGTCGCTGCCCTATCTAAGTTACAGGGGAGATATTTTTAAATTTTTTTATTTTTATTAACTAAGATGTATTTTACAGTTCCATGAAGTTAAAATCTCAATTTTTTCGACTTTGTTGAAGAAATTTTTTTTAAAATATGAAATTGGTGATTTGAATTATATCCCAAAAATATTGTCCGTTTTTGACATCACGTTAACGACATCATAAAAAAAAACATATTCCATATCACACAATTTATGGGTCTATTAAATAAAAAAATTATGTTACAATAATCAATTTCAAAAACTTTTAAGATGTGTCCTCGAATTTCATGGTCAAGTAATTGTATCTATATATTGATTAATTTATCATTTAAAATAAAAACTATTATGACTTGAAAAATATTTCGCAAAATCCGAAAAAAAGCTTTAGATTTGGCTTTAACGTGACGACTACGACTTCTCATAATAAATGCTAAATACTACTAAATCTATCAGTTTTAGCAAAAATAATATTACGATCAAAATTATTAAGAATAAAATTTCTTGTCTAACAAGACTCAAATCTCAAATTCCTAGGACAAATGGTTTCGATTTTAAGGACAAAAAACTAGGCCTTTTGTGAAAATTAGCTATTTTTACTAACTTTAACCTCAATGAGGCACGTGTTAGTATAATCGGATTGATCTGAAACTTTTCCAATCCCATTTTCTAGCCCATTAGCACATTTTAGGGAGTGCATTTTCTAGCCCATTAGCACATTTTAGGGAGTGCCCCGAAAGCTAGAACCAAAACTAATTTTCTCATACCTTTCTCACACCTTTTAACATCCCTAATGTTCAGTCATAATTTCTTAATGTCTTTACAATAGCTTTGTTAAATTATATTTAACATTGTACTTGTTCTGTTTTTCATGTCTGACAACTGTGTTTGACATCAAACAATAAAATATAAAATTTAGTTGTCAAACTACCAAGAAAACAACAAACACTCAACAAATTATTGACAGCTATTTTTATTGTTAAATTGTTATGTCAAATGGAATTGAACTAAAATACAATTTAAATACACACATTTTCTATATAATATGAAATTGGTAAGAAAATTTGTTGGCAACCCTTTTCTTAATTAAAGTACATTAGTTTTTTTTTTTTAAGCAGTCCCAAAGGTCATAAATATTAACTTTAAACTAACTACTGCAATTATTATTTTGCTATGATTGCATAAAATTTGTTTTTTTGATCAACATTTATTACTGCTACATGACGTTTTCAATATTTATTCATTACCATAAACCACTCCGGTGGCTACTAAAGTGGTATATTTCAACTTATTTTCATTTTAGCTGAACTATGTGTATATTCAACTTGAAGGTGACTTCAAAAGAAAACATCAATAAGTAGTACTTAAAAATAAATAATAGAATTTTATATAACTTGTAAAAGAAAAAGAGCCAAAACCCACATAAACCACATGCTAAAATCATAAATTTGAACACAGTATGAAATTGAAAACAAAATTCTTGAAAATAAGAGTACACATTTTCATCCCATTTGGAAATTTAGTTAACACTACACAAAAATTATAGCCAATAAAATTTCAATTAAACTTTTTTTGATTTCAAACTCACTTTCAATTAAAAATTTAATAATATAATTTAAATGTTTTATTTATTGAAAATGAATTTCCTACACTCTGGAAAAAAACTTCATCATATTTATGAAAAACTGCATAAATATGATGAAAAACTTCATTGAAATTCGTTCAATGTAACACTTCATAAATATTGTTAGCTGTTTTATAAAAGGGGCAAATTCTTCATATTTATGAAATGTTTCAGAAATATGATGAAGTTTCATAACTTTTTATGAAATGCTTCATAGATGTAAATAAATATTTCATAAACAGCATGAATCATAACAATTTTAATACAAATTGATCCGAAAAATGGGTCATCTACATGCATCTAATTATATTAAAGTAGATATAATTTTATACCATTTCATCCGAAATTTATCCATATCCGGGACATTAAATTATATCTAATTGATCAAAATGTATTTGATTTCATATAATTTTACCCGATGGTAGGTATGCTTTTGGTGACTTGAAGTTATGCTTAAAAGTATTTAAGTTGCAAATTAAAAATTCACATATAAATAAACATAGCCTGTGATCATATATATAGTCATATCAGTCACTATATATATTTTGATAGTTATTAAATGGATTATGTAGTAAGATTTGAAGACATAATAAAATCAGTACCATATAAAAAATTCTCGCAAAAAAATTATCAGATGTATTTATATATAATGATATAAGAAGTAATGTGACTCCTTTCAAAGTCAGATATGATTTAATCGTATTATATATGACTAGATATAACTATTTTTACCCGGGCAGTTTCATACAATAAATTTTTATTAAAGTTTTATAAAGTTTTATAAATGTGTATGAAATGTTTCATAAAGCGTGTGAAACGTTTCATATGGTATTTAAAAAATTATATCTACAATCAAGAACACATCAAATAATATTTAATTGATGTTTCAAAATTTCATATAATTTCTGAAAGTGTTTGAGTTTTAAAAAGTCTAATACTTCACTTATACTACAACCAAAAGCTAGTAGTTTTAAAAACTTCTTGTTTTTGATTAAAAATATGTATGGAATTCGAAAAGTAAATACAAGTAGTTTTCAATAACTACTACTTTTCGGTTTTAGTTTAATTGTAGTATAAATCATATATTATACATTTCAATAAAAAGCAAAAGTTTGTATTCACAAAGTTTATGAACATTTCTTATGAAATGATGAAGGTCTATGAAACATTTTCACGCATTTTTATGAAACTTTTCGTCATATTTATGAAAACTTCATAAATATGATGAATAATTGATGCCAAACGATTTATGAAACAATATCGTCAATATGAGGAAACTTTTTTCCCTGAGTATATGGTGACAAAATATTTAAAAAAATTACAAATTTTAAGAAAATCACCAAAATTTAAAAAAAAAGTAAAATGTTTATAAATTAAAAAAAAAAAAAAATCACTAAAATTAGTTTTTTTTAAGTATAGCGATTTTGACTATTTTTCCAAATTTTTGGCTTGACTTTGTTAACAAATATCGCGACTATATTTCCCTGATGAACAGTTTAAGCATATAATAATATTTTTAAGGACCAATATTCTAATGAACATTTTAAAATAAAAATAAAAAGTTTTATTGCATTATTATATATTTTTTTTTACAAATGTGTACACTGATAGAATTTTGTGCGTAGTATTAATGAATTCCTTCATTAATACAATGCATTTTTTCATAAAAAGTCCCCAAAGAAGTTCTTTATATAATTAATGAAACATGATTCAAAAAATAAGTTTTAATGAAAGCTTCTTTGGCCCAATTTATATGAATTTTTTGTTCATTAATTTTAATATAAGTGTTATAATAGTTTCATGTGTTTAATGAACAAAGTTCAAAGTTTGTATGCAATATTTACATTGGTATTTAATATTTTTTGCTTTTTTTTTATTATTTTTTCTTTAATAAATACTCTTCTAAAAAATGTTAAAAAAATTTTAAGTTGTTGTACACAAGAGTCACAAATATCAACTTTGCGTTCATTACATATATTTTGACTTTTTACAGAGCACTTATGTCGACTTAAGAAAATTTTTCAAGACTTTTATACTCTTAATATCGCACAGCAACACTTGATACACTAAATGATATGAAACAGTCTCAAATCATTTTATTTTAAAGTTTTGGATAATTCTGTGTGACAAAAGAATTTATGTCATTTGTAATATTTGGCGTTTTACTTAAGCGATAATTTCTTTAGTCCAAAATGGAAAAAAAAAAACAAAAAGTTACACTTAAACATATTTTTTGCAAATTGCAGTTATAATTCTTATTGAAAAAAAAAATTGAAAAATGTGCATAATTTTAATGATTTTTTTAATAAAGTTAAAAAAAATTTAAAAATTTTGAATTGCCCGTTACAAAAAAATGAAGAGACTTGGGGATAAAAAAAAATATATAATTTGAAAGCTTGCATTTGCCGCTAAATACTTATGAATTTTATTTAAACTTTCTAAAATTAATTCTGCATTTTTTTCGATACCATAAAAACGCATTTTTTAAGTTTTGAATTAATTTCGCACATTATTAATTGTTTCGAATTTCATGATAAATAAAAGGCGCAGTTCTAAACATTTATTAAAAAATATATTTTAATAAAAAGCGCTTGGGGTTTCTTAACACACTAGTTAAGTTTTCGTTTTAATTAAGCTCAAAATAAAGCCGTATGAACTTCATCGTCTATATGAAAAAACATTACAGAGGTGAACAATTTTTTTTTGTGAGGTGAGAAACTTTTTTGGATGTAAAAAATATTTTTGTGTATTTAACCACACATTTCTGAAGGGAAAACAAATTTTTGTGGTGAAAAAATTTTTTGAGGTAAAATAAAAATTTGAGATGAGTTTTAAATATTATTCACCTCCTAGCGTCTCGTTGAAAAATATGACGTTATATTTTATACACCAGACGGTTATATGAAATTGCACTAATAAAGGGTCCGCCAAATAACTTTTTTTTTTTTTGAAAATGCTATAAAAAAAACTACTGAATATTTTCTCAAATTTCTTTTTTTTATTTGAAAGTACAATCCTTCCGGTTTATAATGGAAAATAATTTCATTCAAATGGCTGCCTCGGCTGGCCATGCAGTAGCCTACACGATCGGTCCAATTTTTAAGCACATTATCGATTGTGTGCAGCTGTATTTCACCAATGGCTTCACGAATATTGTCCTTTAAAGCGTCAATTGTCTCTGGCTTGTTGGCGTAACGCTTATCTTTGACGGCACCCAACTCCTGAACCAATTGGACTTTGTATGGCGTCATACCAAGGTCTTTATGCAAAATTCGTTTCAATGATGTCTCCGAAATGTTCAATTGTTGAGAACGACGGTGAATAGATGTTGATGGCGCTTCACGCACACTTTCTGCCACAGCAGCAATATTCTCGGGTGTACGCACTGTTTTTGGCTTTTCACGCTTTGGTTTATCGATGAGGATGCCAGTTTCTTTAATTTTTTTTCACAAGATAACGAACATACGGAGCTGACGGTGCTTCTCTTCTTCCAAAATCCATACGCGATTTTTGCACACATTCTTCAACATTACCATGATTTTCAAAATAATGTCGCAATATTTCCCACACAACCATATTCCATCAGCGGAAGGATAAAACTAATTTTCTGTCAAATCAGACATGAGCTAAGTGTTACCATTCACGAAATAAGCACCTTTATAGTTATATAGTTTTTTATACACCAAAATGTATGGAAAATTTATGGGTACCTACGCATTTTCACTCACAACTTTTGGACCGCTATACCGGTTTTGCTCATTTTCAATACCAAACTTTTCGGAAGGATGTACATGCGTTTTCGTGCCGTGATCGCCATTTCAACAGACAGACGGACATCGCTTAAACGGATTAAAATTCAATAAAGGTCAATAATAGTACTTAATGGGGTCTTAGACGGAATGACAAACTTATATAACTATACTCTCATCACAAATGGTGGAGGATATAAAAATCGTTTGATTTTGTGTTAAAAGTTTTTCGTAAAGAAATAAATACATTGAAGTTTGGAAAAAGCGTTGTAGTCAAATAAATTTTAACAAAAAATTGCGCTATTTTTTTAAAATTGTTTTTCCTGCAACGCTTTTTTATTTCTTTATGTATTTATTTCCTTAGGAAAGCTCCTTAAAAATGAAACTAGCCTACAACATCATAAATATCTAACATTTTCAACATCACTATATATACGATTTTTACTTATAGATTTGAAATCAACAATCGCCATTTCTTAAACAATTTCCTAGGAACGTAAACACTTCAAAATTTAATTCAAAACTGCTACCGAAATTCAAAACTAAAGCAGAACTGTCCGCATGATTTTAAAAGATTTTACCAAAACAAAAAAAAAAAAATCCAAATTTACGATAAATTCTTATTTACATGCTATTGACAATAGTACGAACTACGAATTGAGAAATTTTGTTAAATTTAATAGATTTGTTAAATTTATTTTTTCCCATGTCACTGGGAGTTATTTCATTCAAATAAATTGGGCGTTATTTTATACTGAAATAACACCCAAATACAAAAATTAAATAACTTTCAATAAAATTAAGAAGTCCCCACGATTTATAAGTTATTTCATTATGAAATAACTCCCATTTTGTATGTAAATTTTTGTTGAGTAATTTCATTGTTTTTCCTGGGACTTATTTCATTGGGAGCTATTTCACTGAGCCGGAAATTGTCAGTGGAATTTCATTCGAGTATAAATAATTTTTTGGCGGTTATTGTCGTGATAAATTTCGCAATGTCGAAAAAAACGTCATTGCATGAAATAAATAAAAAGTTGGCTTTTATGATCTTAAATCTTTAAAAGATTTAACTGTTTCATTTTCCACTGGGTATGTAATGTATGCAAATACAATATAAATTTAATTTTGTAAAATTTATTATTTTTTTTGGCTATCGGATTTTGTGTGGGTAAAATTATTAATATATTTTATTTGGCAAACATTATCTATGTAATTGTAGGTTTAAATCAAAATTTATTAAAATTTATATTTAATTTTTGGTTTATACAGGAGCTTTTGTTTAATTTATGTTTTTAATTAATGTTGATTTTAATTTGGGCATTATCCCGTGATTTACTTTAGTATTAGGTGGATAAAGCAACGAGGATAAAGCAAGATACTTGTTACCGGTACACTGAGAGAATTATATTCTGAATTTCTTCATAGCTTTAATGAAAATTGTGACTGGAACTCGTCCATTGAATCTATGAAATAAGTTTCATTAAAGTAAATTTTTATGAAATGTTTGTAGAATTAATGAAAATCTTCATAAAACTACTGAATCATTCCGAAAATGAAACGTTTATAGAATTTATGAAACAGTTCCTTAAATTTTTTTAATATTCAGATATTCCTTGAAATAACAGAACCTCTTCATATGATTTGTAAAACAATTAGCTAGAAGATCAAAATGAATGAAAGGTTACATTGAAATAATAAAGCACATTAAAAAATATGTTGAACACTTTAGAATTAAATATTAAAACTAAAGTTTGCAAATTATGAAAATTAATGAAATTATGAAATTTTATGAAAAAAATAAAAATATTAAAACTCCAAGTCTTTGAAATAATTTTAAAGCTCTAAAGAAAAATTTCGTTAAATTTATGTAGAGATAGTTTCTGAAATCAAATGAATTTTTGTTATCAAACTCTGAAATTTTATGAAAAAAAGTTTATGAAAAATGTCTTAATATTAATAAAATTTCTTGGATATAATGAAATTCTGAATTGAATCTACGGAAAAAATTCTATGAAATTGTTTCATTAATATCCTGAAGGATAATTCTTTCTCGTTTTATATATCGAAGTTTATTAATAAAAAAATTGAGTTATTGTTATGTTATAACGATTTTTATCGTTAAATATTCTTTTAACCTCTTGCACTGGATAATTTTAATTTAAAGTTTCAGATTTCTACATTAATGGCTTTGCACGCAGAGAGAATTCCTTAGACGAGTTTTAATGTAATTTTTTTTTGCTAAAGTAATAAAGTTTTCTTCACAATGTGAATGAAAAATTTCTCAAACTTCTTGAAAAAGCTTAATAGGTTTTATTAAAATATTTTTAATGAAACTTTTTCATTAGTCGTATGATATTCTTAATAAATATTAGTTTTTTCATAAAATTTTATGAAAAACTGCATTAATAAAATTAATAGATCTAATGCAAAAATTCATTGATATCATGCAAATAACACTCTCAGTGCATATGTCATTAAACTTTAGCGGTTTGACCAGGCCGCTAAGGGTGTGACTTTCTCTCCTCTCCGTGGAGATTTTAAAAAATGTTATCTCAGCGGATGTATACTAGGGATTAGAAACCCACATACCAATTTTAAAGTTTTTTATTTTAGTGTTTTCATCAGGACATCTAGGGGGAGATTTGTTCTCCCTTTTAACCTATATTTCTTCACGTTCCTGGCCAAAATTAAGAAAAAACCATTCCAGTGAATTGAATGAACATATATTAAAAATTTATATTTTCTAAACAATGGGGACACTTTTCTTTCCACTATTTACTCGTAGTATTTTATATTTAATTTTAAGTTCCTCGCTTTAGTTGTTTGACTAGGCCCCCAAGGGGATGGCTTTTTCCACTCCCCGTAGGTATTTCAAAATATCCCATCTACCAACATACTAAATTTAAAGTTCATCGCTTTAGGGGTTTGTACCATTTGAAGGAACACATATTCCAAAATTATAGCTTACTAGCTAAGGCTGACAAAGGGGATATTTTCCTCTTTTTGCTCCTACCCATTGAAGTTTCCGAAAATCCAGTATAACAAGTTAAGTATCCCGATCAAAGGGGATATTTTTCCTCTTCTTGCCTCTACCCATTAAAGTTTCGAAAATCCAGTCTAACAAGGGATGTATTCCTAGAAAAAAAGCGACACGTATTTTTTGAGCTGTCCAATCTTAAGTTTAAGGATAAACAAGTAATGTTAAAAATTCGTTTGTTTTTTTTATACAAACTTGTCTTTAATTTACGAAAACTAGATTTATTTGTACGCAGGGTCAAAGTACTCAAGAAAACAAAAAGTTTGATACCCATATTTCCTATATAGTGGACCCAGAGTTTTCTCATTTTTGAATTATTTGAAATACTCGAACGATTTCGCATATCGGAGAAAGCTCAGACATACCATCGATTAAATTAACTGTGCATTATTTTTAACTTAATACAACTACAATTTCTTAATACACAGAAAAAACTAAAAACGGGTTTCAATTAAAAAGTTTAGGATTATATTTATTAAAATTTTTATTGAAAATTAAAACGAAGAAAAGCAATAACGACAAAAAAAATTATGATACTCAAAAAAAAAAAAATTGTGTGAACGACGCGTTTGTATGCATATGTGTTTTTAGTAATGCTGTGTCTGTTTGTGGATTTGTGTGTGTGCTTGTTTTGTTTGTAAACTACATTTGCATTTGGTATTTTATACTGAAACTTTTCTTTTTAACATTCAGTATATCAAAAAATTATTTGAGAATTATGTTTAAAATAAAAAAAGTCAATTTAAATATTAATTGATTCAATTAAATATTTGTTTAGAAAAAAATTTAATTCAAATCAAATCTGTTATTAGATATTTTTGGTTGATAATTTTTTCTGTGTTAAGCGCCAGATTTAAAGTTATCGTACTGAAGAAACATTTTTTTCAATAAAAAAAAAAAATACTTGAAAGTCTTAGACATAGTTTGTACACCGACGGATGCCTTGGGGGTTATGCTGGGGATCATGCCATTGCATATTTCTATAATGGAGGTTGCCAGTATGGGTTCCTCTAGACTTAGTGAATTCGGTGGCATGATGGGGGGGGGGGGCGACATAAGGGGTCACATGAGGATCGCGCGCATCTTAATAGATGACCCCATGTCAAGGTTGCGGACAGAGTGTCACCGGAGTGGATCTTTGATAGATATTTTGATGTGTTGTTGTTTGACAGAGACATGTGGACCTAGGGTTGCCATATTTGAAAAGTGAAAAGAAAGTACATTGATGAAAAAAAACAGTACTTTTCAAAAAAAAACAGTACATTTTTGTATTTATTGTTAACATAATTTTACTTCAATACATCACATATTTACTTAAAATAAGTTAATACACCGAACCAAATAGCGTAGGTAAAATCAACAAAAAAAATTTTGTAGATCTTTAACGAAATTTTGTCAATTTTTTTTGTTAAGATTTAACAAATTTTATTCAAATCAACAAAATTTCGTCAAGTTTACATACTCTAAAGAAGTAAAATTGACTAAATTTCATCAAATTGACTAAATTTCGTCAAATTGGCTAAAATTATTAGTTTGGACGCCATTACTTTTTGCATTGGGCAGTGTCATGAAAAAAATTGTGTTTACAAACATCCATTGCTTGAAAAGTAAACAAATCAAACTTATATATGTACAAAGAAACGAAGTGGAATTAATACAGGGAGATTAAAAAAATTTATATAAAAAACTATTGTACACACAAAAAAAACATGGTTAAAAAAATATATATTCTTTGTACACGCAAAAAAACTTGTTTATATAAAAATATGTAAAATATACAAAAAAAAACAGTACAAAAACAGTACAAATCCAAAAAAACAGTACTTTTGCGTACTGTTTTAGGTGTTGTGAATAAAACAGTACATTTTTCAAAAAACAGTACATGTACTGTTTAAAACAGTACGAATGGCAACCCTATGTGGACCAATCAATCCTGGGAACCGGAAGATGGTTCCCAGTAGTGGTTCACTGATGGCTCTAAGCAGTCGAATGGGAACACGGGTGCGGGCGTCTTTGGACCAGGGTTCCAGCGTGCTTTACCTATGGGTAAAGCACGCTGGAAAAATGGACCTACCGTCCATTTTCAGGCGGAGTTTTGGGCCATCTGTGTCTGTGCAGGGGAATGCCTGCGAAGGGGAACGCTCAGATCTCGCATCTACATTCTTTCTGACAGTCAGGCTGCACTGAGGGCCTTAATGGCTTATAAGGTGTCGTCTGGGTTGGTCATGGAATGCATTCAGACTCTCAATATGCTCTGTAGGGCCAACTCTCTAACCTTGGGGGGATTCCTGGTCATGAGGGCAACGAGAGGGCAGATTGTCTTGCCAACCGCGGGGCCCGAAGGCCCTTTATTGGTCCTGAACCATTCTGTGGACTACCTGCGGGGTATGTTAGGGAAAGGCTCAGGGCATGGAGAGAGTCTGAATTCTCTGGTTACTGGGAAAACTCTCCTGGTCAGCTCCAGGCTAAGAGATTGATCTCTTTTTCCAGTAGGGGGTCGAGGCGATTCTTGTCGCTTGAAAGAGGGGGTTTGAGGACCCTGGCGTCGTACTTAACTGGACACTGTGATCTCAGATACCATCTGCACAGGAAGGGTCAATCGCACACGGATATGTGTAGGTTTTGTGAGATGGTGTCTGAGACCTCGGAGCATGTTCTCTGCGAATGTCCCAGGCTTTGTGATAGGAGACTTTGGTTTCTAGGTGGTCGCTTCATTTCGCCTTCCGACATCGCGAACATTTTGCCTAACAGGATAATTGGCCTTATAGGTAGCTTGAATCTGTAGGTAACTTTAGGCAGCACAAAAGACCTACATTGGTCGCGGTGCATAGTGCCTTCTGATCTAATCCTAATCCTAATGACATTTATAATGGCAATTGTAAGTACTTGCCATTACAAAATATGTGCAATATATGCACCTTTATGGTAATGCATTTCTACACTGGTTTACTAAATTATACTTGAAAAAACTCAATTTCCGTATCAAACGGTATACTTTTTCACTTTTCTTACAAAACATCTTTATTAAAAATAATTCCAAAATTCTATGCAAATTTACTGAATTGAACTTAAAACCTCAATTATAAAATTAGGTGTAAGCAGCTATAATGTTTTTTACATTTAAATTTTGATTTTTACACATTGCCTGTTTGAACTTCCATTATTATCAACGCTTCCTTTTTAGTTTAACACATCCTGTCCTATCCTATCCTGTCATGTCATTTCTCTTTGAATAAGAAAAACGATATCGAAAAACTCACACATTTTAGTGGTAACAGAGTATTTTGTACGTTTAAACAAACTTATAAGGAATTTCACATTAAATGACCAGGGGAATATTTTATACAGACCTGGGTGATGTCAACTACATTTTGTAGTTATTCACTTGTTAAATTTTTCAATATCATCAATATCTTTATGCTGACAATTGTGAGCTTAAACGCTTCCTTGAAAAATTTAAGATTTTGTCAATACCAGACAGTAAAGTTAGTTAATTACAGGTCAATTACTTTATTAACTCTAATTACATGTAAATAATTGCATATAAATGTCTTGTAATTAAATACCCAGATGTTGCTACTACACCATTTGCAATTGTATTTCAGAAGTTATCAATTTTATTTCAGATATTATCAATTGTATTTCAGAAATTATCAATTGTATTTCAGAAATTATCAATTGTATTTCAGAAATTATCAATTGTATTTCAGAAATTGTAAAAAATACACCATACAATTTAAAAAATTTATTGTTGCTTTATTATTCATTTTGTCTTTTATATGTAGTGCCATAGGACCTTTTGGAAAAATATCAAAATGCATTAATTTATTTTATTGGTACATAGTTAAAGTTTTATTAACAAAAAATAGCAAATAGTTGATTTAACCCTTTTATACCACTTATTGATATAAAGGTGTCTCAATAAGCGTATTCTAAAGATCTTGTACACTGCTTGTAAAATCGGCATACAACCTTTAGGTCGGTCTAAAGGTTAAATGACGGACTACTTTCTATAAATTAATAATTTCTGAAAAATGTTCTATACAAAAATGTCAAAAATTATATTTTTTAATTACTTATAAGGCAACCCTGGAACAATTGTTTTTAAAATTTTTTGTTAGTTATTTGTAAAAATGAAATTTCACATAAAGAAATGACGACTTACATTTCAGTAAATTCAACTAACATTGTCAGTCGTTTTTTAATGTTCAAAAAATGACTAACAATTGTAGTAAAAATCTATTTTTAAAAAGCTAACAAAAATTAACTTTTTACTGCAAAATTACTGTTTTGGTAGTTTATTAAAATACTAAAATAACTACTCAAAACAACTGTTACTGAAGTACAGTAATTTTGTTAAGTTATTTTTGACATGGCTGTCTAAATTAGTCGTTTTTAATTTTTCATAGTCTGATAGTTTTATCAGTTTTTTCTGCAACGTCATTTTTATCTAATTTTTAGTAGCTTTTTCTGCTATTTGTACTGGTTAATTTCTATGAGTGAACATGTGTTTAAAACCCTACACTCAAATAAAAAATTATGTAAAAGTTAAAGAAAAACCTGACATTTCACATTAAAAGTTAACTTTATTTAGGCCAGCAGACCCTTAAGCTAAATTTAGCAAAACGTGTCTGTTATTATTATTAGTAAAGCGTAAAGAAAAATTGGCAAACTTTACTAAAATTCAATAAATTTTTTAGTAAACCTTCAATGGTAATTGATTTGCTGGAATCAGCCAAATTTTTTTTTTATAAAAAAGTAGTACCATTTTTTTTTATTAAAATTTATCTTTATTATACTTTGTCAGTTTTTTATGTTTTAGATTTTATAAATGTTAAAAAAATCGTCTCAAATTTGAAAACAGCAAATTAGTTTACGTTTTTGCTAATTTTGGCAACTCGGGTTGTTTACGTCATACAATCCCTTGCATGGCGTAAACGTCGGTTGCCCAAGTTTGCCACCTTTTTTACTGCGGTGTAAAACACATACTCCAGAACGACTACTCAGCAAGTACCCGTTTGTTCAATGACAGGTGCTGAGTAGTCGGATCTGATCAATTGCTAACTCGGTGTTTGTTGACTTCACGGGCAACAAGTATTTTTTCTTTTGTCATTCTTTTTCGAACAACCAGAAAGCCAACAAGTTGCCATAAGAAGAAATAAAAGAAAATTAAAGTGTAAAACATAGTTTAAAAGGAAAAAAAAAAGAAAATAAAAGGATTTTAACTAAAACAACAAAAAAAGGAAGTTTTTATTGATCAGACGTGAAAGTGCCGCTGTGCGACCAAAGGAAGACCCCGAAAGTTTGCGCCCCAACAAAAAATTATACTGACGGCGATAAGGAGCAGGCCCGTAGCCCCAACACGGGTTAAAAAAATAGTGAAATATTTTGATAAGTTCAGCAACGAAATTCATAAACAATTTAATAATTCGGTTTAAATGAATATTTGCACATGCTCATAAACATGCATGCATGCCCCTTCATGGATACATGAATCTCCATACATGCCTCCACATATCTCCATACATGTGCATTAACTAAATTTGAGGTAATATCTACATGAATGTAGATGTATGATCACACATGAACATGCATGAACACGTATGATCGCGTATGTAAATATTACCTCAAATTTCGTTAATGCACATGTATGTAGGTGTATGGAAGCATGTATGGAAATGTATGTATCAATGTTGGGACGTACGAGGACGGTCCCAAAATTAGCCGACCTAACAAAGAAAACACAACTAATTTGGGAAACATTTTCTTTATTTCTCAACATACCCTGTTTATAGTGAGAACTGTCTATCTGTTTAAAATAGCCATCAAACGCAGACACAACCTCTTCACTGTTGGCAAATCTTTTGCCACCGAGGCATTTTTTTAAGTTTGGAAATAGAAAATAATCCGAGGGAGCCAAATCTGCCATTCGAACTTAAATTCATTGATTTTAGGCATCATCTTCACAACATCTCCACGACGCTGTTTTTGTTCTATTGTGAGCAAATGAAGCATCTAGCTTGCGCACAGCTTTTTTATCTTCAAATTGTCGGTCAATATACAATGTATAGCACTTTTTGAAATGCCTATCCCAGCTCGCACACCTTCAACCAATGATCATTCAATTGTGGATTTTAAGGGATTTTCTTAACCGTTTCTAGCGTGGACACCTCAATTGGTCGACCACTTTCGGTGTTCATCTTGGCAGCCCGTACGGCCTCCTTTAAACTCTGCTATCCAATATTTTATAGTAGTAAACGAAGCAGCAGTCTCCTTTGAAGTAGAATCTAGCTCGGCTTTAATGTTGCTTGGACTGAGACCTTTCAAATGAACGTGTTGAATTACATAACGGTGACCAATATTCTCCATGTTTACAAATTCACTGAGGTCGGTTTTGTTTGATGGCTCCAACCAAAAAAAAAAATAATAAACAAAGTGGGACCTTGAAACTTAATACATTTGTTTATATCAAACTACTGCCGCCATCTATACATTAGGTCCGCTAATACATTCAACCTTAAATAAATTTTACATGGGAATTAAAAAAAAAAAAGTTTTAGCAAAAAAATTTACTAAAAAATGATTTTGTAGTCTTAAGGATAAACCTATAGGATTGGCTATACAAAAACGTCAGAAAATGTCAGCTATTCGCTTGAAAATATCGCTAGATTTAGCGGACAATTTTTGGCAAATTTTAGATGTTTAGAGTTAATAAAAAATGTTTGATATGACGCCATATTTTTATATAGGTCCATACCTTGTTTGATATTATTTGATCACGAAATAGGTTCTATAAAGTTTGGTATATACGGATCGGAGTTTTGGTCTCATCTCATAAAGTAAATAATAAATTTTCATATTAATTATTATACAATTTGATTTAAAAATGTGTAATGTCTAGTAATGCTTCATTTAATTTGCAAGTTTAACCTAAAGATATTCAAATATCAACAATTTGCTATATAAATTTTTTACACAAGTAAAACCCCTATATACACTGAGAGAATTCTCTGCATGATATCAATGAATTTTTGCATTAGATGTGTGAAATGTCACTGGAACTCGTCCATTGAAACCAGAAATTATCTCTGTGTAGTGAAAGTGAAATTTCCTACAGTATACACCATATGTATATTAAACCATTTAAAAATAGCAGAAGGTGTTAATGTAATATCGGTCGTAATATTCCGTCAATTCGAACTAACTAACATCTGTTAATTTGACCTAATTTACATCCGTTAATACAAAATTGCATACATTTTTTCCATTTTTTGATACAAACTTATAATAATTTTTCTATTTTCCTATAATTCTGGAAATTTTTTAAACTAAAATAAACCGTAAACAGTTCATCTAAGAAATTTAATGAAAAGATTGCGCTGTTTTTGAAATTTTTCTTTTAAATTTTAATATTTTATGGATAATATGAAAATGTCAACAAATTTTTCACCAGTTAATACAACTCTTGCTTATAACTAATAAAATTCGTCTTAAATGTCAACCTCTTCAGCACAAAAGGAGGAATTTATTATTGAATCATTACGAAAACGAACAAAATGCTGATATATTAATGTCGATTGGTTTGGAACTTAACAAAGAAAAGTTTTGTTAAAAGTTAAAAATATATAATCGAGTTTATTCATCTACTTTTCATAAGATACTAAAACAAAACACGGTCAGTTAAATAGAACATATTTGAACGTAATAATTCAATTTTTTTGTAACATCTAATCAAATATTTAAATTTTAAAATCCTTTGATATTGACGAAGATAAAAACTGAAAGTTCCTTCAACTTATAATACCAGTTAAATTTACTTCAAATAATTAAAGTTGGAATGTATTTGTAAGAGAAAATAGAAATGTAAGAGAAAATATCTTTGTAAGAGAAAATATATTTGCTAGAGAAAATATATGTGTAAATTCGTGCTATTAAACATCTCAATTGTGTTTATGAATTAAAAACTCAAATAAAAAACGGTTTCTTTTAAAGCTTCTCATAATTATAAGAATTACATTTTTTTTCTGATATAAATATATAAAACAAATAAATAACAGTTTTAGGAACTATTCCTAAGTTTTTTCTTTTTCACAAAAAGACACATCAATTTATACATATATAAAACCACATAGATTTTTTAAAATATTTCGGACCATATGTGTTAATATATGGTTTTGTATTAGGACACATAAAATTGTATCTCTCACCTCTTTGAATTTTTTTTTTCATATCAAAATATATTTTTTGACTAATAAGAATATATAAATATGGAATATATGAAATACGCAGATAGTTTAATATATGGCACCATATCGCAAATGCAAGAAACCAAAATATCAAGTATAATTTAATATGGTGACTTATATGTATAACCCACGGATGTTAAAGTTGGTACAATTGTACTTTTTTGGTACATTTTGACCTTCTAAAGTACCGTGGTACTACCGCGACTCATTTAGTACAATTTAACAATTTTTATTAATTTTTCACCTTTTTGAATTTTTATTATAGCAAACAAATTATTATTGTGTCCTTTTTCATTGCATTTATTCGTAAAATATATGCGACCATATCCGATTTGACGATTTATCATCATTTTGAGGATTTTGTGGAATAAAATTGTCGATTTTTTTTTAAATATCGCAAATTTGACGATTTTTCACAAAATTTATCTGGCAGACTGGTATTGTGGTGTATAGAGCTCTTACATATATTGACACTTGTTGCAGCCAACTGCACTTTCATTTTGAATTTATTAAAATTCTGAAGAAGTGAAAATTAAATTAAATTATTGTTAAAGAAATGAAAGAAAATGTCACACAATCTTATATAAAATTATGCGAAGTTTTGACAACCAAAGTCAACTTTAATAACGAATTATTAATGGGGTTCCATAAGCTTACTCTAGAAAATGTAATTTCAGGTAAAACAAGTAGTATTGTAGTAAAAATGTTCCCGTATGAAATTGCAAATTTTGATTCAGTAAATAATCAATTTAGAGATTTCGCTGATGTTGAGCAACTAAAGTCGTTAAAAAATTAAAACATTTATAGTTTTTGGTCGGTAGTAGCTAATTTTCAAAATAAACTGAATTTCAATATGTTTCCAGACATTTCTAGAGTCGTTGGTGGAACTTTATCCATTCCGCACTCATAATATAATAAAAACTAAGAAAAGAAACAAACTACATGTGCATTATCAAGTCTCATACAGACAAAGGATTGGTTAAGATCGACAAATTCGTGCTGCTATGATGTAGAAGTTCCAAATAGTTTATTAACTAAACAAATAATTCCATGATTTTGATCTCATATATTCATAAGACTTTTTTGTACCTTATGTTATTGTTAAGTTTAGTTTTTTTGTGTACAAGTGAATTTTTATGTACATTTTTTGTTGTTTTAATAAATTAAAAAAAAAATGGTACCATGAAGGTCCAAAAAGTACAATTTTTTTTGGAGGTTGGTACAAAATTGAAAACCCCATTTAACATCCGTGGTATAACCATAAAATGTGTCATATAATATACTTGTTTAACCGGGTATTTATAATAGAGTTCTTGCGACAATAAAGTCTATCGGGGAAATCTGTTTGAAATTCCCCATATAATCTTTTAATATGTATTTAACATGAAATCCTACAAGTGCAAATATTTAACCAATGTTTAATATCCTGTAACCATAATAGTGTTAAAGGGTTTTAGCAAAAAATAACAACCCGAGTAAAGAAGTTTATATAAAATTCTATATGATGAGATATTTTCCGCAAATATAAGAGGATATAATTTGATCCGAAAATTGGTTCTATGCAAATACATATATTTAAATTAAAAGATATTAAGTTACATATATTTGACCTCCATAAAATGTGTTCAAAGCACAAAATGTATAATTGAAATTTGTAAATAACTTAAATTTTATTTATATGTTTTTAGGACATCAAATTTTCATTTTAAACGAAATTGTTAACATTAATTTAATTTAAATTTTTTTTTGGCAGTATTAAACTGGCGCAGTGAAATCCAAATAACGGGTTGCAGAAGAACTTATACTGTATTATAATAGCTTATAATTTCTATTTTACAACCGATTCTTTTTATATAGAGTTTGTCCTATTTGCAATAGGTTCTTTACCTCCAAACTATAACAAGTTGCAAGTTTAATATAATTTTTATTAAAAATAAAAATTATGTTTTTTCGACCTTTAATTTTGCAATGAAAATGAAAATTATTTAAGTTCGAGGCCATACTCTATATTTCTTTATTAGGATATTGTCCTAACCTAGAAAATTCCCGAAATAGATCTATCAACACATTCCTGAAAGGGTCAAAGAATAAATTTGAAAACAAAAACTCTATAGATTATTTGTTAGGACAATATCCTAATAAAGAAATATAGAGTATGGCCTCGAACTTGAATAATTTTCATTTTCATTATAACAAGTTGCTTTAGAATCGGTTCTAGGACAGTAAAACTTTACAATTTGACATCCAGGAACCTGTTCTAAAAACGGTTCCATGTAACCGGTGGTAAAAGAAGTTGTTCTAGAAGAGGTTCATCGGTAATATGTTCTAAAAAATTTTGCTGGAGGGTTTGTTATTTGTAAAGGAAATCGATTTCGCAAAATTGTAAACTATTTCCGTAAAATATTTTGCGATTTTTGAGTTATATATAGTCACATAGAAACTGAGTTTGGAATTTTTTTCAGTTTTGGATTATATATAAGTATGTCTACAATGACAGAAGACGTTTTTGATGTTTGCATTATATATAATTACGTATTGGGTTATATCGAATGTGATAAAACTTTAATCAAATTTATCAACCATGTAAAATTTAGAATATTTTTTTTTTATGCATGATTGGATGTGCTTATACATGATTTTTTTTAGTTAAACATTTTGAAAATATTATTATATATAAATGCATATGGATACATATGCTATTTTTATATGATCATATATTTTTATATTAAAGAATATATCGTTATATATATTTTTTTTTATTCGGGAATGTTATGTAATCCAATATTGCGTTGGAAATATTTTGACATAAAAAAATATAAATATAGTTAGCATTTTAATTAATTTTTAAATCCATTAAATTTAAAAAGTTTATTTTAAATTGTTTTTTTTTTTATTTTTGATGGAAATTTATAAAGTTAATAAGTTTTATATAAAACTATGGTTTTACTTATTTGTTTGTGTAATTTAACATATAAATTTTTAGTAGAATTTAGTTTTAAATAAGTTACACTTATAACTTGTGATTACTAATTAAATGAGAACTTTTTTATTAGAATAGTATACAAAGAGTTTAATGTTTAGCAACTTCATTTTTCAACATAAGTAATATACATATAAAGAGAGTAAAGAGTAAAGTAATATATAAAGAGTAAAATCATATCAGTCGTGGTCCACGGAACTCTACAGGTGTTTAAATATATCAAGAAATTACTTTTGTGCGGACTTTAGAGCAATTTTTCTCAATCGCATTTTAATTTTTTCAAAATTTTTAAACAGGTTTTAGTTTTGTCATCTTTGGATCACTTTTTACAAATTTTTAAACAGGTTTTAGTTTTGTCATCTTTGGATCACTTTTTACAAATTTATTTTTAACAAAAGTTTTAAAATTTTCTTTAAATGACGTTAATTTTACACTCACAAGAACTTTTCCATAAAAGTTCAACAGTTATTTTAAAAATTATTTGATACAGTTGAATAATTACCAAAGAAATATACTTTTTAATTTTCTGTCTGTTATTAAATAAACAAAAAAACGGACTTTCGGTAATAGTTAAAATATTCAGTTAAAATTTTATATTTAAAACAAAAATTTAAAAAAATCACCAACTTGAAAAAAATAATCAAAATTTAAAAAATTAAATTAAAAAATTCGCTAAGATTAAAAAACTCACAAAAATTAAAAACGTCAAAATTTAAAAAATAGCTAAATTGTAATAAATCCCTAAAATGAAAAAATTGTTAAAATTTACAAAAATCTCCAAAATTAAAAAAAATCGCCAAATTGAGACAAAAATGTTCCAAATATTAAAAAAAATCAGCAACATTTTAAAAAACAAACTTAAATTATAAAAAAAAAAATAAAAAATTAAAAAAAAAAAATAAAAAATTAAAAAAAAAAAATAAAAAATTAAAAAAAAAAAATAAAAAATTAAAAAAAAAAAATAAAACTGTTTTCGTGATAAAGACGTTTTAAATTTTGTTTAGGTAATTTTTTCAATTTTAGCTATTTTTTTTTTCATATTTTAATGATTTTTTCCAATTTGAGAGATTATTTAAATATCGACTTTTTTTAATTTTGAAAATAGTTTTCCAATTTTTTTCAATTTTGTTTTTTTTTAATTTGTGAAATTTTTTTCAAATTCGGCAATTTTGAGATGTTTTTTTAAATTTTAGCGATTTTTGTAAAATTTTGCGTATGTTTTTTTTCTTAATTGGGGCAATTTTTTTTTAAATAGCGATTTTTCACTTTTGTCGATTTTTTTTTTAACTGTAACGATTTTTTAAATTTTGAAAATACAATGTTTTCTATTTTTTTTAGCGATTTTTTCTTTAAAATTTCGTACTTTTTTTTTAATTTAAAGTTTTTTTAAAATGGAAATTTTTTTGTTTTGAATTTTTTCCAGTTTAGCGATTTTTTTGAAATTTTATCTATTTTTGACCCTAATTTTTGACTATTATTTTTTCCAAATTTTAATTGCATTTTTAATAGTATTTACTAAAAATTTGTTTAACATCAAAAATGATATTCAATTAAATTTTTAACATATATTATTAAAACCTAAATTACTAATTAAATCCATTAAATAGTTACAAATTATTTAAGTTGATACTTTAATTTATTTAATAGGACTTACTTTAATTTATTTAATATGACCGACTTCAGTTAAAATTTTAATTGAATCAACAAACATTTTAATTTAAATTCAATTTTAGTTTTTTCTGTGTATGATGCATCAATTAAAAGGTAAGGCAGATATGAGATAATCTTCTGAAGCGATCAGTTCAGTTGTTTAAGAAGTAATTGGAAAACAAAATGACGTCAAAACTAAATCACGTCTAATTTTCCAATTTACTGATTTATATTTCAATTTGTTTTATTATTTGGAATGTGAAGCAATATAGTAACGCCGATTTCCAATTACTTTTATGAAGTTATATCACATTGTATCAAATTATATATAACTTGATAAAACTACAGATATAATTTTTCGGATCCCATTACGATGTTTTTTATTTTTGCCCTTAATTCAAGAATTTTGTTAAACCAACTTTCTGGAGAGATTTACCGCATAAGTCGTTTTTGTTACCGCAATTCTTCTGGACAATTTTAAGTGCCAAAAACAGCTAGAGGTTTGCCCTTGATTGTCAAAGTGTCAATGAATTTTAAACATGTATATGTACAAAAAAACCAAAAAATCTTCAATCTACCGCTTACAAAAAAGGCTAACAAAAATAATCCGTTACAGATAGAGTGAAAACCACAAAGTTGGCATCACAGTTTTTTAGGAGAGATCTTCCAGACCGACGTTGCTCAATAGACTCTGCCATTTATAAGGATTGAGAATATATTGTCAGCTCAAATGCAAAAGTAATTCAATAACAAAGTTCTTAAAATATTCTTTTATGATTCTGGTTTATTTGGCCAAACTACAATTTGTAATGACTTGACCTCCTACACAATGGGATGGAGAGTATAATATGATAATAACAGTATAATAAATCAATAAAAACCCACTTAACAGAAGGGCATAAAAGTCTCTAATTTCTTTAAACAAATGTCGTTAAAAACTTCTCAATATGAATTTTAGGAATTTGTTATTCTCATGGATGGCAACCGGTTCGATGAGGTTATCGCCCGAGGTAACGGTATTTTCTTTTATTTCGGGGTAACTACACTGATAGGATTTTCCTTCATACTATTAATGAATGTCTTTCATTAACTTGGATTCATTGGTTGAGTGAAACATTTTCATTAAATTAATGAAAAATTCATTGACTGAATGAAATTTTCATTAACTGTATTTGTTTGATCCTTAAAATATGCAATCATTTTTACATAAATATTTTTTGTACAGCAAACAATAAGTTCCATAAAATTTCCACTGGAGGCGCTTCAACTATTGAAAAAAAATATTTTCCTACAAAAGTCTAAATAAGACTAGGTTCACACACGGCAATTATAGTTGCGCAATTCTTGAGTTTATAGAAGAGGGAGGGAAAGAGAATGATAGGGGGTACAGAATTGCCCGTACTCCAATTCCGTTTTGATTTGTCATTCGCAATTTTCAATACTGCAGTTTGATATACGAAAATTGCTGAAACAAACTTTTCCTGTGTGAACACAAGAGCAAGTTCAAAGGAGAATTGAAGAAGAATTGGACAATTATAATTGCCGTGTGTGAACCATGACTAAGCACATCCTTTTGGTTTTGTAATTTAGGTCAATTGGTAAGGCGGTGCTGTTTGTATGGTGGTGGTTGCGGGTTCAAGTCGTGTTCAGGGAGATAAAAAAAACGGAAAAATAAATATAAGATAATAAAAAAGAAAAAATTAACACAAAATAAATAAGAAACAAGAAAAAAAATATTTTTTTCAATTATTATTTGATTAATGAAAAATATTTCATTGAGCCAATGAAACTTTCTTTGGGGACTTTTTAATGAAAAATTCATTGTATGAATGAAGGATTTCATTAATACAATGAACAAAATTCTATCAGTGTACATTTCAGGTATTTCGGTAACGGTTTTTTAGTCATAACGGCATTTTAGTTATTTCGTTAGCGGTATTTTAGTGGTAACGGCATTTTATCTATTTCTGTAACGATATTTTAAGAATAACGATTTTTAAGTTATTTCGGTAACAGTATTTTAAAGGTAGAGTTATTTTAGTTACTTCGGTATCAGTATTTTAAGTCTTACGGTAATATCTATGTACACCAGTATTTTTAACAACATCATGCCCGAATTATAATGACTAGCTACACTGAAAAAAATTAATGCAACAGTTTACGAAAAAACTTACGTAGTTATTTTTTTCGTAATATATACGAATTTTTCGTATATTTTACGAAAAATTCAGTTTACTCAAAAATTGTCTATTTTACGAATATAACGAAAATCTTTCGTATTTTTTTGTATATTATACACTGCGTTGCAAAACTATAATTACACATTATTTTCACTAAATTTCGTAAGTTAAAAAAAAGTAGAATAGTTTAACCGGTATAAATGTAAAACCAATGAGAAAATAATAATATTTACAAAAAAACATTGCATTTATTTTTTATTTTATTATTTAATAAGGAATATCAAAATCAATTAGTGTTTCATAACTATAAATACATTTAACTTAATGTATCAAAACTTACAAATATTTAAGAAAAATATTTTAAAGCAGCAGTTTTAATAATGCGTGAGGCCTCCTTTTTTTTAATCAACTCGAAAATTCGATCAGACATACTGTCTTCCAGATTTATTCGAAGGTTTTCCGTTATAGATTTCCATGCATATATAACTACTTCTTTTAGATGGAAAACGCTTTTATATTGACGGTTTTTTTTTGCGTAAACTCGACGGGTTAATACTCCCTAAAAATTCTCAAGGGGCTGTTAATCCGAGAAAATGCGGGCCATTCCAATACTCTTATAGTTTTTGATGATATCCATTTCATCGTCTGACGACGTACTTGTACAGAGGCATTGTCTTGTTGAAAAATGAATCCTTCTTCGGTGCTATTTTCAATAAATGGCTCCAATTTCTCTTCTAATACTGTAATGTACTCAGAATTCATTCTGGTGCTTGGAAATGCCACATCAACCATACCGTCGAAACAAAAAGCGCTCCAAACGATTAATGATCCGCCTCCGAAATTTATTTTTGAAATATATGGGGGTTCTTTACGTATGCCTCTCCAATAGCTGTTAAAACCATTTCGACCATTAATCAGGATTGAACTTTTTCTCATCAGAAAAAATCACCTTTAAAAGAAATTTATGTTTAAAAAGTCCTACCAACAACAGCGATTATTTACTTACCTTTCTCTAGTTGGTTTGTAAAGTCCTTTTAGCGATTTGAAGGCGAGCAGTTTTGTGGCTGCGTAGTAACTTTATCACAGACCTCAGCTTTTGGAGAGTAATACTCTGGGAATCCTTTAAGAGCCCACTTATGGTGGGTTTGGACACATTTATCTTTCTGATTTCGACTTAGTTATTTCGGTAACGGCAATTTAAGGATATCGGTATTCAAGTCACATCGGCAGGGGTATTTTGCGGATAACGGTATTTTAGTTATTTCGGTTACTGTATTTTCAACGATAGTCAGTTGAAAGGGTTTTGAATCGGCAACCTTATTTTAGCGGTATTGCTTGCCATCCGTGATTATTCTTTTTCTCTAACTATTATATAACATTCACAATTCACAGGTGTAACGGAAGTTTTTGGTTGAAATATTCTGAAAAAAAATATACCTACACAATTTGTTCACACATACTTCCACATATTTGTCTCATGTATATTTATTGCATTAAAGATTCAGTAAGTTGAAATATTTCTTCAAAAGATATTTTTTTTTATGTTTTTTTTTGATGTAATTCTTTCTTTCGTTCTATAACAAAATTGTACTTATTTTTAATCTTATCCCTCAGTACAATTATTCTACTCATTCAGACCAAGCTAGATATTATATTACATTAGTGTAAGAGATTCTTAAATTTTGGCTTGTTATTCTTTGCCAACATTTTTTATTACATATTTTTCATTTAACTAAAGAATGCTTACGAACAAATTTTTACATTTAAATTAAAAAAAAAAAAAATACACTCAAAATATTTCATAGGATAAACGAAGAAAAATGCTCGCACATTTAAAGAAAATATTCATTGTTTTGCCGAAAGAAAATATTTCGTAAAATTAAATTTCGTAAATTTTTCGTATATTTTCTTTGTAATATTCACTACAATGATAGAATTTTGTGCGTTGTAATAATGAAATCCATCATTATTACAATGAATATTTTCATTAAAAAATCTCTAAAGAAAGTTTCATTGAATAAATGAGATATTTTCATTGAATAAATTGTAATTTAAAAAATATTTGTTTCCCCTGTTTTATAGTAATTTAGATTTTAATATTTATTTATTTATTTATTTTACTTTTTTCCCCTGAACGCGACTTGCACCAGCAACCAAGGTTGGTGCACCAACATGTAACCAGTAATCCGTTACCGATTGACCTAAATAAACAAAACAAAATGATGTGCTTATTTAGACTTTTGTATTAAAATTGACTTTTTCAATAGTTGAAGCGCCTCCTGTTGAAATCTGATGGAACTAAATGTTTGGTGCACAAACAAATATGTATATGAAAATAATTGCATATTTTAAGAATCAACCAAAAACACTTTATGACAATTTCATTTAGTTAATGAATTTTTCATTAATTTAATGAAAATTATTCATTAACTCAATGAATCCAACTTAATGAAAGTACTTCATTAATAGTACGAAAGAAAATTCTATCAATGTATGGTATTCAAATTACTCGGGTTTGCTTTTGTTCGAGTAAACGAGTAACTTGATTTTGCGGTTTTGCACTTACTCGATTGATCGAGTAAAGTTTTAAAATTACTCGAATAACTATAACAATTTTATATTTTTTTCTTAAATTCTTCTTTAAAGAATGCAATAACACCCAAAATAAATTTAATATCAGAAGTTTCTAAATGCTTTTTAGCAGCTTTAAATATAAACGTTTGTTAATAGGATCTAAAATAGTATGTAATTGTGGTGTTTTACTTTTTAAATTTTTTTTTTTCATTTTTATAATGATCGGCTTAAAGAAAACTAGGGACACAACTTTTAACATTTTTTGCAAATATAAAATAAAAATAAAATGGCATATCAATCTATGATTTATATGATTAAGTTCAACATAGATCCGAATGAAAAAAAAAAGTGAGCAGCCCAATCCGAGCTATAGCACTAAGAGATGATGATGACTTACGGTCAATCCGAATCTTGCAAAAAATGTAAACACAATGTAATAGTTTTGCGATTGTTGCAATTTTTTATTTTTTGTTGAATATTTAGATATATAAAAATTTGGTCATAATTTTTTATAGTTTCAAAGTCTTCATAATAATGTATGTAATAGTTCAATTATATTTTAAAACATCTTTGGAAATTGTGGTGCGGAACAGGGTTTCTCCAAAATGATCAAAGAAATATTTTGTTATCAGTTCATTATCACTATATCGTGAGCTAATATGTAGTGTCCGACCGAACAGTTCGGCCAGAAAATTGGCTTTATGGACAAATTTGGCGGATGGAAAAATGTTTATTGGGCTGATTAGATGCTATTTTGAGTGTCAAATTTGAAGAAAAGTCTGTAGTTAAGCAATGAATTCACTGTTCGGCCTCAGAAAGTTCGGCCAATTTGAAAATAGTTCGGTGGCCGAACTTTTAACTTTATAGCTAAACTTCGCATTTTCTCTTAAGTTTTATACACAAAATCGAATTAAATCGGCTCAACAAACATGTTTTCAATACCAAAATTTGTCATCATTGCCTCTAGATATCAAAAAACCGACAAAATATTTTTTTTGGCCGAACTGTTCGGTTGGACACTATGAATATGTAAATAAAAACGATAACTGACACAATGCTTTTTTATATTTTATAAACAAATATTTTTAAAAAATAGGAAACAATTTTAATTTTTTTTTAAATATAAACAGAAATAGACATTATTTTGATTTACTCAAATAACTCGATTAATCAACCAAAATCGTTGTTCGTTATTCGAAATTGCTCATTTTAATTTACTCGAACAATTGTTTGATTAAAATTCGCTTACTCGAGTAACGGTTAACCGGTTAAATACCCTAATATTCACAATATTTGTGGTTTTTACAAAAAAATTTTTGTTTTTTGTACAACTAAAATATTTTATATGTTAAATAAACGAAAAATTTTCTAGATTTACTAAATGTTTTGTTGATTTGAGTAAACAAAATATTTCGTAAAATTAAGAAATTTTCGTTTTTCAACGAAACTAAAGTACTTTTATTTTCGAGAAACAAAAAAAAATGTTAGGGAGCTTTAAAGTACCTTATTGTTGTCTTCGATTTTTATAAAAATATAAAAACATTTTTATATTAAACATTTTATAATTGTATTATGTTTCTAAGCCGAAAATTACTACTAAAATACTACTTTTATTCTTTACAACGCGAACCATCGGAGGTACAAATCTAAGATTATTTTGTGTTCCATTGCTTAACAAAATAAAAAAACCTTTTTATATAATTATTTTTAAGGGGTTTAACTACCATATTAGTTTGTGACGAGGGCGGCCAAAAAATCCCTGACTTTAAGAACTTCCCTCGTAGTTACATGAAATGCAACACTGCTCCCATCAAGTACCGCCTGTTAATAGACTACTGTCAAATTTGGAGCAAGTTCCGTCATTTATTTTGCGTTTAACAGCATACAACCTCGTGGATTTACTAACTGTCGTTGTGGTCGCACAAGTGCAAAAACATTTTTTTTGTTTGCAAAAAAAAACTGTGTTTCATTCAAAAAGTCACGAACTTATTGAGCCGCCCTCGTATTTAGTTTTTTTATTGTTTATTTCGTCAAAGAATTTGGTAGTACAAATGTACTACCGTCGTGTGTGTACGTTATGATTTTTTTTGTTGTGTATCAGACGGTTAAAAACATTCAAAATAAATAGCAACCGTATGTTACTACATAGGCCAGACGTGGTAAGTGCCAGAAATGAGACATATTTTGTTGTAAATGTCGCGTGCCACCTTAATTGCATTTTTGAAAAGCCATTTCCCAGTGAAATCTTTTAAAATTCGGAAAACGTTTTCTTTAACAACCGAGGAAAAAAATTGATCGTTTTAGCTTTTTTTATTTGTAATTCTTGTGCGCTCGTGTAAATTATTATTAAGATTTTCTGACTTTAAAAAAATTATGTTATTTAACTGTATTGTTTTTAAGAGATTTTTTCAACCTTTAATGCTTTTGGATTTTCCGGGCTTTTTAATAACAATTTTATTGTTAAACTTTCTGGCATGTATTTGATTTCTTCGAATACACATTTTAGCGGGAATTTTGACACTTTTGGTGATAAAAATTTAAAAAAATATGCTATTTGTGTTCTGAAAAGCTTCTGGAAGTGTTGATTCTTTGAAACGAGTTTTAGATTTTTTTTAACTAAATTCAGTGAAAAAAGATTAAAGACTTTTAATTTTTTTTTTTAAATATAATAAAATATTTCATGGCTTTTAATCAGGCGCGGATCCAGGGAGAGAGAAAATTAAACATTTCCTTCCCCAAAATAAAATTATTTAATATAAAAATGCTAAAGAGATTAGAAACGTTAACCAAAAATACTTTAACTTCCCTCCCAAAACCTTTTTATGGATCCGCACCTGCTTTTAATACTATTTCATGAAATTCAATTATTTGAATTCAACATTTTATGTCCGTTGTAATTCTGGAAGGTTTTAGGTTTATAACCCAGCAAACAAAAGTGCTTACCCAGAAGCAGTTCTAGAAGTCATTACTTAACTGCCGAGCGCTTAGTATTAAACAACGCAAAAAATGCAAATTTTTATTAGAAAATGTCCATTGGATCTATGACGTGTATTTGAGTTTAACGAAATTTCTTTGCTTAATTAGCTTAATTTTTTTTTTTTAAAAAGAGTTCCAAAAAATTTCCTTATTTTATTCCTTTCATACCGACTTTTTGTTTGTGGAATATTTCTGTTTGGGCTTTAGATTCTTGTTTGGGGTTATTAAACTAGAAAGAAAAATATTGACATATATGCCCTCTTCTCATCTTATCCACCAAAAACTGGTTCCGAAAATCGAATTTTTAAAACTTCTCATCCCATTTTTACCACTTAAACTTTCGATTAACCAAAAATGTTTCGATTATCCAAAAATGCTTTGTTTGAAATTCGAAGCTTTCGAATTTCTCGCTTTGATAGTCTAGGAGACACACCAACCGCAATTTTTTTTTTTTTGGAGATAAAGCCTGATTAAAAAAGTCGGGCTTTGATGATAAATATCTCAACTATAAATCCCTGATGAATAGATTATGCATATAATGACTTTTTTCCAATGACCAATATCCTAATGAACATATTTCATTCAAAATAGAGAGTGTTTTTAAATTATCAAATTTTTTATATTTTTTTTTAAAAAAGTGTACACTGTAGTGTACAAGGCGGTCAAAGGGTTAATGAAACTGATTGAGTTCCTTTTAGCTACATTTCCATTCAAATTGCACATTTTCCTTCAAATTACACATATTTTTTTCGGAGCTTCAAATTTTAAAATTCTTTTTGCTTAATTTGATGTATTAATCTTGTTTTTAACTTTTCATTTCACAAAGTTGTGATAAAAACAAAATGTAAAATTTTGTTCGTAAGCATTCATTATTTCTTTCGTTCATAGAACATTTACTTTAAAGATTTGGCCTTTTGTGTATGATGGTCTTCTTTTAAAACTTAAGCCATTCATTCATTTTGTATTCCATTCACTTCTTTATCCTGTATCTTTGTCTTGTGCACGTTTATGACTGGCTTATGGTGCATTTATAGCCCTTCTTGCTTTATAGTTTATTTACCTCATGGTTTAACAAGACATTTTTTTTACACTCAAGATAATAAGTTAGAAAAACAACATAAAATTTTAAACAATCTGTAAAAGTTACAGAAAAATATGTTTAGGCCAGCAGACAGTTTAGCTAATTTTAGCAAAACGTAACTGTAATTACACAGATAAACACTAAAAATCTATCACTTCTGATAGATTTTAGGACCTAGCTCACGACTGTTAACACCAACTTTTAATATTAGCTCTGATTTTTAAAATATTCTCGAATTTAACTTTTACCAAAAATCAAGTTTTTTCTTTAAAATTTATTATTAATTCCTATACGATGAATTTCATATCAAAACCCATATGCATTGAACCCGACCCTCTCAGATTTTGATGAAATTTTGCATACAGCTACATTTTACCTATACAAACACAACCTCATTTTTAGAAATTACATTTTTGAAAATATGTGGGCGTGGCAAGGTATCGAAGTTTTTGAAAAATGACGATAATATGTACTTTCAAGCTGTGATTACTACGGAATGGCTGAACCGATTTCAAACATATTGGTACGATAAGAAAGGTATTTAAATCAGCAACATACACTGTAAAAATTTTATATTGCACTTTTTGTAATTCTAATAGATTAGAACAAGAATAGTATTATCAAATTTTTCAGACACCCCCAAAATATGGACCTTTGGTAATTTTTTTATTTTTATTTTTTTAGATTTAATATATAATTTTGCGCAGCTCATACTGTTGACTTTCGGAATATATGCTAACTGCAAAAGTTTGCATCAAAAGGTATAAAATAATGGAAGCTTTGAGTTCCTGTAATAGTTTTAGCATTTTTATACCTTAAAAATAGCTCTTCTTTTGTTTTGTTATAGTCGTCAGCGTCTGCATAAACATCTTCTATGGATGTCTTAAATTAGTTATCTCTTTGCTTTACACTGAATTTTTTTATGATATAAAGGGACAAATTTTTCGTAAAAAGAACCAAGTGTAAAGTAAAACAGATAATTAAATTTTGCTGTTTCATATTTAATATTAGAGTGACTTAATTATATGAGCACAAGTGTATGTCTTATTTGTTCTAAAAATAAAAATAAAAAAAAAAAAAACTGTATCAAGGGTAAGTCCATATTTTGGGGGTGTCTGAAAAATTTGATAATACGATTCTTGTTCTAATCTATTAGAATTACAAAAAAATCTGTATAACTTCCAAAGTATAGCTACTTTATTCGTTTTTGTCACACAATTATATCAAAATATAAGAAAGTTAACCAGAGATGCATTTACTTAAAAAAAATTAAAAAAAAGAAAAAAAAACGCAATTTTAGTTTTTAGATATGTTATATATATTAAATAGACCTTTCTAATTTTTTTTTTTTTTGGAAAAAACACGGCCTTAGAAGTGTTTTCCCAGCTTAAATTTTATTTTTGCCAAAAAAACTTTCAGTGTAATAGAAAATTTTTACAGTGTATGTTTTCGAAAGCTAACTTATATACCTTTCTAATAGCACCAATATCTTTGAAATCGGTTGAGCCATTCCGTAGTAATCGCAGCTTAAAAGTACCTATTACCGCAATTTTTTAAATATTTCGATACCTTGCCACGCCCACAATTTTTCGAAAATGCAATTTTTAAAAATGAGGTTGTGTTTGTATTGGTAAAATGTAGCTGTATGCAAAATTTCAACAAAATCTGAGAGGTTCGGTTTCAAAATGAGCATTTTTTATAGGTTCTGATATGAAATTCATCATACCTGAACAAACTTCGAATTTCTATTAACAGGGTTTTAAAGTATGGACTTTGAGCATTTTAAAACATATCAATTAATTGCGATTGTAATTAAAGTAACAATTTTACTTGTTTTTATTATTTGTGGATATTATAAAATCCCTTAATGGAATTTGCAAAATTTTAGAACATGATGGTAATATATATATTAGACATAATTCATTTCCTCAAAACACCATTAACAAATTAATCAAAATTATCCGAAAATTCAATCGGAAATTACATTTTTATAATGTTTTTATTAAAATAAATTTTGTATGAATTTAATATAAAGAAAATATAAAAAGTATGTATTAGACATGCATAATTTAAAATTGTTATTTTAGGAAAGCGCACTTCAATTAGCTACACCTTGGTTGGTATTGATTAAAAAACACGTGTTTAACATACTTGAATGTTATTATCTGAATTTTATTAGTTAGGATTGGTCACAGACTTCATATTCTAAAGGCATACAAATATATACTATTTTTTTTACTTTAAGCTTTTTTACTTCTTAAACTAAAATAGAAATTACGCGATTTTTTCATAAATTAAGTAACCCATGACGTTTACTAAAGGTACATATTAAAATGTTGGATCTTCTCTTTGTTGTAGATTTTTTTATTAGCGGAATCGTGAAAAATTAGAAATTTCTACATTAAACACATGCATAAGGAATATCTCATCTTTCGAAACATTCGCCGTCCGCCATCTAAAGTTTTTTTTTTCAACTAGTGCTTATTTCGTGAATGGTAACACTTAGCTCATGTCTGATTCGACAGATAATTAGTTGTATCCTTCCGCTGAACGAATATAGTTGTGTATACGCTTGAACAACGCTGGGAAATATTGCGACATTACTTTGAAAATCATGGTATTATTAAGCTACACTCGATATTTTGCGCCCTGTTTTTGAAGATCGCAGTATCAGCCGCAGAGCTGATGTCGTTTGGCCACCTCGGAGCTGCGATTTGACACCTATTATTTGTGGGGTGCCGTCAAAGATAAGTGTTACGCCGACAAGCCAGGGACAATTGACGCTTTAAAGGACAATATTCGTGAAGCCATTGGTGTAATACAGCTGCACACAATCGATAATGTGCTTAAAAATTGGACCCATCGTGTAGGCTACTGCATGGCCAGCCGAGGCAGTCATTTGAATGAAATTATTTTCCATTATTAACCGGAAGGATTGTACTTTCAAATAAAAAAAGAAATTTGAGAAAATATTCAGTAGTTTTTTCATAGCATTTTCAAAAAAAAAAATTTCTTTAACTGTCTAACTTTGAAATTCTAAGGCCATATTCGTGATCTGCGTTCTAAAGTCATTGGAAACGTTAAGTCACAACGCCAATGCATAAAATATTTCTGATTCTGTTGAACGGTGTTATTAGTAAAGTGAAAGTAATAGGGATAATTAGTAAACTATACTAACATTTAGTAATATTTTTGTAAACCCTTAATGTAAATCAATTTGCTAAATCAGCATATTTTTTTTTACTAAAAATTAGTAAAAAATTGATTAAAATTTTAGATAATAAAAATGTTTAAAATGAAAAAAGACTTGCTCTCAACTTTGGCAAAAGAAAAGCAGTAAAATGTTTTGCTAAGTAAAATATTTTGAAAAAATCAGTATTTCTTTATATTTTAGATTCCCAAGTAAAAAGAAAATTGATATGGGGCAACATCAAATTATATATAAAATAGATTTGCGATTATATATAATTTGATTCAAAAAATGAAAAAATACATAAAATTGTACAAAATTCGATACAATCGTATCGAATTAGATCGAATTCGATGCAGTCAGATACAAGTTTGTACAATTTGATGTATATAAGATACAATTCCATCCGAATTGTGACCCCATACAAATTGTTAGGTATTATATATAATTGTATCGAATCAGATATATATTTTAATATTATTGCATAAGAGTTGATAAAAACAGTTCCTAGTTTTTCTCAACAATTGTATCAAATTATATATAACTTCATAAAATTTTATATGTAATTTAAATTAAATTATACTCTGATTGTGTGATAACTAGAGATGTTACAAATAGTGTATTCGAATACCTAATCTTTGCCAAATGGTTCTTACATTCATTTTCATATAAATTTGATACGAAAGTACAATGCACTTTAGATATAGACGAAAATAAACTGTAATACTTTTAATGTTGACAAAACAACGGAGTGTGATATTTTAAAGAGAAAAGTTTTATGAAAAACTAGATTTTTCTTAATTTTTGTATTAAAAATACAGGTTTTTAAGCCATTTTGTTTTAAGGAAATAATTCTTCCGAATAGTGTTATTTTTCGCTATTCGGCCAACTGTCAAAAACATGCAAATTATGACGTTATTACTATTACTATTTCTATTACGAAAAACGTAATAGTAATAACGTATGCAGTTATTTAACGTATTTTGTGTTGAATACAGGTCATGTAATATATATTAATTTCTAAAATCACTTAGAAAATAATGCTGATATGGCAGCACATATAAATGTATGTAGCTTAATAATGTACCAAA
The DNA here is from genome assembly GCA_021234595.1 of Delia radicum. Lineage (NCBI taxonomy): Eukaryota > Metazoa > Arthropoda > Insecta > Diptera > Anthomyiidae > Delia > Delia radicum. The sequence goes on from CM037853.1 coordinate 130,401,584, forward strand.
TTGTATAATCACATCTGAGATTATTAAAAAATATTCAAAGCGTGGGGCTTTACAAATGTCAATATTATTTTGTATGAAACAATATATGGCCGTATCAAAAATTATTAAAAATATATTTTTATTATTGGTTCATATATAGTTAAATACATTTATATGAACATTTATGTTGTATTGTATGTTGTATATACAGTAGTATAAATAAGGTATATTAATTAGAATTATATACTGGACCATATAAAATAATATATTGCTATATATACCCACAAATTTTTGAAACAACACAAAGCTATATACAATTATATACGAATATTTATGCTGTAACATAAATGTGTATTTAAATTGAAACATTTAATTGTATAAAGCTGTATCTGAATATATAAAAACTTTTTTACTTGAGTTACAATAATAATTTTTTAACTTGAAATTACTAAAATGAAGCAACTCGGATTTAAAAAACTATTCAAATATTTCATTAGAATCAACAACGAATATTAGTAAAAAAATTTTAATATCTAAATACCCTTTGAAAAAAGTTCCGTTATAGGTATATATAATCGTATATAGACATATATATAATTCGTTATCACATCATATCATAGCTAATCCGAAAAATGGCCTTCATTACTTCATCTCATAAGATATAATGATTTAATTTAATCCGAAAAATTGATCTATTTAATTTGATCAAGTTATATATAATTTGATAAAATTTGATATAACTTCATAAAATTCCTTTGAAGTCCGCACTACTATTTTGTTTCACATCCAAAATAGTAAAGGAAATTTAAATACAATTCAATGGATTGGAAAATCAGACGTGATTTCAATTTGACTAATATGTTATGCCTTATAGAATTATATGTTTAAGAGATTGAATTTTTTTCTTGTTTCTTTCATATATATTTATATATAATTATATATAATTATATATAATTATATATAAATGTTATAGAATTTTTCTATGTAATGCCATATATAATTATATATAAAAGTGATATTATTTGTTTGATGATATCACTCATTTGCTTTTGTAGAAAATAAGTTTACAGTTTTCAATTTACTCCCATCTTAAAGAAAAAATAACGACATAATTTCTTCTCAAGGGGTTAGTAGTATACCGGATATCAATACGACTTTTTTATACAATATGATGCGTGATATATCGAATAATTCTGCGTCATTAACTCAAAAATCGTGTTTTTTTAGTTGTTACGTTCTTGCAGCAAATGAGCGATATACCCAGCAAAAAATAGTGCTTACGCAGAAGCGCTTCTGGAAGGCATTATTTGATTACGAAGCGCTTCCAAAGCAAATTAAGAAGGCATGATTTTTGTTCGCGATGTCCCACTTGGTATGTCTCCTTTAAGTAGGTGAAAAGCGCTTCTTTCATGTGCTCTTAAAAGCAATAAATTCATGTCTTCTTAGGCAATAAGAAGCATTTTTTTTTGTATGTTGACAACATTATATCTTCATGGTATGCATTCTTTATTGCTTCATTGTAAGCATTATTCATTGCTTCAAAGAAGGCATTCTAGGAGCACTACAGAATGCCTTTCCTAATTGCTTTATAGTATGCAAGGCGGTAAAGCACTATTTTGGAAGCATACAAATGTAGTTACTGCTTACTGTAGTTACTGCTTACTGTAGTTACTGCTTATCTATATCAAGTATATATGATGAGATAAAAGAGATAATCTTATATATAATATGAGATATAACGATATATGATGATATATAGCACTGTATTAAACATTTTCGTAATAATAAATATGAGATGTAAATATACATTGTTACATATGGCCTCATATGCAATTACATATAATTATATCAATTTATATATGACTAGATATAAACTTCGTCGGTTAGAGAATAGGAAAAATGTTTACTAATAATGATTTTGTATTAAAAATTAGTACAAACACTGTATTTTTGATTTTGATATAAAACGGTTTACTAATTTTTCTACCAACTTTTTTATTTGAGTGTAGTTTAATGATTTTTATGTAATAAATGATTTTACTGATATATCTACTACCGTATTATTCTGAGTGTAGCAATATAAAATAAAGCGTTTTCTTTAACGAATTCTTTTGTGTTTACATAAGGGAATGTTCCCAATTGTGGCCTGTTTCCTAGAGTGGATCTTTAATTTTTTTTCGTGTCGCACACACATATGTCAAAATTGTCAACTGCCATCGAGTTAAATTTGCGCTTTCACTATTTTAAAAAAGTTTCGACTGCACTACACACTTTTTTTTTTGGTTTTATTGTGTTGTAAATAAAGTTTTAAAGAAATTTTTAAGCCGGATTTTTGTAAACAGTAAGAATTTTATTCACAAATTTAATAAGAATTATCGATTCCATAACAAAACATTTATTTTTTAAAGTTTTACTAATTTTTATATGTTATTGTCTATTTTGGTAATTTTTTTCAACATGTTTCAAAAATAAAAAAATATTATTTGTTTACCGCAATTAAAAAAGTTAGCGTACCTTAAACGGCTATAATAAAAATAAATTTTAATTTCAATACAAGTTTTTGTCGATTTTAATTAATTTTCTAACAAAAATATAGGTTAAAAATCTCTTTGGGAAAATTCGTATAAAAGCCGAAAAACTACGAATGTCGAAAAAAGCTCAGACACTGCCTTGATTAAATTTAATAGGCATTAATATACACTGAGGAGCTTAAGTGTATCACAAACCAACAACTATCATTTTAGCAACCTATGATTTCTATAAATTTTACTCAAATGCAATCAAATTTTTCATATTATATTTGTACAAGTGTCTTCTCTCTTTCAAACCGGTTTTATTAAGATCTGATCACAACAACAAATACACGAAGGCATAATGCAATAAAATCAAAATGATTCAGTTTTCCACTCACTATTTATTTTTATATTTTTAAAACAATAATATATATTTAATAACTGGTCCAGTAACAATTTGCCTTCTTAAGTCCCTGGATGCGATTAGGTCGACTTTGTGTGTAACTCTGCACAAATTCTGAAGGAATCGCCTCCCACACTTCCTTCGTCCGCTCCTACAACTCGTTCACGCCTTTTGGAGGACTGTCATATTTTGCAAGCTGCGAGTTGACGTGATTCCACAAATTCTCGATCGGATTCATATCCGAAGATTGTGAAGGCCACGTTATCACACCAAATTTTTGCTTTTTGAGCAAAATTTGCCTGCGAAGGGGAACGCTCAGATCTCGCATCTACATTCTTTCTGACAGTCAGGCTGCACTGAGGGCCTTAATGGCTTATAAGGTGTCGTCTGGGTTGGTCATGGAATGGATTCAGACTCTCAATAGGCTCAGTAGGGGCAACTCTCTAACCTTGGGGTGGATTCCTGGTCATGAGGGGCATGAGGGCAACGAGAGGGCAGATTGTCTTGCCAACCGCGGGGCCCGAAGGCCCTTTATTGGTCCTGAACCATTCTGCGGAATACCTGCGGGGTATGTTAGGGAAAGGCTCAGGGCATGGAGAGAGTCTGAATTCTCTGGTTGCTGGGAAAACTCTCCTGGTCAGCGCCAGGCTAAGAGATTGATCTCTTTTTCCAGTAGGGGGTCGAGGCGACTCTTGTCGCTTGAAAGGGGGGGGGGGGGGGGTTTTGAGGACCTTGGCGTCGTACTTAACTGGACACTGTAATCTCAGATACCATCTGCACAGGAAGGGTCAATCGGACACGGATATGTGTAGGTTTTGTGAGATGGTGTCTAAGACCTCGGAGCATGTTCTCTGCGAATGTCCCAGGCTTTGTGATAGGAGACTTAGGTTTCTAGGTGATTGCTTCATTTCGCCTTCCGACATCGTGAACATTTTGCCTAATAGGATAATTGGCTTTATAGGTAGCTTGAATCTGTAGGTTACTTTAGGCAGCATCAAATACTTACATTGGTCGCGGTGCATAGTGCCTTCTGATCTAATCTAATCTATGCTCCTCAGTGTATATATATTTCTTTAGCTTAAGCCAACTACAATTAAAACGCATTTTTTTAATAACAAAAATACTTGAAAATACTTTAGAGTTATCGGACATATTGCGTATATCAGTTAATTGTTCTCCAAAAGCTCTTTCAATCCTTATCCCATTTGTCTAAAATTTCTCTTAAACAATTCAAAATAATCCGAAAAAAACTAATAATGGGGTAATTTTGTCCACAATTTTTAACCCCTAAAACCGAAATTGGCCGCAGAAATTGTCCCTTATATTTCTTTGTTTTATCACATATCCATATTTCATTAACATCGGAGAAACCCCATCGAGAGACTCCCCTTGTCAGTTTTTTGTATGTAGCACAAATACCAGGAGTAGAGCCACATTAGGGAACATTCGTTTATATTTTTTTCATTCGTATTTTTACTTTTTGATGGCTTTATGTATATATTACTTATAAATCTATGTTGTAGTATAACAAGAAGTTTTTGTTGCATAAAAAAGCCTCTCACTAAATGTTAGCAGTTTTCGCACGACATTTGTCGTCATTGTCAAACGCCAAAAGAAAACCCCAGTCAGACATGCCTATAATTTTATTGCACTCTAAAGAATTTTATTTTCTTAGATATTATACTTAAACTTATTAACGTAATTTGCAAAAATTCAAACTGAAAGATAGAGAGTTTACCTCAATTCCAAAGAAATCTGAATTTTTAATGGATAAAGGTAAATTCATACATTGTCTACGTATTAAATTCTAAAAATATTTGCAACTGACTTCAATAATTCGATAAATAATAAATTTTATAAAATATTTTCAATTATTTTGTAAACATTAATAGGAAAACCTTAAATTGAGTTCTGCACTAAAATGAAAACGTTAGTAGAAAAATTAGTAAACCATTTTATATTCCACTTTACAGTTTTTGTACTAATTTTTAGTACAAAACTGGTTGTCAGTAAACATTTTTCGTAGTCTCCTTTTCAAATTACTAAATGGTTTTACTTATTTTCGTTGCAGATGTTAGCAAAATATTTTACTAATATATTTAAACCGAACTGCTATAATTAGAACAAAATTTTTTTGTATAACTTACTTCAAAAATATCGACACCTTTTGAAAATGACTTTAGGTACCTCTTATTACTTCAGGTTTAATGAATTGAGAGGAACGATGGACAGGGTTTTAGTTCACTATACTTAAAAGCTATGACGTGTAAAGTTTCACGTTTAAACGTCGTCTACAAACGAATCAATTTAAAAGTCGAAAATTAAAAATATCACTTGAAACTTGAAACTTACAACTGTATTTTTTATTAATTTTGTTATTTTGCTCAAACTAATACAAAATGGACCTACTAGATTTGGGAGAAACAATCACTGAAAAAAATTTTCATATCGTTGTTTGGTGAAAAGCTGCTTGGTGGTATCTAACTGAACCCAAATTTTTCGATTTTTAAACTTTCGAAGTTTGTTCTATAGGGTTTTTGAGCTGTTTAATGGCTGGTACAGCGGCAGTTTTTTCGAACACCTATCTCTTTGTGACTACTAAAGCGCTGTATTTTAATTTTAGATTTTAATGAGCTTAATACTATAATCGAAAAGGCATTAAACAATTCTAAGGACTGTAAATTTTATGGAGCAAACAAAAATTTCATAACCTCAAAATGCATTCTTATATAAAATTTTTAATTTTGCGAATTCAAAAGTATTTAATATGATTTCCAGCAAATAATTAACCCTAGACTCAACTAAATATCATTAAACCGGCCGCTGTATCAATTCCGCCAAAACTAACATCAAATTAAAGATTTTAATCAGCTAATACTAAAATCGAAAGCATCAAAAAATTCTAAGAACTTTAAATTTTATGGAGCAAACAAAATTTTCATAATCTCAAAATGCATCCCCATCACAATTTTTAATATTGCGAATTTAAAAGTATTTAATATGATTTCCTGCAAATAATTAACTCTAAACCCAACTAAATATCATTATACCAACAAAAATTGCATGTTTTCCTAAATAATCGTGGTTTTCTTTTTAAGTTCTATTATATGACAAAACAATTTTTTGAGTGTATTTTTATATTTTTTGATGGTGTAATATATATTTTGAAGTGTGATACAAGTAATGAGATCTATAAATTGATATAGCTTTAACTAAATCTAAGCTAAAACTGTAATTTTAATATTATTAATTTGCTTAAATCTTAAAACCGCCATAATTATTGCGCCGTTAAAGATAAATGATTAACACATGATTAAACATCGGCTAACATATACACAAAAGTTTATTTATGTCATACAAAATAAATTTAAAAAAAAAATTACCTCAGAGTGTCGAACATTTTTGAAGTTCCCCATATCTTTTTTTTATATTTTCTTTAAGGAATATACATTTAAACTACAAAGAAATAATATTTTTTAAACTTATTTTACCATTTATTAAAAAAACAAACTACACATATGAATATTAGCAGACTGAAAAAAACTCAAAAAATTTGTAGAAAAATTATACTTTAGTTAATTTATTTGCTGAAAATCATAAAACATATTTTGGTGATTCTTTTAAAAATAATTTACAATACATTAAAAATTATGAAAAATCACAAAATGATGACATGAATTAATGTAATATCTAAAAAAAAAATAGAAACAATTATATAAAGAATGGCCCAGTTATAATCTGGACGCACAAAAGTAGTTATAACTTTGTAAATAACAGACACATTTTTATAAATTATACACCAAATTAAAGGAAATTTATTCAGCTTTAAGGAAAATCATACAAATAAAATTATTTTCTTTGTTACGAATAAAAGAACGGACATGTTTGTTGATGCTCATCCTTTTTGCACATCCTTCGGCTTTACTTTTTTAGCACTCTGGTTCCATTTTTGTAACATTATAACTTCAGTTTTTGCTTCTTTATTACTCTTCTTCTATTTATTTTTTACATTTGCCCAATATCTCTCGATTGGTCGAAATTGTGGGCAGTTAGGAGGATTCATGTGTTTCTTTTTCGAACCACTGAATGTTGGATTTTCTAAGAAAGTGTGCAAAATTTCTTCACGTCTTTTTTGTTCCATGGCGTCTGTACGAAATACTATTCGAATGACAGACTTGAAAATTATGTCAAATAACGGTATATGTCTTGTCAACAACATATGTAAATGGTTTAAAATTTCATACACTGGGGGCGCTGTAACAACGTTATGAATGCGTCCAGATTATAACTGGGCCATTCTTTATAACATAAACAAAATTATCTTTCAACTATCCAGCCAGAAATTGCCAATGGGCTGAAAAATCAAGCACTGGCAGAGCACTGTTTGCCAATGTTCCAACAAATAAAGCGCTGGCAAAGCACTGATTTACAACGCTCTGCCAAAGTTAGTAAAAAGTGCTTTGCCAGTACTTAATTAACAAAATTTATAACAGTAAAAACAATAAAAGCACTGGCACAGCCCTGGCTTAGAACACTCTGCCAACGTTCGTAAAAAGTGCTTTGCCAGTACTTGATTTACAAAATTTACAACCGTAAAAATAAAAAAGCACTGGCTTAGAACGCTTTCAAAACATTGGCAGAAAGTGCATTGCCAATACTTATTTAAGCCTTTTGTTATTTCTGTTCAAATTACCAAAATCATTCAATAAGAAATAATACAACTCTTTACTTAAGTGAATTACAAATACAAAGTAGGACTATACAGTAGGGTGGGACGATTAGTATGGAAGGAAAAAAATCTTAATGGGCTCTTCGCGTTTCTAATTCTTAGGATTGTACTGAGCAAAAAAGTCCACTAGACCATACGTCTACGGTGAAAATCTAGCTTCCAGATTTTGTCCACCCACAAATATGATTGATGCATTAATCTGCTAGAGAATCTTCCAAAGAAGAGATTGATACCATAATCTTGGATAAGCTCCTCCTACTTCCGGAGATATGTCCATCCCACACATTGTTACTTTCACAAAATACGGCTAAAAAGTCAAAATCTGGAAGCTCGATTTTCACCGTAGACGTATGGTCTAGTGGACTTTTTTGCTCAGTACAATCCCAAGAATCAGAAACTCGAAGCGCCCATTAAGATGTTCAAATCGCCCACCCTACTATACAGTTCATAAATAAATCTCGTATTCATATCTAATATTCTTAATTTAATTAAAAATTTTAATTTCAAATGTATAATCAATTTGAGTTATAAATTTTCTAATTTCAAATATATGGGGCTCTAGTCCCCTTTCCACGCCATTCCGCCAACAAGCCGAAATTTAGATGGATATTGTAGATATGATGAAATATTTAAAAATGCGTTTGTAAAAAGCCTTGAAAATGATGCATCTTCTTAAATTGCAATAAAAAAAAAACGCTATTGCCACGCCACTTGGTTCACAGACCAATATCAAGAAATCTGGCATTATATGAAAATTCATCGGTCAGTTTTATTTTATTTTTGTCATCATATATCAATTGGAAGTTTTAAAAATTCCTTATGATGCATTCACAGTCTCAAAATCAAAAAGTTTGACTAATTAAGTTCTGTGACGTGTGAATATGTCAAACTTCATATTTTTAAGTCATTAGAGAGCTTCAGAAAGTCCAAAGCCTAAGCTTTCTAAAGGGACGTCTAAAGACTAAATTACACCGCATTAGAAAGCTGCAAAAATGGTATATTGTAAAAATGGTATATTGTAAAAATGGGTTTTTGCCCACGTTAGGTTCTTTACGGCGGTTAGCACTGTAAGTATGCCAATTTTAAGCTTTCTAGGCCGAGTGGTGGCTCCAGAAAGACAAACACACGCACAAGCATTAGGAAATTATGTATATAGGATGTTTTTCTTTACAATTGCTATTTTTTTGAAAAACATATACTTTTTTTAAACAAATTTTATTTTTTGAATAACAAATGAAATTTTGAAATTTCAATTGGTATTTTTTAAATTTGATTTGTAAAGTTTAATTTATAATAGTAATTGTTTGAAAGTTATTTTTTATATAAATAGAACATTTTTGGTCTTCAAAGTTTAGTAACGTCATGATGCTTGTTAGGAAAAGACCTAACCACGTGCTTGATTACTAAGAAGACAAGAATGGAGCAAAATTGATTATTAATAGGTTTTTTGTTAAAGTTCTGCCTATAATGGAGGCTCTAACTTTTCTAAAACTTCGGGTTCTGATGAGATCTTTAGCCAGATCGAAATACTAGTATCAACCTAGCTAATATGTTTGATTTGCTTTATTTTTGTTAATATACGGAGGTTGAAAGCTCGTTATAAATTGAAAATAACATAAAAATAATCTCGATGTGTATAAAAACAAAAAACTAATATAACTGTTATTTGTAATTAGTTTGTTATAATTTTTATTAAAAATAAAAATTGTGTTTTTTCGACCTTTAATTGTGCAATGAAAATGAAAATTATTTGTAATTTTAAAATTACATTTGTTATTTTTTAAATAAAAATTGGAAATGGTGTAGTTCCTAATAAAATGAATTCATTCATTTTAAGTTCTGCATGTATGACAATATGGTGTTAATTTGTTTCTTTGTCGCAAATTTTTATTTGTTTGTGGTGACGACAAAGTCCATACAACACACCACGTAATCATCACTTGATATGATATTGCAGGTTTGTGTTATTGTTGTTTTTTCTTAATCGGTTTAATGACCGACAATCATGACTGTCAGTGTGATAATTACAAAGAAGCATCTTTTATGGGCTCCCCTAATGAAATTCGAATATGTTATAAAGGAGAATAACATAAGAGAGAGGTATTTTTATTTATTTTATTTTATTAATTAATAATCATATAATTACAAATTATATACTATTACCCTAACCGAGCACTAGCTACTATGGCCTTCGGCGCGTTGTAGCGAAAACAGACCAGTGCCTCTGGTGGGAATCGAACTCACGACCCCCGCACTGATAAGCCAGCACGCTACCAACTACCGGGGCACACAAGAGAGAGGTAATTTATTGTGCGCCCTCTTAATGTATTTAGGGGTTTAAATGATCTTATAAACTGGACTTTTAATCATATTAATATAAAATTTTATTTAATATTTTTCAAAATTTCAATTAAAAATTTGATGAAAAATTTTATGAAATTTCAATTAAAATTTTAATCGTTAAAGAATTTATGAAAAATTTTCAAACATTTATCTGAATATAAAATAACAAATATCAAGAAATTTTTAAGATCCCGTGTAAAAAAGATAAGATCTGATCAGATCTAATTAGATATGAACGAATCTAATTAGATATGGTTGAATAAAGTAAAATCTGGTGCCAAATTTGATCTGACATTTGTGATACACTCTATGGGGAGATCTGATCACATCTAGTACCACATATATTTATGTCTGAAGGGATCTGTGAAACTGGATTGCTTTAATGCTCAGATTAGATATATTTTAATATTTTACGAAATATCTTATATAATTCTACACTCAGGAAAAAATCTTCATCATACTTATGAAAAACTTTATAAATATCATGACAAATTTCATTCGTTTGCGTCCAATGTAACACTTCATGAATATGATGAAGCTGTTTCATAAAGTGGACAATTGATGACAGGCTTCTTATTATAGTATTTATGAAATGTTTCATAAATAAGATGAAAAAGTTTAAGAATTTTAAAATGCTTCGTTATTAAATAGTTTATAAACAGGATGAAGCAGTTTCATAAATTTTCCTGAAAGTTTTACAAATTTTTATTAGATTTTTCATAAATATTATGAAATGTTTTATATTACATTTAAAAAATTCGATTTAAACTTAATTGAAAAAATATTTAATTGATGTTTCAGAATATCAAATAATTTCTGGAAGTTTATTTGGTTTTAAAAAGTCTAAATGATAAAGAATGTAAACGATTTTTTTTGAACTTTAAAAAAATATAATTCTTTTTTCATTTCTAAAACATTTTTCATATCAATATTGTCCAAAGAAGAAACTATTTAAAAAATTAATATGGGCACATTTCTACCAACTATGACTATGTTTTCTTATTTTCAGGTATACTATGGTAAGAGCCAAAACCCCTGGGGAAAAAAAATGAATTCCGAAAATAAAAATATCTAAACACTCTTAATCTTTTTTCATATTTATTTGACATTTCATTAACGCCATTTGTTATATCGAAATTTGTAATCGTCGTTAGTGCTTTTGAGAAAAACTAAGCAAAAGCTTTATCATATTTATGAAAAACTTCATAAATGTGAAGAAAAACTTCTTTGATTTTCGTCCAATGTAACACTTCATAAATATGATGAAGCTGTTTCATAAATGTTCAAATTGATGGCAAGCTTCATCATATTTATGAAATGTTTCATAAATATAAAGAAGTTTTATAGCTTTTCTTGAAATGTTCCATAAATGTTATAAGTCGCTTTGTAATTATAATGAAACAAATTAAAACATTTTTATGAAATGAAAAATTTTCTTTGATAGCGTACAAACCAATATAGGCAAAATCCCACGACGAAATATCAATTAAATATATATCAATTAAAACTCAGAATTTCAAATTGAAATTCAGAAAATATCACTTGATATTCATTTATAATAAAATTCAAAAAAATTAATTGATTTGAGTATTTTCATTTGGAATTTAAAAACATATGAAATTAGTTAAAATTGAGGTTAAGAATTTTCGTTTCCACTGAAATTTATAAAAATTTAATTTATTTTTTTGATTTATTGTCGGCTTGAGGTCATGTGAATAAATTATTTTAAATAAATAAACAAGTGCACCATTATTTCGACTTCTGTCGAAATATCGGAAGAATTAATAAATTAACGAATAAAAATTAAAAACTTTTGTTTATTCATTTAAAATAATTTATTCACATGACCTCAAGCCGACAATAAATCAAAAAACTAACAATAAAAAGGTCAACTATACATACTGTTAAAATTAAATTTCTATTCACAAAATTTCGTTTAATATTTAGAACACATAAACTGATTAGAAAATCTAAATTAGAAATTACATTTTCTTAATTTTAAATGAAAATTCTGAATTTCAATTAATAGCAAAGCGAAAAAATATATGTTCACAGTTTTATGAAACTTTTTTATGAAATAAAGAAGATTTATGAAACATTTGACATACATTTTTATGAAACCTTTCGTCATATCTATGAAATGATGAAGATCTATGAAACATTTGACATACATTTTTATGAAACCCTTCATCATATCTATGAGAACTTCATAACTATGATGTGTAATTGATGACAAACGATTTATGAAACACTATCATCAATATGATGGAACTTTTTTCCCTGAGTGTATTGGAAGTGCTAAAAGGGAAGTGTTTTTAACAACTGAAATCTTTTCAAACTTAAAAGTGCCAGATTTGAACCAAGAAATACATAAACAAGATTTTTCAAGGAACACAACCCATGTTAATTTAATATTGCTCTATTTAAGCAAATTTTTTTATATCGGCTACAGTCTTCACAAAAATCTTTTTTTTAATGGAATTCTGAAGTTCAATTTTAAAATAATAATGTTTATTTATCCTGAAAACCAGTAGAATGCTTTATGCCTTGAGCAACATTAAAAGAAAAAATGTCTACGGGTAGGGAATTTTCAACAAGGTCTAAAAATTGAAGCAAATAGGAACACTACGCTAAAGTTGAATAATCAAAATAAATGCAAGAATAACTGTCTAAAACCTAACAAGAACTTTTATAGCGAGCATGCGATAATTCGACCTGTTTCGCAAAAATTTACAATTTTTTTAATTTCAAAACTTGATAAAATTTCTTTTATTTGATATCTCAACTTTATACTGCTTTAAGTTGTTCTATAATTATTATTTAAATTTGTAAGAAATGTTTCGTTCACACCCTTTATTTTCTAAAAATTAAAATTTCAATAAAAACCTAATGTTTATATTCACAATGTTTATGGAAATTTTTTGTGAAGTGATGAAGTGAACATTTGTCATAAATTTTTATGAAACTTCTCATAATATTTATGAAAACTTCATAAATATAATGCATAATTGATGACAAACGATTTATAAAACAATATCATCAATATGATGCAACTTTTTTCGTAAATTTTTCTTAAATTTTAAAAAAATTTATACAAACATTTTAAAGAGTGAAAACTAAAATTTTTTTTATATAAATAAAACATTTTTGGTCTTCAAAGTTTAGTAACACTATGATGCTTGTTAGGAAAATACCCTAACCACGTGTTTGCATATTAAGAAGACAAGAATGGGGCAAAATTGATTATTAATAGGGTTTTTGTTAAAGTTCTGCCTAATATGAAGGCTCTAGCTTTTCTAAAACTTTGGGTTCTGATGAGATCTTTAGCCACATCGAAATTCTAGTATCAACCTAGCTAATATGTTAGATTTGCTTTATTTTTGTAAATATACGGAGGTTGAAAGCTCGTTATAAATTGAAAAAAAAAAATTAATTTTGGTTCACGTTTTTATTTAAATTTTTATTTGATTCAATTAATTTAATTTAACATAAATTACAAAAAAAAATTTATTCAATTAAACTTTTAATTGAAATAAAATTTTATTCTAAACAAGTATTTTATGGAAAATTTCTTCGTACATTTCAGACGTGTTTCTACACAAAAATTGGGTAATTTTTAAAACCACTATATTTTCGTTTTTTAGACCCCACATTTTTTTCCTCTATCACATATCCAGATTTTATCGCAATCGGGGGAACCCCATAAGCGGTGCTTCCTTGCTACGTACGTATTCATCCGCGTACTATATATTCATGTTGTACGCCTCTAATCACTGGGCTTTTTGTCAGCTTTAAATATCAACATTAATTTTGTATATTTGTTTCTTAAAAAAGAAAAAATATTGCTGTAGGTCTAGCTAGCAAAGGTTGCCCACCAACCATATTTATATCTTTATTATATATTTTTCTTAAATTTTTTTTATATTTATGTGTGTCGGATAAAAACTAATGGACTTTTTTTCTACAAATCTCAGTTTATTTAAAAACAGGACTTTCTCTATAATTAACGAGATTTTGAAAATTATTTCGCTTAATATATTTACATTAGACCGCCTCACAAAAAAGAACTAAAAATGTACCTTGCTTTAATTTATGATAATTCGCAACTGGCGAGCTAACCCGTGTTTAACGCCCCAAGTAAAAACGTAAGATATTTATATAACCACTCAGAAAAAGACAAACAGATAATCGCTGGCAAATCACTTTAACAGGTGTTACACGTGCTGGCAAAAAGGGCTTTCCCAATCCCAAACTGATAACAGCATTAGACAAAAGGTCCGTCTGTTAAAAAAGTGTCGGACAAGCACTGGGAAGCAAAATTTCCAAAGTAGGCAAAACGTTGGTAAAACTATGAAATTGGTGGTCTAAAAATAGATTTTCCAAAATAAAATTTAAAAAAAGTTCAGTTAAAATTTTTTGGTCCTGCCGGTATTGGAACCCTGGCCGCCAGATTGTCAGCTCTAACCACTGAGCTAACGAGACATATAATACTTGATATCTTGTAACGTAAATGAGGGAATGCTTTTTCGATTTTTCGATTTTTTATTTTAATTATGTATTTTTTTTATACGAGAAATGTGCCCATATAATTATATAATTTTGCATTAGTTTAGTTTTAATTTGATAATATCAGATTAAATTACATCCGAATAATGGCGCGATACAATTTAATCCGATTTTATATAGCGGTATCAATTTATATCTGAACTGATACTAATATATACAAAATAATCTATAGTTGTACCTGGTATTTGATTTTAACTCTTTATTAAAATCCGAAGTATTTGCAGAAATAATTAGCGCCAAACACGGGTTTTGCTTCAACGTTAATAATCCTTTTCGACTGTAACCACTTGCAAAAATTTTACAACTTTATAATTTGTAGCAAATTCCTTTCAATTTGAACATTTAATTTTATTCAACAAAATTCTCTTGAAATTACCTAAAAAATAAGTTGTTTGAGAAAAAAAGACAACAATTGGGATAAATTTTGGGTATAAAATTATACACAAAATTCAATTAATTGTACTATTGTATTGATGTAATTCATATTTATATCCAAAATATGATTGACAAATTTTCTAGTGTGACTCTGCATAGGGTAATATACAATTTTATCCAAAATTAATTTGTGTTTTTTTAAATATGATATAATATCTAAATATATATTATTTTGTATTTTGCAATGTCTAGGTATATATAACGCCATTATTAATTGGATTAGTTTTAGCGTCTTCTAAATGCAATACACAATTATATATTGAGCGAGATGCGATAAAAGCAACTATATATGACATCATATCAAAGTTTTTCCACGAAATTAGTTTTATATATGAACTTATATAATTATGTCCGGTTAAATACACTGGCAGACAAAAACGTATACGAGTATATAAAATAATGCATTATTTTATGCAATCGTTTTAACTCGGGAAATTAAAGATTTTAACCGTCCAAAAAACTACATAATTTTTATTCGTGAACTCAAAAGTTTCAGATTTTGCAGACTAATTAAAAGCAAATATCCGATGGGTTCCCTTTGAACTTAAAAAATTCGAACAGGTATATAAAAGAGCAAAAAAAATATGATAAACGTATTTTTCAACGGACCAATCCCATATTTTGGGGTTTAAAATTGGCGGTGAAATATAACACATATGTATATGAAAATATGTGTAAAGTTTAGGAAATTCAGACTTATTTAAAAACAGCCACTTATTTGAATTATTTTAAATATTCACTATTTTTTCTCCTTTTTCATACATCCGCCATTTTTTAATATCGGAGGGAGCTAATCGGGGCTATACTCCATGTCTTGTATTAACAAAATCGTAATTTTTCCAAGGAAGCGTTTAAGCTCTCTAGTGTCATTTTAGTCTGAACATTAGTTTTCACAACAAAGCTCGGTTAATTCAACTGAATTTTAGTTGCAACACCAAAAAAAATTCAAAATGGAAGATCCAATGTGGCGGATGATTTCAAAAATTTTCGGAATTTGTGTTAAAATTGGAGTGTAATAGTTTAACGGATTCAATATGGCAGATGATTTTTTTAGAATATATAATTTTTATGTTAGCTGGATACAGATCTGAGATTGGATTTTCAAAGTTCAAAATGGCGAATCCAATGTTACGAATAATTCTTTTAAAAAGTCATCGCATTGGTATCAAATATTGTTTCGAAAAGTTTGGCTGGTCGCAGAATACGAATCTAAAATCAGATTGTAAAATTCGAATACAAATCTGAAATCAGATTTCAAATATTTAAAATGGCAGATCCAATATGGTGGATAAGTTTATGCAAAGTGATTGGTTTTATTGTAAATTATTTATCGGAATGGTTTGGGGGCCGCTAAATACGAATCAGACACGTCATATGGATAATTTTTTGAAAAGTGATCGTTTTCGTTGTAAGTTATTTATCGGAATGGTTTGAGGGCCGCTATATACGGATCAGACACTTGATATTTGAAATTATAGACGGCGGATCTAATAACATGTTTAAGGAGAATCCAATTATCTAAAATTAAACTGACATATTCGATCCGCCATCTTCAAATACAAATATCAACTGTCAGATTCAAAACATTCCCGTAAATAATTTAAAACGAACCCGATCACTTTCCAAAAAAATTATACGGCAAATTGGATCCGTCATTTTGAAGATTAAAAATATGATTTCAAATTTGTATTTAGCGACCCGCAAAACTTTTAAAAATAATTATCAGCCGTATGGATCCTACATTTTGAATTTTTAAAATGTGGTTACAGATTCGTATTCAGTGACCCCTAAAACTTTCCGAAAAAATATTTGATACACACAGAGAAATAAAGTGATAAACGAATTGAAAAGTGTATATTAATGGTAACAACTTATAAATTCAGTTAGTACAATGATATTTACATTAGAGTTCTGAATATTGTGGGCATTGCAACTAAAATGCAGTTGAATTAACCGAACTTTGTTATGAAAACTAATGTAAAGTTGTGCCAACCGTCTGAAATTTGTAATAACCGAATTTGTGTCTTAGTAAGCAAATTTCAGTTGGCAAATAGCAAAATTTTTCTCTGTGTGTACGAATGCTATTACCTTTAAAAAAAATCGTATGCCATATTATTGAATTTTGAAAATTCAATCTCAAACTTTCTATTTAATAAATTATTACAAAAATTATCGCTTTTCAAAAATCATCCGCCATTGTAAATCTTGAAAATCTAGTCAGATACGCATTCAGCGATCCCAAAAACTATTAAATAATAGTAAAACAAATCTCGAAACTTTTTGAAATCATTTGCAATATTGAGTCTCCATTTTGAATATTAAAAATGTGGTGCCAGATTCGATTCTGATGCCAGACTCGTCTTTTGAAAGTGAAGATATTCACCTAAATGTGAAGCACTAATATAACAATGTACGTCAAGATCAGTTGTTGACAGCGGAGGGTCTGCGTTCACAAAAAATGCACCAAATATAAAACAAGTTATCAGTATTTGTAAACTTTTCGTTGGATGTAAAAGATGTTTGAAAATAATATCAATTAAATAGGTTAATTGTTACTACAATTTTCTCAATTGGACCGAATTCAATTAAACTTTTAACTGAACCAACAAATATTTTAATTGAAACTCAATTTTGTTTTTAATGTGTAGACATGTTTAATTTTTGCATTTGCATTGTCTCAAACAATTTTTTCGGTATATTTGAAGGCAAATACATTGAAAGCTCTTATGAAATCAACTTAACTCGAAAATCAACTCTAACAATGAAAGCCGCCAAGGCGATGTTTTCTAATTTAATTTGAAGATTCAAACCATATAATACTGAACTAACAGACATTTCCTATTTGATCCAAATCAAAAATAAATATTTTTATATTAAATTTATCAATAACATTGTTACTTTCTAACGAATTGTATTAAGTTTTTAAATTTGTCAAATCATTTCGGGTGGCTCTAGCCCCCGTGCCTCCCCCTAGCTACGTGACTGTCTCCCTTGTTAGTTTTCTTTTATATAGTCCAAATACCAGGCGTAGGGCCACATTAGGGACCCCCTTATATTTTAAATAAAACAGGTTATGGGAAATATCCTTTTAACAAATATATTCAAACATTTTGAGATTGGTTCACATATTTTATTGATACAATTTAATATTTAATTGAAATGTTTTACTTCTAAATTTTTAAAAATTGAAACCAAGAGCAAGATTATTCAAGTTCAAGTTTAATATCATTTGTTTGTTGTTAAACATTGTACGGCTTTTTGTTTAACATAAAAAAAAATGATCTTGAACTTGACTAATCTTGCTCACATCATAATTTAATTGAAATATATTAAAATATTTAATAAAATAATTAATCAATTAAACTTTTTATTAAAATAAAATATAATTTTAAAGAAAATTTTTATTAAACATTTTTGGGCAATATTTTTCTTTGACTTATCTTATCTTTTTCCAAAAATGGCTCCATTTTGGGGTATTCAAATACCCAATGTGTGGAAATTCTTCTGTACTGATCAAATCAGTACGAATGGTCACCCTTATTTTAAAACACATTAAACAATAAATTAACCAAAATGTTATTAAAAACTTTTTGTATTTAAATATTGTTTTTGCAAAACTTTTAATTGAAAACTTGTAGCAGGAACTGTTGTAATGTTCTGGCTTACTCTTTTTAGACTACAAACCATGACTCTTTACTCTTGCAGTGCAAATTATACAATAAAAACTGATTTTTAGCTTTCAATTATTTATAATACGGTAGCATCTAGTTTACACGAATAAAGCGGGCGATTAAAAAATGTTTAACGAACATTTTATTTGTCTTAACATTTCAGTTTTTACACTGAAATAATTATTTTCTTTATATTGTATTGTAAATTGATCAAGTTTCATTGAAAATCTGCAAGCAGAAACAAATATGATTGAACATGATTGGAGACACGAAATTATCATATTATGTTTCCAATTATCATATACAGTGGAGTTCGCGAACCCCGGTTATAACGAACTTTTTTTTATAATGAACGACTTTTCTGATCCCAACGCTTTTACTAACATATTTCATACAATATATTATGGTTATATCGAACATCGTTTATAGCGAACTAATTTTTTGGACCACTCATAAACAATTTTACGCTTATAACGAACACATACAAAAATCGGGATTTTAAAATTAAGGACGATATGTGCTGCAAATCTTAAAAAATTTAGCATTTTGCTTGAAACTAAAAAGTTTAAAAAATGATATGAAACGTATTTTAATGAAACAAGTGCTTCAGTATTTCAAACAAAATTTGTCATATAGAATTTAAGAAAAGTCTACAATTTATAATAGTTTAAGGAAAATATTTATCACGCTTATGGCGAACTTCGGTTATAACGAACCTAAATTCGCCGGTCCCTACGAGTTCATTATAACCGTACTCCACTGTATATAATTATGGCTGATCATATTATGATTACTGAGGACGACTTCATCGTCATTTAGGATAATAATATGATAACAACAATCATATTATGATTGTAAGGCATTGCAATCATAATATGTTGATCGTTTCTCTGTTTTTGTCAAAGAAACTTTTCATTAAATGTAAATACGAAATATTTTCATAACGTTTTATGAAATATTCCACACGTATTTATGAAAAATTTAATATATATAATAAAAAAATTAAAAGTTTCAAAAAATTTATGATACTTTTCATAAATACTATGAACTTTTTCATAAATTTGGTGGAAAAAATTAATATTTTAAGCAGTTAACATTTTGCTTTATTAAAAGAAATTTCTTTCAATTCTATTGCATGCCAACACTACACTGAGAAAATTATCTAAATAACGTTAATGAATGTTTGCATAAAGGCTTAGTCTCAAAAAATTATGAAACTTTTTATATGTATATTTTAAGAAATTTGTCATTCAACTTATAAACAAAATTCATTGGCCTAAAATTGTCTCCGTGTACTGAGAACAGTTCAATTTGACAAATATATCGCACACCTAGTACAAAAGTGACCCAACTCAAAATTTTTCATTTTTCAGAAATCGGTAAAAAATATTTGCAACCCTATACAAATTGAAACATAAAGGAAGACATAACTGTTTTTTAGCAACAGTTAACACCAACAAAATACACTGATATTTTATAGATAAAGATGTATAAGGTGGCGCAAAAATAACCTTCCGATGTTTTTTTTTTATTATGTATTTATTATGTATAGCATTTTCTGATAGAAGGATTACTTTTGCGCCACCTTATATATTGTGCATAGTTTAATCATATAAAACCGAAAAATTTAAATTTTGAGTTGAGTCTTTTTTGAACTGGGTGTGCGATATGTCCTCGATCTATTAATGTGAAAATTAAAGTCACCCTAATATGCACATTTTAATAAATTAAAAGTTTTAATTTGAAGCAGATTTATTTATAAAAGTTTTTAAATTAAATTTAAAATTCAAAGTATACGAACAAGAAAGCACCGATGATTGGTTCCCTCAATGCGCCATAAATTTTGGATATGTGATAGAGGCAGGTGCGTATTCAGGAGGAGGGAAATGGGGACATTTCTTCCTCAAAATGGATGGTGGACACAAAACAAATAAAAAATAGTATTTTTTTAGACACCCATGTCAAAAAAACTTAATATCTAAATTTACACAAGATTTTATATTTAAGTAAAAAAATGGTGTTTTGATGGCTGACTTGGGCGACGTCAATTACATTTCAAAATCGTTCACTTGTGAAATTTTTCTATATCATTAATAATTTCAGACCTACGCTCACACTTGTGGGCTTAAAGGCTTCCTTGGAAAATTTTCAATTTTGTCAATACCAGACATGGGACATAATTCCAATATCTGTGTATTTAATTACAGGCCAATTACTTTTTTATGTGCAATTACATGTAATTGGGTGTAATTGAGTAATTGTCCTGTAATTAAATGCCTATTTGTTGTTACTAATCCCCATGTTTGGTATTAAAGATTTTAAAATTTTCCAATGAAGCGATTAAGCTCACAAGTGTGAGTGTAGGTCTGATATTATTAATGATATAGATAAATTTCACAAGTAAACGATTTTGAAATGTAATTGATGTCGCCCAAGTCTGTTTGATGGTTTTACTAGTAAAAGCTCTTGTCTTTCATTTGAACCATTACATTTTAACTTCGGGCTATTTGTTCAAAAGTTAAGGTGAATTTTTTGGAAAACTCCTGGCGTTAATTAATTTTTAATAAGCAAAATAGCATTTTTAGCCGAGTTTTGCGTAATTATCCCACCTCTATATGGCCATATCTCAAAAAGTAGGAGGAGCTTATCCAAGATTATCTCTTCCTTGGAACATTCTCTAGTTGTTTAATGCATCAAACATATTTGTAGCTAGCGTTTAATTGGTAATTTTATTAAGTTGAAATATAGCATTTTCAAAAAAGGACCCTTCAGCGGAATGGACATATCTTGGAAAGTATGAGGAGCCTATCCAACATTATGGTACCAATGGCTTCTTTGGAAGATTCTGTAGAAGATTTCTCCTGGCGTTTAAGGGGTTAATTTTTAATTAGAAAAATATAATTTTTAGCCACCTAGAAAAATAGCATTTTTAGCCACATAATGAACCCATCTCGGGATGGCCATATCTCAAAAAGTAGGAGGAGCTTATCCAATATTATCTCTTCCTTGGAACATTCTCTAGTTGTTTAATGCATCAAACATTTTTGTAGCTGGCGTTTAAGGGGTTAATTTTCAATTCGAAAAATAGCATTTTTACCCGATTTTAAATCCTTTTGTTTTTCGGGTAAAAAAAAACTAAAAAAATTATTTTTTTTGTTGATATTATTTACAATAAATTTAAAAATATTTAAAACTAAAAATTCAAAAATCCGGCCTGACAGTTTTGTGCTATATTTTGTAACTTAAAATACAAAAAAAATTAAAATCGGTTAAGAATTGTGGTCGGAAATGTTACACTGTGCAACAAGAAAAAACATCCCGTACCATTCCAACGGAAAATGAAAGTAGACCATTAGTAGACTAAAACTTCCAAAGGGTTTTGAAATCTTTGCTCTTGTTTTGTTTTTATAGGCTTTTGAAGTTGACTCTTTTTTAGCATATTTTTGCTCTTTTTTTTACTATGGATGAAAATAAAATGTTGAAATGGGTAAAAATAAAATGCAATAACGACGAAAGCGAGGATGCTTATTTTCACACAGACTGTTTGGTAGCTTCTTTAGAAGTGTGGTGTTCAAAATGAGCTAAATCGGTCCAGCGCTTCAAAAGTTATGAGTGAAAATTAGCTGGAATAAATGAAGAAACAATGATAACTAGGGACTTTAAAAATTTTTGTGCTTCTATTATGTCAATGGTTAAAAAAAAAAAAAAAAAAAAATAAGAGAAAAAATTATCGAGGTGACAAAACATCTCTGAGATTAAAAACATTTTAAAATGTGAAAAAAAATTTCGAGGTGAAAAAAGTTTGAGGTGAAAAAAAAATTTGTTGGAAAAAGTACTTGAGGTGAATATTCAACACTATTCACTTCTATATGTCTGGTTACAAAATGGACAAGTCACGTAATTTAGTAAAATTCGCACATTTGTATGAAAAATTTTGAGGCAGCCTTACATTTTCACTCATAACTTTTAAAGCGCTGGACCGATTTAACTCATTTTGAACATCACACTTCTAAAGAAGCTACCAAACAGTCTGTGTGATGAAAAAGTCCCTAGTTATCATTGTTTCTTCATTTATTCCAGCTAATTTTCACTCATAACTTTTAAAGCGCTGGACCGATTTAGCTCATTTTGAACATCACACTTCTAAAGAAGCTACCAAACAGTCTGTGTGATGAGCATCCTCGCTTTCGTCGTTATTGCATTTTATTTTTACCCATTTCAACATTTTATCTTCATCCATAGTAAAAAAGAGCAAAAATATGCTAAAAAAGAGTCAACTTCAAAAGCCTATAAAAACAAAACAAGAGCAAAGATTTCAAAAGCTTTTGGGGGTTTTAGTCTACTAATGGTCTACTTTCATTTTCCGTTGGAATGGTTCGGAATGTCTGCCGTGACCCGAATTTTGTTGCACAGTATTATTTGCTCAAAAAGGGGCTGTGCAGCAAGCCCTAATTCAGGCAGGGTATTTTTAATTGCGCTAAATTAGTGATTTATAATACGAATTTAAGCTATTTCGATATAAAACCAAATTTACAAATAATTTTGTGAAGTAATATTGTGTGTGACACGGTTTGGAAGCGAGAAAGCGTTAAAGTTCAAATTTTGTAAAATTTAAAAAAATATTTTAAAATTAACACAATTTTAAAAAATCTTGAAAACATATTTATGTTGACGGGAAACCGTTGATACTAAACACAAAATAAGATTGAAGGTTTAACTTAAAGAATTATCTAAGTTTTGACACATAGGATTCCAAAACGATACCTGTAAGAGGCATCGTCTTAACTTGAAAACATATGGACGCATTATTATAAAATTTGGCAGAAAGATTTTATTAAGTATTATTAACAAAGCCCTTAACTTTAATCAATATATGTCTTAGTTGAGGTGCGTTTTCGCTAAATTTCGCGTTTTTCGAAAAACGAAAATCGCCATTCTGCTTTACTAAAAGCACAAAAAGTTTAGTTTTTGGACTGTTGTTATATCTTGGTAAGAGGAATAATTTATGGATTAGTTTTTGAGATTCACTTTAAACCTATTTTGGCCAATATCACCTAAAGTAGGCTACGAAAAAAAGTATTTCTTTTAAGGAATGAGATCAGTCAGTGCATGCATTTTACCTTGTAAGTTCAATATTCTTTTAACAAGTGAGCTTTGAAAATATACCTAAATCATATATCAAAAGTAGCAATCAAAACGATTAGTAAGAAAATCAGCTGTAAAGTGCCGAGCCGAAATTCCAGGAAGAATGATGAGGCCAAATAATGAACCAAAATACTGTGTCCTAGTTTTATAACAAAATATGATTGTTGTATAATGGATGACGAAACCCACGTCCTTGACGATTTTCGCAGCTTCCAGGGCAGGAATTTTATATAGCGGATGCAAAGGAGATGTTGGGAAAAAAATTTGGACAAAAAAAAAACAAAGTTTACAATAAAATTTTTAGTTCGCAAACAATTTGCATTTGAAGCAAAATTAGTACTTTTTACATAATAATAGGCACTATAAACACCGGTTCGTGCATAAGAGAACGTTTGAAAAACGGCATTAGACATTTATTCGGGAACATGAGGTATCTACTTTTTTTAATGTCTGTCATTATAGTAAATCAGCGGTAGAGTGGAACCAAACAATAATATGGTTTTGGTACCCAAAGCAGCGACTCCACTTAATTGCACAGAACTGAGACCAGTGTAAAGATATTGCGCTCTGGTGAAAAGAATTATGATGAACAGAAAACAAGTCACCAAAGAAGCTAAAACTTTTAAAACTGAATCGTCATTTCACAACAATAAAAGCCATAATGTCTGGAATTTCTGAAAAATAAAAAATATAATAAAAATGAAATAATTTTTTAATTCTGTTTATAAAATACTATTTAATAAACCGTTATATTTATTAAAATTTATTGTTTAGATCAAAAGTTATATTGATTTAATCGTGCACTAGTTTTACTGATCTCACTCCTTATTTCGTGAGGAATACGTTTTAAAAATTTTATTCATTAAAAAAACTAGTTTCATAAAAAGTTTTCATTAATTTTAAGAATATTTTCATTCACTTCGTAAAAAAAATGTTTCATTAGTCTAAATTATCTCTATGCATAGTACACCAAGAGATTTATCTTTATGATATTAATAAAGTCTATAAAGTTTCTTTTATTAACATATTTTTTTTATTTTTTTTTATTTTCAGAATTCCGGAAAAACTATCTGTAAGTATATTGATTCTATGTATACAGTCTTAAAATCTAAAATTTGTATCGGCTGTTCGATTAAACTCCACCCACGATCCACCCACAAATTGATTTACATATTTTGTTAGAAGATTCATAGAAAGGGGATTTTAAAAACTTTCGACACTCCTTTCAGAAAACGGGCTTTCGAATTTCACTGAACTTCTTATTTATATTCTTCTAGGTAATATGGAGTTAACGTGTTTTTTCTTTTTTCAAAATTCGTTATAGTTCGCTGTTCAAAGTTGGGGAGTTTTAATAAATGTGTAAGAAATATACAATGTTTGAATTATCATATGTTTTGAACGCGTCAACAGAAAATTAAAAACTTGGTGTCATTTCAAAGATCAAGTCCCACTCTTTAAACAGTGCTGCACAAAATTTAATTTTTTACTCTAAAATGAGCACGAAACTAAAAAAATGTAGCGAATATCTCAAAAAACTCATAATTAACATTTCTGAAATTTATTTTGCAATTAACTCAAATTATCACTTACAACATATAACAATTTCAAGTTGGGAATCAGAGAGGTTGAAAAATAAACGGATTTCTTCCGAAAGTATCTCTAATATTTAATATAAAATTTTGGATATTCACATAGAAACCTACGAAAACTTTCTATAATTTTTGCCACCCATGGGAAAATCGATGTGTTACTATCAGGTAAATTTGAAAATGTCTTTTTCTGAGCTCATTTTTTTTAAATGTCTCGGAACATTCATAGTTTTTATACCACAAAATATTAAAAAATAGATACAAAAATCATATTCTTGGATATTTTTAAAACTTAACATTTCGCATAAAAGATCGTAATTAACATTAAAATCATAAAAAAAATTCTTAACGTTATTTTTTTTTACAGTTTTGTTAGTTTTTTGTTTTTATATCCATCGAGATTATTTTTATGTTATTTTTAATTTTGTATATTTACAAAAATAAATCAAATCAAACATATTAGCTAGGTTGATACTAGTATTTCGATCTGGGTAAAGATCTCATCAGAACCCGAAGTTTTAGAAAAGCTAGAGCCTTCATAATAGGCAGAACTTTAACAAAAATCCTATTAATCATCAATTTTGCTCCATTCTTGTCTTTTTAGTAATCAAGCACGTGGTTAGGTCTTTTCCTAACAATCATCATGACATTGAAGACCAAAAATGTTCTATTTATATAAAAAATTTTTAGTTTTTACTCTGGCTCAAGTAATATTTTTTACAGTTTTGTTAGTTTTTTATTTTTATATACATCGAGATTATTTTTATGTTATTTTTTTTTTGACAAAATTGTAGTTGACTGATTACACAGTGATACAGTGTTCCTTTTCGACCCAGTACTGTAAAACGGCTATATTTTTTTTTACTGGATAAAGATTGTTAAGTGGTTTAGAAATCGTAAAATAATTCAACATAGTGACTACAATCGTAAATAAATTATGGAAAGTTTTTATCCAGAGTAGCGAAATAAATATTTTTAATGAGACTTTTTTAAAATTTATTTAAAAATACAAAAAAATAGGCTTTTCCGTTGTTCAGTTGAAAATGTATTAAATTGTATTTCTCTGCTAGAAATTAGTCAATCGATTCTATATTATTTTTTAAAATCTGAACTATCGGACGATGAATTTTTCCCTTAAAACATATACAATTTATGGTTTTTTATTAAAATACTACTCTACTTATAATAATTATAACGTCAGGGTTGCCATGTGGCAATTTTACAAAAATGGGCAAAAACCACGACATTTTTCGAAAAAATTATAAAAATCGGTTAACTTAAAAAGAAAATGATTTTTAAAATAAAGATTTGTTCACAAAATTATAAAAAATTATAAAAAATCGTCTACGATTATATTCTCCCTAAAGTTTCAACTTTCGTTGCTAATATTTCTAAAAAAGGGCCCTTTAAGGCAACAAAAATTACAAACATTTCTTAATGGCTCTATATATTTGGTAAAGTGTTTGTAACTCATATAATGCCAATCGTAATTAATATTATTACAATTAATTACTAAAGATTTTTTTTAGTTAGATTTTTACAGGAAGAAAAAGAATAAAACATTTTTATTGAAAAATTTAGTTTCGTTTCGTCCCCTCCAAGGATTCGTCAGTGGTTAATTTATAAGTCAATTGAACAAAGTATTTTATTTTGTTAAATTGCTCTATATGAAAAACTTCTTTTTTTACTTTGTGTCGTAGTGAGTTTCAAACCCACAGACTATTACTCGTAGTATTAACTCTTAGTGAGTTGATATAAGGTCGACACAGCGATGAGTGTATCTAAGTGGAGTTTTGTCAATGACACACTCAGGGAACTTCTGCTTTAAAAATATGTAGTTGTTTGGGTTATAATACAGTTTCATTATTTTTAATGTAAATGTAAGTCATTTGTAGAACAAATAAAATTTTTAACTAACCTTGTAGTTCATTTAAAAAAAAACAAATCACATCAAATGACTGTTTTATGACTTTACATTAATTTTTTACAGTTGTTTTTTGTTATTTAAAAAAATAAAAAAAAATTTTTGGTTTATTTTTTACTACCATGTGGTTCATTTTGACAACAATTGTTAGTCATTTTTTGAACTTTAAAAAACAAATGACAATGTTAGTTGAATTTAATGAAATGTAAGTCGTCCTTTTTTTTAAATGAAATTTCATTGGTTTTTGACTACAATTGCAGTCGTCTTTACCAACATAATTTCCTAAGTGCAGCATTCACAATGTATTGTTTTAATCAGAAGAGACAGAGTTAACTAATACCTATGAACAATTTATTTTTCAACTAGAGTGCTTCCTCTTTTTAATCCTATTGTTATCTCTTTTTCACAAGTAATTATTACATTATGATGAGCTTTATTCACTTTCATTCAAGTGTATATTAGAGGTAGAGTTGCCGCTGGGCAAATTTTAAAATTTTTTTAGATACATTTTTACAGGAAGAAGAAGAAAACATTACAATATATATGCCAGACTGCAGCAGTTTCGTCCCCTCCAAGGATAGCATTTGCAAAAATTGGATTGATATCCAGCGGATCTATGACGTGTCACTCATGTCAAAGTGTAGAAAAGCATTGCCATTAAAATGGTTATATAAGTACATATTTGGTAATGGTTATATAAGTACATATTTGGTACTTACAAATATCATTACTTTTATAAGGGGATGTCACGCAAAATACAAAAATAGAAAAATATGTGGTTACCTATATGCTTACCAGTATAGACCAAAATAATGGCCTAAAATAAATAAAAAAAAACAGAATTTATTAAAAAAATATTATTTTGAGCTATCTCGACATGTTTATACTTGATAGATAAAAACATAAATGACTTGCTTGCTGAAAACGTCATTACTTTCCAGTTTACAAAAAATCAAAAATAAGTAGTTATATATGTACTTTCTAGAAGTGAAAAAAATCAATGAGTCTAAAAATAGATTTTCAAAAAATGTTTATATCATTACTTTATATTTACAATAATGATAAACATAAGTACTTATGCGTTACCCCATTATGTTTATGTATTGAAATAATGGGAAAATTAACTGTTGTAGTTATTTATAAGTAATTAATATTTGTGTTAAAGTAATGCAGAGAGTAAACTGGTGTTATTAAGGGTACTGAGAAAAATAATGATGTGTCATTACCATTTCTACTCTGGGGTATTAAAAACATAAATTTAATACATTCTTTAGAACATTTGAGCTTATAAAATGATGATAATGATGAGCAAGAATAATATTATGGCCGACATTTTACCACTTGGTTACCCACTTACACTTTATATTTGCATTTCACACCCAAATGAGACCAGACTTTTTAAGGATACTATCAACTTCTTATTCCTTCTGGTGTATACACAAAGAAATGACTATGACGACGATGATGTCAATTTAAGAGTATTCTGCTAATAAAAGATACAAAGTCTTCGTTTTTCATTTTTTCTGTTATGATTGAGTGAATAATGAAGTAGAACTCATAAAAAAAGTTAGTTAAAAAGTCTTTTAAACTGGTTCTAATTCAGTTAAACTTAATTTATCTGCTGCTTACGTTTCAATCAGTTATTTCGCTAAAGTTCTTAGTTATCTTATTTCTCCACAAAAACAAATTTCATCTGTATTTGAACTAATTTTTCAACCTAAAGTTTAGTAATTCGTGATTCTCAAATTTACAAATTTGCCAGTTAATTTAAACCACAATTGTGTTCTAAAATTTTTTTTTTGTGTCTCCGCTGTCACTTATAGATGACGTTATTTTTACATTTTTTTTTTTATAATCATTAAATAGGCTATATCTCTAAGACTAAGCGTGCCACTATATTAACCCCATATATTTCCGGTAATATGTATGGACTTGCCTCTGGTAAGAAGCGGAGAGAACATTTCAGCAGAAATGTTCTCTTGATTTAGCTTAAAAATTCTGTTAAATTATCTAAAGTTGTAGTAAATTGAACTACAACTGGCAACCAAAATTTAGTTCTTTGAAAATTCAAGTCAACTAAATTTAGCAGACTGTGAATCTCAACTTCATTGAAAATTCTGCTGGCGCGAATTCAGACACAATTTTCTATTGTCGGGCTTTTTTTATGAGTGTAACAATTCATCCATCCAACGAAGAACATTTACATACATATCCTCATTTTATGAACATAAAGGCTGTACACGTTTTTATTTTTTTACAAATTTAAATGCTAATTGTGAAAGTTTTTTAAATGCTAGAATGAAAATTTAAATATTTTTCGAATATTTGAACTTTAAAAATTATAATCGCAAAACTTTTTTCATATCAATATTGTCCAAAGAAGAAAAAATTAAAAAAAAAATTTGGTTAAATTTCTACAAATTGGTACCAATAATACTAAATACTTGATGGCTAAAAAAACTCTCTTTGAAAAAAAAAAAAATTGAATATAAATATGTAAGCTGATTCCAAATCTGCCAAATTTGGAGTTTTTTAAATATCGCAGTTTTTATATACACATCATTCAGGACATTTTTTCTTATATTTTGCTCAGTTATTCTAAATTTGATCGCAAAATATTAAATTAATCATGAATATAAATCTACATAAAATTATCTTTCATTTGAGTATATAAAGGGTCCGCCAAATAACTTTTTTTTTTGAACTCCTGAACCAATTGGACTTTGTATGGCGTCATATCAAGGTCTTTCTGCAAAATTCGTCTCAATGATGTCTCCGAAATGTTCAATTGTTGAGAACGACGGTGAATTGATGTTGATGGCGCTTCACGCACACTTTCTGCCACAGCAGCAATATTCTCGGGTGTACGCACTGTTTTTGGCTTTTCACGCTTTGGTTTATCGATGAGGATGCCAGTTTCTTTCACTTTTTTCACAAGATAACGAACATACGGACCATATTCGTTCAGCGGAAGGATAAAACTAATTATCTGTCAAATCAGACATGAGCTAAGTGTTACCATTCACATAATAAGCACTAGTTGAAAAAAAAAAGTTAGATGGCGGACCCTTTACATATCGGTGTTTGTATTAAGATATCGCACTGGTATTGCAAGGAAGTTTAACATTTTATATGTATGTAGTAATAGAACAAAGAACAATAATGAAAAGTTGTGCAATAATATTGCAAGTGTATTCGGTGCTTTATAAATTATATGCATGTTAAATTAAAATTTTTATCATCGCGCATAAACTAGACATTCCAATGAACAAATTTTTGTATTAGAATTGCAAATCTATTGTAAATGTCCTGAAATATTTAGAAAAAAACTTCGAATTTTAGCTAATTTTCCACATGTTTCAAATACCAAAGTAAATCAAATTTTTCTTCACATAACAATATATTGTTAACATTGCTGCTGAAGAATTTGCATGAAATTCACAAATTTTGTAGCAAACATAAAATTTATAAGGATAGAACTAAACATGCAAAATTTTCAACTTCCTTGCAATATCGGTAAGATATCCTGAAACAAACACCGACATGATTATACTCAAATGAAAGTAAGTGAAAGAAATGGGGTGAATGATGTAAATATAAAAACCGCGAAATTTCAGAAACTGCAAGTGATAATGTTTTGACAGTTTTGGAATCAGCACACCTAAAGTCTATTAAAAATATGTATATAAAAATAAATTCAATATATCGGTTTTGGGATGCCAATCTTCTTAAAATACTTGAAACTAACTCGATGAAATTTTTTTTTATAATTACAGTCGGGCCTCGATTATCCGTGATGGTCGGGACCAGAAGCATTACGGATAATCGATTTTCACGGTTAATCGAATAACAATTTTGATTATACAGTTTTTTTTTTAATATTTTTATTATTTAACAAGTGAACATTGGTGTACATACATATTTACATTAAAAAAATTAATTCAAGAAGTTTATGTACATTTTTAAATTAAATAAGTATGTATACATTAAATTTTCTACCGAAAACATGAGGCAAAAAAGGACATTAAGCAAAAAAAGAATACAATTTCTTAAAAAAAGTCGTGTAAAGTTGTTTGTCTAATATTTTTCAACTTATATATTTGGGCAAAATTCTGCCATCACGGATAATAGAGGTAATCACGGTTAATCGAAGCAAACAATTTGAAAACATTGCAAACAAAAAACAAAAGGCTGACCTTTGGCCATCACGGTTAATCGGGGTTACCGGTTAACCGGATCACGGATAATCGAGGCCCGACTGTATACCGAATATTTGATTAAAGACGTTTTTATCGCAGATAAAATAATTGTTGTCTGTTAGACAAAATTGTAGAATTTTTAGGAAGTTCGCGCTAGGAATTTTTGTGAAATTCCGTATAATGTTCCATTTTCCCATAATATTCCTAATTGCAGTGTGAACGGGTATATTGGTGAATAAAGAAATTACGTCAAATGAGACTAAAATTTCATTGTCCTCAAGATCAATATTTTCCAATTGTCTTTTCAGCTGTATAGAGTTTTTAATATTATAAATTTCCGACGTAATATGCTTTAAAATCTGTCCAATATATTTTGACAAACCGTAACATGGTACCTGGACCGAGGACACTATAGGGCGAAGGGGGTACCTGGCTTATGGATTTTTGGTAGTCCATATATCCGAGGGGCTGTTGCAGCCGAGCAGAATAACTGACGCTTCGTCCACGCATCTATAATTTCATTTTTGTATAGATCAGCTACTATATTATTGTTTTCCTTTTGTAATTTGTTCGTTGGGTCCATCCGTACTGTTTTAGAGGTATTCTTATCTTCCAATAAAGTCACCATTTTATTTCTATAGTCATCCTTATACAAAATGACAGTTTTATTCCCCTTGTCTGCTTTGATAACGATAAACTCGTCGT
The DNA here is from genome assembly GCA_021234595.1 of Delia radicum. NCBI lineage: Eukaryota > Metazoa > Arthropoda > Insecta > Diptera > Anthomyiidae > Delia > Delia radicum. The sequence continues at coordinate 130,433,785 of CM037853.1, forward strand.
GTCTTCTCATAAATTTCTTGGTATTTTATTTCGGTAACATTTTTTTTAGCGTTAACAGTATTTTACTTATATCGGTTAGTTATTCGGTAACGTTATTTTAGGGATAACGGGGTTTCAGTTATTTCGGTAACTTTTTTTAGGGTAACTTTATTTTAGTTATTCAGGTAATGTAAATGTGCACACACTAAAGCGTAGCGCAAGCAAAATGACAACAAAACGTTAGCATTCGAAATCATTGCACATTTCAACTGTGAACAGCGAATTATTTTTTTTTAAGATTTTTGTTTGTAACCGCACAAATGTAAATTTCACATACGCTTTTTTTCAAACTAAACAGTGTACAAAATGACATTTAATCTGAAAATTTCGAATATTAAAAAAAATGGGATTAACTTGCATTTTTTTGCAACAGTCGGGAAAAATCAAAAATTTTTGTGTTCCAGTTATTATTATACTCAAATTAAGGGAAATTCCAGTAAAATGAATAAAAATTTCGTGGGCTTCCAAAAAATCCAGATTTCATATTCTATTTTTACAAAGTTGTTAAGAAAATGTAAATTTCACACGCTTTTTTTTGTTTTTTCAAACTAAAGAGTGTACAAAATGGTTTGTATATTTAGGCCAGTAGAATAGAAATTAAATAACTCAATTTTGTAGTAGAAATGCATAAAATTAAGAAACTGTGAAAATATTCAAAAGTAAACGAACGGCAGTCTGGTTGTATCCCTTGTGTCCGTAAAATTTTTCAATAAAAATGTTTACTTCTTCTTCTTCCTGTAAAGAGACTAACTAAAGAAATATTCTACAGTAATTAATATAAAAATTAATTACGATTGTCATTATCTGACGGTTGCAAAACACTTTCTAACAGGAAAAATTTTAAATATAGTAAATAAAAAAAAAAAATCTAAAAAGGAGAAAAAATCATTAGTGGGTTTCAAACTTTTCAGCGAATTATTAAAAGTAATTAATTTGAGAACGATAGCACAGAATGTTAATAAAAACTAGTTAAAATTACGTTGCAGAAAAAAACAGTAAAATTCGCAGAATCTTTTTGCTAAATATTAGTAAAATAAAAACAGCAAACAAAAACTGTTAACTCTTCTACTAAATTCTAGTTACATTTTTAGTTGTTTGCATCAAAACTAAGCTCCATCTATCGGTGACATTTTTAAAATAAATAAAAATACAACTAAAATACAGCTCTGTATATATAAGATAAATAAAAAAAGAGTTTATGTGTATTTTATTTTATTTGACTTTACTATTTTATTTTGTTAGTTTTTTGAGCTATTTGTCAAAGACTGAAGCGTTATCTACAAAAGTGTAGATAATAATTATAATAGAAGAATAAGTTAAAATTTAACTAAATAAGCACTGATTTTGCAAAAACTTTTAATATTTATTTATTGTTCTTCAATTCAGAAAAATATATTTCTCCCAAAATAATATTTTTAGATTTTAGTAAATTTAGAAAAAAATTAGCAAAATTTCAATTTGAACTAAAAAGCAGTTCAAAACATGAAAATTTGAATTACTAACTGCTTTACCAATTTGTCTACTAACTTTCTTTTATGAGTGTACTAGAATTTTTTGTAATTGAACGGATTTTTGAGTAAAATTAGTAAAAAATTTAAAACTGGTAAAAAAATACCATGTGAACTACCAAAATGATTACACTACTGCACTCAGAATATTATGTAGTTTACTGTTTGTAGTTTAATTAAAAAGTTTTGAGTTGAGTTAAAAATATAGGAACATGCATTTAATTTTTTAAATAAATTTAAAAACAAAAAGTCTATAGATTATTTGTTAGGACAATATCCTAATAAAGAAATATAGAGTATGGCCCCGAACTTGAATAATTTTCATTTTCATTGCACACTTAAAGGTCGAATAAACATAATTTTTATTTTAATAAAAATTATATCAAACGTGTATAAACTACAAAGTACGGTCTTGTTTACTCCCTCTTTACATTTTGTTTTTGTTTTTAAACAAAACAAATGTGAAATAAAAAGGAGGAAAATCAAAAAACCTGTATTGAATATCTAAATAAGATAGACCTTGCGCAAACAAGTTTTCAATTTATTTTTGATCAATGGTGATAATCTTTAACTTCGAGCTCATATATTAGTTCTCATTTAGTGAGAATATTAGTTTATATGAATGCTTGATGTTTTGCATGGGATTGTCACTTCTTTCAAAACGTGTTCTGATGATGGGAACCTAGAAAATTCCCGAAATAGATATATCAACACATTCTTGAAAGTGGTCAATTAATAAATTTGAAAACAAAAACTCTATAGATTATTTGTTAGGACAATATCCTAATAAAGAAATATTGAGCATGGCCCCGAACTTGAATAATTTTCAATTATGAAGAATTATCATAAATAACTCCTTTGCAATATTGACAATATTGTCGCTTAGCTGTGTGGGTTATAAAGCCACCCAATCCAAATATATCGTACTTCAACATATTACAAAATACAACGAAGCCAGCAAAACATTCTTTCATCAGGCCGCACACATACTAGACCAACACACGAACTTTAAAAAACAAATATGCATCGTGTGGGTGATATCGAACGACCAAACATCAACCTAACAGAACTTCGTTTTTTTTTTGTTGTCGTGTGCAATGCTAGAGCTCGTTAGTTAATATTTGTATCTATTGTCTTGAGTAGTAGATACGATTATTACATTATTGTAAGGTTTATTGAAGCATGATCTTTAGTGAATATTTAAACCCGAATATGTTTGTGCACCTCTTTAATGTTCACCGATATTTTTAGACCCATAGTTCTAATGCCTTGCTGGTTTATGACCAAGCTTTGAGAAAATATATCTATTTATGGCGATTTTTTAATCTGATTTTGTCAGATTATATCGGTAACGGTATTTGAAAGATAACTTTATTACAATTATTTCGGTAGCGGTATTTTAGCGATAACGGTATTTTAGTTATTTCGGCAACGATATTTTAAGGATATTGGTAGTTTAGTTATATCGGTAAAGGAATTTATCGGATAACGGTATTTTAATTATTTCGGTAATAGTATTTTAGAGATAACGATAGTCAGTTGAAAGTGTTTTGAATCGGTGACGGCATTTTAGAATTATTGCCTACTATCCCTGTAATAAACTTAAAAATGGATGACGAATTTCGTTTTCGGTTTATCTAAACACATTTTAACTGACATCCCAAAAACACGGGCTGAGAAAAACAAAAATGCCGGTTTTTGGAAATGCAGAAAGGGTGCACCTAAAAACTTAAATCTTTTCAAACATAAAAGTGCCACATTTTAACCAGGAAAAAAATTAAATAGGCTTTCCAAAGAACGTAGCCCATGTTAATTTAATATTGCTCTATTTGGTTTAACCTGAGAAACAGTAGAAAGGCTTATGAACACCACTTGGCGCCACACAGTAGTAAAGTTATATCACAAAATGTTTTCAAATAATTCGGCCATTTCTTACTTAGTGGTCCGATTGCAATAAAATTTTAAACAGGCATAATTGACGTAATATCGAGCATAGGTTATGCTGTTGAACCTCCCAGACCCCCGGAGGCGGCAATATGTTTCTAATCCGATTTTCAAAAAATTAATAGTACCCGATATATTCCCATTTTAAAAAAGTGAAATTCTAAAATTAGTCAGACTCAGGTCCAGTTTTTTGCGAATAGAGGGACGAAATCCGGGCCAATTTCTTTTTTAAAATATTAGTTATTTAACTAAATAAATTCTTGATTAAATAAAAAAAAATTAATGCAATATCTGGTTCCACTTAAAATTAACATTCGTTTCAAGAAGAAATAACAAAAAAAAAATCAAATTTTTGCCATTTTTCCCCCAAAAACACCAACAGTCTTTTAGCTCCAGATAAATATTACCTTTCAAAACATATAAAGTATGTATACTACTCTGAAAGGTTTTTTTTTCATAAAAAACCGAGTTGTGTTAAACAAATGTTTGATTTGTATATGCTTTCCTCCCCAGCTGCTTCTAAAGTTGCCACATTTTTAAGGCAAATATCAACTTTAACCCATTATTCTACGCCTTCAATGAGGTTGCGGAAGCAGTTTTAGATACTCCAACATATACCTCATTTATTTGGTAAGTCTCTTCCAAGCCCCGCTTAAATGTAGACATGTAAAAATGCACATTTTTGAAAATTTTATTTTTATTTTTGGGAATTGTGGGATTGATTGTTTACCGAAAATCATAAATTCTGACATCAATTTCATATTGTTGACTTTAAAGTCTATTTAAGTCCAAAAAATTTATTTAACATTTTATTGGATAGTGGAAATTTACATTTTAACAAAAACTGCAATTTTTACCTTCCTAAGTTTTTGTTCTAGCAAGTGAGCTAAATTGGATTATTTTTAAAAATGTCATAATCTACAGTTAATTTTTTTTCCAACCACACCAAACACTTATATGACATGTTTACAACACCTTAACAGGAAATCTTCAACCTTCCGACCCGCCCACTCCAACTCTTGAAGATTCAACAACAAAACTTAAGCCCGATACTACGTCGTTTATGCCTGTTCCAAATTACATTACAAAGTAAGAAATGTCAGAATTATTTCCAAAAATTTTGTGATATATCCCACTGTGCGCCCTGAGGGAAGGTAGGGAATTTTCAAGAAGGTCTTAAAATTTAAAAATGTTAACAAACAGGAACAATTCGTCAAAATAAATCCAAGAATAATTGTCTAAACCTTAGCAAGGACTTTTATAGCGCGAATGCGAAAATTTGCTGAGTCTCACTAAGAGTGGCAACCTTTTTTTTAATTTGAAAACTTTTCTTTAATTTGAGATATCATTATTATTTTTACAGCTTTTTGTTCTTTTATAATAAGAATTTAAATTTGTAAAAACATTTTTTTACACCCTTTAAATTTTTTGTATGCCTGTCTAAATTAATGACAAAATACTATTTAAGATACTTACGTCTGTTCCTAATGATATTTATAGTTTAGACTTTTTATCCTAAAGCTCATCAGTAGCATCATCTATGAGTAACATAAGCGGTATTCACTTCACTTCACATAACTATACACAACTAATAGAAAAATATTAATAAAATAGTTTGCTAAATCTACTAAAAATTAGTTCAAAATGACATTGCGGAAAAACTTCAGAAATAAAAAAATTGTTTGCTAAATATTAATAAGATATGAAGAATAGCAAAGGTAAATCTGTTAAATTTTTGTTATATTTAAGCAAAATTTTGGTTATTTGAAAGTTACAAATTAATCTGCAAAAATATAATTTTTGGTATATTAATTTCTCAAAATTTCAGCCAATAAACCTTTTCATAAAGTTAAAATAACTTTTCATAAAGTTTATGGAATTTTTATATAAATTTATGAAATGATTCTTATATTAATTAAAAAGTTTATTTAATATAATAAAACCTTTTAATAATCATATATTGAGTTAGAATATTGCTGTACCTCAACTCCAGAATCTAATATTTTATTTGTTGCTCGTAAAATGGCAGACAAGTTCTCATAAAGATGATTTTGTATGTAATGTCTCGATTTGAGTTAAGTCAATTATCGTTTTCTGTTGCGGACCACTAAGGATTTGGGCGAAGCCTATGAAACAATTGTATTGTATAACATTTGCCAATTTAGTAGTTGGACTATTTAACTACAAGTTAAAAAATAATTATTTTTTTTTTTTGAAAAAGTATTTTTATTTATAACACAGTAGAGAGCCAACGGACCGAGATCTTCTATTTGGCGTATTTGATACCACCAATCACGCTTTGTACGACATTCATGTAAGTTTACATTGCTTTTAATTGTTTTCTTCAATTCTTTGGTGCAATTGCTTTCCCAAACATTTTTATACAATTTTTGGCATAAAAGACCCCAAAAGTCCCCTATTGAAGTTGATTTTGGGGCGTTTGGTGAATTTGCGTATTTCGGTACAAAATGTATGTTTTTTGCATTAAGCTGCTTGGAAAAATGTGGCCAAAAAGAATATGTCGTCGTCAGAATGTCTGTCTCTGATAATTTTTTCCAGGTTAACTAAACATTTATTAATGTAAACATCCGCGTTTACAGCTATGAATACTGGATATAAAGATGTGATATATCTTTTGCCGAAATGGCTGCCCACACTAATACTTTTAGTTCAAACTTCGCTTTGGCCGAATACCATACCATGTCGGGAGTTTTTTTTTCAAGTCATCAAAATAAAATCCAGAATTAATACTTTGAGTTCTTGAAGTTCTTTCTCAGTTGTCTGCATTTTGTTGGTGTATCTGCCAATTGTTTTTTACTATATTTGGGTACTGTCTTCCTGTGGTAGTATTTCACGTTTATTTGAAGTAAGTTTTTGCGAATTGTTTCCTTGGAAACGCGAAATTTTCTGGCCAACTTACAATTTGATGCCCCAATTTGATTAACCACCGATTTTTTCAATTTTCAAATTTCAATTGGGCGTCCTTTCTTTTTTATCCCGATTGAAGCCTCTCTGTTTTGTTCCACCACTTTCATTTTGAATTTTTCACTTTCGAATATTTCCAATATTGCTTAAACTATAACATTTTATTGACATGCATTTAACAAAAAAAAATCCATGCCTACTTAGTAGTGATTTATTTTTGAATTTCGCCCATTTACTTAGTTGACATAGGTTATCATGAAATCTAGTATGACATTATCATATTAGATTTTGGACTTGAGGTAAAACAATATTCTAACTAAATATACCCTGCAGAAAATGGATCAGTTACTGGTATGGTCACTTGACTAAGGGGGCCGCCATGTAACTTTTTTTTTTGAAAATGCTATAAAAAGAACTACTGAATATTTTCTCAAATTTCCTTTTTTATTTGAAAGTACAATCCTTCCGGTTAATAATGGAAAATAATTTCATTCAAATGGCTGCTTTTGGACTTTGTATGGCGTCATACCAAGGTCTTTATGCAAAATTCGTCTCAATGATGTCTCCGAAATGTTCAATTGTTGAGAACGACGGTGAATTGATGTTGATGGCGCTTCACGCACACTTTCTGCCACAGCAGCAATATTCTCGGGTGTACGCACTGTTTTTGGCTTTTCACACTTTGGTTTATCGATGAGGATGCCAGTTTCTTTCACTTTTTTCACAAGATAACGAACATACGAAGCTGACGGTGCTTCTCTTCTTCCAAAATCCGAACGCAATTTTCGTACACATTCTGCAACATTACCATGATTTTCAAAGTAATGTCGCAATATTTCCCAGCTTTGTTCAAGCGTATACACAACCATATTCGTTCAGCGGAAGGATAAAACTAATTATCTGTCAAATCAGACATGAGCTAAGTGTTACCATTCACACAATAAGCACTAGTTGAAAAAAAAAAAACGTTAGATGGCGGACCCTTTAGAACTTTGTGTGTATGAAGCCAGTTTTGAAGATTTTTATATAACAAAAAAAACAAACAATTTAACATAAATCTTTTGTTTGATAAAAAATTTTTGACTTTTCTTCTGCATAAATAAGCCTAATACCCAATAAAAGCATTTTTGTACAAATTCATTTTTTAATGGATAATTGCGCAAAAATATATATTTTTGGCAAAAAAAAAAAAAATCAAGAAAATTTATTTTACATTGAAATGCTTTGAATAATAATTTCATCGGTTTCTGATAACATATAAACCTAAAAAAGATAATTCCTACACGAAAAATAATAAAAATCGTTTGTAAACTAATGTAACTTTTCTTCATAAAGTGAACTAAAATTAATTAAAAGCTTATAACTTTTAACGAAACTAGATTTTAATGAAATTTTTTCATTGAGTGATTGAAACTATTATTTAAAAAAATATATTTTTCGTAAAATTTTATGAAACTTTGATTAGGATGAATTCCAGCTGCTTTTATGCTCAAATTCATTAATATCATGCAGAGAATTCTCTCAGTGTATTATCTGTCCTTACAGTTTGACCAAAAAAATATATTTCATCGTTTTTTTTTGCATTTTAATGCGCTATTGCACTAAGAGAATTATCTGCATGATATTAAATAATTTTTGCATTAAATCAATGGAATTGCACTTGAATTGGTCTATTGCAACTTTTTATTAAGTTAAGGCTAGTTTTCAAAAAAAATGTACGAAGAAATATAATTTTATTTATAAAAAATTAGTTTCACTCAAGGTTTCATTAAAAAACTGGTCGCATAAAACTTATGTACACACAGAAAACAGTTTTGAAGTTGCATCCGAATTTTTGTGGTTCCACGTACTATCACAATTATTAAATTTTAATACTATTGTAACAACCGACATTTGTTTACAAATTTCGAATTTTTGTTGTAACAATTGAATATTTTATGTTTATGGACTATAGTATTCTATAAATAGATTCACATGCATTCAACAAAATATATTTTATTAATAAAAAAAATTGTATGCCTCGACCTGGGCTCGAACCGTCAGGAAAGTACTTTACCTCTAGCCTAAACCTAGTTTAAATATGCTTTCTTAAATTTCAACCTTGAATATTTTCTAGTTTATATTTGTCTAAAAATAGATTTGTATGTACAATAGAAATTCGGTTGCTAATTTCAATATTTTATTAGAGTTACTAAAACTATAAAAAAATTTATATTATTTTAAAATTAATTTAACCGGCGACCTTCTGCTTGTCAGGCAATTACTTTGCCTCTAGCCTACACTCAATTTGAATTTCTATTTTCAAATTTCTACCTTGAATATTTTTTTTCTTTCTAGTTTAAATATTAATGTCTAAAAATAGATTTGTAAGTACAACAGAAATTGGGTTGCTAATCTTAATATTTTATTAGAGTTACCAAAACTATTAAAAAATTAATACTGTTTTAAAATTGGCAACGAAAACTTATATTTTAGATAGAGTGATTGTTTTTTTGCAGGTGAAACTAATATTCGATTTTAACTGCAAATATTTTATTCAAGTGATAAAATCTCCGAAAAGTGATTGGTTGTTGGTATTAAAGGTAATTTAGAAGATAATATTTTTTCAATATTGATAAGGAAAACCAATAGTTTGAATGATGTGAATGTGTGTTGGTTCATTTTATTTTGTTGGTTACAATGGAATTAAAACCAATTTATTCTCTGTGTGTAACTTTTCATAAATTTTCGATTTTTTTGTGAAGGAAATTTTAATAGATTTAATGAAAAATTTTATTATTTTTCGTTCAACAAAATTTTCTCAGTGGGACTTTGAATGTCAAATTTAAGGAAAGGCACGAAAGCTATAAAACAAATTGAATTCTAAACTGTTTTCTATTTTGCCGAAAGTTTGGCTACCAAAAGGTGTATTCGTTGTTTAACTGTAGAATTTTACTTAAGTTTTAATTTCAAAATCCAACCCGATCCCATCGGCATTTTTCCATTAGCAAAATTTATTTTTTTAAACATTTTCTCACGGACTGCTTTGTCAGACACTAATAACACGGCAGGACATAAAAAAAATTAATTTGGTTGTGACCATCAATTCTATATATTTCGGCCATGTCGATTTCAATGGCGTACTTTTTTTTTGATCTATGGTTCCATAAAATGGCTTCTTGCTGTTTTTTATACACAAAAATTGGCAAATGCAGTAAATTTGAATTCTTTCTATTAAAATCTAAGGACAAGACCAGTATTAATATGTATGGTACATATTTGATTCCCAAAGCTTAAAATCAAATTCGCTGTTAAGCGTTTTTTCAATTTTTTTTTCGCGAATTCTATCGCTAAATAATTAATTGAGCTAATTCGCACAGTGGAAAGAGTGATTCAAAGAAAAAAATATTTTATTAAAGTTATATTTTCTATGCAAAATTTTCGATTTGTCTAACATTTTACATTATACCATAGTTTTCTAGGTTGACCCCAAGGTCCAGCTATTAGTATGATATGTAAATAGATTTCAAAAGTATGTTTCCAAAAGCTCAACTCAAAAGTTTTATGTTTGCAAAACCCCCGTTTTGGTACATATTTTTCACAAAAGTAGTGTTTTTGTAAAAAATGCTTTTTCAAATATAAACGTTTTTAGCTGATTTTCTGCACAAATACTTGACAAAGCGCTCATTTACTTAAATAACGTCATAAGTCAAAAATTTTGATTTTGTAGAAAACGAGTTTAAAGTTTTCAATTTACTCCCACCTTGAACAAAAAATAACGACATAATTTCTCTCAAGAGGTGAGTATACAAGATATCAATACGACTTTTTTACGCAATATGATACGTGATATAACGAAAAATTATGCGTTCATTAACTCAAAACTCATGTTTTTTGAGTTGTGACGTTCTTGAAGTAAATGAGCGAAAGGTATTCCATATTATACATAAAGTTGGACTCATTTTGGAAAGCTATGCTGCCAAATAAAATTATTGATAAACCGCGCATTTTGCATATGAGGCACCATATTAAATTAATTGTTTTCTTGCTGAAACACCTTTTCCTAATAGGATTAATCTACAGTTTTTTGAATCAAGTATGTACCTCAAATAAGAATGCAGGGGTTGTCTTCACATTTCAACAAAAAGGAGCCAGGTTGATTGCTTTTTAAAAACTTTTCCACAAAATTACTTTAAAGTAATTTTGTGGAAGAACTGTACCATGGATCGAAAAATTAGGTACACCGTTGAAATCAACGTGCCTGAAATATATAATTTTTTAAAGTTATGATTGTGTCCTCCTGTGTAATTTCTCTTAGGGTTTTCAATTGCAGCTTTTTAAAGTCTGTAATTTCTAGCAAAGATTCCCTTAAGAAGATGAGATAAATAATTTGCCATAATTCTACTATAAATGAGACTCGATAAAGGAAGTTAAAAAATGTTAATTAATTATTAAAGTTATTTTTTTCTACCGATTTATTTAAGAATAATAAGAAAACCACTGTTTTTTATTTTCAATTTTTCTTTACCTTCGTGAGCACGAATTTGCAGGAAAATCGTGATCGAGATCTCTTTACCCTCTTTGATTTAGCTTGATCTTTTCTTCGCTTGTGTATTGCCTTTACCTGTTGTATCATACAAAATTCTTATGAAATTTAACCTTCAGCCGATTATCAGACGACGTCGCGTCTACGAGCGATTAAACCGCCGCTACCGACTGTTTTTACCTCTAGCCGCCTCCGGTCGAGTTTTGCCACGGCTTTCATCTCTGATCTCCATAATATATGCCACAGAATTGTCACTTTGGATCAATCGATAAAAATATAGTAAGTCCGAAAAAAACAATTTTTGTATTTTTAATACAAAAATTAAAAAAACTTTTGGACCTTATATTAATTTTATGAAACTTTCGTTAATTTTATGAAAAAACAATTTTTAAAAATTTCATATGCTGAAATTTTGAAAAACATTTTCAAAATAAAGCCCTTTCAAATTGTGAATATCTTTACTTTTTATATATTTTTTACGATTAAAGTTCAACATTTGATTAAATTGCATCAACATTTAACTCAAAGAACTCTCTAAACATCCAAAAAATGTTTTCTTCATCAATTTTCAATTTTAGTTAATGTTATTGTTGTGCAGCTTAAAGTCATAAAATACTAAGTAAATTATCATAAAAACTAAGAAATTGTATACAATGTTATGAATATGGATTTGTAAGACTATTCTATACCATAACATGATTTTGTTTATGCTCCTTTATCCAGAAGCCAAGTTTTAACATTTGCATTATCTCATCATGTCTTTTGAGTCATATAGAACATCGTCAGCATCATCTTTAACATCATCTGTTAGGTTATACTAAATTTAAGTTCATTAAAATGTACATTGCATAAAATTTAATGAAAGGCAAACCATTTTTTTTTATAAAAAAAATCAACAAAATACATCTATAACTTTACATCTTTGACGGCTGGTCATCCCAGTTTAAATAAGTGATTAGAACAGGGCTGGCAAAAGTATGACATTTTATTAAATATTTTCAAATGTCTTAATTTTATTACAAAAAATCTGTTAAAATAGTTATCATTGCATTAAATATTTATTGTCGCTATTAAAATTTACGAGGGCGGATCACTAAGTCCGTGACTTTTCGCACTTCCCTCGTAGTTATATGAAATGCAACACTGCTCCCATCAACTACCACCTGTTAATAGACTGCTGTCAAATTTTGAGCAAGTTTCGTAATTTACTTTGCGTTTAACAGCTGTTCAAAACATACAACGTCGTGGATTTTTCTAAAAATGGAAAAAAGTGAATTTCGAGTGCTCATTAAACATTATTTTTTGCGAAAAAAAAAATGTCAATCAAACGAAGGAAAAGCTTGAGAAATACTATGGGGATTCTACACCATCGATTTCAATCGTCAAAAGTGGTTTACTGACTTTCGTTGTGGTCGCACTAGTACAAATGGAGCTCAACGTTCTGGATGGTCAATTGAGGTCAATACACCCGAAAATGTTGAAAAATCCACGACATGGTGTTGGCCGACCGAAGAGTAAAAGTGCGTGAGATTGTTGATCCCATAGGCATTTCATATGGCAGTGTGGTTTCGATTTTAAATGATCAGTTGGGTTTAAGAAAGCTGTCTGCAAGATGGGCGCCGCATTTGCTCTCAATTGACCATAAACGTAATCGTGTGACAACTTCAAAGGATAGTTTGAAGTTGTTTAACCGCAATATGAATGAGTTTTTGCGGCGTTTTGTAACTGTGGATGAAACATGGATCCATTACAACGCTCCAGAGTCCTAGCAGCAGTCTAAACAATGGGGTTCTCCGGCTGAACCGGCTCCGAAGAAGTCCAAGGTAAGTTGTCGGCTAATAAGGTGATGCCAACAGTTTTTTGGATGCTCGCGAGATAATCCACATCGATTATCTTCAAAAGGGAAAAACAATAAACGGTGAATATTATGCCAACTTATTGGACCGATTTAACAAGGAGTTAAAAAAAACGACCCTATATGGTCAAGAAATAGTTCTTTTTCATCAAGATAATGCACGGGTGCACACGTGTGCAGTCTCAATGACAAAATTCCATGAATTGGGCTACGAATTGGTACCCCATCCGCCATATTCTACGGATTTAGCCCTCAGTGACTATTTCCTATTTCCAAACCTAAAGAAATGGCTCGGTGGAAGGAGATTTAGCTCCAACGATGAAATTATGCCTATTTTATGGACCTCGAAAAATCATATTTTTTGGAAGGGGTACAAAAATTGGAGAAACGTTTTACTAAGTGTATTGAGCTAAAAGGAGATTATGTTAAAAAATAATTTTTTTTTTTTGCAAAAAAAACTGTGTTTCATTTCAAAAAGTCACGGACTTATTGATCCGCCCTCGTATATATCAACCAACTACAGAATTTACTCATGATCTCAAACCTGACAATTCAAAATATCGCTAAATATTATAAAAACTCGATATCTTTTAAAAACAACTACTTGTGACTGGCATTTCTTGTTTTGTACAGTAGGACCAAAGCGTAGTTTATATTTTAATTTTGCCTGCATCCTCAATTTATCAAAATATTGTTTTGTACAGCAGCACCAAAGCGTACTTTATTTTTGCCTGCATCTACAATTTTCAAATTTATCATAATATCATTCAGTAATTATTTTTTTTTTTTTATTTAATTTATTTATTGTTTAATTTATATTTTTTTAATATTCACAATTTGTATGTGAACATGTTTGCTTTTGTTTGATGTGTAGTAACAAAAGAAAAAATTAAATGAACGAAATCGATCTTTCTTGCATTTTGTGTTAAGTCTTATAATGGTTGTGTTTGTTTGCGACATCTACATCTAGTCTTTTCACTTGTTCTCCATGCTATTAATGTGTTTGTCTGCACAATTTCGGTAAATTAGTTAAACATTAAATAGTTCAAAACTAGTTTTTTTGGTAAAAGCGTTTAACTAAAATTTTAGCTGAAAACGCGATGTCAGCAAAAAATTGCTGAAAGATAGTTAAATATTTTAAATATAAATTTAACAAAATTTTCAAAAAAATTTTTGTTGTTGAGTGTACTACTTCATTCTTCGTATATTTTTCAATCTAGTTATCGTCCACACTATTAATGTGTTTATCAGCACAATTATTTTTTAGCAAAATAAATTAGTAAAGCATTAGTAAAATATGAGTATAACATTAGTTCAAAACAGTTAAGTATAACTAAATTTTAGCTGAAAACATAATGTTAGAAATAATTTTGCTGAAAAATAGTATACTTTTTGAGTGTACAATAAAATCGAATTTCCAATCTTTACATGATTCTCTACAACCTTATTTTTTCCATACTTGTAATTGCGTAAATAGTTGGTATGTTTTATTAAATTCTCTCCAGTGTACAATGTACTCTTCATATGAAAGAAAAACGTAGAAAGATGATTTGTTATGCCAATGAACTTGACATTAATAGGGCTTCTACTGTTTCTCTTTTCCTTTATGGTTTTAGTAGTTTTTGTTGTTGTCTTTGTTCCTATTAGTTCTTTTAAGGTACGTACGTCAAGAGCCTGCCAATAAGTAGTAATATTTAATCTTACACTCAAAAAAAAAAAAGTTTGTAAAGTCAGCAAAAAATTTTGCTGAGTCAGCAAGATGTGTGTCTTTGTCTTTCGCTTTACTCTGTCTACATGTCTGTATATGTTTGTTTGCAATTTGACCACACTAGATTATTAATCTATTAACATTTATTATAGAAATACATATTAAATTTAAATATTTTCTTTTGTCTTTTATTTTATTAATAGACAATTATTTTCACAAGCCGGTGACAACGCAAAATTTAAGTTGTTTAAATCCTCAATTTTGTTTTATGTATGAAAAAGAGATACAAAAGTCTTCCATGGTTGATTTTTTTATATGTCTTATTAGAGTTGTACTTTTTAGTATCATTTTCCTCTTCTCTACTACATCTTGACATGCCGCGACATCTGCTTCATTGAGCGTATATCTTTCAATCTGGTTGTCGTCCACACTATTAATGTGCTTATCCGCACAATTTTTTTTTAGCAAAATTAATTAGTAAAACATTAGTATATTAGTAAAGCATTAGTATAAAACAGTTAAGTACTGAATAAGTATAACAAAAATTTTAGCTGAAAACACGATTTTAGCAAAAAAATTTGCTAAAAAATAGTATACCTGATTTACAAGACGTTTTACTAACTTTTGTACTAACTTATTTTTTTGAGTGTAGGAAAAAACATAATATTCATGCAGATGCAAAGTGTTGCCCATATTAGGAAATACATTGCATTTTTTAGCCCTGTAAATAATTTTGTAGTAGGTCACTGACCTGTTGTAGTAGTTGTCTCTAACGATATCTGTTTTCTTCCTGAAATCTTTGATAATATCATTCAAATATTACATTAACGCCTTTTATACCATTCACTTACTGTGATGAGGGGACACTTAAAAAAAAGTTAGTCAAGTCAGCAAAAAATTTTGTGAGTCAGCAACATGTTAGTCAGGAGGGTGCTTGCAAAAAAAAATGCTAATGTCAGCAGACTCTTTTGCTAAAAATCAGCATAGTAGATTCAGCAAAAGGTTTGCTAAAACTTGGTTGATACCAAATTTAAAAATCCTTGCTAAAAGTTAATAAAATTTTTGCTAAATATTAGTAAACTGAAAGAACTAAAACAATTTGTAGAAAAATTAAACTTTAGTTAATTTATTAGCTGAAAATCTAAAAAATTTTGTTTAGATTCTTTTAAAAATAATTTGCAATACGTTACAAAATATAAAAATGCTCATACTTCCACATTGACATGAAGCAATTTAACCCTTTGACGACGATATATGATATTGATATATGTCCCATTTTTGTTTTTTGTTGTATTATCTACAATTTTTAACCGTAGGACATCTTCCAATCTTTCAAGTTTTAAAAAACATTGAGATATTTATAATTGATTTGGAAGATGACAATATTATTTTGTTGTTGTTTTTGTTTTTTCTTTGATATTTTAAATTTTGAATCACGCTCCTAGACGAGGACAAGAAATTCTCATTGAGTTTGTGATTTAACATAACAAATATCTCTAGAAATTCTAATAACTAAGTCCCCTGAAGATTTCCTTGGGCAGGAATGAAATCCGGATAGGGACAAGCCTACAGCAGATTGTTTTCACAATTTGTTAAATAAGTTTTGGGACTTTAGCACATTTAATTACTATAAATGCAATTAATGTTTATCCCGATGATAATGAATTTAAAAGAATTGATTAATTTCATCTCCTAGATGACACTGATACAGTATGGAACATATATGTCCCATTGGTCGTCAAAGGTAAAAAAGAGGAGGTTTTTTTTTGTTCGTATGTACATTTTTGTTCTATGTAACTTATAAATAGTATTATGTATAGATCTGTATCTCCTGATTCAAATCTTTCTATACCTGCACTATTTTAAGATATCGTATAAAAATTATATTTATTTAAGGACTACAGCCAAAACTCGATTTACGACTGAAGCTATTTTAGAAATTTTGATATATTCGTGTTAAGCATAGCAAAAAAATTAAAAAACATGTGTTGTATGACGTAAACAAGATTATAGAAATAAACTCGAATCTGAAAAATTTTTTTTTTTTTCTAAAACTACATTTAAAGACGGAAAAATGACACGATATTTTTTTAAGACTCAAAAATTATTACTTCAAACTAGTTTGAAGAAAATGCTGAAAATGGTGTCCAAGTCGCCTTGAATGCCCACCAAAACATATCAAAAATTAGAGAAATCGACGAGGCTAGGGCAAAAATACTTGGTGATTTGACATGGAATGGCCCGTATACACATTTTTGGCGTCCTTTTGTTTTACGTATGAAAAACAGATATAAAAATCTTCCATGGTTGATTTTTTATGTCTTTCAAGAGTTGTACTTTTCAGTATAATTTTCCTTGTCTCTACTACATCTTAACATGCCGCGGCTTCTACTTCATTCGGCGTATATCTTTCAATTTGGTTGTCGTCTACCTTATTAATTTGGACGACAATCAAACTTTTTTTTAGCAAAATAAATTAGTAAAACATTAGTTCAAAACACTTAAATGCTTAATAAGCATAACTAAAATTTTAGCTGAAAACAAAATTTCAGCAAAACATTTTCTGAAAATTAGTATACTTGATTTACAAGACGTTTTACTAACTACTAAATTATTTTTTGAGTGTATGTATCAGTTTGTCATTCCGATTGTAACGCATCGAAATATAGGTATAAGACCATAGAAATTATATGTATTCTGATCCTTATTATTTAAGACGATATAGCAATGTCCGTCTGTCGCAATACAGACTCCGTTTTTTTCTAGATTGATGTACATTATCCCGAAAAGTTTGGTATTGAAAATGAGCAAAATCAGTCCATCCGTACAAAAGTTAGGAGTGAAAATGTAAAGGTACCTCTAAAATGTCCATACAAATACGTGTATATTAGTAAAATTTCGTCGTCGCGTCTGGTCTATATAATTTAACGTCATATTTTCCACCAGACTCTAAGAGTTGAATAATATTTTAAATTCACCTCAAATTTTTATTGCACCTCAATTTTTTTTTTCATCGAAAACATTTTTTTTTACTACAAGAATAGTTTTTCACCTCAAAAATGTTTTTTACCACACTATTTTTTTTTACATCCAAAAAAGTTTTTCACCTCAAAATTTTGTTTTAATCTCTTACATATTTTTTTGTTGTTTCATTTGCAAGGGTTCATTGTGGATGTTATAAGGAAAAAATTTGGTAAAACCAAATTTAATGCATATACAAGGTGGCGCAAAAATAACCTTCCGATGTTTTTTGGCTGTAATTTAAAAAAAAAATTAAAAACTTTGATTCTTCTTGTGGATTATTTTTATTTGGTATTTTAATTTTTTTTACATCAAGTCGAGAATATGATGTCATGTAAATGGCCGCCGCCACAGTTGATTGTCATTTGAGCCCTTTTTATGGTATTTTCCATCACTTTGGCCAAAACTTCCGGCGATAGGTCCTCACATTCTTGACGGATATTGTCTTTAAGAGCTGCAAGAGTCTGAGGCTTGTTGACATAAACCCGCGACTTCAAAAAGCCCCACAAAAAGAAGTCTGGAGCGGTCAAATCAGGCGATCTTGCTGGCCAGTGAAAATCGCCAAAACGGGAGATTAGGCGCCCGGGAAATGCATCCTTCAGCATATCGGTTGTGGCACGTGCAGTGTGTGCCGTTGCACCGTCCTGTTGGAACCACATGTTTTCCAATCCCAATTCATCAAGTTGCGGCAAAAAGAACTCGTTGATCATTGCTCTGTAGCGCTCACCATTCACAGTAACCGTTTGGCCCGCGACGTCTTCGAAGAAAAAAGGTCCGATGACTCCTCCAGCGAAAACAGCACACCATACAGTGACTTTGAGCGGGTGTAATGGCTCTTCGTGGGTTACACGCGGATTTTCAGTGCCCCAGAAGCGTAAATTTTGCTTATTTACGTACCCGCTAAGATGGAAATGGGCCTCATCACTCACGATTATTTTTGATGAAAAATCATCTTCCTCTTGGTGGTGATTAAGGATGGCTTGAGCGTATGTTACACGCGATTGGCGGTCAGCAGCTAACAGCTGATGCACCGTCTGGACTTTGTACGGAAACATCTTCAAATCTTGTACCAAAATTCGCTGTAAAGACCGTCGACTGATACCCATTTGCGTGGCACGTCGTCTGGTCGATGTCGACGGCGCTTCCATGACATCCTCGGCTACAGCAGCAATATTCTCTGCAGAACGGCTACTCCGGGGTCTGCCACGCCTGGCAGCATCTCGTGTTGTGCCAGTCTCTTCGAGGCGAGTGGCTAAACGTCGCAGTGTTTCACCAGTAGGCGTTGGACGGCCAGGAAATCTGCGACGAAATTCACGTTGTGCCAAAGTCACCGACCGATTATTGGTCAAATAAATAGTCACCAATATTCCGCGTTCTGGAGCAGTGTAGCGTAACATTGTTTATCAACGTGTATTTCGCATGTGTTTACTACACAAATGTCAAAACAGAACTGACATTAGGGGATAATCGCAAAATTTATAGCATTTTCTGATAGGAGGATTACTTTTGCGCCACCTTGTACTTGCTTAACTTCAAAACAAAATTCGGCATAAAAAGATATTTGATACTCAAAGCGATGCACTTAACCCTTAACTGCTTGAAACTCCAGATCTTAATGAATGCTGTATATTTTGATAGTACATAATTGGAAAAGACCTTTTTCTGCGTTTTGCGATATTTTCACTTTTTACGATTTTATTAGCAAAAAACCAAAAAGTGAAAAAAGTTCGAATTTGGATGATAACCAAAAATATAGCAAATAAATAAAACCGAAATATTTGTCTTGGAAAGCTTTTCATTTTTACTTCATATCTAATTAGTTTGTTTAATAACTTTTTAATTATTACTATAAACTGCAATTATTTAAAGTTTATAAAAATAGTTTTTTTTTTTGGAATCACGGTTTTTTTTCAATTTTCTCGCCACGAAAAATGGTATATCTCCAAATTTACCAGTATTTTGGACATGTAATATGATAAATATTACACTAGAGATGTGGCCTTATCATATTTAATAAAAAAATTTGTCTAAAAATATGTACACTCAGAAACAAAAGTTTGTAAAAACAATGTTCAATCGTACTTTACTATTTTTGTATAAATTTTTAGTAAAATATTTTATTTTAGTTACATTTTTAGCTATTCTCATTTTACAAATGACTGAATTTTTACTAATTTTTTTTGCTGATGTTAGCAAAAAATTTTACTAATTTTTGAAAACAAGTTACTAAATTTTAAAAAAATTTTGCTAATCACAAAAAAAATATATATTTTAAACAAATAGAATTTTTTATTAAAGACCTAAAATTAAAATAATGTTCATCTATTAGAAAAAAAAGTGTAAAGGATTAAAACACAAAGCCGTTTTATTTTATTTTTTTAATTTTTATTCTGTGAAATTCTGTTGGATGTCCTAAAATTAAGCAAATTTTTTGCTGATTTTAACAAATTAATTTTAAATTGCAGTAAATGTAGCAAAAAATACCACAAGGCTCAAAATAGTTAAATTTCCCGTAATAACAGCAACATTTTCAGTAGCTATTAAAGATTTTTTTCTTAGAGTAGTAAAAAATGCGCTTAAAATATGCACTTAAAGCAAGAAAATATGAACTAAATATACAAAAATATGCACTAAAAATACAAAATATATGCACTTAAAATTTGATGATTTTTAAAATTTGTACACTCATAGAAATAAACCAGTAAAAATAGCAGAAAAAGCTACTACAAATTAGTCAAAAATATAATTGTAGAAAAATCTGCTAAATTTAGGAAATTTTGTTTTGCTAAATTTAAATTAAATAAGAACCGCAAAAGTAAATCTGTTAACTTTACAAAATTTTAGTTATATTCGATGTGAATTTTAGTCAACTAAAAATAGCATTTTACTCTTTAAAATTAGCAAAAACTTTTACTAAATATTTGTAGATTCAAAATAGCAAACAAAAACTGTAATGTTATAAAAATGTTTGCTATATTTACCTCAAATTTAGTAGAATGCAAATAACAGTTTATTTGCTAAAATCAACAAAAAAGTTTGCTAAAAAATTGTAGATTGGGCAGGCTTTTAGTGGCATTAAAAAAACTTAAAAATTTCTCAATTTTTAATGATTTTTTGTCTACTAATAATTAGTAAATGTTTTTTGCTGATTTTAGCAGATTATTTTGTTACTTTCAACTAACTAAAATTTAGGTCAAATATAACTAAATATTTGTAAATTCAACAATCAAAAAATTCAAAAAATTGCTAATTTTAACAGTTTTTTCTGCAAGGTAATTAGCAGTTTTTTCTGAGTGTATTTGAGAAAATTTTCGACGCTTTGAGGTATAATATTTAAAATTTTTTTTATTACGTGAATAACAAACTCATTGTGTATATTTAAGCCGATGTTGAAGCCTGCTATATCAATTCGCATTAATCATTTATATTAAACGGCGCAACAATTTTGTCGGTTTTAAGTTTTAGGCAAATTAAAAATATTAATATTACAGTTTTTGCTTGAATTTCATTAAAGCTATATAAATTTATAGATCCCATTGCATTTATCACGTTTCAAAATATATATTACATCACCAAAAAATATAAAAATCCACATTTTTCGTCATATATTATAGGGACTTTAGACTGCGAAAATAACCTACTTGATTGAACTTAATCCACCTTTTTAATCTTCCTCGTTTTCATAAGCATTTTTTGACAGTGAAAAGTTTAACATGACGATTTTTTTTCATTAATATTTTTAAACGATATTCGTATTGTTAAAAAAAATTGCTAAAATTAAAAAAATCGCCAAAATTAAAAAAAAAAAAATTGCCAAATTGAAGTAAATGGCTGAAATTGAAAAAACACAACAAATTACCAAATTTTAAAATAGTCGCCGAAACTAAAAAAAAAAAATTACAAAAATAAAAATGTTTTCGAGATTTAAACGTTTTTAATTTAATTTTTAAATTTGAGCGATTTTTCAAATTTTGTTGATTTTTTGATATTTTTTTTTCAATTTCGGTAATTTTTTTTTCAATTTCGGTAATTTTTTTTAATTTGGCGTTTTTTTTAATTTTGGCATTTTTTTTCCATAAAATTTGACAGTTTTTTAAAATTTTGCAATTTTTTTCAAATATAATCAGTTTTTTCATATTTGACGATTTTTTTTAGCGATTATTTTTAATTTGTCCAATATTTTTAATTTTGACGATTTTTTTAAATTTTTGGAGATTTTTTCCAATTTCAGTTTTTTTTTTAATTTAATCGATTTCCCCCCATTTTTTTTTGCAAATTTTATTAGTATCTACTAAAAAAAAGTAAAAATTAAAAACAATACTCAATTAAATAATTAATAGATATGTTTAAAACCTTAATTCAAAATAAAATCAATTAAAATCAATTAACAAATTATTTTAATTGATACTACACTTTCCTTAATTGGACCGAATTCAATTAAACATTTACTGTTTTTCGCCAAACAAGTAAAAATTAGTTTGCTTAATTTTTGTATTAAAAAAAAGAAAAGAAAATTAAAAACAAAAATCAATTAAATTTTTAATAGATTTGATTAAAACCTTAATTGAAAATAAAATCAATTGAATAGTTACAAATTATTTTAAATTGATACTACAATTTCCTTAATTGAACCGAATTAAATTAAACGTTTAATTGATGCAACAAATATTTTAATTGAAAATCGATTTTAGTTTTTTCTGTGAAAGTCCTGCTGAGGATTGTCAGATTAATTTTGCTGTTTATCGCCAAAATTCGGAAAAAATATTTGTTTGCTCAATTTTTGCATTAAAAAAGTCAAAAAAAATTTTCAAAAAACACGTTGTAGTGTTACGGTTAGCGCGTTGAAGAGTTACACAGATGGTGCAGGGTTCGATTCTCGGTGACGACAACATTAATTTAGAAAAATAATATGTATGAGCTTTCTATCCCTCATACGTATCGCAGCGCTTACTGTCGGTGTTCCCATAGCACTTAACCTCACCGAAGTAAAATAATGAATGAGGGCTAAGAACCAAAGAGCTTCAATAAGATCGCCAACTTTCCATCAGGTGGTGAGCAATAACTGTTCTAAGACTTATTATCCCTCGAAATTACAGTGTTGCCATGTTTGAACCCCTTCATCTTCCCATCCTTTCATCTCTCCTCTATCCACTTTCCAAAGAAAGAAAGCAACATATTGATAAATAGGAAGAATTTCGTGAGTGTAAGTTCTCTTTAAAAAAAATTACTTGCACATAAAAAATCTTTGCCAAAAAACGTGTTACATATCAACTTAACCAGATATATCGAAAAAAATATGGAAAAATTTAGCAATATAAATTTATAGTCTGATAAAATGTAGCAAGTTTTTGAATAATTTATGCGTAGGCAGTTTTTGCGTGTTAAACCACCAAGAAAATCGCCCGTCGCCATTTCAAAAATTAAATCGCGAAACGAGTTTGAAAATCGCCATTTGGCGAGAAATCGCCATATCTGACACCCCTGGTCCTGCATATTCTTTTATATTTTATTCCTTTTTTCAGAAATCGTCAGTTGATATTTTGTATGTTATTTTCGCTTTTAATTCAAAAAATGGGAATTTTCGCTACATTTAGACTCTATTTTACCGCGAATTCATTTATCCCCTTAAATATGCTTTTTTAAATAGTTTTATTTTTTGTGTTTTAGATATCTAATTTAGTCTCTTTGATATCGTAAATTGAAATTATTAATTTTGATGTTCAACGGACGTTTTCTTCGAGAAGGAAAATAAAATTAAAAAAGTTAAGACTGCAACTGGAAGGACTTCCAGATAATATAACAAGCTTTATGAATAAAGATTAATTCAGCGAAAACTTAACTTAAATTAAGTTATCTTGAAAATCTGATGAGATGAAGAAATTTTGAGGTTGAATTCAGCTTCAGCGCACAAACCTTCAGAAAAGTTTGAGTTTTTTTTTTTAAATTTGTCGGCCTGTGTTTTTATTTAAATAATACAAAATTGGGGGTTCGATCCGTAATTTGTGTTTAAGTTGTGTTTATAATGTTTCTATAGATAAAATTCTCACTTTACACCTGCTAAAAAGAGATATACCAAGTGGGATATCGCGGACAAAAATCATGTCTTCTGGAATTAGTTTAGGAAGTGCTTGTAATTAAATAATGCCTTCCAGAACTGCTTCTTGGTAAGCAATATTTTTTGCTGGGAAGGCAATGTTAGCTTGTTCTCACTGGTATTGAATTTAGTATTGAAGCAATGCATTGCATTCCTTTAGTACGATTATTTTTTGTTGGGTTTAACTATGCACCAAAGTACTATTTAGTACATTACAAAATCGGCGGCAAAATGCCAGAAATAGTTATTTGTGGCATGCATGTTGTAGTCATAGTCATGCTCAAATATGCAACTACAACATAACAACTTCACTTACTAACAGGGTTTTTGTCCCGGAAATCCTGCTTATTTTGCTGTATTGTTATCCGGGGAAATTTTAAAAGACTTTCTCCAATTTTTCAACAAACTTTATGTAAAATTTAAGCTTGTTATTTTTAATGTTTCATGAGTGCGCACAAGTCTGGAATTATACGCGCATTTTAGTCTCATGGCCAATATCTCACCAATAGTGCTTGCTACTTTTAAATTGTGTCAATTTTCAGTTTTGTCAATATAAATTAAACTTAAAAAGCCAATTTTTTAGGGAAACATTCAGAAATCCTATAATTTTAAATTTATGATACAATTTTTTATTAACGCCTATATAGATCTATTGAATCTTGAAGACTCTGAGGGGCTTTTTCTAAAAAGAATTCCCAGTCTCCGATCACAGTTTTAAATAAAGATAAAAAATTTTAGACTTCCAGGATTTTAAGCCATAGAAAATATATGAAATCAGTTTGAATAATCCGGATTTTTTTTTTTTTTATGGGAAATCTACAGGTCACAGGACACGTAACGGGACTAGTTCTTGGTGACAGGGACCGGTCTTTGGATAGGTTCCTTTATACGAAAAAGGTCGCTCACTTTATCATAGGGTTGTCATATGATGCGGTCATTGCTATTCTTTGACATATCACCGGACTGACGCAAAAGAGATGGTTCCATAAACACATTGAAGAAGTGTAAAAAACAGATTTTACCTAAATTAATAACAAAATATTTTTAATTCATAGAGGTTGACCGGTCACGGGATAGGTAATGTGGGGTCAATTAACTCATCATTCCCCGTGAGGTAACTAAAAATTGCAAAATAAAATGTAGATTAAAATGAAAACTCAATCAAAATAACTATAGAGTTTCTATCATTGCTTTGAATGATAATGAAAAAAAAATAAAAAAAATGTTTTCCTCTTTTCCCAGCCGCTATGAGACTAGGTCGATAACAAAATATGTTGACCAGTTACGGTGCAGGTCCTTGATACTGTTCTGTTTGTATCGGTCAAGGAATATGTACGGGGGGTAGCTATTTTCAGATTGGTACCTTCAGACCCGTACAGTTTTATCCGGTCCCGGAATCAGTTACAGGACAGATCCTCGCATGCAACTGATCCGTGTTTTTCCTGTAAGGCCTCAAATTTATAAGTTTTAATAGCACCAAACATAGTTGACTCGCAAATTGCGACCCATTTAAACAGAAAAAATTATTGTCAATAAAAGTTCAAATTAACTTTTGTATAATTTCAAATTTACTTTCAGTTGAAAGCCTAAATATATTATAATTTGATGCACACAAATATCCCATAATGATAACAAATTGAAAAAAATGCCAACATTTAAAAAATTACCATATAAAAAAAAAATCGATTAAATAGAAAAAATTGTAAAAAAAATCTTCAAAATTTAAAAAAAAAACGCCAAAAATTAAAAAACCGCCAACATTTAAAAAAGTCATCAAATTATCCGAAATTATAAAAAATGGCAAAAATTATAAACATTTGCAAGATATGAACGTTTTAAAAATTTTTTTGGTAATTTTTTCAATTTTAGCGATTTTTTTTCAATTTTGGCGATTTTATTTAAAATTTTAGGAGTTTTTTCTCTTTCAATTTTGACGATTTCTTATATTTATAAAACAGTTCATCATATTTATAAAAGAGTTTCACTGGACTAAAATTCATGAAACATTGTCACAAACAAGAAGTTTTCATAAATATTTATGAAACATTTTTTATAATTTTTTCATCATTTCATAGGAAAATGTCATCAACATTTTTGTTCACGATAATGGCCCATATCGCGAAAACCAAAAGAGATAGGACGAAACGGACAAATTCTTTAGTCTAGACACACTTCGTTATCAAAATTGAGTCACATCCGATTGGAATTCCGAAACGCATCAGCTAAGCAATATTTGTATGAAACAGTTTCATAAATATTTAAGAAACAGTTACATTAGATAAAAAACAATGAATCTTTGATCATATTTATGAAAACCGTCATAGATAAAACGTTTTTCTTTTGAGTGTATATAAGCGAATTATAAATTTTTGGCAGTTTTATCATATGACAATTTTTTTTTGTAAAGTTTAGTGATTATTTTAAATTTTGCCATTTTTTAATTTTGGCTATTTTTTTTCCAATTTAAGCTATTTTTTTAATTTTATCTATTTTGACGATAATTTTTAAATTATTGACGATTTTTTTTTTAATTTTGAAGATTTTTTTAACTTTAGCGATTGTTTAAATTTAAGTTTTTTTTTCCCCCAAATTTATAATTTTGGCGATTTTATAAATTATTTTTTTTTTTAAATTTTGACGATTTTTTCAAATATTAGCGATTTTTTGAATATTGATGATTTTATTCCCCAAATTTTTGGCTAAAAGTATATTTTATTTTCCAAAACTCGCTTCAGTTTTGAATTCGACTGGAATTTAATGCGGATTTTCCCTACAAATTAGTTTTTCCCAGGAAATGAAAAACCCTACACACTACGCCGGTAACAAGAACATTACCAAATATGTTTTTATGTCTACTTAAGTAGGCGCGGCTTTAATAAGAGTTATGATATAAAAAAGGATAGACATACGGATGCATAACTAGGAAACAACAAAACACTATTACTGATGGTCTTAAAATAACTAGACTTTTAGACTTAAGTACCATAAATGATAGATGTGGAACGTGTTATGGCCATAAGAGATTTACAAAAAATAATTAAAGAAATAAAACATACATGTTTCAAAAGTTATACGTACTACCCTAACAACTTGAGTTTCGTACGGGTAATAAATATTTATATGCTTAATTTTCAATTTGTTGTAACTTCCACAAAAGATAAGTTAATTCTTACAAATTTGAGCTTTTCGGAAAGCTTAGTTTATTTACAAGCTCATAAAAATTTAGTTTTACATCGAATTTAAGTTGTTTAATGACAATTTTAAATTGAAAATTAAATTTCTCTTTGGGCATGTTGAATTTTACAAATTAAATTGTTGTTTGCAATTAAAAATTTAAAAAAATTTCTAATGGAATTGGGTTAAAGTTACAGATAATTTTAAAAATCATATTTTCATTTTTAATTTTTCTATTTAAAATTTTGGCGAAAGCTCAATATATTAATCTGAAATTTATAAAACTAAAAACTTAATTGGAGTTTTGCATTAGAACATGTAAGAACTATAGATTAAATTGTAACTGCACTCAGGGAAAAAAGTTTCATTATATTCATTAATGGTTTGTCATTAATTACACAAGCCGACAAAATTTGATGAAATTTTCTAACCAAGAAGCAAAGTATAGTCACTTTCCCACAGATTGTGGCCGTTCTGAATCCGAATCTGAACTCAGAATAGCCCTATCACGTCAAGTTTTCGAGATATTCTAACCTAAAAGTATGTTAAGAATTTTTTTGATGGATTCTTGTCTCGAAGTCTTCAAACTTATTTGAAGAATTTGATAACAAATTTTATTTTTTTCTGAAAAACATAAAACGGCGATTTGGCACACACAGAAAACAGTTTTGTAGTTGCTACCGAAATTTTTGCCAACCGAATTTTTGTGGATCCACGTACTATCACTATTATTAAATTTTAATACTATTGTAACAACCGACATTTATTTACATATTTCGAATTTTTATTGTAACAATTGAATATTTTATGTTTATGTACTACTAGCTGACCAGGCAAACGTTGTTTTGCCTTCAAATTTTAATTGTAATTAATTATTTAAATCAAGAAATTTCTTTTACGCAAATAAATAATTAAAAAAATAAATTCACATTAGTAAATCATTTTAAAATTTGTAATTTCATGGGAAGCCCAACGCGGATTCATGTTTACTTCTTTACCTTTTTTATTTATTCTAGGACTATGAGGAACGCCAAAACAATTTTTGAACAACATTATTAAATAACCTTGCAAAAAGTCTTGAATGTGATAATTTCTTTTAATGCTTGTTTGTTTTTTGCTTTTGGTACCACGCCCATTTATCCCATTCCGCCCATTTTCAGTTCGACTACTAATATTTGTAATTGATGGACTCGTACAAAATTTGAAGGCTATATAGCTAATATAGAACCCTAGATATTTAATATTAATATTAATTTTGTATATGAGCTAAATAATTACTTTGTATGGGAGCTGCCACGCCCACTGGTATGATCCCGCCCAATTTTCCCATGACTATTCAAAATATAATAAACGTGCACAAATTTCTAAGACTCTGGCTATTATAGAACTGTAGATATATGATATTAAATATTTACTTTGTATGGGAGCTGACACGCCCACTGGTCCGATCCCGCCCATTTTTTTCCTGATTATTCAAATCAGTAACATATGGGATACTGCAATGTTTCAAAACACAATAGTCAATATATATGATGTTATTCAATTTATGTGGGAGGGGCCACGCCCACTTGAAATATATATAGCCGAACAAATAATTTGGACTATAAACCGGTTTGGGCCAAATCGGTTGGATAGTTTTAGAGTCTATAGAGGACAAACATACAAACATTGTATTTTATATAAATATATAGATAATATTCTATTAATAGATTCACACGCGTTCAACAAAATTTATTTTATTAATAAAAAAATTATATGCCTCGAACTGGGCTCGAACCGGCGATCTTCAGTTTGTCAATAAAGTACTCTAGACTAAACTCAATTTAAATATTTTTTTTTTTCAAATTTCAACCTTAAATATTTTCTAGTTTAAAATTTCATATTTGTCTTAAAATAGATTTGTATGTGCAACAGAAATTCGGTTGATAATCTCAATATTTTATTAGAGTTACCAAAAATAAAAATATATACTAAAAAATTCTTATCTGCGAACTGGGCTCGAACCTGCGACCTCCCGCTTGTCATGCAATTACTTCACCTCTAACCTAAACCCATTGAAATTGTATTTTCCAATTTCAACCTTGAATGTTTTTTGTTTAAAATTTAAATATGTATGTCTAAAAATAGATTTGTTTGTACAACAGAAATTCGGTTGCTGATCTCAATATTTTATTAGAGTTAACAAAACTAATATATTATTTCAAAATTTTTTGATTAAAAAAATAATTTTTATGCTGCGAACTGGATACGAACCGATGACCTTTTACTTGTCAGGCAATTACTTTACCTCTAGCCTATACCCAATTTGAATCTGTATTTTCAAATTTCTACCTTAAATATTTGTTTCTTTCAAGTTTAAATATCAATGTCTAGAAATAGATTTGTATGTTCAACATAAATTGGGTTGGTAATCTTAATTTTTTATTAGAGTTACCAAAACTATTAAAAAACTTTATATTATTTTTAGCAGGCGAAAGTAATATTCGATTTTAACTGCAAATCTTTTATGCAAGAGATAAAATCTCCGAAAAGTGGTTGGTTGTTGGTATTAAAGGTAATTTAGAAGATAATAATTGTTCAATACTGATTAGGAAATCCAATATTTTGAATGATGTGACTGTGTTTTGGTTAATTTTATATATTTTCTGTTTTCAATATAAACTAATTATTTTGATGATGAATTTTAAGTACTTACAATTTAAGTTATGGAATAATGATTAAATTTTGTTGGTTACACTAAAATTCCAAAAAATTTATTCTCTGGGTGCATATACACTGGTTTTTCCGATACAAGTTAAGTATCGTTTAATGCCGTTTTGAAATTTTTATTGGCATTTGTTGTGTCGAAATGTAGAAACAATAAGATGCAAAAGATGATAAATAACACAAATTTGATGATATTTCTCAGAAATAAAAAAATATTATTGTTAAATTGTGCATTAAAATTTATTAAAATCGGTTTTCGTTGAACTGTTGTTCTATTATAGTTATTTTTGCTGTGATTTTGCATTTTAGGTATTAGATAGACGTTAACTGGTATTAGCTATTTAATTAAAAAAAAAATCATTATTTTTTGTATAACAATTAAAATATTTAAATTTCATTGAAAGTACGAAACTTAAGTGGTCAAATTTTAAGCTCAATGCAAAATCCGATTAATTTTCGCTACTTTAAGGTTGTGACTGTTTTATAGAGCCCTTAAGATAAGCTTTCTAAAAGCCCAAATTTCTACGAATTAACTTAATTTTGAGGAGGTTATAACAAATTCATAATAAAACACATGAATACTTATTATATGTATGAAACTTAAGTTATTAGGGTAGTATATTCTCAATATCGAAAATATGAAAAAAATAAATTTTGAATATAAAATGGCAAACAAAAATATTTTTTTTAACCCTGCAGTACTAGCGTTTGGGTGGAATCCACCCATAAGGCTGAATTTTTGTTTTGTTCAAGTGAGATGTACATTAACAAAATATTATTTAAAATAAATGAATTGTCAAACTTATAAAATTTAATTTTTTTCTGTATTTTGGTGTTCATTATTGAAAAAAAAAATATTATTTGCATAATTGAATTTAACTGATATGAATGCCAGATACTTATAAGTAGGGGTGGATTACACCCAACGATAGTAATGCCGCAAGTTGAATAGACGATAATACTGCAGGGTTAAATGAAATATTCACAAACCATAAACTTTGTAATTTTTTTTTTTTTGAAATTCATTCAATTTTTTAACACATTCTTGCGCTTGTTAGTACACTCAGGGCAAAAAGTTTCATCATATTGATGAAATTGTTTCATAAATCGTTTATCATCAATTATTCATTATATTTATGAAGTTGTCATAAATAGGATGAAAAGTTTTATGAAAATGTATGACAAATGTCATATCAGAAAAAAAGTTTCATAAACTTTGTGTAAATAAATTGTTGTTTTATTTGGAGTTTAGAAATTATCTAAAATTAGCCAAAGTTTAAGGCTTAGCCATTTATATGGAAATATCTTAGGTTGAAGTTAAACTCTGGTTATTCATAGAAAAATAACTAGCCCTTAGACTTTTTAAAACTCAAAAATTACCAGAAATTTTTGAAATTCTACACTGATAGAAATTTGTGCGTAGTATTAATGAATTCATTCATTAATCCAATGATTTTTTTCATAAAAAAGTCCCCAAAGAAACGTTTCATTGAGTCAATGAAAGGTGTTTCCTTAAATCAATATTTATGAATGGTTTCATTGACCCAATGAAAATTTCATAAAGAAAGTTTCATGTGTTTAATGAATAAAATTCATAGTTTGTATGAAACATTTTCGTTGATATTTAATAATTTGCACTTTTTATGATTATTTTAGCATAGCATTAATTTGGTGGTTATTGAGAAATTATCATTCGTTGTTATTATTTATAAGGTCTGGTCTTTATAGGATCTATAAAATATGGTTATAAAAAAGTTCGAAAAGTTGGAAAGTTAACATCACAAGCTGTTCTGCAAAAGCGATGGCAGATATTTATTAAACTCAGCCTGATTCAGCAAATTTTCGTTACTTGGAATATTATGACATGTAAGATAATTTGTGTTAAAAAATGACATATTTTACATAAATACATAAATTACAAAATATGTAATTTTGTATCGATCTGGCTTTGAATTCTGTAGAACGATCGCCGATTATAGTTCACTTTTTGTAGTTAAATTACGACCATATTAGATAAAAATGTTAAATATTGTTAACAATGTTGTTAAAAAACGTTTTTGTGAAAAAATTTGAAAATTTTTCATTGATTTAATGATTTTTTTTTTATGAAATTATGAAAAAATCATAAAAAATGTTAATGAAAACAATACCAATATAAATGAATTTTCATTCAGTTAATGAAATGTTTTATTAAACCAATGAATCAATTTTAATGAAATCGTTTCATTCATACTATGAAGGAAAATTCTATCAGTGAAAAACATCTATTAAATATTATTTTATGTAAATTGACTTAATTTTAAAGTTTT
The DNA here is from genome assembly GCA_021234595.1 of Delia radicum. Classification (NCBI taxonomy): domain Eukaryota; kingdom Metazoa; phylum Arthropoda; class Insecta; order Diptera; family Anthomyiidae; genus Delia; species Delia radicum. Next base: position 130,465,593 of record CM037853.1, read on the forward strand.
TGATTATAATATTGAAACAATTCCTTTATTTAATTACGTTTTTTACAATTTTAAAACCTTTTTGGTAAATCTTTAAGATTTGCAGCACGTTTTTCATTTTAACGTGTCGATTTTTTTTAAATGTGAATCTTTTTCCCTGAGTGTACATTTCTGGTAAAATATATCTATAGTGTTAAATATGTATGAATAAGTACATAACTGTGTGTTAATCTTAACCTACATTTGTACCTTTGGAGTTAAATTACAGCAGAAATTGCAAAAAAAATCAAAAACAGAAAAATTAATTAACACGCAATTGCCGCAGTAAACATTTTACAATGTTGGCAAACTGTTATATAAATAGTTAACCCTTTTAATGTTATTAACCCTAAAAACGTAACTAAAAGATTTATAAAGCATACGAAAAATTAAAGTTTATTATGTCAACATGAGTAATCTACAATTTTAATTTAAAGCAAGGAATTCGATAATAATCTGACAAGGAATCTTATATAAATGTAAATGACCCACATTGACCATCTAGGGTTAAGTCTTTTTTTTTTGTAATCTCTTTTTGGTAGAAACTAACGGTTTATATTTAGAAACTACCCAGACTTCCAGAATTGCTTACCCAGAAGCAATACTGGAAGGCATTATTTAATTACTGAGCACTTTTAAACCAAATCCAAAAATCCTATGTCCCACTTGGTTGGTATGTCTTCATTTAAGCAGTTAAAAAGCGCTTCATTCATGTGCTCTAAGAAGCAATAAATTCATGCCTTCGTAGAAAATGAAAAGCCCTTTTTTTGAGTATTGACAACATTAATGCTTCACTGTATGCATTATTTACTGCTTTATTGTATGCATTATTTATTGCTTCAAAAGAATGCATTTAGGAAAGCACAATGAAATGTTTTAATTATATGTAATTGCATGCAAGGCGGTTAAGCGCTATTTTGGAAGCATATAAATGCAGTTACTGCTTACCAAATCGGGGTTATTTTTTGCTAGGTATTCTGTTCATTTTATATTCAATTTCATAAAAACGTTAAAAAAGCGAATACAAATATTGGTTTATTCAATTAAAATTTTTTTTTTATTTAGACCATGACTTCATTTTTTGTAATTTTGAATTTTGTAAAACATGTGATGAACGCGATGATTGTCAGCATTGACATACGTGGTTTTCAAACAAAATTGTATGAAAAACGAAATTTTCTCTATCACCTGTGTGTTATTTTAACCACTTGAATTCACAGATCCATTAATTGCATTTTTTTTTGAATGAAAAAAAAAAAATTAATTTAAGCTCAAAAAACTTTAAGAAAAACACTTAATATTAATTACTTAACAACAATTATAATTAATTAGGCAAGAATATATTTTCCGGCAGAATAAAAACACTGATAACACCAATTTGTTTTTTTTTTAACAATTTTATTTTTATTGTTATATTAAAAAATCACACAAATACTCAATTAAACACATTTCCAATAAAATTTATCGTTTAAATTTAATGTTTTTAATTTTGAATGAATTTGAAATATATTTATTTTTTGTTTCCTCTAACGCTCTTACCTCTGTTTGCAATAAATTTCAAACCACACTGAGAGAATTATCTGCATGATATCAAAGAATTTTTGCATTATATCTAGTATAACTGGAACTCGTCCATTGAAACTTTTAATTAAATTAAGGCAGTCATACGACTAAGGAAAAAGTTTCATTAAAAATGGTTTCATTAAAACTATGAAGCTTTTTCATAAAGTTTAATAAACTTTTAATTCATGTTGTGAAAAAAAACTTCTTTAGTTTAATTAATAATTTTTATAAATTTCTGTGGGATAAAATGATCAAAAAGTAATATTTTGAAGATAGAAAATGGCCCTTTAAATCTAATTTTCAACTAGAAAAAGTCCACAGAGTCAGGAACATAAAAAATGATTCAGAACCTAAAGAATTTTTTTATAAATAAAAGTTTTAAAAATTTTAAGATTTCGGCGTAAAAGAATAGTATGAGAATGTAATTGCTTTTAAATTAGTTTAACAGCAGAAAAATTTTGAGTTGTAATTTTTTCTTTTAAAAATAGATAATTTTACTAGATGTTTAAGAAATAATATGATTTATTTTCCTGGTCCTGAATGAAAATAACAACATATTTTGATATAATTTTTATTAAAAATAAAAATTATGTTTTTTCGACCTTTAATTGTGCAATGAAAATGAAAATTATTCAAGTTTGAGGACATACTCTATATTTCTTTATTAGGATATTGTCCTAACAAATAATCTATAGAGTTTTTGTTTTCAAATTTATTAATTGACCACTTTCAGAAATGTGTTGATAGATCTATTTCGAGAATTTTCTAGGTTCCCATCATCAGAACACGTTTTGAAAGAAGTGACAATCCCCGGCAAAACATTAAGCATTCATATAACCGAGTTTTTTTACTACATGAGAACTAATATATGAGCTCAAAGCATTTTTGCTAAAAATAAACAGGAAACTTTGCTTAAAAAGTATAGACCGCTGATTTCAGAAGGACAGATTTTTATTAGAGATGACTGACAATACCGTTTTAAACCTTTTTAACTGACTATCGTTATTCCGAAATAATTGAAATATCAATACCCTTAAAATATCGTTAACGCTATAATACCGTTAACGCTAATACCGTAACGCTATAATACCGTTAACGCTATAATACCGTTAACGCTATAATACCGTTAACGCTATAATACCGTTAACGCTATAATACCGTTAACGCTATAATACCGTTAACGCTATAATACCGTTAACGCTATAATACCGTTAACGCTATAATACCGTTAACGCTATAATACCGTTAACGCTATAATACCGTTAACGCTATAATACCGTTAACGCTATAATACCGTTAACGCTATAATACCGTTAACGCTATAATACCGTTAACGCTATAATACCGTTAACGCTATAATACCGTTAACGCTATAATACCGTTAACGCTATAATACCGTTAACGCTATAATACCGTTAACGCTATAATACCGTTAACGCTATAATACCGTTAACGCTATAATACCGTTAACGCTATAATACCGTTAACGCTATAATACCGTTAACGCTATAATACCGTTAACGCTATAATACCGTTAACGCTATAATACCGTTAACGCTATAATACCGTTAACGCTATAATACCGTTAACGCTATAATACCGTTAACGCTATAATACCGTTAACGCTATAATACCGTTAACGCTATAATACCGTTAACGCTATAATACCGTTAACGCTATAATACCGTTAACGCTATAATACCGTTAACGCTATAATACCCTTAACGCTATAATACCGTTAACGCTATAATACCGTTACCGAAATAATTGAAAAAGCGTTATCCTTAAAATACCGTTACCGAAATAATCTAACAAAGGTCCGAAACAAATTTCTGTAAATATATATATTTTCCCAAAGTTTAATCATAAACTAGCCAGTCATTAAAACTCGGACGCAATAGGGCGAAAAATATTGGTGAATACACACAGAAAATAGTTTTGTTGCTCCAACCGTATTTTTTGCCAACCGAATTTTGATAGTCACATGTACTACCTTAAAAATCTATTATTGATTAGATAGTTGTAACCAATTTTCTATTAGAACGATAAATAAATATTGTTGCACATACCGACATTTTTAATTATCCCTACTGAATTAAATATAAATGATTATTGATTCAATCGATATTATTTAAATAAATACACCATTTCCAATTTAGAATATATATTTTTGTATTTTCATTAATTAAAACAAAACAAAATTTAATACAAAATATAACACATATAAAATTCTGTTTTTTGCTATTTCCTATTTAAACCAAAAAAAAAAAATATTATAAAGGCACCCCTTTTTGCTCTTTCTTATAAAACGCGGGTTATACTGCGATTTCTTAAACTGAAGCAATTATTTTTTTTTACATACTACAAATTATAAATTAAATGTTTTTAAGTATCTATATTGACGTAAACATGAATTAGCTTTAAATACTATAAAATTCCCTCAAATGATTAAACATTTTTTCTCCAGGAATCCTGTTCAGATTTTAAGATTATTTTAAGTTTCGGCAAAAAAAATAATACCTGTAATTTACGCATAAATGATGTATTTCCACAAAAGGTCCAAAATCTGTAGGCACATTAAAATTATGCCTCTGACAATCAAAGTTGAAAAATATAGTTTTTTCCGTAAAAGATACCAAACAAATTTCTTATACTCATAGAAATAAGCCTGTTAAAATAGCTACTAAAGATTAGTTCAAAGTTACTAAAAATTAGTTAAAAATGGCCTTGCAGAAGAAACTGCTAAAATTAGAAGATTTTTTTTACTAAATATTAGTACTATAAGAATGCCAATAATAAATCTGTAGAATTTACAAATATTTAGTTATATTTGAGCTAAATTTTAGTTAATTAAAAGTAACAAAATAATCTGCTAAAATCAGCAAAAACATTTACTGAATATTAGTATACCAGAAAGTCGTTAAAAAATTTGAAATTTTTAAAGTTCTTTTTATTTTTGTAATGCGAATAAAAGTCTGCCCTTATGAAATCAGCAATCTAAAATTTGTTAGCTAAAGTTTCTGTTGATTTTAGCAAAATAAACTGTTATTTGCATTCTACTAAAATTTCGCTAATATCATAGTTTTTAATTTCTATTTGAGTCTGCAAATTTTTAATAAACGTTTTTGCTAATTTTACAGAGTAAAATGTTCTTTTTCAATTAATTCATATCGAATATAACCAAAATTGTCTAAGGTTAACAGATTTATTTTTGCTGTTCTTATTTTATTAATATTTAGCAAAAAATCTGCTAAATCTAACAGTTTTTTGCAAGGTTATTTTTAACTAATTTTAATTATTTTTATTTCCATGAGTGCAGTAAATTTAATTTTATGATACTTTTTTGCACCTTTTTTTTAATAATAACTTTACAGATATTGCAGCATTTCTCAGAGAGATTTTTCAATTAATATTTGACCAAAATCCAATCAGTTTTCATCAGGATATGCCTTCAATTTTGAAAGACTCCAGTAATTTTGGTAAAAACATTACTTGCGATCAGCAAATTAATTCTATCAGTTAGGAAATAAAGCCAATTTTGATAAATCCTCAAATTGGTTAGGCTGGTTTTTTAAATTCCAAACAATCTGCTTAAAATTCCTGTAAAATAATATTTACATATATGTGTATTTTGTTTTTCTTCTGTGCATTCAAATATTTCGAAATTTTTAACTAAAGGGAAATGCCTTTCTTTAGCATATTCTCATGAATGTTGTAGTTCCCTTTAAACCATTGATTTTGATATACATATGTAGATTAGAGCGACTCATCTTATATGGAAGAGAAAAAAGTGATTTTACCCATCTAAGCTACCCATCTAAGCCAATAAAGCTTGATATGTTTTATGATGATTCCCAAAATATTTTGGTTCTAGCGTTGACCATCCGTGAGCTGGACCATTTTTAAAAAAGATCTTTTTTTCAGTTTTTCGAATTTTTTGTACTTTGCTCCAAGACGACATAAATAAAATTTGGTATCATCTAAAAGAGGTTTTGAAGCAGCATCCTTTTCAAATTGAATCTGTTTTAAAATAATGTTAATTTTTTTTTTTTTTGTGTAATTATTCACATAAAACGCGAAAATCGCGATATGTTTTATCTTTTTTTAATATAGGCAATATGGGTATCAAATATTTTCATTTTTCATTTTTCAATTCTAATAATCTGGTGATAAGCGAAAGATCTGTTTTCAAATATAGGATGCTGTGAGATATACTTAAGTTTTCAAATTTTTATTTTTTAGTTAAAAACATATTATTCTATTAATGACAGGTGCACCATAAATTTATAATATTAGAAAAGCAGAACATTATTTCCAAATACGTAGAATTTGTATGAAAACCCGAATAGCAAATATGTATTTAGTTAAATATTTCAATTAGTAGGTCGCAAGTGATCAAGTTTTATATACCATTGGATGCTGCTTCAAAACCTCTTTTCGATGATACCAAATTTTATTTATGTCGTCTTGGAGCAAAGTACAAAAAATTCGAAAAACTGAAAAAAAGATCTTTTTTAAAAATGGTCCAGCTCACGGATGGTCAACGCTAGAACCAAAATATTTTGGGAATCATCATAAAATATATCAAGCTTTATTTTCAGAGGGGTAACAAAATCACTTTTTTTTTTTGAGTCGCTCTAATGTACATAGTATGTATATGTGTACATTTTTTTGTAAAAATTTTTATTCTTAAAAATTTTTATTTATTAAAATTTTTATTTTATTTTTTGACATATAAGAAAAAGACCAATACTTTAGTACGATTTTTTTGTTAAGTTGAACAATATTTGTAAATTCATAATCTTCAAATAGGTTCAAGCTGTGGAAATGTATTTTATAGACGGTTGGAACAATTACGAATTTTTTAGATAGTATCTATTATTTGAATATAGTTTGGGTAACAAATTTTTAGGAAAATTCACCATTTTTATTACAATTATTGTCATTTTATGATAAGAATGTTTAGTTTGCTTTGTATACATATAGTACGTACTTGCTATAGAATAAGTATCAAAAGGAAACACTTTTAATGCGATTGATTGAATTCCAATTAATCTTTTCCCTATGTGGCATTAACATTACCTGAATAACTAAAATAAAGTTACCCTTAAAATACCGTTACCCAAATAACTAAAAAATCGTTATCCCTAAAATAACGTTACCGAAGTAACTAAAATACCGTTACCGCTAAAATACCGTTACCGAAATAAATAAAATACAGTTAACGCTAAAAAACCGTTACCGAAATAACTAAAATATCGTTACTCCTAAAATATCGTTACCGAAAAAAAGAAAATAGTGTTATCCATGCCGATACCCGCATTCGAAACGGTTATCATCCATGATATAAACACATACCCAGCAAAATTTTTTAGAACAGATTACCTTTGAACCGGTTCTAGAACAGGTTCCTGGGAGTCGAACTAGTCCTAGAACTAGTTCTATAACTGGTTCTAGAACCGGTTCTAAAGCAACCTGTTCTTGTTTGGAGGTAAAGAACCTATTGCAAATAGGACAAACTCCACATAAAAAGAACCAGTTGCAGAACATAAATTAGAACCTGTATAAGTTGTTCTGCAACCAGTTATTTGGATTTTACTATTTTACTGCGTACAAATTGATCCAAAAAGTTGGTCATCTCCATGTATCTAATTATATCAAATTATAAATAATTTTATACAATTTTATCCGAGATTTTTCCATATCGGACGCATTAAATTATAGCTAATTGGATATAAATATATCTGATTTTATATTATTTTAGCCGTTAGTAGGTATGCTTTTTGTGACTTGAAGTTATGCTTAAAAGTATTTAAGTTGAAAATTTAAATTTTTAGAAATCAACAATTTTAAAAACACAATTTTTTTTAAATGAAACAACGAAAAAAAAATTTTTTTAAATTATCAAGAAAATAATAAAGTCTTATAAAATGCACTAATTTTTTATTTAAAATTATGTAAAAGAAAACTTAAATGATTTCGTAATAAAATCATCACGGTTATATGTGAACTCATATGCAATGAAGTCTTAACTTTCAGATAAATTAAATGGATATTGAATTTTACCAAAAAGCAACCTCAGTTCATAAATATGAAGATGTCTGTCATCAATTTGTTTTTTTATGACACAGTTCATCATTGATTGAAATGTTACATTGGACTAAAATCAATGAAGTTTTCTTTATATTTATGAAGTTTTTCATAAATATGATGAAGCTTTTTCCCTGAGTGTATGGAAGTATATGAAGCATTTATGAACACATGAATCATATATGGATGCATGTGAACATGCATGAAGTATGTGTGGTCATTTATTGATCAATATATGTCGATTTTTAACAGACCATTTAAAAATGATCATATAAAGGGTAATTTTTTAAGAGCTTTCGGAGTTGATTAAAAAAAAAAACACATAAAATTTAGAGAAATGTAATGAAATCTTTATTTGGGTCGATAGAACGATCTATATAATTCAATGTTTAAAGATGATTTCATGTAAATGTTGACCGCGGCTACGCCTCAAATGGTTCATAAGCTGTGCAATTTTGCCATACTCTCTCCATCATGTCGGCCGGTATTTGATGAATTAATTCTTCAATATTGGCTTCCAGTGCGTCAAACGTTGCGGGCTTGTCATAGCCCCACAAAAAATAGTCTAAAGACATTAAATCGCACGATGTAGGCGGCCAATTGACTAGCTAAAAACGTGAAATAACCAAAACGCCTCAATATTGGGTCATTGTTTCGCGTGATGTATGGCATGTGGCACCGTCTTGTTGAAACCACGTCTCACCCAAGTCCATATCCACCATTTTGGGTAAAAAAAAATTTGTAATCATCGCAAGGTAGCGCTTCAGTAACGTTAACGTTCCTGCCTTCGTGGACAGTGCATTTTTCGGGATGCATTGGCAGTTCTTGCAATGCTTCTGGCTGCTCTTCACACCAAATACGGCAATTTTGCTTGTTCACGTATCCTTTCAACCAGAAATGAGCGTCGTCGCTGAACACAATTTTCCGTTAAAAAAGTGGAAATTCATCCAACTTTACCAGCGCCCATTCACCAAAAGTTAGCCGTTGTGGTAGGTCGTGTGGCTTTAATTCTTGCACCAGCTATATTTTAAAAGGTTTTTCACCCAAATCCTTCCGCAAAATTTTGCACGTAGTGGAGTAACAAAGGCACAATTGCTGCGAACGGCTTCGAATCGATAATTTACGGTCATCAACATCACTGGCGGATACGTATGCGTGTTGGTGGTTTAATGTTCAATAATGTGCCAAATTGGTGCCAAATTTTTCACATGACTCCAAATAGCCGCCTTCTGAGCCCAAACTGACCATAAATTGGAAGAAGTGCACGATGCACTTTCTTAACTGTGCATGAATTTTGATAATAAAATTCAATAATCTGCAAGTGTTGTTCGTTTGTAAGTCGATTCATGGATAAATTATAGACCAAACTGAACATGTTTAACAGTAACATGTTACACGAAAAACAGCTGAGCTGCCAAAAATAGTGTTGCCAAAAAGAAAGTTTCTAAAAAATTACCCTTTATTATCATACATGAAGTGTCATATATGTACGGATCCGAAAATTGTGGCTATATGGCTTATATATGACCATATATTTTAGTTCATATTTCGAATATTTTTCATATTTGATTTTTATTAGACCTCAGTACCAAACAACAAAAATCAAATGCCATTCCTTACAAAAACAAAATATAAATAAAACATAATTTGAAACATAACTGAACTGTTTTTATTATCGAGTCAATTCAGTTTTAGATTCTGCGACTTGAAAGCCGCCTAACTTTCAATAACTTTAAGAAACAATAATTGTTTATTTCTAAGTCAATTATTACAACAATAATTCTAGGTCAACGATATATAATTTAATATATAATCACATATAAATTCATACACACAGAGAAATAAAGTACCAACCGAATTGAAAGGTGTATTTTAATGGTAACAACTTATAAATTCAGTTATTACAACGATATTTACATTAGATTTCTGAATATTTTGGGTGTTGAACCTAAAATTCAGTTGAATTAACCTTACTTTGTTGTGAAAGCTAATGTTCAATTGTACCAACTGACTTAAATTCGTAATATCCGAATTTGAGTCGTAGTAACCGAATTTCAGTTGGCAAATAGCTAAATTTGTAGTGTCCGACCGAGCTCATTTTTTTCGGCCGAAGCCGAAGCCGAGGCCGAACTTCGGCCATAATATCAATGTTCGGCCGAAGCCGAAGCCGAACTTTTTGTTTTAATAAAAAAAAATATAAATTGTTTTTTTAGATCAATAAATTTAAACCAAAAAGTTATTAAACATAAACAAAAATAAAAATTTATAGGTATATTTTTTTAAAAAATCATATTTGGAAAATAATTGTACTATTTTAAGTACAAAAAAAGAATTAAAAGTTTGTACTATATTTTATAGTCAAAGAAAAATAGTTGATCGATTTTTAAGTTGATATAGAAAAAAAACTTAAACTTTAATATTTAAAATTAAAAAGTTTGATATTGTAATGACAGAAAAGCAATTTTTCCGCATTCACACCATGTGAATTGCTCCGTCTATCAGAATACAGCTGTCCGGCAGCGCTAAAAAGCTGTTCGCTAGCTACACTAGTTGGTGGGGCTGATAAATATTTTATTGCTACAGCTTTTATATTTGTAAATGGACTTGAATTCCAATACTCAAATAATTATATTTCGGGACTTAAAGGCTCCGTAATAAACATTTTAATTTTTTTCGATAAAATTTTCATTTGGTTCTGCTACTTCTAAGTCTGGTTCTGCATCATGTCTATCCCAAATTGATGAACCTGTTGTTCTCTTTTTAGGATTACTTACCACTCGAAATTAATTGCAAAGTATACGTTTATTTAAATTATATCGCATTAAATTTTAATTATTTGCTTAGTCTTGTAGGTATATTTCTGGATTTTTTTTTTTTAAACTCTTGGCTTTTTGAAATTTTTTCACACACATTGATATTTAAATATCGTTGTTTTTTTTTGTATTCTATCATATTCAACGTTGTATTTTTTATGTAGTTTTTTTTGTAAATTCTGAAAAGTGAATATAACCACAGTTGTTATTTATTTGTGTATTTCATAAATAATCATAAAAAGTTCGGTAGTTCGGCCAAATTCGGCCAAAATTTGGCCGAACACCGAACTTGGCCGAACTTCACTTTTTGGCCGAACTCTGAAGCCGAAGCCGAATACTCGGTCGGACACTATAAATTTGTCTCTGTGTGTAAATAAAAATGAAACTAATATCATATATGGAACAATATTTAGCATATATTTCCATATAACATACATTACCATATATGAACTTTTTGTTTGCATGAATGAACCCATATATGCTTCCATACATGGCATATATATTCATACATGCTCATATATTAAACATATATGATCATAAATGTAATCATGCATGCTCGTATATTACCATATATTATAATTTTGTATTGGGAGGGTACACATAAATTTATTAATAACGGACGAAATCTGAGTTTGCCAACGAAATTGAAGATGTGGTCAATTCCAAGCGCTAAATGAGGCGCACAACTATTTTCGTCAGATAAATTTTTAGTTAAAAAATGTTAGCAAATCGTTAATTGTCTTTTTTCAAAAAGAGCTTTGCACTAACTTATAATCTAGTAGAAACTTGTAATTTTTCTGTAAGTAAATAGAATAATGGAGTGGGGTGATGTACGATAATGTTAAAATTCACCAAAATGTCATCTATATTCCATGCAGCTCGAAAACACCAATAATGCAAAATTTTTATAACAAATGGTCTACGTTATTGAGTAACATTGAGTTTTAGAGCGAAAAGGCGAAAATTCGCCACATTTAGCAACGAATCGTAAAAAAAATGCATGTACAAAACCTTTAGAGTATTGTTCTTACTTTGTGATATCAGAATTATTTCTATTGTTTTTAATATTGATATTTCAAAATGGTAAATTTTTTTCGTTTCCACCCTTTAGATTCTTAGAGTCTGAATTGATTTCTTAATAAGAAATTATAATTTTGTTTTCCTCTGTCGAGATCGTAACTGCCTTTAAAGGGTTAAGCCTTAGTTTTTTTGTTTTACAAAATGTTTGCAACTAAAGTTATACCGAGGAGTTGAAAAACTTTGGCTCCGGTTGCATATATTGTGTAATTGACAACCTTCTCAGTAAGTAAAAAACTGCATTATAAAAAATGACATTGAGGTTTTTTTGCTGTTTTAGTTTCTGTTTCTTTTTTGTATATGTTTATGTAAATGCAATTATACTTATATTTCTATTTATGTATAATCAACCTAAGACACTTTAAATCACACTCAAAGAAAAAATGCTAAAAAACTTTTTTATGGTTTAACAGTTTGTATTTTAGATCAAAAAGTTAAAATTAGGCCCAATGTTGGGCGTCATTTGTATTAAATAGTGTAATGGCATAAAATTATAAAAAAATATCCAAAAGCCAAAAAGTAATGTAGCTTCGACCCTTTAAAATTCAATTACTATCAAATAAGCAGCCCATTGTAGAAATGGTAATGACATATCATTATTTTTAGGACTACCAGTAATGACTCCAGCTTACTTTTATACAAATTATAATGAAATAACTAGTTAATTTTTCTATTATTTCACTACAAAAAATAAGTACTTACTTTTATCATTATTTTAAATATGAATATCAATTTTTAAACTTATTATTTTTTCAACTATAGTAACTACTTATTTTTTAATTTTTTGTAAGACCGAGTGTAATGTCATTTTGTGCAATCACGTCATTTATGATTTTATCTATCAAGTATACAATGGGCGAAATAATTATAATTTCACTCATGAAATTGTGAAGTTTTTCAAAAATATTTGCAATATTTTAAAGTTTTTGGTACCACAAAAGTGTAACAATAATACCACTTTATACCAAACCCATCTCGATCAATTTGCCTACATTTTTAATAATTTGTCGTTTTTTTTGCAAGCGAAATAAATAATAAATAAATAAATAAATAAACTCAGTTTTCTCCAAAAGATTATACATTTTTTTTTTACTTTTTTCTCACTGGCGAATTTCACAACATCTTTCCATTAATTTTTAATACACTATTACTGCGCAGCGTTCTTTTCTAGAATGGTTATGCGACTTATTCCAAAAAGTCGTAACTCAATGTTTTTAACAACGAGTATTTAGCTAAAGAGTTTGCACGCACCTCAATCCCTGTTAAACCGTCTCATAAAGTATATATGCAAACTAGGACCGCGAAAACTCTTAATGCTTAATTTTCAATAAAAAATAACACTATCCAACAAATAAAGACTATTTGAAAAACATACGGACATGGCAGTATAGGTTCGATTCTACTACCAAAGGTTAGTAAAACCCAATACTCGGTTTGACGAGATAGGTGACCAATTTGTTTGGCCCCTTTAAAAAAAATTGTCATCAGTGTTTGTCCAACAGCTAATTCATAAAAAACAATTTTTCTTTCACTTTTTTTGAAAAAACATAGAAAAAAATTATTTTTGTCACATTTTTAGCATAACTTACGGGCAGGCACTCCTGATTTTTCACTAACAATATTTGGAAAAATTGTCGCCACGATAAAGTTGAACATAGCAATACAATCTGAACGTTTATAGGCATCCTATAACCTCATAAATACCAACCTGTACCTTAAAAATTGTCGTTTTGATTAGACTAGAGCATTTTCATTTTATACTAACGACTCATTTTTCGATAGTCTCCGGTTTTTATAACATGTAGTGAGTATGTTTGCCAGTAAAAGCATATTTCTAAAATATTTTTTTATTTCGAACCTGAAGATTTGAAATATCAAAAAAAAAAAAACGAGGGGTTGGGACACGATGGAAAAGTCCATAACTTTTGCTGTGTGAAAGATATTGACAAAATTATTTTTGCATAAGAATAGTGAAAATGTTGGGGTTCAGAATACGTGTTCTGCTATTTGTCTAAAAAAAAAATTAAAAATAATTTTTTTTCAAAAATAATTTGAATTTATTTTTCTAAAACAAAAATTAAAAAAACTTTTTTTATAAAATTTCTGAACGCCAACATTTTCACTATTCTTATGCAAAAATAATTTTGTAAAATTTAGCACTATAAGATCTATAGTAGCACTATTCAGAAAATCAAGTTTTTTTTCAAAATATTTTTCTTAAAAATGTCAAACACTGCAGTTTAAATTGGTTTGAGATGATTTTAAACCTAAATAAGTTTTATTATTCAATTTAATTTTGTTTATATTTAAAGTACAGTGTTTTTTCATATAAAATCTATATGGCATATATCTGGTATTCGGTAAAGTGTCGCAGTACACTATTCATGACATCTCTACAAAAAACTCAATTGATTTAAATATTAACTAAGTTTTATTAAGTTCTGGGACTCATATTTAATGTATTCGTGAACGTTGTACACTTTTTAGCCTCATTTTCACAATGTCCCTTTAGCTACGAATTGGGACTTTAACTAACACATTTGTTGTTGTTTCCCTTATAAATTTTTAATTTAACTGTTAGTTATATTTTAAATGTACATTCAGTAATCGTTCCTTAGCGCGTTTAATGTGCAAACTAACAATTATTAGCCAGTAATTTGCAAAAGTTACAAAAATTTCTGTAATAAGTAAAAATACACAGAAATTACACAAAAATAATATTATTTTAAAAATTATACAACGAATATGTAAACATTCTAGTTTTTTAATAATTAAAAAAGTGGCAAAACTGATTTGAAGGCAAATATTTATTACATTTAATGAACAAATCATAAAAACACTTTTTGCGCTGAATTTTCCAAAAATTTGTGGTTTTTTTGTATTAAAAAACATCGATTTACAACTTTTTTGAATAAATTGCATATTTTTGTTCAGAAATGAACGCTGCAAAACAAAATTTGTAGTTGAAATAAATAAAATGATTTGGAAACGTTGAGGTTAAGAAGAAGATTAAACGTTTTTATCTAAAAATTATAAACACTATAAATTTTTAAATCAGACTAGACTAGTTTCTGCCTTTTTATGGACAGGCGTCATCAGTGATTTTCCATTAAATTGTGTTATTATTTGTATCTTATAATTGCCAGATTGTCTCTAAATGATAAAATTTTCAACAACCTGCCGGCTGTAAGAATCAAAAAATGCGCTTCTTCTTACATTACAAACGTAACAATACTAAGTCATGACCGTTTAGCGATCACACCCAAGTATGGCCTCGAATGTAATTGCAGTTTTCTTTCCTATTAGCTTTTCTGTTATTTTATATTATACTCAGAAGTGACCAACACTAACAAACACGAATATTCTATTTTTAGATTTTTGTTTAATTTTTTAATCTAATCTGTCTCTATTTCACAACGTTACCAGCTTGACGTATGGTTTTTACGTTCAGTGTAGCCAACTTTGCGTTTATGTTGAGAGATCGCCACAGGGCAAATTTTGTAATGTATTTTAGTACAGTATTATTTTAACGTTATATAGACAGCCGCAATTAATTTTTAATGAATACGCGTTTAACAAATATGTAAAATGTATAAAAATTAAAATGTTTTGCAGGAAAACTGAGTTAAACACCTGGTAAACAATGACTAATTTTTAAAGTTGTTTAAAAATGCAGCAATAACTGTTGCAAATAAATCGAAAGTGATTTGGTATCTACTGGTATTATGGTTACTTTTATGTGGTAGCAACAACTTTTAAATGTTGCAAATATTTTGGAAAAAATTTACAATTTAATGGGTGAACTTACAATCATTTCATCCACGGTATATACTGAAATGTAAGTCGTCATTTTTCAAGTGAAATTTCATTTCTTTTTTTCTTTTTACATTTGCACACACAGAGAAAACTTTTGCTATTTGTTAACTGAAATTCGGTTATTACGACTCAAATTCGGTTATTAATAATTTCAGATGGTTGGCACAACTTAACATTAGTTTTCACAACAAAGTTCGGTTATTTCAACTGAATTGTCGTTGCGATATCCAAAATATTCAGAAATCGAATGTAAATATCGTTGTACTAACTGAATTTATAAGTTGTTACCATTAATATATTCTTTTCAATTCGGTTGGCCCTTTATTTCTCTGTGTGCAGTTGTCTTTCATTACATAATATTCTAAGTGTGATAGTCTAGTATTATTTTCCGCAATGTGGTTGTCATAATCAAACGCATTTGTGAGGCAATCGAAAATTATTTTTCTAACGAAGTTCCTTGATGTTTCCAACACGAAAATTAAGGCTCTAGATACAAAAAAACTATACTTGGTCGATTTTTTTGTATCTAGAGGCTAAATTTTATTATTGGAAACATGAGCTGATTTAATTCGATTTTGTGTACGAAATTTAACGAAAAAGCCAAAGTTTAACTATAAAGATAAAAATTCGGCCGCCGAACTATTTTCGATTTGGCCGAACTATCGAATGCCGAACAGTGAATTCATTGCTTAACTACACAGAAAAAATTATGGGCCAAAAATATCTAATTAATCGATTGTTTGAATACCAATGGCAATTTAAACAATTTTTTTAATTGATTCAATTAAAAATTTTATTGAATTTTCTAATATATCCATACAGTGTTGACAACATGTAAACAAAATTTTTAAAAATTTGGCAAACTATTTTTTTTTATTTTATTTAGATTAAATAATTAAACAAAGGTTTAATTATATCAATATATTATTTAATTTGATCTTTGATTTAATATCTCTTTTTGTTGAGATATTCGTGTACGCACCAAAACTTAATTTAGTTTCGTGTTTTATCTGTGGTAATAAAAGTTCACATGGATTTAAATAAACCTTATCGAAAAAGGACAATTAAACTATTATTTTTGTAAATAATTAAATTTTTAATAAGTATAAGTGTCATTAAACTATCATTTTAAAGTTGTGTGTGATTTTTTTAAGAAAGCAATTCAATTACAAGAAAGAAAGAAATAAGAAATTCAAGACAAGACAAACAAAACAAAAATTTTGTCTCTACTTTTATTTGTTTTCTTATAATACCTTTTTATATTAAAAAGCTTTAATTTTATTATAAATAAAATGTCAATTTAATTTACAAACCTACATTTCTTTTTTTTATTTAATGGGGGGCATATAACAAAAATAAAAAAATACAAGTTTTCAATTAAAACTACCATTGTTTTCTTCTCAAGTTTCAATTAAAGTTTTAATCAATTTAACTACACTTTTTAATTGAGGTTGTAAAGAAACACAATAACTTAATTGATATTATTATTATTTTAATTGAAAGAGTTTTAATAAACTGTCTGCAATTTTTTTTAGTTAGTACTATCATTTCAGTGGTAGGTGCAAAATCAATTAAAATATTAATTGATTCAATAAAATTTTTAATTGAAACCCGGTTTTAGTTTTTTCTGTGTACGGACTTTTATTTAAATTTGACATTCAAAATCGCATCTAATCAGTTCAATAAACATTTTTCCATTCGACAAATTTGTCCATAATCCTTTACAATACCGAAAACCGACCAAATGCATTTTCTAACCGAACTGTTCTGTCGGGCACTAGTGATAATAACTAAAAAACTGCTGCCTCAAAAATTTGCAGGTCGCCTAAAACGGGAGTTTTAACTAACCAAGCTGGACACAGGCGACCTTTATCTCATTTTAATCCATCATGTTCCATTACTACACTCAACTTTATGTGTTGAGTGTAAAAACAATAAGTTAATTGTTCTTTAAACATGTGTACAAATTCACATGACATACAAAAAAAAAAAAACACACAAATTTAAAATAATGGGAGGAAAAACTTCAAAAATAATTTATACATAATACTCGTATAACTTGAATTGTAAAATAATATTGTAATTTCTTCATTTCAAAATACACAATGCAAAATTGCATTGTAGTACAATCATTCGTATTTTGCAGTAACATTTTTGCAATATTTTGTAAACACTACAAACTTGCAATTGCAATAAAAAGAGATAAACATATTTCATTTTCTTGCAATTTTTCAACAATGTTGCATTTTAACGATTTAACACATTAGTAAAACATAGTTGAGATTAAACATTAGGGGCATTCGTGATAAGTTACAATCTTCTGTTTTTCTATTCTTAAAGAATTTAAAAATTTGTATAAAAAAATTACACTTATAATACTATGTAGGTAAACAACCTGCAAATGTAGTTAAAAACAAATGGAACTTCACTTGAAAAAAAAGACCACTTACATTTTAGTAAATTCAACGAACATTGTCATTTGTTTTTTGCTGTTCAAAAAATTAACCACAATTGTAGTAAAAATAAACCACACATGTAGTAAAAAAAAAACAACAAACAAACATTTAATTGTTTAACTTTTTTAAATAAATAAAACTACTGTTTAAAATGAATATGAAATCATAATACAGTAACTTGATGTGGTTAGTTTTGTTAAATGAAGAGTAACGCGATTTGCCTTTATTTCCTAACGGTATTTTAGGGATAACGACAGCCAGTTGAAAGGGTTTTAAATCGATAACGTCATTTTAGCTTCATTGCCTGCCATCCCTGGAAATATCTGATGTTAGGAGTATATTTTTTCAAATTTAAGACCATATTTTTCGTTTTTTATGACATTTTTTAGTTGCCCTGGTGATAATACAAGTGTATCGGTGCCATCTATAAAAATTAAAAAAAAAATTCTCGATAACACAGCCCGACAAAATTAAAAAAGATTTTTGCTTCTTTGAATTTATCAACTGATTCTAGTTAATTTGGGTGCGCTGAATTCAAATCTGTAATCAGTTTGTCTTTAAGTATTTAAAAAGTAAAACTTTTCCATAGGAATTGCCGTATTTTGTAAAAGTAACAATGTGTGGCATGGACATATCTTAGGAAGTAGGAGGAGCTTATCCAAGATTATGGTATTAATCTCTTCTTTGGAAGATTCTATAGCAGATTAATGCATCAATCATATTTGTGGGTGGGGTTTAAGGGGTAAATTTTTAATTCCAAAGTAGTGCTATTTTTGCCGTATTTTGTAAAAGTAACAATGTGTGGGATGAACATATCTCAGGAAGTAGGAGGAGCTTATCCAAGATTATGGTATCAATCTCTTCTTTGGAAGATTCTATAGCAGATTAATGCATCAATCATATCAGAGCTGATAGAGACAAACTGATTACAGATTTGAATTCAGCGCACCCAAATTAACTAGAATCAGTTGATAAATTCAAAGAAGCAAATTGAGTGTTGGCCTGTGTAATCAGAAGTCGTTTCTGCAAATTCGGGTTTCCCAATCAAATATGCCACTAAATAAGGGTTTCAGTAGTACCAACCGAATTGTGGATTGCATTGTTTATATTTAGAAGCAACTAATGATTGGTATTCGTAAACGTATTATGGAATATGTTTAATTTCCTAACAAAATATTGAAATTTAAATTTAGCACTAAACATTTACAAGTGTTTGTGATGTAGTGGGTGGAGAGTTCGCGAACTTCTGAGTTAAATCTCGGAAAAGACAAACACAAAAAGTTTTTTAATTAAAGTAAAATATTCAAATGAGGCAAAGGAAATTAAAAGTGCTGGTGGTGCAATCAGTAGGACAGAGGACTATAATTCTGTAATCCACGGTTCAATACGAGAAAAATCAAAAAAAAAAATAATTTTTAATACAATTTTGTGGAACGTAATAAGATTTATGTGGAATGTAATATTGGGTTAGGCAACTGAGTATTAGCTTTCAAGACCAAAAAAAGTTATCGTGGCCGCCAGCATTCGATTGGCAAGAAATTCGGTGGCCACGACTGAGATTGTTTTCTGGGTGAAGTATTTTTTTAATTTTTCGACGTTCAAATGACCATCAACATTTTAACATGAAACTTTGCATGTCATATCTTTTAAGTATAGTCAACCTAACAATGTCCATCGTTTCTCTCAATTCATGAAACCTTGAGAAATAAGAACCATCTAAAGTCAGTTTCAACAGTTGTTGAAAATTTTTTAAGTAGTAAATATGGCATAAGATCAGAAAAGGGCAATTTATGAGCATAAAATAACACTTGTTTAAAAGGTCTTTACAAAAATTTCATTCACTTTATAAGAAATATTAAGGAAAAACAAAATCAGTTTTATTTTCCTACTGTACAAGAATTTTGAGCTATACGTATATAAATTCCATGTTAGTGGATGTCGGTATCAAAAATGAAAGATACTTTGAAGACCTATCTAACAAATTTTATTTTACGCCCATGCAATGCCTGAAGTCATAGAAGATTAAATTTTGAAAATTCTGACTTTTTACATTTAATATTATAAATATTACCCTTAAACTAATAATTTAAGTAATTTGAGTAGTGATTTTATCCGGTTTTGTAAAAACATAACAGAGGAAAAAATAAATTTTTTTTATTTCATAACCTCAAAATTGCTTTAAAATCTTTTGTGCAATAAGCATTCTCAGTAACGTTGCTAATAACCATAGTTGGCAAACATTAACCCTAAAATACCGAAAACAATTCAATACCGTTTCAAGGAACTATTTTCATCATTAAAATAACACTAACGCAATATCTTAAAATACCCATAACCTTAAAATACCTAACGGAATAACTAAAAATAACGATAACCATAAAATACCCTAACGAAATAATTCAAAAATACCGATAACCTTAAAATACCCTAACAAAATACATTATTTATATCTCTCAAAATCATCATTAGTTTAAAATTATAAAAAAAAGTTCATAAGGGTCAATTATAAATACATACAAGCATGCATAGCGTCCATAACAAAACATTGAAAACTTTGAGATTTTTTGGCCTCATGTTATCCGACTTTCTTCATATTGTGAACAGGGAGACTCCATGGAGCATTATAGACAAGTCCGTTTTTAGATCTTTAAAATTTTAAAACTCGCTATTTCAGTCACGTTTTTATTTTTCAAAAACTTGAAAAAATTTGAAAACTAGTGAACTTCAAAGACCTAAAGTTTCTAAACTGACTGCTTCAAAAATTAAAAAAGTTCTGAAAAATGCGATTGTCTTTTTTTACGATTTGTAATCCAAAAATAAACTATTCTTTCTAAAAATACCCTTTAACAGTTCTAGCAATTTTGTGCTGCATATTGCACTATTTTATTTTTTTTATTTAATAGCATTAATATGAATAGTATATAATTTATTTTACATATAATTCTACAGTTTTAATTTTATGTTAGCTCTTCAAAAACAGGGAAATGACCAATTATTTTTTTAACATACTCGAAAACACCATACACAGTCGAAAATCACTCTTGAAATGATGTGAAACTTTCTGCATTACAACCTCCATACTTGTAAGGGATTAGCGTAAGCTGCTTACAATCTGTTTCCTTGTAAGGGAAAACAGTAAGCTCAACAAATTTTTTTGTTTATTTATATACGAACATCTGTAAAATATACTAAAACATTACATAAATTAACGTTAAGCCTAAAATAACCTAACGAAATAACTTAAAACAACGTTAACCTTAAAATAACGTTAACCTTAAAATAACGTTAACCTTAAAATAACGTTAACCTTAAAATAACGTTAACCTTAAAATAACGTTAACCTTAAAATAACGTTAACCTTAAAATAACGTTAACCTTAAAATAACGTTAACCTTAAAATAACGTTAACCTTAAAATAACGCTAACCTTAAAATAACTCAATAACCTAACGAAACATTCACAAAATACCGTTATCCAACACCGATAACCGAATGAAACGTTTTGCCAACCCTGCTAATAACAGTCCTTTTTGTCTGCCTTACAGCATTTTAATATAATTATTCGATAAATTTTAACGCGACTTTCATTAATAGGTCCTTAAAATTTCTATGTTCATTTTAAAAAATACTTATTTTGTAAATGATTTAAAATATTTTTATGATTAACAACGATTTTTTATTTTTTTTTGTAAACTTATTCAATAATATCGATGTTTCGGTAATTCCGAACAAAATACTGTTACAGATACAGATACAGAAAAAAAAAATACTCACAAAAAAATTTGCTAAAACTTTCAAAAATTACTCCCCTTCCACATAAGCTTGGGTTAGATCCGCCACTTATACCACAGTAAGTGAATACCATTAATATATTTCATTAACTCCAGTCTATTGTTAAAATAAGTGTATATTATTATTTTGTTCATACAGTTTAATTGTTAACGTTTTTACGCTAAATTAAAGTTATACCTCTTGAAACCTCTTGTCCATTTATACATAATAATGTACATGCAAGGAAACTACAGAATGATGAACCCGCAGATTTGAATTAAACTCGGATATGTTGTAATGGACAAAAATTGTTTGACAAAATTTAAAAAAAGTTAAACACAAAATGTGTGTTCTTTAAAACTTTTTTTATTAATAAAAATTATATTCTAGTTTAGAAGCAAAAAAAATCTGTTTTATTCTCCCTTTATACATTTATTCACCTTTTCGGGAAACCCTCCCTTTAAAGTACTTTCTGTAACCTTCTCGGAGCAGGCTTTCCATCTCTGCATAAAATCGTCCATGCCATCATGGTACACCCTTTTATGGCCTTAATTTCTCTTTTAGCAAGAGCCCCATATTTTTCAACTGGTCTTAGCTCCGAGCAGTTTGGGGGATTTGCTTCCCTTGGTACAAAAACAATGCTATTTGCTTTACACCACTCAAGGCCTCTCTTGCTGTTGTGGCAAGATGCCAAGTCAGGCCAAAAGTATGTGGATATATTGTGTTGGCTTATAAATGGAACGAGGACGGTCCCAAAATTTGCCCGACCTGCCGTATAGATGGCGGCAGTAGTTTGAAAAACAAAAAAACACTGGTGTAAAGTGGCAATCTTATAAAACATGTTTTAAGTTTCGAGGCGCCACGTTGCTTAGTGTTTTTGGAGCCATCACAAATATACAATCTTAGTGAATTTGTAAACATGGAAAGAATTTGTCACCGTTATGTAATTCAATACTTTCCTTTGAAAGGTCTCCTTTCAATATAATATAAAATTTCAGAATTTTATTTGAAGTTTTTCAAATGAAAAATTATATTTTTTAATTAACTGGTATTCTTAACTTCACCGTTTCAGCTATAAAATTACGATATTGGTTTATCACGCTGAAACTAAACCCGGTATGAACGTTTTTAAACAAGGATACGATAAAGTATAATTACCCTCAAATTTACAAATTTTTAGCCTGCTATTTCTTCAAGTTCGAATTCGAAATATATGCCTTGCACCATTAAATAAATTATTCTATAAATTTCTGTTTCGGTATGCAAATAGTTTTATAACGTTGTTTTTTTATTAAATTTTAACCGGAAAAGTATTAAACTCAAAACGTTAAAATATGAGAGAATTTTCTCCCTTCTATTTCTATCTATTTCGGAAATTTTCTAGGTTCCCATCATCAGAACACGTTTTGAAATAGGTAATAATCCCATACAAAACATCACGCATTCATATAAACTAGTTTCCTCACTAAATGGGAACTACTATATGAGCTCGAAGTTAAAGATTATCACCATTGATCAAAAAATAAAATAAAACTTGTTGTTTGTGTGTAAGGTCTACCGTTGGTAGATATTCAATACACGTTTTTTGTGTTTTCCCCTTTTTGTACACTTTGTTTTGTTGGGAACCTAGAAAATTCCCGAAATAGATTTATCAACACATTCCTGAAAGGGTCAATTAATAAATTTGAAAACAAAAAACTCTAGATTATTTGTTAGGAAAATATCCTACTAAAGAAATATAGAGTATGGCCTCGAACTTAAATAATTTTCATTTTCATTGCAGGTCGAAAAAACATAATTTTTATTTTGTTTTAAAAATTATATCAAACTTGTTTTTCATTATAATTATGTTTCATAAATATGATGAAGCTTTTTCCCTGAGTGTACCAACACCTGAATTAAGTTACTTGATTCATTTATGTTTCAGCCTTTAGACTTTTTAAAACTCAAAAACTACACTAAAAAGTCCTTGCAGAGGAATTGCTAATGTCAGCAAAAAAAGTTGCTAAGTTGCATTTACTAATTGTTTTTTATGCTGATATTAGCAATTGTTTTACAAGGATCCTCCCAGTGAAAGTGTGGCTGACTTTACTGACTTTTTTTTGAGTGTACCAGAAATTATTTAAAATTCTGAAACACCAATTAAATGTTATTTGACGTGTTATTAACTTTAAATAGAATTTTTTGAATATAATACTAAACGATTATGAAACGTTTCATAATATTTATGAAATATTTCATAAAAATGTGTATAACTTTCATAAAAATTTGTGAAACTGCTTCATAAGTATGAAATATTTAATAACATATATGAATAATTAATAACAGTTATGAAACTTCTTCATCATATTTATGAAACATTTCATAAATATGAAGAAGTTTGTCATCAATTTTCCCTCTTATAAAACATCTTCATAATATTTATAAAGTGTTACATTGGACGGAAATCAATGAAGTTTTTCATCATATATATGAAGTTTTTCATAAATATAATGAAGATTTGAACTGAGTGTACTATGGATCAATCATATTTTTAAAGAAAGCTTATGATGAAAGTTATACAAGCAAACGTATGTTTACATTTTTTCAAACGCCTACATTATTTAGTTTTAGGTGTGCAATCTCTAGTTTAGGGGTTAAAAAAATTGCTCAATTTGATGCTTTTTTAATATATTTCTCATATAAATTAAGGAACTATTTGCAAGTTGGGTATCAAATGAAAGGCATTTTAAAGACGCAACTACCGGTATATAAAATATATTTATGTATGCCAGAACAGTTTTGTTATTAAAAAAAAAATATTTTTCCTATACCAATTAACATATAATAATGCTTATTTTATTTTATCGAGTGGGTGCCTGGGCTTTTTCACTATTCGTCATCGTTTGACTTTAACACTACTCTTCCCGAAGAGCTTTTAAAACCCATATTTTAAATATTTCACATGTGTGGCAACCCTGGGCCCACAGCGTAGTTAATATGGGTATCAACATTTTTGTCTTAAGAAATTTAATACTGCATACCAAAAAATCTTAATTTCTTAAATTTTAGACATGTTTTCATACAAAAATTTTGTAATTTTTGACACCCTTTTTAAGCCGGAAACTTGTGATTGCGCACCGAAAAAAATACGCATATAATATTCGGATTCGGCACTGTGTAGTTTCCTTGTTAGTTCGTTTTTTTTACCAGCCCCAAAGTGTTGTTCATTTACGCTTCTATAATTTTCTAGTTTTTTTAAATTATTTTTTTTTTTTTCAATTTAATGAATGCGGTTATTTCTGTTTACAGACGTAATAATTAAATGTTTAACAAAATCCATGTATTATTTTTCATCTAGACAAAATGAAAAATAAAAGTTAACATAACTATTAACACTATTGTGTTTTTAGTTAATAATATTTATTATAGTTTTGTCTTTTTTGCTTGTATTGCCTGTCTGACCATTATCTTTATGTATACGAGTTTGTATGATTTACATGCTCTAATGATTTGTTTATTTTGTTAAATATTTCAATAAATATTAATTAATTATAAACAGAAATGATTAAATGTTTTTCAAATTAACCAATTTCGTTAATTATGGAATTTGGATGACGAAAAGTTTAAAACGGGGTCATATAAATTGACTAATTGAACTTTTTTTTGTACCGAATTTGTCACAATTCGGAATTTTGTAAAGCCACCTTGATTTCTTAATATCTTTTGTAGGGAAAATAATGACTTATCTTTTCCTTAACTCTCCGATAAGTATTTAGTTTTAGTCAATGACAAGGACTGTGATTAAGGTTGAATAAAAAATGGCGCCCAACGCAGTGTTTGAGTTAATTTGTTGTGGGTTGCTTAATCACATATTGTACCATAACCAGGAAAGGGAATTCAAGAAAAGAGAGAAAAAAAGTTATAAAAAATTAGATGAAAATCAGAAGAGAAATTTTGAATTTCTGAGTCTTCCTTATGAATCTGATAAAATCAGGCAGGCGAAGTTTATAAAAAAGTTGTATAAATGCACTGTCTGGTCCTAGAAAAAGCAGAGCAGCAACAAACATATTATTCTGTCGTGTCCTCATACTCTAGACAAGACACACAGAATGTGTCATTTACAATGCCCTTCCTCGTCATATGGGGAGCATAAAAGTTGTGTCCCTTTATCAAGTTAGCAAGTCCATGCCGGTCAACTCTTCTTAACTAAGTATGTATTGTGCCCCACACCTATCTGTTCTGCTTACAAAATACCTCCTACTACTCCATGTAGTCCCGTCTGACCATTTCTCAATGAAAACAGTTTTCATTTAAAAAGCGGACCCTGTTCCCCATAGAAACCCCGTTGAGTTTGCTTGAATGAAGTGACCGGAGACTCAAGTACATTAAGCGCTGTCTTACTGTCACTTCATATACGGATACTCCTATTCCTATATCCGTAATCGATTATAAAGTTTGACACATACAAAATAGGAAACATTCTGTCCATGGCATATGAATATCTGTTTATTTCGTTAAGATAACAGCCGAATGAATCCAATACCGCTATAGGTACTCGATCCATCAGTGTAGAAAGTATCAGAGTAATCCCCAAGTACTTCAGTGGGGCTTTCCCAGTCCTGCCTACTCTGAGTTATTACTCCATACTTCTGAAAATCTAACGATAAGACCTTGTCACGTGATGCAGTCCATGCTCCATTCTTTCTTAGCCTTCATACTGGTTTCATTGCCTCGGCAACGGTGGTATACTATAAGTTCTATGAATGTATGTAGTACCTGACAAGCAAAATCGTTACATAATTAGGTTAGGTTAAATAAGTGCCTACCAGAGAAGCGAACACAATTGCTGGCCCTGCGATTACGCATAGTTTCTCCCCACTTCCAAAAAAATGAAATGGCCTAAAACCTTCCGAATTCGATTAAAACGTTATTGATATAGAGATACATCCTTTATGCTATTCAGACTCTTAAAGAAATTTCTGTTCAGAAATGTTTGATGTAACGTCTTCACTCTGGAACATTCTCAAAGTAGATGCTGTACTATAGTTTACTGCTCTTCATCCCAACATTTATACAGTGATTGCTGCGGTCTATCTCGTGTTGCCCAGTAAGAATTCCTCTTTTTATAGGACTGCTTTCTACACTTAGAATACTATGTATGTAAAGACCACTGCAAATGTAGTTAAAAACAAATGAAATTTCATTTAAAGAAAGGACGACTTACATTTCAGTAAATTCAACTAACATCGTCATTTGTTTTTTAATGTTTAAATGTAAAATTCAAAATGTAAAAATGACCACATGTTAGTAAAAAAAATTTTTTAAACTTTGAAATTGAAGATTTGAAATACATCCCAAAAATGTTGTCCGTTTTTGACACCACCTTAGTTAACGTTAACGACATCCAAATAAAAACTTCTTCCATATCTCACAATTTTAAGTCTTTTGAATAAAAAACTTATATTGCTAAATCAATTTCAAAAATGTTTAAGGGGTGTGCTCGAATTTGTTGGTCAAGTGATAGTTGTCTGGGCAGTATTTATTAATGGGCTAGTTCTGGATTTTTAGACCTTTCTGAATACATAATTTTATTTTTATATCGATTAATTT
Source organism: Delia radicum (assembly GCA_021234595.1). Classification (NCBI taxonomy): domain Eukaryota; kingdom Metazoa; phylum Arthropoda; class Insecta; order Diptera; family Anthomyiidae; genus Delia; species Delia radicum. Next base: position 130,492,788 of record CM037853.1, read on the forward strand.
ATCATCTAAAATGAAAACTATAACAATATTTAAAAAATTTGGTAAAAACTGAAAAAAGTAATTTTATCTCCATATAAACACAGTTTGAATTCTGAATCGATTTTCGTCACGACTTTTCTTTATCCGATTGGCACCAAATTGCATATATATCATTTTTATATAGAAAAGAAACAAGCCCGACCCATCTCCATACAACCAAGAACACCTCTAATTTACACATATAATTATAGTTGCCCATACATTTCCATGAGTATAGTAACGAAAATTGAGGTAATATTTACATGTATGATCACATATGCACTCATATGATCATATATGGTGGTATCTCAGAAAAAATATAAATTCGCTTTGGTAAGTAGTAACTACTCGTACATTTGTATGCTTCCAAAATAGCGCTTCACCGCTTTGCATACAATAAAGCAATTAGAGAAGACATTCTGTTATGCTTCTCTAAATGCCTTCTTTAAAGCAGTAAATAATGCTTACAATGAAGCAGTAAAGAATGTGTACCATGAAGCCATGAATTTATTGCTTCTTAGTGCACATGAAGGAAGCGCTTCTCACCTGCTTAAAAGAGACATACCAAGTGGGACATCACAAACAAAAATGCATTCTGGAATTGTTTCGAAAGCGCTCGGTAATTAAATAATGCCTTCCAGAACTGCTTCTGGGTAAGCACTATTTTTTGCTGTGATATGGACATGTTTGACCACGAATGACTTCATATATGAACATGAATGAGTTCATACATGTTCATTAATGGATGCATATATATTGACTTTTAAGCGGGTTGTTAATTTAGCTTAACTTCATATTTAATTATTTTTTCACAATAGGTTTACTTTTTCCAAAACTCCTATTTTCAGGTCAATAGTGGATGCATAAGATATTTTTCGATTGGAACCATATTGTACATCTGAGTTTCTGGTTTGAGTACGCAATTTTTGCGGGGTGTAACGTTTCGATCAGAGAATAAAGGACTTGCAACATAAAACTCCAAATTAAAATCTACGACGGAACTTTAGAGTAGGACTCATAAATATGTTCCCTTCGACTCTTTCTAAATGACATATAAAAACATTTTTTTTAACATCCTCATCCGCACTTTTTTAATTTGTTTCTGTTTTTGTTATTCTCCCATAGGTCTGAATCTAACCTCATTAGTAGTGACATTTTATGTTTTCATATGATTTGATTTCCAACAAACTTCATTAGTAGAACAAAATAAAAAAGAAATTCTTTTTTTTTGTTCAGGCTCATGTAAACATTGGTCTACTTACTTCCTCCATAAAATTGACACGCATATTACGTCAAATTAAGACCACACATGATGACGTTTTTATTTTGTGTAACAATAGCTTCTATTTAATTTACACTCATAAAAAAAGCCAGTACAAATAGTTGAAATTTCAGATACGACAATAGAAAATGGTGCCTGAACTTGCACCAGCAGGATTTTCAATGAAGTTTAGAATCACTGTCTGCTAAATTTAGGCGACCTACATTTTAGAAGAACTAAATTTTTGGATCTGACCAGAGGCAGGTATATATTTACTACCGGGAATATAAGTAGTAACTAAAAAGTGCTTGAAAGGTACGGAGTAAAGATGTATGGTCCATTTTGCTATATCTCGCTTAGTTTTAGAGATATAGCCTATTTTATGATTATAAAATAAAACTGATGAGAAAAATAACCTCATCATCAAGGTAGACAAAAACAAATAATGATTTAAAAACAATTGTGGTTTACATTTAACGACAAAATTTGTTAATTTGAGAATCACGAATTACTAAATTTTAGGTTGGAAAATTAGTTCAAATACGAATAAAATTGGTTCTTGACATAAAATGAGATAACTTATAACTATAGCTAAATAATTTATTTAAACGATAACAGCATAAAAAATTAGCTCAACTGAATTGAAACCCGTTTAACAATCTTTTAAACTATGAGTGTATAAATCTTATATTTGTTCCCTCAACTACTTTTTGACCATGTTTGTGTCATAAAATTAGTGTATTTAAGTTATACAACACAAATCACATGCACGTACTTAATCATAATCAACATTATCTTGAAAACATCATATTGGCGTGTATTTAAGTGATCATTTCAATGATGATGATGATACTTAAATTCCGTGAAGTTGTCACGTTACACTTAATAAAAATTATTTATTCCTCCTTTTTAATTTTAAAAAATTAAAAACAACATCTTGGTTTAATAAGAAACAACAACATCAACAACTTCCTAAAACCGTAACAAAATCTAAGTGTTTATTACTTAAAACTTTAAATACTCTTATAAACTCGGTCAACAAGTTTTAAAGTTAATATTAGGGCTCGGAATTTCATGTAAATACATGTTTGTTGTCGTTACAAATATGCAACAAAATGACATCGATTTGTTGAGGCATATTTCCCTATAAATGCATATTTTTCTATAAATGCATATTTTAATGCATATTTTGGCGTTTTTGTTGCATATTTTGCTATAAATGCATATACTTGTGTAGAATTGCTCCAAATTATTCAAACTCGAAAATTAAAACACGTTTTATGGTTTAATTTTATAACTCGAGAATAACTTTTATTTTCACTCTTTCCTCTTGAATCCTTAAATATGATTAATTGTAAAATGAATAATGAAAGTTACAAGAAGTGTCAAATTCAAGATCACTCCAATGGCAAATCAATGTCAGATAATATTAACTAAAGGAATAATAATAATTAGTACAAACAAAAGGGAAAAGTAATTAGCATAGGGTTTTCATACATTGAAAATTAGTTAGCAAAAATGGGAATGTTTACACTTGCATATTTTGCATTGAATGCTTAATTTTAAGAAAATTTTTTGATGGTTTACTAAAAATCAATTTTACACAATTTGTAAATTTTATAAATTAAATATTTTTCTTATTTTACATATAATTTGTTTTTATCATGAAAAGAAAAATAACTGAACAATTTTACTTTTAATTTATAACGAGCTTTCAACCTTCGTATATATACAAAAATAAAGCAAATCAAACATATTAGCTAGGTTGATACTAATATTTCGATCTGGCTGAAGATCTCATCATTTTAGCAAAGCTAGAGCCTCCAGAATAAGCAGAGCTTTAACAAAAAACCTATTAATCATCAATTTTGCTCCATTCTTGTCTTCTTAGTGTTCGAACATGTGGCTAGGGTCTTTTGCTAACAAGCATCATGCCGTTACTAAACTTTGAAGACCAAAAATGTTCTATTTATATAAAAAAAATTTAGTTTTTACTCTGACTCAGGTAATATTTTTTACAGTTTTGTTAGTTTTTTGTTTTTATACTTGTATACATTTATAAAGAGCTTTCAACCTCCTTATATTTACAAAAATTAAAAATAACATTAAAATAATCTCAATGTATATAAAAACAAAAAACTAATAAAACAGAAAAATGCAGTTACTAACTTTCTGTCAGTGTTTGTTCGTTATTTAAAATTTTCTTTAAGCACTTTTTAAAACAAAAATTTCTAAAATTGTGGAAATAATATTGAAAACGTTAAGAAAAATCAAGTACATATTTTATGTACATAAAACACGAATATAAATTCATTAGGGTTAGGTTAGGTCGAAAAAAGGATTCGGAGAAGGGAAATGCTTCCCTAATCCGACCCAAGTCCCTGAGGACTTACACCTAAGCCAGAGAGTAGGCTTCTTGTGCGCTCTAAAAATCGGTCTCATGTCATATTCCTAACATATTCCTAAATTCCTCAACATCGTTTATCCTATGCCCCTAAGATCCCCCAATGTGGATATTGGGTCACTGGATAGTATTTCGACCTGGATCCCGGCAAATGCCGGGCATTCACAGATATAGTGTTCCAAGTCTCCTCGTCCTCCCCACAGGCCCTACACTCTCCCGAGTTCGCCCTACCAATACGGTATAAATGCATTAACTTCCGAGCCCTAGTTATTATATATTTTTTGTTAAAATTAATTTTCAAATGCAATTAGTGCTTATGAATAAGAAAAACATGTGTTTTTTTGTTTGCACACACATGCCAAATTATACATTCATAAATGCTGATAATGTACACCTGAGAGTTTTAAAAAAGTTTTTAAAATTAATCATCGGCATTAGTAAATTTAAAATCTTGTGAAATAAAATAATCCGAATGGGGGAATTTGGAGTAGTAGTGTGGTTCTCGTTAACATATCACGAACTAATATCCCCCAAAAAATTAGCAAATTGTTTAAATTATGCGAACTTTTGTGATTAAGTTGAACTTGTTGAAATTTAAATAGTATTTTGGGGCGAAATAGAGTGGTCAACTGCAAGTTTGAGAAAATTTGGTTACGAATGCTGTAAGTCATGAGCTTACCGCTTGAATTTACCGGATACAAAACTATGGTTTCGGATACTTTATAATTTGTGCTTTGTTTATTGTTAGAAAACCAAACCAATCTCCTCTCAGAGAACAGAAAAATTTGTCCGAAATTAGGGATTTTCTCTCACTGGGTAGCTTTGTACCGAAACTCTATAATCTGCACAAATTTTTGTTTGCGCTTGGCGTCTTATAAAATCTCTATATTATTCCAACTCTATGGTATAACTGCTGAGAAATGTAGTTTAAATTAAAAGAAAACATGTATCCATTTATGAACCAGTTCGATAATTTTTTAAATATAATAGAATTATTTGCTAGTGGTCAAAATAATTTGGGTCAAATGGGCTGTCCACAGGGAGTTGTCATGTCACCACTCTTGTGGTCCATGGTTATTGACGACCTACTTTCACATAGTCATCACTGTCACTGTAGTGATCACGGTCTTTCTATTAAGCCTGGTAAAACCACAGTGATTCCTTGTACGCTTGGGTGAGCGTATCCGTTATTCCCTACTCCGACGAGGTCAAATATCTGGGTGAGACTTTGGATAGGAGTTTGAACTGGAACATTCACATAAAAAGAACGGCAAATAGTTAAGGCCACTAAGGCTATGCGGGTTGCTAGAAATCATGTGGGTAAGACTTTGGTTACGAACTCAAAAATGGTTATGTGGATCTACCGGCTGCTGGTAAGACCCATTATAATATATGCGGCGATTGTCTGGTCAAGGAGTTTATAGATAACGAGTAACAGAATTCATCAAACACGACATCCTACAGGACATCAAACACAACATTCTGTCAGACAAAATATCCTTCCTCGGTGAAAACAGTGAAACAAAAAAAAAACTCATTGAAAAAAAAAAATTTATTTCATGCATTATTTTTAATGTTTACATTGTTTACACTATTTACATTACATGTTTTACATTTTTTACATTATTTACCCTACATACTTTAGATACATTACATTGTTTACATTATCTACATTACATACTTTACATAAATAAAAAAAAAAAAAAATTCACATTAGTAAATCATTTTAAAATTTGTAATTTCATGGGAAGCCCAACGCCTCTTGGTCCTTCTATCGCCTTTATTTGCTGAAGTATATAAAATGAATAGCTGAAAACAACTGCCATAACAACTGCGACGTCACATATAACCGGTGCAGTGAAGCCCTGCTCATGCTCACCAGCCGGTGTCTTGTCAGCTCTTATCACAACCGCATATTCATCTTTCGGCATCTAAGGCTGTTTTGAATAGACGGATGAGGCTGTTGTGTTCGTGAAACATAGCTTGAAGATTAACATAGGTTTTTTGTAAATATCTTCGGAGCTACATAATCGATTTAAGAGTTTGATATCTCGTTTTGAAAAACATGACAACGGCTTTCAAAAAAAAATAAAAAAAAGCAATATGAAAATTTGATTTTGCCACGCCCCTCCGCCCAGATACCGAAAATCAAAAATCAGACTTCACAGTGTCACCCGCCTGAATATTCTGAAGATTACCTGAAAATTTCATCAAAATCGGCCCAGCCGTTTTGGAGTCCATACGTTACATACATACACACATCCTGTTTTATATATATAGATAAGTTAGTGGCATACCGTTTTCCAGGCGGAGGTTGAGGTGATTATTTTGTATGCCGGCTTAACATTGACAGAGGTCTTAGGGGCTCGCATATCGCTATTATTTCTAATAGTCATTTATGAAAAATATAAATACATTTTTTATATGAAATTTGAGAAAAAAAAAAAAATATAATTTCGTACATTTTTAAAGATAGTTTAAATTTGAAAGCAATTTAAACAAAGTTGGTGTAATAATTTTAACGTTTTTCGCCGACATTAAACAAATTAAAGTTCAAAGTTTATATTGTGACCCTAAAACAAATTTCAGTTGGTCGCATGCATGTCCTAGGCTACTTTTAAAAATGTAATATTTAATCAGTTTTTTGTTGGAGTATTTTTCAAATGCAATTTTTACCTATAATTAGTTTTTTGTTGGAGTATTTTTCAAATGCAATTTTTACCTATAATTATAAACAAAATCTTTATAGATAAAAAGGTACATTTGTCTACCATCGTATTAGAAATGCCTAAGCTGTTCGAATGTGGTGTGTACACAACTTCAAAAATGGTTAAAAACGCAATTTTTCTCATTTTCAATGGCGGTTTTCTCAAAACTGTGACATGATGAAAAAATTTCGAAAACAGATTTGGAATCTGCGAGACAAAATCTATTAAAAATATATATCGCGGTTCAAAACAAAACGAATTTTTCTAATTTCATGACTGTGTGTATTTTGAATCGTTATCGCGATTAAAGAAAACTTCGATTATTTGCAAACTCTAATCAAGATGTTTCTGTGAATAAAAGTCTCATCAGTTCACTGAAAATTTTCATTACTTTTCTTTCACTAAGATTATCTCTGTGTATGTAGATTACTATGTATGAATGAATATGTCGACTATATTTCTTGTGCATTGTTCATTCATGTATCAATGTTAAATCAAACCAATAAAATTCAAAATATATCTCATTAAATATATCAAAATCCATATTAAAAAAAAAAAATGCAAACACCGCAATGGCATCATCATAAACGTTGTGTATATAATCCGATATCAGTGATTTTAAACATTATACATGATTTCACTGGCAACAAACACATATTTCTTCTTCTTTTCCAGTTACAGTCAAATGACAAAATCATCTGTGATAAATATTGAAAAAATAACGACACCATGATCAGGGTTGCCATTTTAGCTTAATAGAAGCTAGATATAGCACTTTTTTTGTGATTTAGTACCCAAAATTTATAAAAAAGTGCTAAATGCTAGATAGCACTTTTTTAAAATGATATGATTTTCTTTTAACACTTTTTTTGCCAGGAATAACCCAGACAAAAACTGTTGTGTTTTTATAAAATCCTTTCTTTGCAAAATTTCCTTAGTGTTGAACTGAAAGCAATATAAAGGCGGACACGCTTGGATAATATGATGAACTGAATTTTTGTTAAATTACACAAGTTTTTTTTTTGTTATTTATTCAAGTTTCTGCTATGTTAAATTTACATTGATTAACATTAATAAAAATGCACCCGAAGAATTGTAAAAAGAAATGGTAAAATCATGCAACTTGTTATTGGATGAAGTAATCTTACCAATACACAAGAAAGGTGACAACACGCTGCCAGAAAACTATCGTGGTATTTCATTTATGAATTGCCTGCCGAAGATAATGATGGGACTTATCGCCGATCGATTATCATCATGGGCTGACCGGAACAAAATAATAAATGAATACCAAGCTGGATTCCGCAAAAAAATCTAAGCAAATCTCAAATAATGGTATTTAGGAAAGGTGGAAAAATAGCTAGAAATCAAAAATGGATTTTTAATGGAAATACAATCAGTATAACATCGGAGTATTGTTATTTGGGAGTGATATTGACACCGAAGATGGTGTTTACAAAGCATGTTGAAACAATAAATATGTCAGCAAAATACAGTATCAATGTCACTTGGAATAACTTTCTCAGAAAATTTAATATATCTCTCAAATCTAAATGGAAATTATTTCTAGCGGTATGTAGAGCTGTGCAGACATACGGTGCTCAAGTATGGGGCTACTCACATTTTGATATCGTGGACAAGCTATCTACTTACTTTATCAAAAAGATCTTGAGGATGCCAAACTTTACCCCAACATATATCCTTATGATGGAAACAGGATTTGCAAATGGGCATCTATTCACGTTAGACTTGCATCTAAGATACGTAGCCAAAACTCTTTTTGAATATAACGAGGACAGATTACCACATCACCTTTCAATGCAGCTTCTACAGCGCCAAATATTTTGGGTAAATAAATTAAATGTGATAGGTTCAGAATTTGGTATTGCATGGGCACATAATAATTAAAATAAAAGACAATATTATCACAATAAAGTTAATCTACTACAGTCATTAAAAACAAAATACCTTAACAATATAGAAACTCAAGTAAGTCAGACTAGCAGATTTTATAAAAACTTGGACACAAACGCTGGTCAACGGTATATAACAGAAGGCAATACTCAAGAAACAATAACTTGGATATTAAAGGCTAGAAGTGATTTGATAGAGGTAAATGAAAATAGATTTCAAGCTAATGCATCAACTGTATGTTCTCTTTGTAATATGAATGAATCGGAAAATATACAACATTTTCTAGGTAGATGTCAAGCGTTACGAGAATTCAGACTAATGTTTTTCAAAAAGGTTTTACTTCAGGAAAATGAAATAGTGAATATTTTAAACGGATTTATTGTAGATTTGAAATTCATAGTTAATTATGTGAAAACTTGTATTCGATACAGAAAATTTTTATTAGATGAATTTAGTCTTTAATTAAATATCATGTATATCTTGCACGTGTAAATTTGTATATGTCGATTGACGACCATAGGTCAATGTCGTGCTTATTTAATTTTTATTATATTTTTTAAATTTATGCTTAAATTTTTATGTATATTGCTTAAATAATTTTTAAATAAAAATAATATTTAATAAATAAAATTCTTCGAGCTCGAGGTCTAAAAAAAAAAAAAAACAAGCTATGAAAAATTTACATTATTTACATTGAAATTAGGAAAGTAAACTAAGCTTCAAGTATATTTTTCTAATAAAAAAGGAAAATTGTAAAAAAACACTTATAGTAAATTGACATTATACCTGAAATCTCTTTTAAACCAGATTTTAGTGAGAATCTCGTTATGAAACGTAATTTAAACCCAGATTTTCCATACAAATTCATAATTAGATAGTCGGCCAATCTGGTTCAAAATTTGGTTGTAGCGATACAAAATTGTGTTTTGCCACTATATTATGAGCGAAATTTGTGAAAGAAAATGTAAAGAAATAAATAAAAAATATTTAATTTAGTAAAACTAAATTAAACGAGTGTTAAACCCAGTAAAACTGCAATTTTATTGAAAGAAAAATTCAATTTATCATCCAGTTACTTATATTTGTTTCCGACGAAGGCAATTTGTGCAAACAACATTGATAATGGTGACCAGAAGAACAAAAAAAAAATATCGTGCTTCCAAAAAGTCATCACCAATAAAAACAGATTTTTTGTTTAGCCAAATTAACATTGTTTCTTTCAGAATCGCTGCAAATTTTGTCTTCCGCCCGTACATTAATAACTTTTTAGAACATTTTTCTGTTTGAGGTTATTTTATTTGTTTTGTTTACAAAATCCACTTTGTCTTCCAAATTTTATAATGTTAACGAGAGTGAATTGTAACTGGATTTAACTCGATTTTAAACCAGATTTCGTGGAAGTGTAAATTCATTATTAGAATTTAGTTTGACATACACAAATAAATTTGGCAATATTTATTATATATGACAATATAAATGTTACACCTTTTTTTCTGCGTGTATGTAAACCATTTTTGTTTAATTTTTTTTATTTTTATATAAAACTTCGGGTTCGCTAAAGTTTGAAAGGTAAACAAAATAAACAGTTTTTAATAAAAAAAAAATATGTTAGTTTACAAAAATTGTGATCATGTTATGAATTTATCCACATTAGAGTTATATTTGCATAGCAGAATTCTTTTAATTTCTCTTAAAACTTTGAAGATTTACTGATTTTAAGGACCTCAAATATGTTTCTTGTTGTCCTTATTACTTTTGGATTTGCTAATGAGTTTCACCACATCGGCACATCACAGAATTCTTTTAATTTCTGCTATAACTTTGAAGATGCCATAAAAACGGAAAATATGCTCTTAAAATTTAAAAAAAATAAGCTTTTATCTTAAGAGTTCGTATTTTTTAGTGCAGTTGGAGTAAGTTTTGCTAAATTTATTTCAACTGGTGACGAGTGAAAAAATTAATTATGCCGAAATCGGTATAGTTTTAAAACAAAAATTCTAATTTTGCCACATTTGCTTGAATCGCCAAAATCGGTTAACACCAGAAAATATAATAGAACAATTTTTGGAAAATAGTTTTTATTGAAAAAAAATTTCAGCAACTAGAAGCTAAAAGACAAGCGGAAAGAAAAGTTGTTCTAAAAATTTCTAAAATATGCTTAAAAATAAATTTTGTTTTTAATACGGCACACAGGAAGAAACATGATACAGAATATTTCTGGTTGCCCTGGTTGTAGTTAATAAATCGATACAAATTTATGTTCGAAAGTGAACAAATTTATAAGTAAATCTCAAGAAGTAAAGTTTTATATTAAAAAGGGAAATTATAATATTCATTAATATTTAAGCTACACTCTAAAAAATTATTGTGAATTTACTACTATCAAACGTGTACTGTTTTATGTATTATTACGCAATTTCGGTAAATTTAAACACAAGATGTGTAAAACTTTTTTGCGCATATGTACTTTTATATACAATAATACACACTTACATTATTTTTGTGAATTATGTATGTGTTTACAATTAAACACAGTATGCCTAAAAGTAGTTTTATTTTATTAAATAACATTTTTACGCACAAAGTTTGTAAATATACTAACTTTTAATAGTAATAAATATTTTGACATTTTTAAATTGAAAAAAAAAAATAAAAGAAATAAAAAAAAGCTAATAAAAATTTAAAAATTTTAATTTATTGAGAATTTTGTGAATTAATAAAAAAATTAATATGTATTAAATTTGTGTATTTGGGGTAGTGATTAAAAAAACTTCCTAATGTACCAGAAATATTTATACAACCATAAATAGAAACGGAATTTCCAAGTGTTTACAGCCTAATTGTGCAAAAATATTTTCAAAATATAATATATGTACAGAGCTTTAAATAATTAAATTCTTCATTCGATTTATTCAATCGCTGAATTAAATCGTTGTGAATTCAGTCGGCTTCTACTCTATCGATTTAAAAAAAGAGTTAAAATTAAAAAATGTCAAAATTTGAAAAAAATCGCTAAAAATTAAAAAAATTGCGTAAAATTAAAAAAAAAAAATGCAAAACTAAAAATAAACGCTAAAAGTAAAAAAAAAAAAAAAAATAAAAAAATCTCCAATAATGAAAAACGCTCAAATTGGAAAAAGCTTTAATTGAAAAAACGAAAAATATTGACATGAAATGAAAACAGTTTTGGTAATTTTTATTCAATTATGGTGTTTTTTTTTTTTAAATTTTGGAGATTTTTTAATTTTTTCGTTTTTAAATTTTGAAAATTTTACATTGTGGCAATGTTTTCACTTTTAGCAATTATTCTCATTTTTGGCGATGTTTTTTAAATAATGGTGATTTTAAATTTTGGCAAATTTTAGTGAATCTTTTTAAATTTCGGCGATTTTTTCAATTACAGTGATTTTTTTTTTATATATTTTTGACGATTTTTTCAATTTTGGGAATTTTTTTCATTTTAGCGTTTTATTTTTCAATTTTAGCGTTTTTTCAGTTTCGGTGATTTCGGCAATTCCCAAATTGTAAATCGATTGAATTCCCAATTATTGAATTAATGATTGAATTCACAACGATTCCCAATGACTGAATTCAATGATTGATAAAATCGAATGAGCTAAATTGATTGAATTCTCCACTAGTAAATTCTAAAGAATAAATTCTCTGCGATTGCTTAGGAAAGAATTTATTCGATTTAAAAAATCAGATTTGATTTTTAATGAACTCAATCAAAGCAGAATACAATCTTCGAAGCTCTGTATATTTACAACCAATTATATAGAAATATTTATTATTTAATTTATTATTATACAACATATTACTAATAAAACTCTTTCTAAAAACTAATTTTTTGCTTTTTGAAAAATTTTTTGGGCTGTTTTTCTTTCATACCGCAAGGTAAATATACGCATTTTGGGTGGGTTTTTTACGCATATAAAAATTTAGTTTTTCGCATTTTTAGTGGGTTTTTACGCATATAAAAATGTATTTTAACGCATTTTTTCCCATATATTAACACGTAAAGCATGTTTTTTTACGCAGAAATTCAGTAAAATTACGCACATGCATAGTAAATTTACACACTTTTTGCTGCCCACTTACAAGTAATGTGTGTATTTTTTTTTTCATTTACACACATAGAGTAAATTTACGTAACTTATAGTAGGAGTACAGTTTCCTACTATAAGTTCGTAAATTTCAACAGAAATTAATAAGAGTGTATAATTATATTCAAAATATTGCATTTATAGTAATTAAATGTGCTAAAGTCCCAAAACTTATTTAACAAATTGTGAAACAATCTGATGTAGGCGTGTCCCTATCCGGATTTCATTCCTGCCCAAGGAAATCTTCAGGGGACTTTGTTATTCGAATTTCTAGAGATATTTGTTATGTTAAATCACAAACTCAATGAGAATTTCTTGTCCTCGTCTAGGAGCGAGATTCAAAATTTAAAATATCAAAGAAAAAACAAAAACAACAACAAAATATTGTCACAATTGGCTTTGTCATCTTTCAATTAAAATCAATAAAACATAAATTGCCTTTTATAAATATACCACCATTGAGTTTTTTGGGTTTCTTTTTGTGAAAAAAATATCTTATAATTTTTTAACAAAAAGAAACGGGATCTTAATAATCCATTTACAATTCTAAAGTATGAAGTGTTCTATAGAGGCAAAAAAATCACTCAACGTTCAAGGAAAAACGTATTCTAGGGATCAAAATAAGAAACTTTGCCGAAGGAACCATACCTCTAAAACGAATTCTGATGTCCAGACTTTTGACCCGTAGGGTCAAATTTTGAAAAAGCCCACTTTGATATTTCAGAAAGTAGGAGGAATCTCCCCAAGATTATGGGAGATACTTCTTCTCCGGGAGACGCGCTAGCAGATTAATGAATAAATCATCATTCTAGGGGTTAAAATTTAAGTTAAAAGAGGGCCTTTTTAGCCGTGTTTTTTTTTAGCAAAATGTACAAATCTCGGGATAGAGATATCTCAGAAAGTAAGAGGAGTCTTTCCAAGATTAGGGCCTCTATTTCTTCTCCGGAAGAAATAGAGTATAAATATATTCAATTGGGGCACTCTAAATGGGTCAAAGTGGGATTTTTCAAAATTTCACCCTACGGGTCAAAAGTCGGGACATCAAAATTCGTTTAAGAGGTATGGTTCCTTCGGCAAAGATTCTTATTTTGATCCCTAGAATACGATTTTCCTTGAACGTTGAGCGATTTTTAAATCGACCCGCCCTAATAGAGATATATGCAAAAAAAATCTAGCACTTTTTTTCCTCCATCTAGCACTTTCTAGCACACTTTTTTCAACGATCTAGCGCTGTTCAACATTCAAGTAATGGCAACACTGAACATGACCCACTAGTAGGAGAGTGTAGTGTTATTTAAGTCACTTCTAGTAACCAAATATAGTTAAACCAGTAACCAACGTTTGCAAAAAAAAGCTTAAAAAATTTATTTAAAAAAAACCTGAATTATAAAACACATGTGTGAGAACCTCTACTCTCCGCCTATATTTGGTAGATGGAGTTAGACCTGAAACGGCCTTGTGCGCGTTTTGTAGTAGTATAAATAGAAGTTTAGTATACCTGTTACTCTGTCAATATGTGGTTGATGGTTTAGTACGTAGTTATTTAACCCTTAAATGGTAATTTTTTTTTTTTGCAACGGAAAGTTTTTCACAGGTTTATATCACTAGGATGGTCCTTAAAAATAAAATTGGTAAAATTTAAGGTCGCACCCCCAAGAAATATGCTTGCTATTCGCATATTTCTTGGGGAGAAAATAAAAAGTTTTGGGACTATCAAAAGATACAGGGTGGGCCAACTTCGACTGACTGATTTAAAATGCTTATAACTTTTTTTATTTTTACAGTTTTTTAGTTTATTTTTTTTTAATGAAAGTATAACTCATAAATTTTTTTTTTATCTAAGTAGGAAAAATGACAAGCATTAAATTGAGTCCATTTTACTGTTGGCATTTAATTAGTCTTTGCAAGACGTTTTGAGTTTTGTTGCGCAACGTTTCTGACTCCAATTCTCAGCGTTATTAAGAAATAACGGACGTTAACAAATTTCCAACATGGTCCGATATACCGCCGTAGGGACGGTTCGTGTTTCCCCAGCATCATTTTCCAAAAAATATGGACCGTTGACTCTATCAGCCATAATTCCACACCAAAGGGTGTGGTGATAGGGTGTAATTGTCACTGCTCTAGGATCTTGGGTACCACACATTACCCAAAATTGAGCTTCTTATGATGTCTACACTGGGAGCTGTTGCAGTATTAAAATGTTGACGGTATTTTCTTTGTGTTGTAACAATTGAACGTCCTGAAACATAATAACATTACACGTTCTTGCATTAAGTATGATGGCATTATAAAATTTTAATAAAAAAAAAAAATAAAAACTGTGAAAATAAAAAAGTTATAAGCATTTCAAATCAGTCAGTCGACTTTTACGACTTTTTAACTTTTTCTATTTTGTTCGAACCTGAATAATATTTATCAGCCCGATTAAAATTTTTAATACATTTTGTGGTTTATTATCTAATAAGGGGAGTCTCTCCGATGGTTTCTAACTGATGTTAATGAAATTTGGATATGTAATAAAGAAAAAATAAAATAAGGGACACGTATATTTTAGAGGTCCAATTTCACGTTTAAGGGTTAAAGCGTGGGGCCAAAGTTAATACATTTTTGTATGGAAACATGTCTGAAACTAATGAAATTTTGATTGTTTTGAACGCAGAAAAAAAAAAATTTATACCAATATTGCCTAAGTAGTTTATTAGGATTTCCATTTATTTAATGTGTATAAAATATAGGTTAAACAGCTTTACGAATGTCAGATAAAGCTCAGACACTCCCTTGATTAAATTTAATAGGCATTAATATACATATTTTTTAGCTGAATCCAACTAAAATTCTTTAACAAAACGCCAGTTTTAATATCAAGTAAAAAATATTTTTTTTGAATAACAAAAATACTAGACAGTAGACCGATTCACGAAAAAAAATTGCTGTCCACCCCTCAAAATGTACTTTGGTTTGTTTTATGACGATCTCCACATTATTTCGTGTCTATAATTGACTTCACGTGAGCTGGATATTTGTTTCAGTTTTGCAATAAATTTTGTACCTTAGCTAAGGCCAACGTATACAATATTAATATCATATGAAATAATTTTTAAGGCGCGTCCACGGTATGTAACACATGTGAACGCATGTTCAGGCATATCCTTTTTTAGAGATATTCTGGAAAAAAAAGATTTTTTTATTTATAGTAATTAAATGTGCTAAAGTCCCAAAACTTATTTAACAAATTGTGAAAAGCAATCTGATGTAGGCGTGTCCCTATCCGGATTTCATTCCTGCCTAAGGAAATCTTCAGGGGACTTTGTTATTAGAATTTCTAGAGATATTTGTTATGTTAAATCACAAACTCAATGAGAATTTCTTGTCCTCGTCTAGGAGCGAGATTCAAAATTTAAAATATCAAAGAAAAAACAAAAACAACAACAAAAAATTGTCACAATTGGCTTTGTCATCTTCCAAATACTACTCTGTTTTTTTGACAGACCTAGCAATGTAGTGACGTTTATTCAAGTAAATCAACAATAGAAAATCATATGTTTTCAATTAGTGTCAGTTACATTTAAATTTGCACAAGCACCTGCATATTTGTTATTTAAATTTATTTTCATCGGGATAAACATTAATTGCATTTATAGTAATTAAATGTGCTAAAGTCCCAAAACTTATTTAACAAATTGTGAAAAGCAATCTGATGTAGGCGTGTCCCTATCCGGATTTCATTCCTGCCTAAGGAAATCTTCAGGGGACTTTGTTATTAGAATTTCTAGAGATATTTGTTATGTTAAATCACAAACTCAATGAGAATTTCTTGTCCTCGTCTAGGAGCGAGATTCAAAATTTAAAATATCAAAGAAAAAACAAAAACAACAACAAAAAAATTGTCACAATTGGCTTTGTCATCTTCCAAATACTACTCTGTTTTTTTGACAGACCTAGCAATGTAGTGACGTTTATTCAAGTAAATCAACAATAGAAAATCATATGTTTTCTATTAGTGTCAGTTACATTTAAATTTGCACAAGCACCTGCATATTTGTTATTTAAATTTATTTTCATCGGGATAAACATTAATTGCATTTATAGTAATTAAATGTGCTAAAGTCCCAAAACTTATTTAACAAATTGTGAAAAGCAATCTGATGTAGGCGTGTCCCTATCCGGATTTCATTCCTGCCTAAGGATTTTTTTATGTTTGAGTTTGATTTTTAACGTCTTTTTCAGACAATTGCAATTAATACTAGATTTTTTTATGTTTTCTGTACGGAGATTTTAGTCATTTAAATGTCAAATTGACACATTTTAATCCTTAGTCGATTTGAGTAAATACATGTTTCAGCTTTTTTTGGAATTCGCACTAGTTCGCGTTTTAGCAAAAATTCAATATGGTGGCGAAAAGTATGTTTTAATCATAACAATACCGGTATCAGCATTTTTCTTTGTGCAAGTACATCATCTATGTATGGAAATATTTTAGAATTTTGCAAATTTAATACATTTTCATGTTAGAAAGTGTTTTGCAACCGTCAGATAATGACAGGAAGAAGAAGAAGTAAACATTTTTATTGAAAAATTTTACGGACACAAGGTATACACCAGACTGCCGCAGTTTCGTCCCCCTCCTGGGACTCGTCAGTGGTTAATTTATGTGTCAATTGAACAAAGTATTTTATATTGTTAATTTGCTCTATATGAAAAACTTTTTATTTTTTTGGTGTCGTACTGTGATTTGAACTCACTGACTTAGCATCAAGCTATGCATCGTAATCTCACCTCTTAACGAGTTGAGCCACGGTCGACACAGCGATGACTGTGGCTAAAGTGGAGTTTGGTCACACTACATACAAACAAGTATTGTTTTCTTCGGTGCTCTAGACCAAATTTTGAAAAAGTTTTTTAATAAATAAAATCTGCTATTGTATGTTTCTTGTTGATATAAGGATGAAAACATAGCTTAAAAATGTAGCTTAAAAAATCTAATACGCGTTTTATTAGCGGCATAACTTTTTCCGCGAATAAAAAAATGTACTCAGTTTTTTTGTATGTACATATATATTGATCTTAAAGTGTTTAATTTGTAAAACAAAAAACTTTGTGAAATTATGCTGCCAAATTTTTATGCTTTCATCAACTAGAAACTCAGTCGCCTTGCAGACTGGTTTAATTAAAAATTTTTTTTTTTGAAAATTTGGTTTGGGCAGCCCTGGAAATGCATTCAATTTGAAAAATTTTAAATTATTTGCACACAAAAAAAATGTATTATCGTAATTGAACTGATTATAACATAGTTTTACCACCTTATTGCATTTTTGCTAAAACGCAAACTATTGCGAATTTCGAAAAAACCGAAACACGTATTAACTAAAATTGACTAAAGATTAAATATGTCACGAACTATTTTGGAAATCATCATAAAACAAACCAATGTACATTTTTAGGGGTGGACAAAAGACTTTTTTCTCCATACAAAGTGAGTCGGTCTACCAGTTATCGGACATCTTTTGTATATCAGTTAAAGCTTTCTCATTTGGTACATTATTTGTCTGAAAAACCGAAAAATGGGGTAATTTTTAACCCCACCTTTTAACCTCTAAACACGAGATTGGGCCGCTAAAAAAATACGTTTCCCTTACTTTCTTTTTCTTTATCTTATTTCCCAATTTCATTAAGATCTCAGAGAACTCACCGGTAGACTCCCCTTGTAGGTAAAATACCCAAAATCATAAAAATCGACATATATGAAGTATAAATCGAACTACTTTTTTAATAAGACATTATCTTCCTTTTCTTCTTTGTATATCAGGACAGTCCATTTGTCGGCTAACTAACTGTGCCTTTTATCTGAATTGTTTTATTTCAATTTTAGGAACTTACAGTTTTGTGCCGAATGTAAACGGCAAATTTGAAGAACTTTTAAGAAGAAATTGCTCTCAAACACATAACTACTTCAATAACAGCCAACAAATTGCTACGTTGATTAAAAAAATATCCGTTTTACGGCAAAAATGATTATAATTTATACATGAATCAGTTAGTACGTCTTCCGGATAACAAATTGGAAATAAAATCTTTGAAAGGTGATTCATTCTTTTTCCAATATGGCGTTTTCCGTCGAAATTCCTCATTTCAAAGAATTTGCTCCGTTGATTAAAAAATAAAAAAATTTGTGACCGGAATAATCTTCCTGAGAACAAATTGATAATAAAATCTTGGAAAGATGCCTCCTGTATTTTACAATATGGCGTTTTCCATAGAAACTCTCCTTTTCAATAACAGTAAAAAAAAATTAGCATCGTTGATTTAAAAAATAACCACTTTTATGGCCGGAATAATTATAATTTTTACATGAATCAACTAGTATGTCTTCCGCACAACAAATTGGTAATAAAATCTTGGAAAGTGCCTAATACTTTTTCCAATATAGCGTTTTCCGTTTAAATACCCCTTTTCAAAAAAAAAAAAAAAAAAAAAATAATTTCTTCCCCCAAAATAATAATTTTTAATACAAAAATGTAAAAAAGATTACAAAATTAATTAAAAATACTCTCTCCCCAAAACTATTTCCTGGATCCGTGCAAATTGAAAAAGATTTATGAAATCTTTTATAAATATGATGTAGTTTCATAACATTTTATGATATGCATAATAACTGTTATTAAATATTTCATATTTTATGAAAATTTTATAAATTGAATTTAATTTTGAATTGTCATATTTGAGATCATAATCAAATGTTACTATTACAAATAGAAAACACTAATTGTTAATAAATGTTAAGAAAGATGAAAAAAAAAATGTTGTAGGAATCAGCGCTAGAGGGAGTGCCGCACTTTCGACTTAATTTTTATGAATTGTTTCATAACCATTATGAAACGCTTCATAAACGCTTTGTATTACATTCAAAAAACTCTTGTTACAATCAAGAACACATCAAATAATATTTCGTTGGTGATTCAGAATTTCTTATAGTTTTTGAGTTTAAAAATTCTAAATTGCTAATGATATTTTCTAAATAAAAAAAAATATAAAAATTTCAATGAAAAGCAAAACCACACATTACCAAATCATGGGTAAAGTAATGTATCGCCATAGGTCTACATGCATTACTTTACACGTTACTTTACTGATGAATTTTACAGGCGATGAGCCTCAAAGTAACTCTTTACCTTGTAGTGGGTAAAGTAACTGGTTACTTATATGGTTACATGGTAGGAAAAAGTAATGTGTCTATAAATAGATTTTCATAAAAAAAATGCAGAAAAATTTTTTTTACAGATATTTTTTTTAATTAAATAAATAACTTTTTTTTTATTAAATAAATAACTTGGTCATGCTGGGACTCGAACCTGGGGTCTATGGTATTTAACAATTAGTTAGGCGAGAACTCTACCAACTGAGCTATCGATACATACAATGTTTTATTGCTTAACATATAGATGAGTTGTTGTGCTTCGTGTTTTCGTTCGTGATATCAAAAATATACACCTTACCATTACGCTTACAAAAAATCACAAAGTAATGTGTCTATAAATAGATTTTCAAAAATATATATTAATGATTACTTTACGTTTATAATTCATGCATTATGTAATTGATGATCGGTAAGTCATTATTTTATGTTTTGAAGTAATGTAAAATGTAATGAGGTCTCATTACAAGGTAATCCATGAGTGTTCAATTATCGGTAACTCATTACTTCTTGTTGGAAAATAATGATACAGGTAAGGAGTACACATTACTAGGTAATGCATTACTTTATCGCACCCATTACCAAAGTTTTGCTGGGTTTATTTTTAAACAGTGTATGAAACTTTTTTATGAAATGATGAAGGTCTATGAAACATTTGTCATACATTTTTATGAAACTTTTTATCATATTTATGAAAACATTATAAATATGATGAATAATTAATGACAAACGATTTATAAAACAATATCATCAATCTGATGAAACTTTTTTCCTTGAGTGTACCTTTTCCAGTATGCCGTTTTCTGCCTTAATACCCCTTTTCAACAACTGCTCCGTTGCTTGAAAAAATAACGTTTTTATAACATATTGGTAATGAAATCTTGGAAAAGTGCCTCCTAGTTTTTCCAATTGGCCCAAAACTTTGTATTTCTCAGATTTTTTGATATTCGCATTTTGCGACCTCAATTTAAACACTCTCTCAGTGTACTATGGCTTTCGGTTCGTTGAATCGACAACAGACAAGTGCCTGCGGTGGCGATCGAACCCACGACTCTTGCACTGAGAAGCAAGCAAGCTACCAACTATCCCATTGGGGTGCACTGAGAATTTTATTTCTTCACATTTTATGTTAAAAATGATAGGGTTAATGAAAACATTAGAGGGTTAATATAAACACAGAGTATATTGTATTCATACATGACTGGTTAATTATGGCATAAGGTGTCTGTCTGTTTGTCTGACGATCTGTCTGTCATTAATTGTTTTATACGTTTCTTTGGCTTTAATGTTTATGTTTTTTTGTTTTTAACGTTTATGGCTTTAAAGAAACCGTTAACAATGCTACAACTTTTAAAATTGTATAGATTTAATGTCAATAATCATTTCCTTTATTAATACATTTATTAAATTTATTGTTTTTTAAAATGTTTTACATTTCGAGTAGACAAACAAAAAATGGTTAATAGAGGCACACAAAATTAAACCCAGTGTGAAACAATACTTTAATTTGTGCATCTGGTAGCACCACACTGAAAAAATTATTACCCAAAAATTTTCATTTAAAGACTTGTTTAAAACAAAATTTTATTTTAATTTAAAGTTTAATTGATTTAATTATTTTATAATTAAATACTTAAAAAATTTAAATTTCATATATAATTGTATTAACTAAAAACTTTAACAAATTTAAAAATGTTTGTATACATTTTGTTAAACTTATAATTCCCATAATCTTTTTACATAAAGAGTACGGTTAAATAGAATGACTTAATTATAAAAGTCAAATAAATATAACTTAAGGAAAATAGAACATTCTCCTTTTTTATTTTTAGATTATTTTTTAATGAAAACATTAAATTTGAAATTTTGGAATATATAATTATTAAAATGCTTAAAAAATTTTAATACATTTTTGAATGCAATTTCTGCCTATTGGGTATTTAAATACCCAAAAAGGGTTCCATATAAAAAAAAAAAAATTTGCCAATACAATTTCAAGTAAACTTTTTGTGATTTCAAATTCATTTGCAACTAAAAGTTTAATAATTTCTATCAAATTTTTAATTGAAAATGAATTTTTTTTTTTTTTTTTTACGTTGAACCAACACTCAGGGGACTAATGCATTGCATTGTGTTGATATCAGGAAAATAGGTTATGGGGAGGAGGAAAGAGGGAGTAGTGCTTGTGGACATTTGACTTGAATTTTTCTAAATTGTAATTTGTAGGGAAGACCTCCGCAGGGAGACGATTCCACATACGGCTAGTGCGACTGAAAAACGAATTTTTGCTGTAATGCATTGTGCGATTTGCCGGGCTATAGACAACAAACGGATGAGATCTACTTGACAAGCGGGTAGAACGAACAGAGACTCGGTCCTTTGGGATGAGTCGGCTTATCACAGCAGAACACTTCCCATGGTAACATCTATAGAACAAAGTCACACAACCCACACTCATAATAATCTATAGGTAAAATACACGAAAACCGTTGTTCATTTTACGAAAGTTTTGGTTATTTTGACATTACGAAAAAATTTGTAGAATATACAAACCACATTTCGTAAAGTTTTGTAAAAACTTTTTTTAAATAAAAATGTGGTGCATACCTTACGGGTTTATTTTAAAATAAAAAAAAAAAAAATATAATGGTGCCACACCAGAATCGAACTCACGATTTCAGTGACGTACTGCTGTGTTGAAGTAGACCCCTCTACCATTTGCACCAAAGTAGCTGATGCAATACAACAAACTAAAAAGGAACTTAAGTCGAAAATATTATGAAATTTTTATGAAAACTAGAAAAATATGCTACAAATATTTAATAAAAAAGGTAAAATGGCAATTAAATATTTTTATTATGTTTATTGAACTAAATAAAATAATATAATTTTTTTATAAATATATCCAATAATATATTAAAAAACAAAATAAAAAAATAATAAAATAATAATAATAAAAAACTTAAATAACAATTTCAAACTAATTGCATTTTATTATTAAATATTTTATCTTTTTAAATATTTGTTTTATTGAATTTCATACTAAAGCCGGCAAATAAAGTGGAAGTAGTGTTTTCGGGTCCTCTTTAACTTGTTTTAGGATCCTCTTTATTAAACAAAATACAAAATATCCATTTATATCAAAACACAAAAATAGTAATAATGAAATAAAAAATCAAACATAGAAATTTAAAAAAACATTAATAAACAAAAAAAAATATAAAAACTAAAAAAAAAAAACAAAAAAAAATTGTCCTGGCCAGGAGTTGAACTTGCAACCTTCTGATTGCAAATCCGACCTCTAACCACATCAACATCCATATGTAATATTTGTAACATTACAAATTTTTGTACAATGTACTAAAAAAATATTACGAAATCATGTTTGTATTTTTTACGAAATTTGTAAATTTATATAATTTGTTTTATACAAAAGTTTTGTAATATAAACAAAATGTTTGTACATTCTACGAAAAAAAAATTACGAAAAATATATTTGTATTTTTAAGCATGGATTATTATGAGTGCACATTCCGACGATGCTCCAACGAGTCAATAGAGTTCGAAACCCTACTGTCGTTGATAAGCATCAACGCTCTCCGTTGCGCACGATCCAGAAGCCCCAAAATAGACTTTGAAGCACCTGCCCATATATGGGAGTTATATTCCATTTTCGGCCGGATGTAGGTGGTATATATAGTAAGCAGATCAGATGGAGTGAAGCATTTCTTACACCGGTTTAGAAAACCAAGACACTTGAAAGCTTCTTTCGATACTTGAATCATGTTATCTGTTCAACGGACATCACACTGTATTCTCATGCCCAGAACATCAAGAGTATCTGAATCCTCAATAACGATGCCATCCATATACACAGATGACATAGTTGAGTCCACAGACCTATGGGTCAACATACAACATTGGGTCTTACGAGCATTAAAATCGACCCTGTTCGCACGACCCAACTCTGAGATTGTCGAAAGGTCATAATTGAGTGTGTCATTCATAATCTTTTGCCCCCAACCTCCATAAGGCTTGGCCTACGATCGAAGGAAAAAGAATGACAAATGTTGCTGTCATCTGCAAAGGAGTAAATAGGATGGATAGTTCGACCAAGGAGGTCAGTAAGAAAGATGCGAAAAAGAGATGGAGAAAGAACAGAGCCCTGTGGTACCCATGAACATAACTGAAACTCTCGGATGAGACCCCATCTATAACAACACGTATAGTACGATCTCTGAGAAAACTCGAGATAAATCAAGAGAAATCATTATCGACACCAAAGGCAATTAGTTTTGATAACAGTGCGCCGTGCCACACACGATCGAACGCCGCAGAACATATTGCAATTGGTCGGTAATTTTCAGGATTATTAGCAAAAATTAAAAAAAAAAAAAAACATATTTTAAATAAACCGCTGAAATTAAAAAAATAGTCAGCAAAATTAAAAAAATCGCTGAAATTAAAAAAAAAAAGTTAAAAATTAAAAATGTTTTGAAAATATGGACGTTTTAATTTCATTTGTTTTCAATATTCGATTTATTTTAAATTTAGTGGAATTTTTAAAATATAACTGACTATTGAAATTCTGGCTATTTTTAATGTTAATTAAATTTTTAATAGTATATACACTCATAAAATTGACCTGTAAATATAACATCATTAAAATTTGTTAAAAATTACGTTGCAGAAAAAACTGCTAAATTAGCAAATTAATTTTGCTAAATATTAATAAAATTAGAACAGAAAAATTAAACCCGTAACTTTAAGAAATGTTAGTAGCATTCGCGTTGTATTTTATCAATTTAAATTTACTGTGCTAAAATTGGCAAAACTTTTACTAAATATTTCTAGTCTAAAAACAACGAACAAAAACTGTAATATCAACAAAATTCTTGCTATATTTAATCTTCAATTTAGTAGAATGTAAATAACAATACTTTTTGCTAAAATCAACAGAAATTTTTGCTTAAAAATTGTAGATTGATATTTTCAGAATGCCAGATGTTATTAAATAAAAATCTAAAAAAAAATGTTTTTATGACTTTTTTTTCAACTAATAGTTTGAATGTTTTTTTTAAGATTTTAGCAGATTGATTTGTTAATTTCATTTAACTAAAATTTAGCTCAAACATAACATAATATTTGTAGAATCAACAGTTTTTTCGGCAGCGTCATTCTTAACTAATTTTTAGTAGTTTTAGCAAAACATTTTCCTAATTTTATTCTATTAGTGTACTAAATTTTTTTTGAAATTTAAAGCAATATTCAATTAAGCGTTTAATTGAAGTAACAAATATTTTAAATTAAACTGGATTTAAGTTTTTTCTATATAGGCTGGTAGAAAGAGAATAAAACTACTTTAAGAAAATGTTATGTCAAATTTCACCCCTTTCCAGAAGGGTAACTACCGGTTCTGAAAAATTGGGGAAGTGAAAAATATTAAACCATTCTTGGTCCTTAAAAGTCTGAGGTGTCCTCTATTAACCTGTTTAGGGCCACTCACCTGAACTAATTAAATGTATGATGGGCATTTTAACCATTTTATAAAATACCATTACTTGAAATGTTGATTCTTTTCAAGTAAAAATCAAGAGCTTTTCGTGAATATTTCACGAAGAAAGTTTTATTAAAAAAACATGGAGAAATTCTTTTATACCAGTGGTGAATTCATAATTACCAGGTATGATAAATCCAAAAAATATGTATACCATATAAATTCAAAAGTCTTAGATTTGTATGTGTGTGTGTGTCATCGATATTATACAAGGAATTTGGGCGTTAGTGTACTGATAGAAAAAAAATAGTAAACATTTTTGCTAAAACTACTAAAAATTAGTTAAAAATTATGTTGCAGAAAAAACTGCTAAAATTAGCATTTTTTGATCTAAATATTAGTAAGATAAGAAAAGCAAAAATAAATCTGTTGAATCTACGAATTTTTAGTTATATTTAAGCTAAATTTTAGATAACTGAAAGTGCAAATTAATCTGCTAAAATCAGCAAAAAAAAAAAATTGGTAAATATTAGTAGAAAAAAAATCATAAAAAATGTCAAATTTTTAAAGTTTTCTTTTGGATTTTTTTTTAGGCGAATAAAAATCTGAAATCCGCAATCTACAAGTTTTTGCTAATTTTAGCAGAGTTAGTTGCTATTTTCAATTAACTAAAATTCAACTTGAATATAACTAAAATTTAGAAAAATTAACAGTTTTATTTTTGCTGTTCTTATTTTATTAATATTTAGCAAAAAAATTCTGTTAATTTTAGCAGTTTCTTCTGCTACGTCATTTTTAACTAATTTTTAGTAGATTTTTCTGCTATTTTTACAGGTATTTTTATTTGTGTTTTATTTGTATTATTAATAATCATATAATTACAAATTATATCGTATTGCCCTAACCGAGCACTAGCTACTATGGCTTTGTAGCAAAAACAGACCAGTGCCTCTGGTGGGAATCGAACTCGCGACCCTCGCACTGATAAGCCATCACGCTACCAACAATCCTACCGGAGCGCACTTTTTACAGGTATATTTCTATGGGTGTGGTTAAATTTTTAATTGATACGATTACAAGTTTAATTGGTACTTATTCAATTAATTTTTATTTGTATTTACTAATATTTTAATTGAAACTCAATTTTAGTTTTTTTCTGTGCTGTTAAAGTACTTTGCCTGAGATTTCTCTTAGACTTAAAGAAAAAGAAAAACTCAAAATTCTGAGAAAAATTATCAGGTCGTATAAGACACTTTGCATACAAAAATGTGGTTAATTATGAAAAAATTTCATAATTTATTTTACGAACGGGATCCCGGGAAATTTGAAAAAATTCCCGCTTTAGCGGGAAATGAAAAAGTACGTACGGGATTTTGGATTCCCTACTTGTAGAATGTAATTTTTCTAATATCAAAGTAGATAGTGGTATTAACAATAGTGTTATCTTTATAATTTAAAAGATTTTAAGTAATAAAATTAAAACTCAAGTACATTATTTACCCTAAATCATGATAAAAGTACCAACTAACATATTCCCCTTTTCCTCTTTCGTTAAAAAGTTAATATCTTATTTACATTCTTTTTGATCGACTCTTTCTCCCTTTTTAACTTGGTCGTTTTAATTTTTATTTCGTAGACCTTTCCAATCACTACATGTGATTCACATTCATTTCTTCATGCTTGAATACGTGATTGTGTTGATAAATATTCTGTATGTAGGGTAGAATGGGGAGCCTTCGTCTACACATTGTTTGTATAGGAATATTGTTAAAATCTGTAAATTATGCTTCTCTTGTTAACAAAAAATTTTGTGGTAACGATTTTTAAAATTCAAATTTGTGCAATAGGGGGGCAATATGAGAAACATTTTGTGATCTATCTCCGTAAAAGTAATCGCAAACAAATTTAATCATTTTTTCATAGAATCTATGCCATTAAATAAAAGGTTTCTGGTCTAACTTTACGTTTTACAAAATATAATTAATTACCTTTTTCCCTTTTTACAAATGCTCCCCTGTCTACCCTATTACTGTCACCACCTTTTTTCCATATATACATATAAGCTATTTCAAAAATGTTCGACACTTATTGAAACTGTCTTTAGATCATGGTGGGCAGGCAATGCCGCTAAAATACAGTTCTCGATTAAAAACCCTTTCAACTGACTATAAAATTAACCCTAAAATATCGTTGCTGAAATAATTGGAAAGCCATTACCCTTAAAATACCGTTACCGATTTTATTTTTATTAATTTAAGTCATTTTGTTAACTTTACTTGCCCGTTATATATCGTTTCGCTATAAAGTAGTTAAAAAAAATATCAATAATTTTTCGGTTATTACACCTCCCAGTGTTATTAAAAATGGTTCCAAATGGAAGAAATGTTTTATTTTTGGAAAACGTTGACATTTTGGATAAAAGTGTGTTATTATTAAAAATTCCCAAAATTCGAAGTTACGAAAAAATTTATTTTTTATTTCATTTATTCATTAATAAACTCAAAATTATTCAGATATGCAGTTTAGACTTCATCGGATATTAATAACCAACTTTAGCCTGAATTTAATTAAAATAATTTAAAATATTCCTAATTTGAAGATGTCGATTGCTATATTTATAATATTGAGGGCTTATATTCAATATCCTCTATCTTAAAAAACGAACATTACATTAGAGCATAAAAACTGTTTATTTCGCTTATACAATTTATTTTTAGAATTTTGCATTATTGGCAATTTTGTGGAATATAGAGTCTTGTTCATTGAAAAAAATTTATGTGTAAACAAAATTTTTATGAGATAGAAGGTTTTGTAAAGTAATAAAAAAAGCAATGAAGTGAATTAATTTATGATTTCCGTCAGTTTTTTAATTTTTTTATTGAAATTAACGGCTAAAGTGTGATTGTTTAAGAGCTTTCGGATTTGATTAAAAAAAACACATAAAATTTAGAGAAATGAATGAAATCTTTATTTGAGTCAAAAGAACGATCTATATAATTCAATGTTTATAAATGATTTCATGTAAATGTTGACTTCGGCTACGCCTCAAATGGTTCATACGCTGGGTTCAATTTTGGCATAATCTCTCCAACATATCGGCCGGTATCTCACGAATAAATTCGTCAATATTGGCTTCCAGTGCGTCAACCGTTGAGCTAGACATGAGCCGTAACATAACCCCACAAAAAATAGTCTAAAGGCGTTAAACCGCACGATCTAGGCTGCCAATTGACCGGCAGAGTGTTCACCGAACTAGCCTTTCAATTGGGCCATTGTTTCGCGTGCTGTGTGGCATGTGGCACCGTCTTGTTGAAACGACTCGTTACCCAAGTCCAGCTCTTCCAGTAACATTCCTGCCTTCGTCGTCTTTGAAAAAGTACGGCCCAATGATGAAACCGGCCCATAATCCACACCAAACGGTGCATTTTTCAGGATGCATTAGCAGTTCTTGCAATGCTTCTGGCTGCTCTTCACACCAAATACGGTTTTACACCCAAATCCTTCTGCAAAATTTTCCAAGTAGTGGAGTAAAAGATGCCCAATTGCTGCGAACGGTGCCGAATCGATAATTTACGGTCATCACGAACACTGGCTGATACAGCTGCGATATTTGCCTCTGTCCGCATTTGATGTACATTTGGTGCGAAATTTAGTCACAAGATTCCGATAGTCGCTTCAGAAGGTCCCAAACTGACCATAAATTGGAAGAAGTGCACGATGCATTTTCTGAATGAATTTTGATAATAAAATTCAATAATCTGCAAGCGTTGCTCGTTTGTAAGTCGATTCATGGCTAAATTATAGACCAAACTGAACATGTTTAACAATAACATGTTACACGAAAACAGCTGAGGTGCCAAAAACAGTGTTGCCAAAAAGAAAGTTGCTAAAAAAATCAACCTTTATATGACCAAAAATTTATGTGAGTGCATTTTTATATAATATATATATATATTTTAATATTTTAATATATTTTATAATATATATTTTAAAATGTTAAAAATACAATGACATGTATAAATTGCTGTTACTTTAATCAAAAACTGTAATTTTAATATTTTTAGTTTGCTTTAAACTTAAAACCTCCATAATTTTAGTGTCGTTAAAGATCTTTATCCATAAATGATTAACCCTTCATCCCAGCTTAAACATCGGCTAACACACACTCACAAGTTTATTTATATCATACAAACGAAAATTTGGAAAATATTAGCCTCAGTGTCGAAAATGTTTGAAATTCCTCATATATATTTTCTTTAATTAATGTTCTCTCAGCTCTTCAGGTAGTCATACAAATTTTCACTAGGCATAGTTAATAGAATCATTAGTTAATGCTGGGTTGGGCCCCTTTTGTGGTGGTCTAACAGTTGGTGCTGATTGCCCCAACCCTAAATCTGAAAACACAAAATGTTAAGGTTTTGTTTACTGCTTTTAGTGTTCATTTAATAGAACTTTATATGACCTACTTTAAAGATTTTCGACACCTGCTGAAACTGACTTTAGATGCCTCTTATTTCTTAAGGTTTTATGAATTGAGCTGAACAGTGGTCAGGATCTGGTTGACTATACTTAAAAGCTATGAGGTGCAAAGATTCACGTTGAAACGTCTTAATCAAAAGAATTAAATTTATAAGTCGAAAAATTAAAAAAAAAAATAATTAAATTAAATACTTTTTTATTCAATGAAAATGAAAATTATTCAAGTTCGAGGCCATAAAAACAAGTTTTCAATTTATATTTGGATCAATGGTGATAATCTTTAACTTCGAGCTCATATATTAGTTCTCATTTAGTGAGAAAACTAGTTTATATGAATGCTTGATGTTTTGCATGGGATTGTTATTTCTTTCAAAACGTGTGATGATGATGGGAACCTAGAAAATTCCCGAAATAGATTTATTAACACATTCCTGAAAGTGGTCAATTAGTAAATTTGAAAACAAAAACTAAATTTTTTGTTTTTCCGAGACATTTGTAGGTAAATTTACAAGATATGCTTCCACCAATATTAACATAATTATGCCCAATTGAAAATTAGTTTTGTCTACTTTGCTAGTGCAAAAATAAAAAAATTTAGGATAATTTTTAAAAATTTTTTAGAATGTAGAAAAAAACTCCATTTTTAGTAAAAATCAAGTCCCAATATCTCGAAAACCGCTGGTACGATTTAATTATTTTTAAATATTTGTGCTTAGCATGACAAAATTAGTTAAAAATAATGTGTCGCCAGACATATTTTTATTAGAGCAGAAAAACTTTCAACTATCGAAAACTTTGTACGCGGTGCGCCACGGATTAATGCTTTCTGCTTTTTCTCAAATTCGCATAGTCTAACCTAGTAGTTCTACAATAATCGCAACAATAATTGATAAAAAATCGAAAGTTCAAAAAAAAGCACTTGTTTGTTTTTAAAATTTCTGGCAAGACTGTATGCGCATCGAAAAAAATTACGCAAAAAACATGTAAAATACAACCTCGCTCTGCTTTACATAGGGTGAGTTACAAAGAGTAATATATAAAGTCAATCAAAAAGCTAATCAAACGCTGCACGGTGTAAGATTTGACCAAACTAGCTGGACAAATATGAAAATGTACTTCTTATTGAGTAGTAAAATGTAAAAAGTTTAAAAACATTTTCAACAGTAACAAAATAACGGTTCTCTAAATTTGAATATTTTTAGTGAAATAAAAATAACAATGCACTCACAGAAATAAATCTGTAAAAAATTCGCTTAAAAAGCTACTAAAAATTTGTTAAAAATTATGTTGCAGAAAAAACTGTTAAAATTAGCAGCTTTTTTGTTTTTTTTTTTTGCTAAATATTAATAAAATAAGAACAGCAAAAATAAAACTGTTAACTGTACAAAATTTTAGTTATATTCTTGTTGAATTTTATTTCATTGAAAATAGCAATTTACTTTGCTAAAATTAGCAAAAACTTTTACTAAATATTTGCAGGCAGCAAACAGCTATTCTTATCTTACTAATATTTCGTAAAAACATTTGCTAATTTTAGCATTTTTTTCTGCAACTTACTTTTTAACTAATTTTTAGTAGTTTTAGCAAAAAATGTTACTAAATTTTTTCTATCAGTATAACAGTAACTTAAAGTTTTCCATCATTAAAAGCGTGAACATTTACTGCAACCGTCTTTTTAAGCAATTTTATTTTATTTAAAAGTTCAGATTCCTCTCTCTTTTTATCGCATAAATAGGTTTCTAAAACATGAAAAGTATTTTTAGTGGTAGTTAATTTAAGAAATAACTTTTTCGTGAAATCTCAAAAGTAAAAAATAAGTTCTCTAATAAATAAGTTTTAGGGAACATCACGGATCAGCACCAAATTTGTTTTAGAGAAACAATCAAAGTATGTAAATGTTTTAAGGGAAAACTTGCCGATTTTATAAAAGAAATACAACGAAATTTGTGAAATATGGCTAACAACACCCGAAAATAAAAGACTTTTCCTTATGAAGTTGTAACTTAAACAAATTAATAATTTGTTTTAAAATAAATCCCTGATTTGATGATCAACAAAGTTGATGGACATAAAGGGTCCGCCATCTAACGTTTTTTTTTTTCAACTAGTGCTTATTTCGTGAATGGTAACACTTAGCTCATGTCTGATTTGACAGATACTTAGTTTTATCCTTCCGCTGAACGAATATGGTCCGTATGTTCGTTATCTTGTGAAAAAAGTGAAAGAAACTGGCATCCTCATCGACAAACCAAGGCATGAAAAGCCAAAAACAGTGCGTACACCCGAGAATATTGCTGCTGTGGCAGAAAGTGTGCGAGAAGCGCCATCAACATCAATTCACCGTCGTTCTCAACAATTGAACATTTCGGAGACATCATTGAGACGAATTTTGCATAAAGACCTTGGTATGACGCCATACAAAGTCCAATTGTTTCAGGAGTTCAAAAAAAAAAGTTATTTGGCGGACCCTATATATTGGAGAAAATATTGCTATAAATATTGTTTAAAAATTTAAAAAACTAGTGTTTTATTTATTTTTAACAAAATTTTCATATAACAAGGATAATGTACTAACTACCGATGAACTATATTCACCCTTCAACAACACACCAGGTCAACAAACCCTAATTTTAACCCGTTGTGATCCCAATCATAAATTTTTTTTTGTGGTTTATAGGAAATATTGATCAATCTGCAAAATAAAAAAAAACACAAATATTGATCAATCTGCAAAATAAAAAGCACAATTTCAGCAAAAAATTAGCTGAAAAATAGTATACTTGATTTACAAGATGTTTTCAAAGAACAAATTTTATACAAATTTTATTTGTAGTACAGATTTTAATAAAAAGATATAAAATTCAACGGCTTATTTTTTTTAAATTAAACAGCTTGTTTTTATATTTAAACGGTTGATTTTACTGTTTTCGAGCTATTTTAAGAGCTTAAAACATTGGTTTAAGAGCTGTTTTTGGTTGCCCTAGTTATATGTAATTATTATGGCAGGGAATTCCATGCAAATTAATTTTTTTTTTTGATAATCTAAAACTGTTATAAAATAAATATTTATCCGAATCATCAAAGTTAAAACAAATTGGCATCGATTTGTAGTTGCATGTTGTGGCAAAAGTGTATGTTTTCTCATATCGTAATCTTTTATGCATATTTTATTCTTTTTAACGCATATTTAGTCCTTTTTAGTGTATATTTGTGCATATATTCCATTTATTTTACGTTTTGTCTTTTTTTTCATTTGTTAAAATTACAAAATTTGAATAGATTTTATATTTTGACTCACGCAAAATCATTTGAACGTTTTAAAATCTTGTTAAACCAAAGAAAAGAGTAAGATTAAGTTCGTATTGAAATAATAGATGACAAATTTTCTATATTTTGTATAATTTTGTATAATTTTCTATATTTTTTATGTTTTAAGGCTTCGTTTTTTATGAGCGCCTATTTCCTTTTTTAGTTGCATGAAATTCCTTGCGCTTATTAATTGTATAAAATTCTATATATTTATATATAGTCACTAGGGCAGTTAGATTTGTAGGGAGGCAAAAAAATCGCTTAACGTACAAGAAAAATCGTATTCTAGGGATCAAAATAAGAAACTTTGCCAAAGGAACCATACCTCTAAAACGAATTCTGATGTCCCGAATTTTGACCCATAGGGTCAAATATTGAAAAATCCCACTTTGACCAATTTAGAGTGCCCCAATCGAATCCAACCCAATCGAATAAAATTTATACATTCATCTAAAAACACGGCTAAAAAGGCCCTCTTTCAAATTAAATTTTAACCCTTTAACGGTCACCTAGAATGATGATTTATGCATTAATCTGCTAGCGCGTCTCCCGGAGAAGAAGTAGCTCCCATAATCTTGGAGAGATTCCTCCTCCTTTCTGAAATATCAAAGTGGGCTTTTTCAAATTAATTAAAGCTTTACAAATCTCACAAAAAATAAGCTTTAAAATGAGATATAAATTTTTGAAATCGTACTACGCATTCAATAATTTGAACAGTGTATTCCTCATATATGAAAAAAAATGCAGACTGTAAGCAGCTTTTAAACTGGAACAACGAATTTTTATTAAAATAAAGAATAATGTTTTGTTATGCTAATTAGGAGAATACATATACAAAGTTTCATGCAAATCAAACGAAATGGAGTTGATGACTTTCAACGGTACTTTTGGAACAAATCAAGTATTTTAAACCTTCCAATGCATATTTAAGTTTTTACACGAATTTTTTAAGCATATTAATGGTTTTTAGTTTGTCCTTAATTATTCAAAGCTTTTAACGTTTTGAGACAATGTTGAAATTTTTACGATTTTCGTGATCTCTGACCTTATAATGGTTATGTAAAAATAATTGGCTGACTTTTCGGACAGCGAAAATAATTACCATTTGACGACAACACAGTTTAAGTAACAAAAAATTAGCTCTATAGAACTCCACTGTGCCTCTCATTTCGCTTGTAAAAAATGTAAAAAAATTTTAATTTTGCTCTTTAAAAAAGAATATTTTATTTTTTCAATTTTAAGGAATACTGACGGGTAAGTGCCCAAACCCTCCCTTACAAATCACCTTTGGACATATTTACTCTATATTTTACCTCGACAATTATAAGTGCCAAAAACTCTTGCGCAAGCATACTTGTCAAAGGGGTTAAACAAGAATCGTATTATAAGTAAATTTTTCAAATTATATGGTATATTGGCGTTGCAGTTGTCCAATTTTTTTTAACAAAAGGTGAATCTTGGTCCAATAATGTACGTATTCTACCAAATTAAAAGCTCTAGCTTTATTATTTTTCTAAGATGTATAATTTTGTCTTCCTAAAATGGTGGTTTTGTCTCCCTACACTATGCGCCGCATTCATGATATTTCTTTCAATAATAACGTTTTATAATAAAATCCATTTGCCCATAGTTTTAAAAGATACAAGACCTGAAAAATTTAGCTCTAAAAATGTAGTCAACTTTGTCATCTCTTAACTCAACCTGTAAAAAGCAGGTTGACCATGTATTTCTCGATGCGAAAACTTCCCGCATTATTGTAGTTACAGAAACGAGACACAGGATATTATCGATGAATTGTTAGTACACATTTGAATTTGAAAATTATTTTAAACATTTCCGTTACTATTTCCATTACTAATATGCACTCAGGGAAAAAGCTTCATCATATTTTTGAAAAACTTCAGAAATATAAATAAAGAAAAACTTCATTGATTTTCATACAATAAGCAAACAGATGACAGGCTTCCCAGCAAAACTTTGGTAATGGGTGCGATAAAGTAATGCATTACCTTGTAATGTGTACTCCTTACCCGTATCATTACTTTCCAACAAGAAGTAATGAGTTACCGATAATTGGACACTCATGGATTACCTTGTAATGAGACCTCATTACATTTTACATTACTTCAAAACATAAAATAATGACTTACCGATCATCTATTACATAATGTATGAATTATAAACGTAAAGTAATTATCAATATATATTTTTGAAAATCTATTTATAGACACATTACTTTGTAATTTTTTGTAAGCATAATGGTAAGGTGTATATTTTTGATATCACGAACGAAAACACGAAGCACAACAACTCATCTACATGTTAAGCAATAAAATATTGTATGTATCGATAGCTCAGTTGGTAGAGTTCTCGCCTAACTAATTGTTAAATACCAGAGACCCCAGGTTCGAATCCCAGCATGACCAAGTTATTTATTTAATAAAAAAAAAGTTATTTATTTAATTAAAAAAAAATATCTGTAAAAAAAAATTTTTATGCATTTTTTTTATGAAAATCTATTTATAGACACATTACTTCTTCCCACCATGTAACCATATAAGTAACCAGTTACTTTACCCACTACAAGGTAATGAGTTACCTTGAGGCTCATCGCCTGTAAAATTCATCAATGAAGTAACGTGTAAAGTAATGCATGAGGCCCTATGGCGATACATTACTTTACCCATGATTTGGTAATGTGTGGTTTTGCTGGGTTCTTCATATTTATGAAATTTTTCATAAATATGATGATGGAGTTTCATAAATTTTTATGAACTTTTTCAGTTGAGTAAACATACAATATTAAAATTGTTTTCCTCAGAAAAGTACGTTGGCATGTCAAATGATGAAACGACCAGCTCAGACGGTCAAGGGCATTGTTCTGTACCCCGGTGAAAAAGTTATAATGTTTCTAAGAGTGAGAAGAATATATAGCATCCTGTGTTTTTGTCTTCTATTGAAAATATAGTTTTTTTTTTTTTTTTTTTTTATTAATTAATAATCATATAATTACAAATTATATCCTATTACCCTAACCGAGCACTAGCTACTATGGCCTTCGGCGCGTTGTAGCGAAAATAGACCAGCGCCTCTGGTGGGAATCGAACCCACGACCCCCGCACTGATAAGCCAGCACGCTACCAACTAGCCTACCGGGGCGCACAGAATATATAGATATTTCAGGTAAAAACTAACAATAAAATTAAATTCTAAATTTGCTCGAAATAGAACGATGTAATGTTTATCATTTCAGGTTCTGATTTATTTGCATACAAACAATTCTATTTTAAATTATGAACACCTCAAGTAATATTCAATTGATGTTTCAGAATTTTAAATAATTGAGTTTTTAAAAAATTTAATTGTAAATAAAAGTTTCCTTATTTCGAATGAAAAATAAAAACTTGTGGTTTCTAAATTTCACTATTTTTTCCAGAAACGCAAAAATATATTTTAACAAAGTTTATGATACTTTGACTTTCTATAACTTTTCATAGTTGGTTAACACAGCAACACTCAGACCAAAATGAAAATTTTAAAAAAGCGAGTCCATTAAAGACATGTTTTTACCGGGGCCGGATGGCATACCAGCACTGGTACTGAAACAGTGCTCTTCGACGGTAGCTCGTCTATTGGCTAACCTGTTCAGCTCTTCATACCTGCAGGTATCTTCCCTTCGTGCTGGAAGGTTGCCAATGTTCAATCAATCCCCAAAAAGGGTACGGCTAATAATCCTGAAAATTACTGCCCAATTGCAATATGTTGTGCGCTCTCGAAGGTGATGGAGAGCATGGTCAACTACCATCTTGTAAATTATCTGGAGGCCAACTCACTCAATAGTGATCGACAGTATGGCTTTCGTAGATCTCGTTCTACGGGCGATCTGTTAGCGTTCCTTTCGGAATGTTGGAGTCGGTCCATACACATGTTTGGTGAGAACAAGGTGGTTGCTCTAGATATTTCCAAGGCGTTCGATCGTGTGTGGCACGGCGCACTGTTAGCAAAGCTAGTTGTCTTTGGTGTCGGTAATGATTTCTCTCTATTTATCTCGAGTTTTCTTAGAGATCGTACTATACGCGTTGTTACAGATGGGGTCTCATCCGACGAGTTTCAGTTACGTTCAGGGGTACCACAGGGCTCTATTCTTTCTCCATCTCTTTTTTCATATTTCTTAATGACCTCCTGGGTCGAACTATCAATTTACTCCTTTGTAGATGACACCAACATTTGTCACTCTTTTTCCTTCGATCGTAGGCCAAGCCTTGAGGAGGTTGGGGGCAAAAGACAGATTATGAATGACACTCTCAAGTATGACCTTTCGACAATCTCTAAGTGGGGTCGTGCGAACAGGGTCGATTTTAATGCTCGTAAGACCCAATGTTGTATGTTGACCCATAGGTCTGTGGACTCAACTATGTCATCTGTGTATATGGATGGGATCGTTATTGAGGATTCAAATACTCTTGATGTTCTGGGCATGAGAATACAGTGTGATGTCCGTTGGACAGATCACATGATTCAAGTATCGAAAGAAGCTTTCAAGTGTCTTGGTCTAAATCAGTGTAGGAAAGACTTCACTCCATCTGATCTCCTTAATATATATACCTCCTACATCCGGCCGAAGATGGAATATAACTCCCATATATGGGCAGGTGCTTCAAAGTCTATTTTGGGGCATCTGAATCGTGTGCAACGGAGAGCTGAGATAAGTCGACTCCGGGGAGCGGGTCTTTATTCGTAC
Source organism: Delia radicum (assembly GCA_021234595.1). Taxonomy (NCBI): domain Eukaryota; kingdom Metazoa; phylum Arthropoda; class Insecta; order Diptera; family Anthomyiidae; genus Delia; species Delia radicum. The sequence continues at coordinate 130,530,420 of CM037853.1, forward strand.
TACCCGCTTGTCAAGTAGATCTCATCCGTTTGTTGTCTAGAGCCCGGGAAATCGCTCAACGCATTATAGAGAAAATTCGTTTTTCAGTCCCTGCAAATTACAATTTAGAAAAATTTAAGTCAAATGTCTACAAACACTACTCCCTCTTTCCTCCTCCCCATAACCTATTTTTCTGACATCAACACAATGCAATGCATTAGTAGGGGGCAGCCCCTGAGTGTTGGTTCAACGTAAAAACAAAAAAAAAAAAAAGGAAACGATTTTCTTTATCTGTTTTACCTGTTTGATTTTGAAATATCTTGAACCACAGAAACGACGATTTATAACGCTATTTTGTTGATTAAACAAATTTTAATCTGAATTCAGAAGATTGGAATCGTAGTTTTAAAACTTTCATATCGACATTGATGTGGGCGTGGTAGGCAACTACCGTTATAATGAAATAATTGATAACAAACGATTTGTAAAACAATTTCATTAATATGATTAAACTTTTTCCCAAGTGTACTCTAAAGTACGTTCCCCTTCATAAATTCAACATCTTTGATAATAAATTTTTATATTGTTGTAATATCATACAGGGCTGTAGACATGGGGAGGGGGAGGAGCCAAATGATTTCACAAATTAAAAAAAAAAAAATACTTATTGAAAACATACATATTTTTAAACATGATTATAATTTGTTTATATAGAAAAATGTACACAGAATTTATAGGTAGATATTTTTTTTTTTTTTGATTAAAAAGTTTTCTTATCCGTTTTAAATTTGTTTAATACAAAAAAACTTTAAACCGTTTCTTTAGCAAGAAAACACTCTATTTTGTGTTGTTTGTAATGACAAAAATAATGGAAAGTTAAAAATTTTCATTTGTAATGTGGAAAAAAATATGGAATTTTTCTGCCGCTTGGCGGATAAAGACGCTGATTTTTAGTGCTTTTTTATGCCGAACAAAATTAGCAGAATATACTTTAAATCTTGCATTACCACTCAATTTTTGAATATAAAATAAAAAAAAACTATTATTTCAAACGCTTTTAAGCATGAGAGCCAATGAGAGTGGTCTAAAATGTTATTAGGATATTAATTTGGTCGAAAACATTGTAAATTTGTATCCTTACACACGTTATACAAAATTATTTTCAACTGATTGCCGGTTATTTTAAATGGGTCGCGATATATCGAATAATTTAATAACATTAATTTCGGATTGCATTTATATTGTATTTTGTGTGCCAGAAGTAAACAAATTTTAAATATTATGTAAAAAGCATAACTTTACTATTTATAACGAGCTTTCAACCTTCGTATATTTAGCAAATCAAACATATTAGCTAATTGTCAATTTTGCTCCATTCTTGACTTCTTAGCAATCAAACACGTGGCTAGGGTCTTTTCCTAACAAGCATCATGACATTATTAGCTATGAAGACCAAAAATGTTCTATTTATATAAAAAAAAATTAGTTTTTACTCTGGCTTAAGTAATATTGTTGTTCAGTTTAATAGTTTTTTATTTTTATATACGAGGGCGGATCTATAAGTCCGTGACTTTTTAAATGAAACACAAAAATGAAACAGCAAAAAACTGTCGAAACGTCGAAAAAATATGTATTAAATGGTTTTTTAATTACATTGGAAATTATAGGCCCTAATAGCTTAAAGAAAACACTGAAAAAATTTAATCAATTGGCCAAGAACATCTGGAAAAGGAAACACAGTTTTTTTTTTTTGCAAAAAAAAAAATTATTTTTCAACATAATCTGCTTTTAGCTCAATACACTTAGTCCGACGTTTCTCCAATTTTTCTATCCCTTCAAAAAATAAGGATTTTTCGAGGTCCATTGGGGCATTTCTTGGCCATATGGGGTCGTTTTTTGTTTAAATCCTTGTTAAATCGGTCCAATAAGTTGGCATAATATTCGCCGTTTATTGTTTTCCCTTTTGAAGGTAATCGATGTGGATTATCCCGCGTGCATCTCAAAAAACTGTTTTTTTACGTTTATTATCAATTGAGAGCAAACGCGGCACCCATCTTGCAGACGGTTTTCTTAAACCCAACTGATCATTTAAAATCGAAACCACACTGTCATATGAAATGCCTATGGCATCAACAATCTTTTTACTCTTTAATCGACCAACACCATATCGTGGATTTTTTTCGACATTTTCGGGTGTATTGACATTTGTACTTGTGCGACCACAATGAAAGTCGCACAAGTATGTTTTGAACAGCTGTTAAACGCAAAGTAAATGACGGAACTTGCTCAAAATTTGACAGTAGTATATCAACAAGTGGTACTTGATATGATCAGTGTTGCATTTCATATAACTACTACGGAAGTTCGAAAAGTCACGGACTTATTGATCCGTACATCGAGATTATTTTAATGTTATTTTTAATTTATAACGAGCTTTCAACCTCCGTATATTTACAAAAATAAAGAAATCAGGTTGATACTAGTATTTCAATCTGGCTAAAGATCTCATCAGAATTCGAAGCTTTAGAAAAGCTACAGGCTCCAGAAGAGGCAGAGCTTTAAAAAAAACCTATTAAAACAATTACTTTAACTTTATAATTTTTCTCCGGATCGCAATAAATCTAAAGAAATTTTCACTTAGTTTTTTGATGCAAAAAGTTTCTAAAAAATTATTATATAACAAAGTTAACATTTCCAAACGTACCCTAATAACCAGGGCAACCAGAAATATGCTGTATCGTGTTTTTCCTGTGTGTCGTATTGAAAAATGGATAAGACATTTCTCCTTTTCAGAACAATTGACTAATTCTGTCATCGATTTGTTACGGCATATTTTTGCCTATTTTGTCTTAATATCATATTTTAGCATAATTTGATATAAAGGGCATATTTTTAATAAAAAGTATTTTGTGTAGTATATATTTTTGTACTTTTTAGAACAAAAGCATGTTTTAGGGCATATGTTTCCTATTTTTACATTTTTCGTTATAGCGGATTTGGATTTTTTTTTAAATTAAAAAATTTCCAAAAATTCTGAGGTTTGCAAAAACCGATTTTGAAAAAAAGTTGTAGCCATTATTACTAATTTCAGTTTCCTGTTTTAGGACTGTAGCGATTTAGATATAACAAATCTTTTATATCCTCCTTTTGTTAGCAATTGAAATAAATTTCACGAAAGTCACTCCAACTGTACTAAAAATAAAAAATAAGCTTTAAGGCCTCATTAGTTGTTACTTTCTGTTGCCGTTCTGTGTCGTTCTGTTCTGTAGGTAATATTTTGTAATTACTTTTTCTGTGAAAGGAATCAGCTGTTTTAAAAAGTAAAAGAAACTCCAACCAAAAACATTCAAATCAGGGATGATAAATGCGATTTTAAAATAGTACCAACCTGCATATAAAATAGTACTTTTTCGGCAACACAAGTATAAAAAAAAAATTAAATATAAATTAACAAACAAATCTTTGTACCCTCCAAAATGAACAATTACAAATGAAACAACAAAAATATATTAAAAAAATATATGTTAAGAGGTGAAAACATAATTTTGAGGTGAAAAACTTTTTTGGATGTAAAAAAATATATTGTGTTGTGAAAAACATTTTTGAAAAAATTTTTTTGCGGAGAAAAAAGAATTTGCGGTGAATTTTAAATATAATTCGCCTCTTAGCGTCTGGTGGAAAAATATGACGTTATATTTTATACACCAGACACTACAATGAATTCTAATAATATACAGTGCATTATACACCAATTTGTATGGAAAATTTAGAGGTACTTTTACATTGCCACTCATTACTTTTGAACCGCTGGACCGATTTTGCTCGTTTTCAATACCAAACTTTTCGGAAAAATGTACATAAAGCTATGTAAAAACGAGCAATGCGTACTAAGAAAATTAGCCGATATTGATTTAAAAAATTTTTAAAATTTTGAGATTTTTTCTTTAATTCACCAAATTTTTAATATTTTTATTTTAATATCTTGCTCTATTGAATTACGTTCCTCACAGTTTTCTGCGAATTCAATCCTTGTGATTGGTAGCAAACAAATTTGTTCGTGAACTCATTCGATTTTAAAATCACGCAGGTTATAGTCAATTTCACATTTTTATAAGAATTTTATTAATTACTTTTTTGAAAATCAAAATTAGTTAATAATAATTATAACCCTTAGTGATTGAATTTAATAATCGATTAATAAAACTCTAATATAATCATCTGTAATCAGTCGCACTTAGTAAAATCATGTGATTGAATTCACAGCGTTTGGTTCAAAATTAATTCATTGTTCATACGGGACTGCAAATCGAATTAATAATTATTGAATTTTAAAGGGACCAAGAAATTCATACATAGAAAAATTTGTAAATCGTACTAAATGAGTCATAGGAGTATGTATCATGGTACATCTGAGGTTCAAATAGTACCATAAAAATTACTATAGTACCAGCTTTACCATCCCTGATTCAAATATTGACAAAAAAAATTCACAACAAACCAATACATACGCACTTTAGGCTGTCACTTAACGTTGAATTCTATTTTCAATAGATTTGTCCGCAACAGAACAGAACGAAAAAGTGAAAACTAACCACACATACAGACTTTCAATTGAACAGAAACAAAACAGCTGATTCGTAACAGAACAGAACGTACAAACTAATTCTGCCTTTAGAATAGGAGTTTAAAAAAAAAAATTTTTTTAATAAATAATATTTTAATTTTAAAGAGCATATTTTTTATTTTTAAAAAACGTATTTGCTGTTTTTAGAACATATTTTATTTTTCAATCGATTTTTTAAAGCATTTTTCTGGTTGTTTTGCTAATATCTATTTAGAATTTATCAAACATTTTCTACTGACGTAGCAGAAAAACTCTGGAGTCTTGAGTTCTTAAATGTGTACTATATCTTTAAATATACAACCACTAAAAAATATCCTTACGGCTTTATTTGGAGCACAATTATAGTGAAAACTGAACTACTGTTTTAAGAAAACCCAAAAGCTCTTTAATAAAATATATTTTTGAATAAAGTTTGAGAAAATCATAAAATTCAAAAAACTAAAAACTCAAAAAACGCGTGTTTTATAATGTCGAAAAAAAGGGCAAAAATAATTTCAGAAAGTTTAAATAAAATACATAAGTATTAAGAGGCAAATGAAAGCTTTAAAATAAATTTTTTTTTTTGTCAATATGTCACTTCATTTTAGTGCAACGGGTAATCCAAAATTGTGTTATATTTGGGGTTTCGGTTATAAAAAGCGTAAAAAAATATATGAAAATCGTGGTGCGCAGTTTTTTTTTTTTTTAACATTTTATATCATAAATACACATTTTCATTTAAATGGACGCTGTTGAGCATTTAAGAGTTAAGTTTGTTTTTTAACCCTTAACTAAAAATTGGTTAAAACTTTCAAATTATAATCATATTATTTCTGACTAAATGACCAATGCCAAATTTGCCTAAAACGAAAAAAATCCGAAAAATCTTGTCGCCAACCCCCTCCCCCCTAAAATAAATTCCTGGATACGGCCCTGCTATCATCCATTCATCAGTTTATTGTAAGAAACAATCAAAACTCATAATAATTATTTTTGTTTCTTTCTTTTACAGATTTGAACACTTGAAATATTGGATACATGTTTTTTTATTGCTAATGGTTGGAACCATATAACTTAAAATATCCCCCTTTGCATCTCTAAAAAAAAAACTGACATTTGCATATTCGTCTGTTGCTAACATTTTAATACCAATATCAGCAGCAACAGCAATAATGCTTGAGTGCACAGCTGCATAAAAACATACTTCAAAAATCGAGAAAGAAAAAAAAAATTCAAAACAGTATTGAAACTTAAGAAACTAAAAGCGAATGTTAAACCGAAACTAAAGAAAAAAAAAATTAAAAACTGAAATTAACAAAAACACATGTACTGGAAAAGAGTATGTAACCGCACAAGAAGTATCTGGTTTGGTTAATGTTGCTCTTACTGGAAGCAGACCCCAAGCACCCCTTTCAGTCAGTCAGTCGGTCGGTCTGTTCTCAGAACAATGACAATATGCTACTACAACTAGCAAATGCTAACAACAAAACTAACAACATTCATTCAACTTCAAGTTTCAGTTACAACACTGAACAAGTTGTCGGAGTTGTAAAAATTGTACATCATAAAAAATTACAGAACAAAATGTAAAAGTAAATATTTGTTCGGGGTATTTATTACTTTTATAAATTTAAAAAAAAAAAACCTACAAATCAGATTAAAACAAAAACAATCTGTATTTGTTCATAAGCATCCGTATTAACAACAATTGGGAACAACGTTCTTAATGCAAAACATTCCTGGAACTACAAAGTATTTTTTGAAATAAAATATTAAACTAGAATATTAAACAATAAAAAAAAGGAGACCAGTCAATAAAAAGGTAAGTCATATTAATAAATTACACTACTCAACCAATTTCAACTTTTTGCAAAACCTGTCTTTGAAATATATACATATTTTTTAATAGACTTACACGCTAAAAAAATAAATCCAGCAGAGTGTTTTTTTTTCATTAGATGCTGGTAATATACTTTTGTTTGGAACATTTCCATTTCCCCTGTTTCTAATATAACATGTTTGCATTCAAATACTATATAATTATTAGTGCCCGACCGAACAGTTCGGCCAAAAAACTATATCTTGTCGGTATTTTGATATCTAGAGGCAATGATGACAAATTTTGGTATTGGAAACATGTTTGTTGAGCCGATTTAATTCGATTTTGTGTATACAATTTAAGAGAAAAGCCGCAGTTTTGCTATAAAGTTAAAAGTTCGGCCGCCGAACTATTTTCAATTTGGCCGAATTTTCTGAGGCCGAACAGTGAATTCATTGCCTAACTACAGACTTTTCTTCAAATTTGACACTCAAAATAGCATCTAATCAGTCCAATAAACATTTTTCCATCCGCCAAATTTATCCATAATGCTTTAAAATACCGAATACAGACCAAATGCATTTTCTGGCCGAACTGTTCGGTCGGACACTAATAGTTATGTTTGCTGGCAAAAAAAATATATATTTGGCTGCAAATATATGTATATGTTTGTTATAAATATGTTTATTTATTTATTATTATTATTATTTGATTAAAAAAAAACACACAATAGAACGATCTATATAATTCAATGTTTTAAGATGATTTCATGTAAATGTTGACCGCGGCTACGCCTCAAATGGTTCATATCCCCAAACGTGAAATAAACTGTTCACCGAACTCGCTTCTCAATTGGGCCATTGTTTCGCGTGCTGTGTGGCATGTGGCACCGCATTGTTGCAGCCACATGTCACCCAGCTCTTCCATTTTGGTCAAAAAAAAAAATTTGTAATCATCGCACGGTAGCGCTCACCATTCACAATAACGTTCCTGCCTTCGTCGTCTTTGAAAAAGTACGGTCCAATTTTGCCACCGGCTCCACACCAAACAGTGCATTTTTCGGGATGCATTAGCAGTTCTTGCAATGTCTTGGCTGCTCTTCACACCTAATACGGCAATTTTGCTTGTTCACGCATCCATTCAAAAAGAAATGAGCTTCGTCGCTGAACACAATTTTGCGAAAAAAAGTGGATCTTCATCCAACTTTGCCAGCTCCCATTCACCAAAAGTTAGCCGTTGTGGTCGTGTGGCTTCAATTCTTGCACCAGCTGTATTTTAAAAGGTTTTACACCCAAATCCTTCCGTAAATTTTTACACGTAGTGGAGTAACAGAGGCCCAATTGCGCCGAATCGATAATTCACTTTCATCACCAACACTGGCGGATACAGCTGCGATATTTGCCTCTGTCCGCACTCTACGTATGCGTGCGTGTTGGTGGTTTAATGTCTAATAATGTAAATTTAGTGTGAAATTAAGTCACAAGATTACGAATAGCCGCCTCAGCAGGTCGCCCAAACTGACCATAAATTGGAAGAAGTGCACGATGCACTTTCTTAACCGAGCATGACTTTTGATAATAAAATTCAGTAATCTGCAAGCGTTGTTCGTTTGTAAGTCGATTCATGGTTAAATTATAGACCAAACTGAACATGTTAAACAGTAAAATGTTACACGAAAACAGCTGAGCTGCCAAAAATAATGTTGCTAAAAATCACCCTTTATAAATAGGTCACAATGATAATTATTTTAGGTCTATAAACGAAAATGAAATTATAACATTTAACATTAAATATAAAGTTTGATATAATTTTTATTAAAAATAAAAATTATGTTTTTTTCGACCTTTAATTGTGCAATGAAAATGAAAATTATTCAAGTTCGAGGCCATACTCTATATTTCTTTATTAGGATATTGTCCTAACAAATAATCTATAGAGTTTTTTGTTTGCAAATTTATTATTTGACCCTTTCAGGAATGTGTTGATAGATCTATTTCGAAAATTTTCTAGGTTCCCATCATCAGAACACGTTTTGAAAGCGGTAACAATTCCATGCCAAACATCAAACATTCATATAAACTAGTTTACTCACTACATGAGAACTAATAAAGGGTGGTCAAATTTCAAGGGCCGATGTTGATTTTGAATAAAACACAAACTATTTAGGAAATTATTGTAATTTTATTTTATTATGATATATTGGTATTACTCAATTATGTATGGAACAAAATATCGGCCAAATGGGCGCCGCGACCACGGCGGCACACCTCCATCCGATGGTCCAAATTTTCGATGACGCTGAGGCATAATGGAGGTTCTATGCCGTTAATGTGCCGAATTATCTCATCCTTTAGCTCTTGAATTGTTGCTGGCTTATCGATGTACACCTTTTCTTTCAAATAACCCCAAAGAAAAAAGTCCAACGGTGTCAAATCACATGATCTTGGCGGCCAATTGACATCGCCATTACGTGAGATAACACGGCCATTGAATTTGTTGCGCAAAAGAGCCATTGTTTCGTTAGCTGTGTGGCAAGTGGCACCGTCCTGCTGAAACCACATATCGTCCACATCCATATCTTCCAATTCGGGCCATAAAAAGTTCGTTATCATCTCACGATAGCGAACACCATTCACAGTAACTACCTGACCGGCCTCATTTTGGAAAAAATACGGCCCGATGATGCCGCCAGCCCATAAACCGCACCAAACAGTCACTCTTTGTGGGTGCATTGGTTTTTCGACAATCACTCTTGGATTCTCATTCGCCCAAATGCGGAAATTCTGTTTATTGACGAATCCACTGAGGTGAAAATGTGCCTCATCACTGAAGATGATTTTCTTCGAAAATTGATCATCCACTGTTGCCATTTCTTGCCACCATTCTGCCCATTCACGACGTTTGGAATGGTCAAGAGGCTTTAGTTCTTGAGCCAATTGCACCTTGTAAGCGTGTAAATGCAAGTCTTTATGCATAATGTTCATCAATGACGAGCGTGAGAGGTGCAATTGTTGGGCACGACGACGAGTTGAGGTGGACGGCTCTTCAGCCACACTATCGCGAACAGCAGCAATATTTTCTGCAGTACGAGCTGTACGAGCATGGTGTTCTCACATCTTCTACAGACCCGGTTTGCTCGAATTTTTCCACGATTTTTGCGATTGTACGCACATTTGGACGATCAAATTGACCAAAAAAATCACGAAGTGCACGATATGCATTTTGATTTGAACGCCCATTTTCATAATAAGTCTGGATAACTTTAACACGTTGTTGGATTGTGTATCTCTCCATGGTTCAAATTGAGTAAGTCTGAAATAGAGAAATGTCAAATAAAATTCGGAAAAAAACTTGGCGTTTAGGTGTGGTTCACATTCAACATCGGCCCTTACAATTTAACCACCCTTTATATGAGTTTGAAATTAACACATTCCTGAAAGGGTCAAATAATAAATTTGAAAACAAAAAACTCTAGATTATTTGTTAGGACAATATCCTAAATAAAGAAATATAGAGTACGGCCTCGAACTTGAATAATTTTCATTTTCATTAAATATAAAGTTGACTATGATAAAAGAAAATAAAAGGACGAAATTACGAAATAAAAAATATAAAAATAAAAGTAAATAAAATTAATAAAACAAAACATATAAAACTACTGAAGTAATGAAAAAATACGTTTTTTTTAAAACGTTGCATTGCTATTTGTTTGTAGGGTGTGGTAATGTGTTTCAAAGTCTAATAGTGTTTATAGAAAACAGATGTTTCGAGACAAGATGTGTCGGGGGTATTAGCCTTTTACCCCTGTTAAATCTTCTAAACAGAATGTTATCAAATAGATATCTCGGCTTTTTCGTTTCAATTATCTTATGGAGGAACATGCGAACTCGTATCTCCATTAGATTTTCTAAGGACACTCCAAAGATCCTGCTTGAGAACGATGATACATGACTGAACCTCCTAAGCCCATATACATATCTTACAATGATGTTGTATGCAACATTAAGACGACTTGTGCTATTAGCGTCACATTTAGACTCGGAATAACGTAGGTCTAGGCAAGGAGCAATCTTACCTTAAATGGTGTAAAAAATTGTGTGACCCACAGAGATCTGATTTTGACATATGTTTGAGCTACCAAAGAGTTTATATGATCCTTACAAGTTAGGGTACTATTAAAAACTATGCCCAAGTTTTTGTCTGTTGAAACAATTGAACTTCTTTGATTCGTTAATAAGTTTCTAGTTATCAATAGGCGGGTTAGTTGACCTTCTATGAATTATGAGGCATTTTGACTTCTTAGGGTTTAAACACAGATCATTTGTCATTAAGTTTGTCAATGTTGTCCTTTACGGATTGTACCGGACAACTTGGGTATAACTGCACATCATCTACATGCATATGCACTTTACAGTAAGAGAGTTGTGAAGGAATATCGTTGACATATAGAGAAAAATTAAGCGACCCAGAATTGATCCCTGGGGCACACCTCTCGTAAGATTCAGCGGTATATCTAAAAATTCACCATCTACATTCATATTCACTTAACAGTAAGAAAGTTGTGAAGGAAGATCTTTGGCTTATAGAGAAAAATGAAGCGGCCCAAAATTGAACCCTGGAGCACCTCTCGTAAGATTCAGCTGTATATCTAAAAATGTATCATCTACATGCATATGCACTTTTCAGTAAGAGAGTTGTGAAGGAAGATCTTTGATTTATAGAGAAAAATGAACCGGCCCATAATTGAACCCTGGAGTACCTCTCGTAAGATTCAGTGGTATATCTGAAAATTTTGAAACTGCAAAATTTTTCGAAATGCAACAGCAAAGTCATGAAATTTTTTTTAACACTTCTGGCCTGTTTAAAATTATACCCCATCTGTTATGTTTGTTGGGTCAAATTTTAAAATAATTAAAAATCATACAATAACTTTCTTGTATTTCATTTTTTCTTTCATAACTAATTACAAGTTTAGCACAATTTTAAGCGGTAACAGTAAAAAATATTAACATTAAAAAGAAAACATATATCAATTTTTAGGATGTTAAAAACTTGCCTCAAAATAATTGTTGGGTTTTTATGAAAGAGAACTTAGTAACTTTTGAAATACTTATGAGATTTGTCGTAGAGTAAATATGGCCATCACAAGTGTGAAGTCTTAATTTTTTTAAAATTTTTAGACAAATTTTTTAAAATGTTCTATTTTAGTTTAAAACTTATAAGCGATCAAAGTTTAAAGCGCTATATGTGAGTATAAAGTCACTAGCTCAAAAGGAGATTTTTCTACAATCTGTAAACTTAGTTGTAAAAATATGAAAATAAAATATTGGGCCAAAATTACACAAAACCATGCATTAAAATCGGTTTTAACTTTTTTTTGAACCCTCCACAGTGTATATGTTACAAAAAAAAAAAATTATTGAAAAAACATTACAGAGGTGAAAAAAATGTTTGTGAGGTGAAACACTTTTTAAAAAAAAGTTTGGTAGTAAAATAAAATTTTTGAGGTGAAAAAATTTGTGTGGGGAAATAAAAATTAGAGGTGAATTTTGAATATTATTCACCTCTGGTGAAAAAATATGACATTATATTTTATACAACAGACGCTGCTATGAAATTGTACTAATATACATTGTATTATACACTAATTTGTATGGAAAATTTAGAGGTAAAAGACTTTCACATTTTCACTCATAGTTTTTGAACCACTGGACTGATTTTAATTATTTTCAATAGGAAACTTTTCGGGAGCATGTATATCAACCTAGGTAATAATGAGCAGTTCATATTGCGTTTTCGCTACGTGATCGCCATTTCAACAGACAGACGGACATAGCTAAATCCGTTTAAAATTCAATAAGGATCAAGAATATATATTACATTAGTCCAAAAAAGATGAAAGTCCGATTTTGCGATCTCCACATGGTTATCCCTGTTTCTTAATGCCTAAAAACTCCATGTGCGTAGTTTCAGCTAAATTCGTTAACATTAAAAGCTAGCAGAAAAAGTTAACTTTTAAGAAAAAAAATTATGTGCATAAAAGGAATATGAAATCAAAATTCAAAAAAATGTAAAAGCTTTTAAGTTATTCGCGGTTTTAAAAAAAAATTATAAGTAAAAATAAGTTTTTGTTAAAATTGTATAATTTTCTGAAAAGATGTAAGAAAAACCCAAACTTTTTTGCGTCTTTTATGAACAAATTTCTCAAATCTGATCTTAATTTTAATGAAGATTAGGAATCTGCAATCGAAATAAAAAAATTTAAGAAAATTATTCGCATTTTTCAAAGATACCACAATAACCGATTTTTGTGACATTTTTCTAAATAAATGAAAACGATGCGAATTCCGCGACTCCGATTTAAATTTGGATTTCGTATTCGTAATGTACTCCCAAAAACATATTAGATTTGATGTGTCGCGATCATAATAAATACACAAGATTTTTAAACATTAATAAGGTTATGGCCACCAATTCTATATATTTCAGAAACTCTGATTTAAATGGCGTACTTTATTTTTCGATTTATGGAACAGTTTTTTCACAAAATTACATTAAAGTTTGCTGCATGTAAATGCAGTTTTTTACATATAACGCCTTTAAAATGCAATCAACTTGACTCCTTTATGTTGGAATGTAAAGACAATCCCCATATTCTCACAGTTTAAGCGACTTTTATCACTAAACTAGCATTTGCCCTTAACAAATGGTCATGTAGTAGAAAGAGCCTAAGTGGTGAGAGGTGAGGTGTTTCATCAAAAAACAATTATTTTAATATGGTGCCTAATTTTATATAGCAGCATAGCTTTCCGATATGAACCCAGAGTCCAACTTTTAATTGGGGGATCCCTCCAGTATTATTTGTTTTTTAATTCCCATGACGTTTTTAAAGAAAAGAGCCCAAAATTAGTTTAATATGTGTTTTATGTTTTTATTTATAATTGGAGCTTTGAAAATATTGCAAAATTTTTTGGTCGAGTGTGGTTAAGGGTTAACAGTCTTATTAAATCTAAATATTGTTTTTATTGAGTAACTGGGGTTAAATATAATATAATACAAAAACAAAAACAAATTTAGTATTAAGTTTTTTAAAAAAGCTATTTTTTGAAAATATGTCTGTTTTGAAAATCGGGAAAATGTTCAAAGTCTGGTAGCTACCGCCAATTTTTTTTTTCAATCTTTTTTAAAAAATTTGATAATTTTTTTAAAAAGAACAGCAAAAAAAAAACAACAATATAAAAAAAAATAATTTAGCATCTTTTTTCTATAGAAACAGAATCTTACGGTTTTCTCCGGTTCAGAAAGATTTTAAAATGTAGAAGTGATTTTGCTTAAGTCCCAATATTTGATATTTCATATAACTAAAAATTCGTAGATTTAACAGATCTATTTTTGCTATTTTTATCTTACTAACATTTAGTAAAAAAAAAAATCTGCCAATTGTAGCAGTTTTTTCTTCAACGTAATTTTTAACTAATTTTTAGTAATTTTAGTAAAAATGTTGACAAACTTTTTTCTATTTGTGTACAATTTGATGCATTTTGTAATAAATTTGATGGTTTGGATAAATATTTGGTCTTTATCAGTGTTAGATTATCGAGAATCACAATGTGTAAACTTAACATTAAACTGAACCTATTTTTGTATTAAAATTGCAAATCCATTAAAAATATCCTTTGGTATTTGACAGACAGTTCTAACCACTGAGCTTACTAGACATATAATACTAGATAGCTTTAAACGTAGCTAAATGGTAACTGCTGGGTAACAGTTGGCTGCGCAAATATGTCAGTGCTGGCACTTTGATGGAAACAATTTGCCAACGTTGGAAAACAAAAAAAAAAAATCGTCTTAAATGAGTTTTTCCAGAAACAAAAAAATCAATAAAAAAATGTAATAAAGTAACCGGGCTCGAACTTGAAACTTTCCGACTACAAACTTTTTAAATAAAGCATTTATATAAAATAAATGCTTTACAGTCGTTAGACTTTTGAGACATTGGTAATTTCTGTGTGGATAGCACAGGGAAAACACGTTTTCCTAACGTTACCATTAGGGTCGCCAGATTCTCATTTGAAAAATGGTTGACATTCACGAAAAAAAATCTTGATTTTGAAAAAAAAAATCTTGACAATTACAAAGCCTCCTACGTTAGTGGTTGTTAAGGGTGTCAATGAGAATTATTTTACAATTTTAAACGCGAATTTTGAAAATATTATAAAATCTAGAATGAAAATTTAAATATCTTTGAACTTTAGACTTTAAAAAAATTTAACACTATTGAATTCATAAAACTTTTTTCATATCGAAATTGTGCAAAGAGTAACAAATTTCAAAAAAAAAAAAAAAAAAAAATGGATAAATTTCTACCAAAGAGCAGACCTGGTAAGAGCAAAACTCCTGGAAATAAAAATTAACGCCATAAATCGGTTTTGAGAGGTCAAAATCTAATTAACTCATTAATGGCACGTCATAGCTCCGCTGAATATTTTTTTACCAAACTTTGCAAATGTATAGAACCATGCTTCAGAAAGAAATGTTTGTACTTTTTTTTTGCCTTAAAGCGCCATCTAGTGGAAATATTTTGCAATCAAAGGTGAAACTATTACAGGATATAAATCTAAGACGGTTGAAGATATTTTAAAAAATTTAATTTTTTATAATTCTGTGAACAAAGTTTTATCCAAAAATATATAAAAAATTAACAAATTTTTTACAGTTATATTAGTTTTTTGTTTTTATATACATCGAGATTATTTTTATGTTATTTTTAATTTATAACGAGCTTTCAACAAATTTTTATTTATTTTTTTTAAATATCGTAATTTTATTCCATTTTTTTTGATTATAATATGGCAACCCTGTCATTTTAATTATTCTAAATGTGATAGCATTAAAACAAAAATCAGCCATTATTTATGTTTTGAGTGAAAACGTAATATATTTTGGAATATTTTAGACTTAGTGTATTTGAAAATTTCATACATTTTCCTATTTTCTCACCACCATACCAACCAAACATATAAAAGATTAGGCTTTTTTTATATTTTTAAATAATTTTTGAAAAATGT
This sequence comes from Delia radicum, assembly GCA_021234595.1. NCBI lineage: Eukaryota > Metazoa > Arthropoda > Insecta > Diptera > Anthomyiidae > Delia > Delia radicum. Next base: position 130,545,892 of record CM037853.1, read on the forward strand.
CCCATCAAAAAGGGGCAAACATTTTAAAAAAATTTCCACATCAAAATCGAAAAAAATTAGTTTTGAACTTAATATATTTGTTAAGGGGGAACATTACATTCGCGGCAGAGAAAACAGACCTTTTTTTAAAAATTCATAACTCAGTCAAAAACAAACATTTTTCCAAATTGTAGAGAATTGAACAAATAACAAGAAAAAAAAATTCAAAAAAATATATTTTTCACTCCAACATGGTTATAGAGCTCCAAACTGGCGGCAGAGAAAAAACGGGGCCTCGTAGTTGCAGCGCTGGGAGTCGCAAAAATTGTCCGATCTAGAAAAAAATTACTTTTTTAAATCTTAACAAAATTGGTTATCGTATGACACGAGCTTTTTTTTAAATTTTTTTCAATTTTTGGTGATGTTCCAAATTTAAAAGTGTGTTTATTCGAAAAAAATATTGACTTTAAAAATTCATAAAAAATCGAAAAAAAAATTTAAAAAAAAAAGCTTGTGTCATACGATAGCAAATCAAGTTTAAAAAAATACAAAAAAAAAAATCGTCAAAAAATGAACCCGCTAGTGCCGCAACCAGTACGAAAAACATGGTTTCGAGATAAACGCGTTCAAAGTTTGTGAACAAACATCAATCTGCCATGCCTGCTTCGAGCATATAAAATAAAAATTCCACTATATGAGGTATAAAGAAACCTTTTTTTTCAAGAAATTCAAAAACACAAAAAAAACCCCACCCTTCAAGTAGGTACGAAATAACAACCATCAAAAGTCAGGTAGCAAGTAAAACAAGTATATACCAGCTGCCGTACGTAGGTAGCGCGAAAATTAAAAATGCGCTCTCACTAATCCGGCTGTAACTTTTGAACCCGTAGGAATTTTTCCATGAAATTTTTTTTCTTAGAATCTTAAGAATATTTACTAAAATACAAAATTATAAAAAGGCGATTTCAAAAAACGGCCAATGCCATGCAAACCCCCGCCCCTTAAATACATTTTAATAAATGAAAATAATTTTTTTTAGAAATAACCCCCTATACACTTGGGTAGGGCAGCAATTTGATTTTTGCGGATTACGAGAATCTTGTGGTTTTTGGTAATAACAAGGTTTTTTTGTTGTCATAAACTATTTAAAATCGAAGATTGGCTACTTTTGTAAATTTTGCTGTATACATTTGTTCATAATTACTCAAGGTTGAAAAAATATTTTTTGGACAGCATTAACCCATGTGAAACTGTTTGCCCAAAATGACCCCAGACTTATAATTTCAAGAAACGTGATTTGAAATATTATGACACAATGTATGAAGCTGCTGTGCTAAAAATTTTGGCCAAATTGAACAACGTTAACCCTTGCCATGCCGAATTGAGATTAAAAGAGATACTGCGGAATTTTATTTATATTTGAACAAAAAATATATAAACTCTTTTTTTATTTTACATATCTGGCCAAATCAATTCCTTTAATCCATTAACAAAATATTCTGATCTAAATAAACCCTTATATGCCCTTTTTGTTAAAAATTCAATTCAATATCTTGTTCACGCTTAAAAAGAAAATTGAAAAATCATGAAAAAATTTAATTTTAATAATTTTTTGGTTATCAACCCTGGTTTTATCTCCAGATTAAAAGTTTCTTCAGAAACACTGGAGTGTTTATATTTTTAACAAAGGTAACTTTAATTAGTTGTGTTTAATAAAACAAATTTTAACCAGATGCTTATTATTTTCTCCCCAGACACCTCCGAATTCTAAATTTTTTTTACTCAAATTTCAAGTTAAACCAACTTTTTCTCTGAGTGCACCACCGAAATTGGAAAATGAAAATAAGTTAAAATATTATATCGTTAGCCTTTTTTAAAATCACTTCAAATGCGGATACGACAGGAATAAATGTAAAAATCGCTTTTTGGAAATATTTAAAACTTTTTTTGGAATTGTGGGACTTCTTGGGATAAAAACAAGGTATAGCTTAGTATTAAATTTTATTACAATACGTCTATTAACAAATATTCTATTGCAAAATAAAAGTTTAACATTTTCAGAACAATTAAAAAAAAAAAAAAAAATGTTGACGGATATTTGAAAATGTTCTGCGATTCTGTTGAAATTTTCCACATGATATATATATCTGATTCCATTAAGATGTACCAAATTTGGAGACTATCGGTTAACTTGAAATTATGACTTTGTTAAGTTTCACGGCAATGCGATCAGCCAGTAAGAAGTAGCTGAGTTATTTTGAAAATATTTGTGAAACACCCCACTGTGCATTGCCTTTCAATTTCTTATTATTTACAAGTTTTTAAAATTCAAATGAATATTTTTGTTATGTAAAATGTAAAAAAAAACAAAAACTTTAAGTTAATCCAATTTGCATATTATGGGGAAAAATTCCTGAACACCAACATTATTTAAGCACAGGAAATATGTACACTCATAAAAATAAGCCTGTAAAGATAGCAGAAATAGTTTCTAATAATTAGTAAAAATTGCAAAAACTAGCAAATTTGTAAATTTTTGCTAAATATTATGAAAAATAAGAAGAGCAAAAATAAAACTTTTAACTTTACAAACATTTTGTTATATTTGAGTTAAATTTTAGTTAATTGAGAATAAATTGATTGGAATTCCATTGTAATCAACAAAATGTACTCATTATTCAATAATTTTTATTGTAAGTGCTTAAAAATTCATCAGCAGAATAATTAAACTATATCGAAACAGAAAATCTATAAAATTAACCAAAACACAGTCACATCATTCAAACTATTGGTTTTTCTTATCAATATTAAAAAAATAGTTTGTTCTACATTACCTTTAATACCAACAACCAACCACTTTTGGGAGATTATATCCCGTGAATAAAATATTTGCAGCTGAAATCGAATATTAAACAATCACTCTATGTAAAATATAAGTTTTCGTTAGTATTAAGATTATCAATCCAATTTCTGTTGTACATACAAATCTATTTTTAGACATTCATATTTAAACTTGAACTAAAAAAAATATTCAAGGCAGAAATTTGAAAATGCAAATTCAAAGTGGGTTTAGGCTAGAGGTAAAGCAATTGTCTGACAAGTAGAAGGTCACCGGTTCGAGTCCAGTTCCCGGCATAAAATTTTTTTTTAATAAAATAGTTTAAAATAATATATTAATTGTTTTATAGTTTTGGTAACTCTAATAAACTATTGAGATCAGCAGCCAAATCTATTTTTAGACATACATATTTAAATTTGAAACAAGAAAATTGAAATTGTAAAATTCCAATTCAAGTTGGGTTTACGCTAGAGGTAACGTAATTGCCTTACAAGCAGAAGTTTGCCGGTTCGAGCCCAGTTCGCGGATAAGAATAATAATTTTAAAATAATATAAATTTTTTTATAGTTTTGGTAACTCTAATGTAATATTGAGCTTAGCAAACCGAAATTGGGGTTGTTTTCGCATTAAAACAAAAATGTATAAAAAAAAATAAAAAATTTCACATTTTTTATGAATTTTTTTTTTTATATAAATTTTTTTTCTGTTTTCAGCAAATTCAGTTGTTAATTTCAATTAACTTAAATTTAGTTCAAATATACAAAAAAAATTGTAGATTCAATAGATTTATTTTGCTATATTATATTGCTAATATTTAGTAAAAAAAAAACTGATCATTTTAGCAGTTTTTTCTGCAACATAATTTTTAAGTAATTTTCAGTAGTTTTAGAAAAAATGCTTACTTATTTTTTTTCCATCAGTGTATATCAAATCATACAAAGCCCACTAAACTCTAGTAGTAATGAACAAATTTATTACAAACATTCAGCAATTTCTAATAAAATGTCATATTAAATGTGATTTCTTCAAAATCTTGTTAACAAACTTCAGAATCTTGTTAACACTCATAAAACAAATTAGTTCAAAAGTCTGTTAACGGGTTCTAATTCAGTTGAGCAAATTTTTTCTGTTGTTATCGTTTAAATCAGTTATTTAGCTAAAGCTATTAGTTATCTCATTTTACCTCAAGAACAAATTTCATTCGTATTTGAACTAATTTTTCAACCTAAAATTTAGTAATTCGTGATTCTAAAATTTCCAAATTTTGCTAGTTAATTTAAACCGTAGTTGTTTTCAAACCATTATTTTTTGTGTCTCCGCTATCAGTCTCACTTATAGATGGCGTTATTTTCTCATATATATTTTTTTATAATCATAAAATAGGTTCTATCTGGGAAACTACGCGAGATAGAGCAAAATGGACCAAAAGTCTTTACTCCGTATGTGTATTAACTACTTATATTACCGGTAATAAATGTGGACCTGCCTCTGGTCAGATCCGAAATGACATTTTTACCAGAGATTTTTTTTTAGTTGATTCTGCTAAAATATTCTGTTGATTTAGCTAAAATTTTAGTTCATTTAACTACATCTGCCAGCTCAAATTTAATTCTTCTAAATTTATCCGACTGTGATTGTCAACATCCTTGAAAGTTCTGCTGGCGCAAATTCAGGTACTATTTTCTGTTGCCGTAGCTGAATTTTAAAGTGTTTGTACGGGCTTTTTTATGAATGTACCATATAAATCGTTTTTAATTAATTGTAACAATTGTTGGATTTGTCATAAATAATGAAATAGAAGAAAAAATAATAAAGCGAATCAAAAACCGATTATCCAACTTGTGAACCATTCTAAGAAATAATCAGCCAACTAACCGACCAAACAACCAACCTTTTATTTAACCGACCGACTAACCAACCACCTCCTAAACGTCTTATTTAATGTTAAACATCATAAAAATAAGTTAGACAAGAAAACTGTTTGTTAAGATTTATTAATAATTATGATGGTAACAAGAGTTGAAAACAAATAACAACATTACAACAAATGCATACTTGAACAACAACAACATCAGTTGTTGTTGTCGTTGTTGCAACAAAAACCTACATTTTTCTTTTTTTTATGAAAGAACTAAAAAGAAATGAGAACATTAGATCAGGGATTCTTAAATTAGTGGTACCGAATTGACAGATTCCGGAATAGGGTGCTTAACTATCATCTTTTGTAAAAACAACTTTTGAAAAATGAACGGTAGGGTAGAAGGGGGAGCAAAAAATGCAGCAACAAATTTAAAAAGAGTTTATTTTCTTCGCATTTGTTGAAAGAAAATCACGTCTGACCCGTGCAACACACATAGCCATTTATAGAATTAATATTGCGTATAAGTCTTTTGAAGTGCTAACAATTTTTGCTGGCGAAACTACCGCACCGGCACAGTGGTATATATCACAAAACTTTTTTACTTAGTTTCCGATTGCAATGAAATTTAGAACGGGCATTAGAGACATAATATCGATTTTAGGTTTTTATGTGGAAGCTCCCAGAACCCCCGGTGCGGCAATATGACCCCCCCAAAGTAGGGCACATTGTGCATAAAAAATTTTAAGTGCTCGCAATATTTTAAAAAATTAACATATTTGTGATTTGCTAGTAGAGACCGAGATATTATCATTTTAATAGGTGAAATTCCAAATTTTTTCCTACTCAGGTCCAGTTTTTTTTTGCGAACAGTGGGACAAAATCGAGACCATATTTTTTTTTTTAAATATTAGTTATTTAACCAAATCAATTCTTGAGTAAAAACAATTAATGAAGTATTTTGTTCCCCTCAAAAACTACATTTGCTTAAAGTAATAATTTAAAAAAAAATTAAATTTTTGCGATTTTTCCCCAAAAAGCATTTACAATCTCTTGCATTTAGATAAATATTTTCTTTCAAAACATATGAAGTATGCATACTGTTCTGAAAGGTTTTTCATGTAAAATCGAGTTGTGTTAAAAAATCCTTGATTTGTATATACTATCCCCCCAAAACACGATTGTTGGAAATTTATTTTTTATTTTTCGGAATTGTGGGATTGTAGGACTGTTTCTGACATCAATGTCATATTTTTGACTTTAAAGTATATTTAAGTCCAAAAAATCATTGGATTATGACTATTTTATAAATATTTTATAGAATTGTAAAAATTTACATTTTAACAAAAACCGCAAATTGTACCTTTCTAATAGGATTACCCAAGCTTTTCTTCTATTAAGATTTAAAAATGTCGTAATCTATGTACAGTTAATTTCCTTTCCAACGATATCAAACACTTAAATGATATGTTCATTAAAGTGAGTGGAATCGCAACAATTTTTTAGTGTCCCCCTAAAAATTTACTTTGAAATATTTTCTGAGGATTCCCAAAATATTTAATTTTGTGCAATAACCCTTAGTGTGCTGAGAATATATATATATATTAGAGTTCGTTTTCAAATTTTTTTGGATTTTGATTTCTGGATATTATCACTTTTAGAAGGTTTTTGTATCAATAACTCCTTCCCGTGCCTATAGGCGACTAAAATCGCGGATTTTGGGTCCCTTTTCCCATACAACAAAAACGGCTTAATATATGCCAAATCTGACTTCAGTATTCGACTCTACGGGAAAACTTAGGCCCATAAGTTTTTTTTTAGTTTTTGGAATGCACCAGAATGCATAATTAGAGTGGTCCAAAAAAATAATTTTTAAAAAAATAAATAAAATATTTATTTTTGTAAATATACAATGAAAAAATATTTACATCTGACAAAAATGGTCTAAAAATTTTAATTTTGTAGTTACCCGTTCAAAAGTTATTAAAGTTTAAAAATTTAATTTTTTAGTGAATACAAAATAATTTATTGGTTTTGTAATTTCTATTTAACAACAATTCTAATTAATTCTATTCCTTTCCACAGCAGATAAACAATTTAAATTATCTTTAACTAAACACGAGTTGTTCAGGCGCGAAATTATACCAACAAGTTGTTCGGTGTAAATACTTGTTGATTGTATATTTTTAGCTGTTCGATTGCATTACGAAAACCTTTCTGGGCTGGCCACTCAACAGCGTTATAAAGCATAAAGGATATGTTAATTCCAAAATTAACCAGAGTTTTTAAACTTTGAAGAGTAATAAAATCAAACGGTGACTTACTAAAAGCGGAATCAAAATATGCCAACTTGTTAGCTGCATCAACAACATTATTAACCACTTCTTCTCCCTCTTCTATGAACGGGTTGCTATAAAATAAAACTGTTTGCACAATTTTTCTCAGCTAGGAGTACTTTTTCATTGTATATATAAAGAAAAATTAAATTTTTAAACTTTAATAACTTTTGAACGGGTAACTACAAAATTAAAATTTTTGGACCATTTTTGTCAGATGTAAGTGTTTTTTCATTGTATATTAACAAAAAAAATATTTTAATATTTTATTTACAAAATTATTTTTTTGGACGACTCTAATTATGCATTCTGGTGCATTCCAAAAACTAAAAAAAAGCTTATGGGCCTAAGTTTTAACGTAGAATCGAATACTGAAGTCAGATTTGACATATATTTAGCCGTTTTTGTTGTATGGGAAAAGGGACCCAAAATCCGCGATTTGAGTACCTATAGGCACGGGAAGGAGTTTAAATTTAAAAAAAAAAAATACGCCATTATTTTCATTGATACAAAAACCTTCTAAAAAGTGATAATATCCAAAAATCTATTTTTCAAAACTAACTCTAATATATATATATATATATATATATATATATATATATATATATATATATATATATATATATATATATATATATATATGTATGCACAGCGCATACTTTAGGGACACGCCCAAAATTGTCGCCGGAATATGCGGTGTATGGAAAAAATTGTCCTCATCTAATACGCTAGATGTATGAAAAGGCGCGAAAACTTTGGGGACAGTCCCCAAAGTAAGCAAATGTCCCTAAACTATGCGGGGGAACGAATAAATGTCTCTAGAGTATGCGCTGTGCATACATATATATATATATATATATATGTATGCACAGCGCATAGTCCAGAGACATTTATTCGTTCCCCCGCATAGTTTAGGGACATTTCCTTACTTTGGGGACTGTCCCCAAAATTTTCGCGCCTTTTCATACATCTAGCGTTTAAGATGAGGACAATTTTTCTATACGCCGCATATTCCGGCGACAATTTTGGCCATGTCCCTAAAGTATGCGCTACGCATACATATATATATATATATATATATATATATATATATATATATATATATATATATATATATATATATATATAATATATATATACTAGGACGGTCCCAAAATTAGCCGACCTGACGTATAGATGGCGGCAGTAGCTTAAATTAGTAAATTCACCAAATAGTTTTGATGACACTTAGTTCAATGCAATTGAAGTTTATCAACATTTTCAACTAACTTTTTTTTGAGTGCTAAATAATTGTAGTTGAATTTAGTTAAACAAAATTTATATTAATGCCTATTTAATTTGCTCGAGGGGTTGTCTGAGCTTTTTCGACATTTGCAATTGTTCGGCTTCTATGCGAATTTTCCCGAAGAGCTTTTTAACCTTTAAATATTTCAAATAACTGGCAACCCTTACACACTACATAGACAATATTACACACAGAGAAACATTTAGCTATTTGCTAACTAAAATTCGGTTACTACGATTCTAATTCGGTTATAACGAATTTCAGACAGTTGGCAAAACTTTATATTAGTTTTCACAACAATTTTCGGTTAATTCAACAGAAATTTAGTTGCAACACCTAAAATTTTCAGAAATCGAATGTATATAACGTTGTATTAACTGAATTTTTAAGTTGTTACTATTAATATACACTTTTCAATTCGGTTGGTACTTTATTTCTCTGTGTGTAGCACAAACATTTTTGCTTTCTCTAATACATTAAAGCTGATTTCAAAAAAATCTGAATTTCATTAGTTTCAGACATGATAACATATGCTAACTTTGGCCTTAACTTTTAACCCTCAATATTGTTATTGAGTCGCTAAAAAAATACATATCCCTTATATCTTTCTTTATCATATATTCAAATTTCATTAAGATCAAAGATAACCCATCGGGAGACTCCCACCGTAAGTCAACGCTATGACAGATTTTTATAAGCTAACACAAATTTAAGAACTGCTGTCTTAGATGATTATTGTAGCGCAATTTGTATTTATATATTGTTTTTTTTTTTTTGCTTTCCAAGCTAAATATAAAATGAAAATGACAACAAATTGTCTACAAGAATAAATATAAAACTGGGTAAAGTGTTTGTGTTTTATTCGACTTATTTATTTTATAAATCGCACTTGACTTGACTGTATACTAAAAATAGTAAATTTTTTTTTTTTTTAAATATCATCATAAATATATGCAGTAAACAAAATAATATTTACATTTTTTAAAATAACTTATTTTTTTTTACAAGACAAGACAGGATTTTAAAAGAATTATTATAATAAATTATTGCTTTAGGGAATTAACCTGATGAAATCAAGTATCTCAGACTTGGTTTAATTCAAGTGATCAATTTTAAATGATTTGATATTTGTATGATAATAAGTTGTATTTGACAAAATTAAAGAAAAAAAAACATATTTTTCTTTGAATGTAGATAATCCGAAATTTTAAATAATAGTTCTACATTTCGAAAACTTCGAAACGAAAATACAAAGACAATGAATTTTCCCAATATTTAGAAAATATCAATTGAAATTTAGAAAATATCAATTGAAATTTAGAAAATATCAATTGAAATTTAGAAAATATCAATTGAAATTTAGAATATCCATTTGCAATTCAGAAAATATCATTTGGAATTCAGAAAATATCAATTAAATTCAGAAACTCATCAATTGTAATTCAGAAACGAATCAATTGTAAATTAGAAACTAATCAATTGTAATTCGGAAACTAATCAATTGTAATTCAGAAAATATCAATTTAAATTCAGAATACATCAATTGAAATTCATTTCAAATTCAATTAGTATTTTCTGAATTTCAAATGATATTTTCTGAATTTCAATTGATATTTTCTGAATTTTAAATAATCTAAAAGTGTATCTGACATGCCACTTATCGATTCTGATAGATTTTAACACCAAATTTTAATATTAGCTCCGGTTATTGAAATATTGGCGAATATTACTTTTATCAAGTTTTTCTTTAAAATTTCTTATTAATTCATATAATTGAATAAATTACGAATGACTTTTTATATGGTTTTAAAGTATATCAATTAATTGCGGTTGGGTGAATGATGTAGAATATCCTTGCAATTAAATTGAAAACTTCACTTATTTTTGTTTTTTTTTGCGAATATTATAAAGTCCCTTAATTGAATTTGCAAAATTTAGCACACGACGTTAATTAATATTCCACTTAAATCATTTTTATTAAAAAACCCTGAAATTGTGTGTCAAAATTTTCAGAAAATTCAATCTTAACCCAAATAAACTAAATGATATCGTCACGAATCGAATCGATACTACCCAGCCAGCAAAATACGAACGGCAAAGCATTGGCTCAGTGCTTTCAACGGTGGTATGAGCTTTGGCAGAGCGTTGCATTTCTGAAGATTTAAGTGCTTTGCCAACCCCAAAAGGATAACACCGGGCAGGGCTTGGCCGTTCCTTTTTTAAAACGTTGGCAAAGCGCTGGCAATGAGCGCTTCGCCAGTACCAAAATCATAATTTTAAAACGTTGGCAAAAGCATTGGTAGAACAACCAATAAAGTGTTTTTTTAATGATAAAATAAGTACTTTGCCAACCCCAAAACGATAATTTTAGTACAAAAACTATACTTTGTGCTGACTATAATAGGAGACCTTAATTTTCTTAACTTCAAATAAATTGCAATTTAGTTTTGAATTTTTCCAATCTTGTAATTTTAAATTTTATAAAGGTATAGATTAGAAAAGTTTTTAAATACGCAAAATTAGCAATTTTTCTACAACGATCCTTTGAGCAAAAATGGTGCTGACTTTACTGACTTTTAGTGTATGAATTTGATTTGAATACCATAAGCATGGTTAATTGATTCTAAATTCATTTAAGATTTGAAAAAAGAACAAAGAATTAAGTTTTAAAGTATGTAAAATAAATTTAAAAAATACTATTCATTTGTTATTTTTTTAAACCCTGCTAACTTATTTAAAAACAAGTACATTTCGTTTTATATTTCGTTTTTATAAACGGCTGTAAATTTAGTAAACCGAGCACTGGCAAAGTACTTTTGACCAGCGTTGGGAAAGCGTTGTGAACAAGCGCTGTGCCACTGTTTTTATTATGTTAACGGTTGTAAATAAGTACTGGCAATGCACTTTTAGACAATGTTGGGAAAGCGTTCTAAGCCAGTGCTTTGCCAGTGCTTTTTTATTTTTACGGTTGTAAATTTTGTAAATCAAGTACTGGCACAGCACTTTGAACAAACGTTGGTAGAGCGTTCTAAGCTAGGGCTGTGCCAGTGCTTTTATTATTTTTACTGTTGTAAATTTTGTTAATTAAGTACTGGCAAAGCACTTTATACTAGCATTGGCAGAGCGTTGTAAATCAGTGCTTTGCCAGGACTTTATTTGTTGGACCATTGGCAAACAGTGCTCTGCCAGTGCTTGATTTTTCAGACCATTGGCAATTTCTGGCTGGGTACCTACACAGGAAAACTAAAACCGTGTTTCAATTAAAATATTTGTTGATTCAATTAAAATTTTAATAGAATTCGGTCCTATTACGGAAATTGAAGTATCAATTAAAATAATTTGTAAATATTTAATTGATTTTATTTTCAATTAAGGTTTTAATCATAAATATCTATTAAAAATTTAATTGAATATTGTTTTTAATTAAAAAAAAATCTGGTAGATACGATACTATTAAAACTTAAAATTTAAATTTGCAAAAAATCGCCACAAAAATCGAAAAAATCGCTAAAATTTTAAAAACGCCAAAATTAAAACATAATTAAATTAAAAAAAAAAATCACCAAAAAAAGCTAAAATTGGAAAAACGGCAAAATAAAAAAATTAAAAAACAAAGCCAAAGTCTGAAAAAATAGCTAAAAATAGGAAAAAAAAAAAATTTAACATTAAAAAAAGTGTATAAAATTGAAAAAATAGGCAAAACTTTAAAATCACTAAAATTTAAAAAAAAAAAATGATCTTGAACTTAAATAATCTTGCTACATCATAAAAGTTGAATAAATTAAAAAAAAAAAAAACGCGAAATATAAAAAACTTGCCAAATTTGAAAAAATCGCCAAAATTAACAAAAAATAACTCAAAATTTCCACAATTGAACCAAATTTCCAAATTAAAAAACAAACAACGCCAACATTTTCAAAAATCGTTTAAATTTGATAAAAATCCTCAAAATGGGAAAAATTTATAAAATTAAAAATATCACATAAACAAATTTAAAACGTCTATATTCAAAACATTTTTAATTTCTGGAAATTTTGCACCAACTTAATTTTTCATTAAACATTTAATACATACATTAGAGCGACTCACCAAAAAAGTGCTCGATGTACCCTCCTAAAAATGAACCTTGGACTTTTTTAAGATGACATTTAAAATATTTCGGCTCCAGCTTTGACCTCTCGTGAGCTAGACCATTTTGAAAATGGGTCTATTTTTGCATGTTTAGTTAATTTGAGAATCTGTTTCCTTACCATCATATACAATATGGATATCATAAGAAAGGTTTTTTTAAGGCGCGTCCAACTGTATATACAATTTGTCCAAGGACGATCATACATGTCCTTTTTTAAGGATATTCCGTAAAAAAAAAAACGGTTTGTGAATTTTTTGTTCGGGGTTGTTTGTAATAAAAATGCCAAATTAACATATTTTAATCTTTAGTCAATTTAATTAAATACGGGTCTCAGCTTTTTTTGAAATTCGTTCTAGTTCGCGTTTTGACAAAAATGCAATGGGGTGGTAACTCTTCGGTTTAAATAGGGCAATATGGGTATCAAATTTTTTCTTTTGCCGAGTATTAAATTAAATTGACTAAAGATTAAAATATGTTAATTTGGCATTTTTATTACAAACAACCCCGAACAAAAAATTCAAAAACCGTTTTTTTTTTTACAGAATATCCTTAAAAAAAGGACATGGATGATCGTCCTAGGACAAATTGTATATACAGTTGGACGCTCCTTAAAAAAACCTTTCTTATGATACCCATATTGTATATGTTGGTAAGGAAACAGATTCTTAAATTAACAAAACATGCAAAAATGGATCCTTTTTCAAAATGGTCCAGCTCACGAGAGGTGAAAGCTAGAGCCGAAATATTTTAGATGTCATCATAAAAAATACCATTGTTTATTTTGAGAGGGGTACACCTTGCACGAATTTCGCTTCCATACAACTTGAGTCGCTCTAACATACATATGTGTCAATAAATAGATTTTCAAAAAGATATTTTTATAATTACTTCACATTTATAATTCATGCACTATTGAATTGATGACCGTCATTATGTTCTGTTTTGAAGTAATGTAAAAGGTAATGAGGTATCATTACAAGCTAATCCTTGTGTGTTCAATAATCGGTAAGCATTACTTTATTTTTTAAAATAATGTTGAATGCAAGGAGTATACATTACAATGTAATGCATTATGTAACCAACTATTGGTAACTTACTACTTTATGTTTCGAAATAATGCGGTAAGGAGTATTCATTGCAAAGTAATAATCAATGGTTTGATGTTACAGAATTGATTTTAATTGATGTACAGAATATCAAATAATTTCCGCTATTTTTTGAGTTTTAAAAAGTCTAAATTGCAAATCATATTTTTGAAATTAATAAAATAAATATAAAACTTTTAACAAAAAGCCAAAATTTATTTTCACAAAGTTTATGAGACTTCCTTATGAAATAATGAAGATCTATGAAACATTTGTCATACATTTTAATAAAACTTTTATTCATATTTATGAAAACTTCGTAAATATGATAAATAATTGATGATAAACAATTTATGAAACAATATTATCAATATGATGAAATTTTTTTCTCTGAGTGTAATTGATGTCGTTTTGGCAACTACTTATTTTTGAATTACTGATAAGCAGTTGCTTATAAGTATACTAATAACAAAACTCATAGAAATAAACCTGTAAATTAGTAAAAATTATTTTCCAAAAAAAAACTGCTAACATTAGCAGATTTTTTTTTTACTAAATATTAGTAATATAAGAATAGTAAAAATAAATCTGTTGAATTTACAAATATTTAGTTATATTTGAGCTAAATTTTAGTTAATTGAAAGCAACAAAATAGTCTGCTAAAATTACCAAAAACATTTACTAAATATTAGTAGACAAAAAATCATTAAAAAATTTAAAATTTTAAAAGTTTTTTTTTTTTGATCAAATTTTTAATTATCTTCGACCTTTGGAATTATCAATAAATAAATGAATTTTCGACCTCGAGGTCATTTGTTTTAAATTATGCTTTATTTTGCCGATATTTCTTCATTCTTCGAATGAGTTACGGTTGTCGAATTTGTAGTCGAATTTTTCGACTCCATACAAAGTGGGTTGATTTAAAGTAATATTTATACAGAAATCAAACCCTGTTAAAATAATTTCTACAATTGGACTGTTGTTTATGATAAATGGAAGATGACAAAGCCAATTGTGACAATTTTTTGTTGTTGTTTTTGTTTTTTCGTTGATATTTTAAATTTTTAATCTCGCTCCTAGACGAGGACAAGAAATTCTCATTGAGTTTGTGATTTAACATAACAAATATCTCTAGAAATTCTAATAACAAAGTCCCCTGAAGATTTCCTTGGGCAGGAATGAAATCCGGATAGGGACACGCCTACATCAGATTGCTTTTCACAATTTGTTAAATACGTTTTGGGACTTTAGCACATTTAATTACTATAAATGCGATAAATTTAGTTTAGCAAATTCGACTTACTCTCGCATTCGACTACGACAACCGTAATGGGACAGATTAATTGACTTTTTCTGAACATTCTCCGGTCAAGCCCTACAGACGGGAAGTCGTTTGTTTTAGATCTAATTTTGTTTTTAATTTATTTTTGACACAACATCTTAATTGTCTCTTCCCTCTGACAATGTTATGTTAACGTGTCCGGTTTCTTTTCTGTAAAAAGGTCAATAATTATATGCCCAAATAATCTGGCAACATTGAATTTAAAGTTGCATTTTCAGCACCAACACGTAAAACCACAATTTTGAAAATATTATTATCCTTTCGTTGTTTTTTCGTGCACTAATATTAGTTTTTATTCTGCAATGCCACTTGTATTTGATTAAGTAAAACTAAACTGACAGACTGACAGGTTTATAAACAATAGATAGATAATTTTATGTTTGCAAGTATAGCGAACGTTCCTTTGACGTCTATTGCTGTTGTGGGTAAAGAGTAGGATGATCGATTATTCGGTGTTTTCGGGTTTTCCAAATAGTTGAAATTTTAAAAAACCGGTTTCGGATTGTTAAAAAATGTCAAACAAATGGAAATGATGTGCTTTTTGTTTGCAAAAAATTTTATATTTTTTTGTTTGTATTTCGTAATACACTGATAGAATTTTCCTTCATAGTATTAATGAAACGATTTCATTAAAATCGATTCATTGGTTTAATGAAAAATTTCATTACCTGAATGAAAAATCATTAACATTGGTATTTTTTCATTAACATTTTTTATGATTTTTTCATAATTTCATAAAAAAAATCATTAAATCAATAAAAAATTTTCACATTTTTTTCAATAAAAATTTTGACTATCATTTTGAAATAAAAAAAACTCAAAAATTTCTTTTAAACAGAATTAACCAAAACTTTGATATAAATAAATTTTGTTATTAGGTTGCCTAGAGCTAACACTTTTTGACGAATTTGAATAGTTGGTCACTAAATTTCAGGGAACAGATTCTCTAAGAAAAACGATATAGTTTTGTTCAAAACGAGACCTACTTAGTTATCGTTTTGACGATGTTACACAAAAACGTTATGCTAAACGATAATAAATTTTTGTTTTTTAACATCATTGTTAATATTTAACGTTTTTATCTAATATGGTCGTAATTTAACTACAAAAAGTGGACTATAATCGTCGTTCTACGAATTCCAAGCCAGAAAAAAAATTACATATTTTGTACCGACATATAAGAAAATATGTCATCTTTTAACATAAATTATAAAAAATGTAAAGAAAGATTGAACAATTTTGTAAAAATAAAACAATAAAAACAGGAATACATTAAAATTGTTTTTTTTTTTGTTGGATTTCTTTTTTACATGTGATCCTATTCCAAGTAACGAAAATTTGCTGAATCAGGCTGAGTTTAATAAAAATCTTCCATCGCTTTTGCAGAACAGTCTGTGATGTTTACTTTATAAAATTTTCATTGGGTCAATGAAACCATTCATTAAAATTGATTTTATGAAACACCTTTCATTGACTCAATGAAATGTTTCTTTGGGGACTTTTTTATGAAAAAATTCATTGGATTAATGAAGGAATTCATTAATACTACGCACAAATTTCTATCAGTGTATAGCCAAATATAAAATGACAGAATAATAACATTTCAACAATACAAAAATGACACAGAAAAATAATAAATTTTGAGGTTATGACAGTTTTTACAGTGTTTTAAGAAAGTTTTTCATAATATTCCGTTTTTAACCATTAATTGTATAAATTTACGGTTACTAATATATTGAAGGTAGGTTAGGTGAGGTACACAAGTCACGCCATTAGCCCACCTAAGGTCAGTCGCCCTCTCGGAGTAGAGCCGATTGTTCAGCTTACAGGTTGCTAAAGGAACACCAACTCCAGCAAATTCCGCAGGAACTCGCAGGGTGATTCCTAGCCTTGCAAGGTCATCAGCTCTAGGTAAAAATTGAAGGTAAAAAAGAATAGTTAAGAAAAAACCGGTTATTCGTCAACAAAAACCCGGTTTATTCGATATTCGAGAATCTAACTTTTTAGAAAAACTGAAACCGACAACACACAAAAAATCGGTTGAAACCGGTTTTGAAAAATCGACTCGATCACACTAGTAAAAAGTCAATTAATGCTACAATTTTCAATTGTGGGCGTTAAATAAAAAAGGAAATTTCAATTGCAATAGCATGTTTTTGAAAATAATATTGGCCGCTACTGTTAATTTTTAAATTAACCCTTTTCGGTCGAAAGGGTTAGTTGGTACAATGTATCCGAAAAAATTCAAGGATTGCTAATGTAAAAAAGTACCAGAACATAATTAATTTTACTGCATATTATGTTATTAGCCGATAAATACAAAAAAAAGGGATACAAACAATCAATACAACAAGTTCACAGCAAAAAAATTAATCTCCGTCCGAATATTCTGAGTAACAATGGACACATGTAAAAAAGATGGCTGTTATATTTGTATACTATAAGTGAACAGCACTCTTGCATGTGTTGCAGTTAAAGGTATTTACATTTTGTAAACAAATCTTTATTCAAAAATATATAAAAAAATATTTTAGGTAAACCGATTTTTTAAAATTTTTCGGCAAATTTCTTGGTTTTTGAGCATTTTTTGAAATCAATAAAGAACAACCCTAAAGTTAGAGTTTTTATAAGTTTAGTAGTATTTTAATAAAAACCATCCATTAGTTATGTTTTGAGAAAATACGGAATACATTTTGGAATACTTAAGACTTTGTGTATTTGAAAAATTCATCGTCCGATCGATCAGATTTTGAAAAATTGTATGAGCTATTTCAAAAATTTCCGACAGCTGTTGAAACTGACTTAAATATATTTTTATATGGATATATTACAATATTATTATTTACTGCATTGAATTATGTAGGTAAAGATGAAATTTCACTTGAAGAAAGGACGACTAACATATCATTAAATTCAACTAACATTTTTCAGTTGTTTTTACTGTTAAAAAATTGTAAAATAAACCACATATGTTAGTAAAAAAAACAAACATTTATTTTTTTAATTTTTTTAAATAACAAAAAACTAATGTAAAAATTTAATGTAAAATCATAAAACAGTCATTTGGTGTGGTTTGTTTTTTTTTTTTAAATTAACTACAAGAATGTTCTAATTTTGTATTAAAAATACAAAAAATGCTTTTTTCATATATATATAGTTTGAATATTGTTCTACCTCAAGTCCAAAAATCTAGTATGATATTGTCATATTAGATTTTATTTGTTGCTGTTCCAAAAAGTTTGATCATTTTCATGATAGACAATACATTGTTTCATTGGCATCACCCAATTCTTCAGTTGTCTGCAATAGAAAAAGATAATTGGCTTAACTCAAACCGAGACTTTACATACAACAGACAAAATAAACTCTATGAGAATCTTTTTGTGTGCCTTATTCTATAAACTGTCTGATCTGGTAATCCTAAATATAAAATAAAACTATTTGAAAAACAACATTATTACATGACGATATACTTTGCATGTCAGGACATGTATGTGTATTTGTTGTATTACAGTTTTTTAAACTATTAAAAAATTAACTCAAAATCCGTAAATATAAAAGATTTTTTTTTTTTTTTCACTGACGAGTCCCAGGAGGGGGACGAAACTGCGGCAGTCTGGTGTATCCCTTGTGTCCGTAAAATTTTTCAATAAAAATGTTTTCTTCTTCCTGTAAAGAGACTAACTAAAAAAAGATTTTCTTTTATGTTTATTATCAAAAATAAAATAAAAAATTTAAAAAAACTCCCAAATCCGTCCAAATAAATGATTTTTTTTAACTATCAACTCGATATGATGGTAAATGCTTTTAAGATTTTGGTTGAAATCGCCAACAAATGATCGCGGTGCTCCGCCTTCCAGGAGTCGTATGCTACACTGATAGAAATTTGTGCGTAGTATTAATGAATTCCTTCAATAATCCAATGAATTTTTTCATAAAAAAGTCCCCAAAGAAACGTTTCATTGAGTCAATGAAAGGTGTTTCATTAAATCAATTTTAATGAATCGTTTCATTGACCCAATGAAAATTTCATAAAGTATGAAAGTTTCATGTGTTTAATGAATAAAATTCATAGTTTGTATGAAATATTTTCGTTGATATTTAATAATTTGCACTTTTTATGATTATTTTAGCATAGCATTAATTTGGTGGTTATTGAGAAATTATCATTCGTTAATATTATGAAAGCTGAACTAAAAAAAAACAATTTTAATTTATTTCTGTTTTTATTGTTTTATTTTTACAAAATTGTTCAATCTTTCTTTACATTTTTTATAATTTGTGTTAAAAGATTACATATTTTCTTATATGTCGGCACAAAATATGTAATTTTGTATCGATCTGGTTTGGAATTCTGCACAACGATCGACGATTATAGTCCACTTTTTGTTGTTAAGTTACGACCATATTAGATAAAAATGTTAAATATTGTTAAAAAACAAAAATTTATTATCGTTTAGCGTAACGTTTTTGTGTAACATCGTCAAAACGATAACAATTTAGGTCTCGTTTTGAACAAAACTATAACGTTTTTCTTAGAGAATCTGTTGCCTGGAATTTAGTGACCAACTATTCAAATTCGTCAAAAAACTGTTAGCTCCAGGCAAACTTAATAAAAAAATTTATTTATATCAAAGTTTTTTTTTAATTCTGTTTAAAAGAAATTTTTCAGTTTTTTTTTATTTGAAAATTTTTCATTGATTTAATGATTTTTTTTTATGAAATTATGAAAAAATCATAAAAAATGTTAGTGAAAAAATACCAATATTAATGAATTTTCATTCAGTTAATGAAATTTTTCATTAAACCAATGAATCGATTTTAATGAAATCGTTTCATTAATACATTAATACTATGAAGGAAAATTCTATCAGTGTTCCCTTTAATATATAGGTATCGGAATTTCAAATATTAAAATGATCTACTAGCAAATCACAAACATGTAATTTTTTTTTCAATCGGAATTAGAAACAAAAATATTGCGAGCACTATGCACAATGTGCCCTACATTGTGGAGTCATATTGCCGCCTCCGGGGGTTCTAGGAGGTTCGGTCAATATGCGATGTGTACCACTTTTTGAAACGCCTGTCATTTCAGCCAGCTAATGTACATTCAGCCTACGATTATCCAATACCATTTTGTTGATTTTTCCCAACGTTTCTGGAGTGGACACCTCAATTGGTCGACCACTACGGTGTTCATCTTGGTAGATCGGACGGCTTCGTTGAAACTCTGCCAACTAATGTTTTATAATCGTAAACGAAGTACTCCCCCAGAGTAGAATCTAGCTCAGCTTTATTATTGGTTGGACTGAGACCTTTCAAATGAAAGTATTACATAACGGTGACCAATATTTTCCATGTTTACAAAAACACTGAGATCGTTACTTTTAATGGCTCAAACAAAAAAAAAATACTAAACATCGTGGCGCCTTAACACTTAAAATATATGTTTTATAAGGTTGCCACTTTTCAACAAAGTAATTTTATTTCTATTAGTATAGGAACTACTTCGGTTTAATTTGAATTATTTTTTCATTTACTAAAACTGAAGAATTTTTTATCTTTCAAAATGTTCTTGATTGTTGATTCTAAACTCATAGTAGCCTGTTAAACTTGAAAAGAATTTAACAATTTCTATTCCAAAAATCTATTTAAATTGTTATCTTTTAGCTTATCTAGTGTAATCATCTTTTACATATATATAAATATAGCCATAATAATTCGTCATTTACTTTTTCATTTAATTGTTTATACCGATAAGATAAGTTTAATTAAATTTAATAAGTAGTCCCAATTTGATACAAACGACTTTAGAGAACACTTCAAAAAATTAACTAGAAAACTGTAATACGTTTGTTAGTTGAACTAATTTTTAGTATTTTTATTTTTTTGTAAAATCAAGATTCAAACGTATTTTTACTACAAGTTCATTCGAACGAACTGTACCTTTATATATGAAAGGGGCCTATGTTCACACTAATAGAAAAATGTAAGTTCAAATTTTTAGCTAAAACTACTAAAATTAAGTTAAAAATTACGTTTCATTAAGAATTGCTAAAATTGTAAAATGTTTTTGCTCTATATTAGTAAGCTAGGAATAGAAAAAACAAATTCGCTGAATCTACAAATATTTAGTTATATTTGAGCTAATGAGTTAATTCAAAGTAACAAATTAAACAGCTAAAATCAGCAAAAAAATTGGCAAATGTTAGTAGACAAAAAAAAAAAATCATTAAAAAATGTGAAATTTTTAAAGTTTTTCGATTTTCTTTTTTAATGCGAATGAAATAGCTGCCCGTTTGAAATCAGCAGTCTACAATTGTTTAGTAAACATTTTTATTGCTTTTTACTAAATTTGAGGTAAATATAGCAAAAATTGTGTTGCTGTTGCATTTTTTATTTGCTGTTTTTAGTCTACAAATAATTAGTAAAAGTATTTGCTAATTTTAACAGAGTAAATTGCTATTATCATATCAATTAATTAAAATCGAACTCGAATATAACTTAAATTTTTTTGAAGTTAACAGTTTTATGTTTTGCTGTTCTAATTTTATTAATGCTGCAAATTTGATCAGTTTTTTCTGCAACGTTATTTTTAACGTATTTTTAGTAGCTTTTACTGCTGATGAAAACAAAATTAGAAAACATTTTTGCTAAAACCACTGAAAATTATTTAAAAATGACGTTGCAGAAAAACTTATAAAATTACCTTATGAAATTATAATTTTTGCTAAATATTAGTAAGATAAGAATAGCAAAAATAGATCTGTTGAATCTACAAATATTTAGTTATAGTTGAGCTCAATTTTAGTTCAGTTAACGTAGCCAATTATTATGTTAAAATCAACAAAAATTTTTGTAAATATTGATAGACAAAAAACGTCATAAACAAATTTAAAAATTTTCTTAAAAACTTTTCTACTTTTGGACTTTATTTTCGGATTCAGCGCTCGTTTTTATATGGAAAATAAATGCCAAATGTCTCTGCAAACTAGTGTATTTAGCAAAAAAAAAAAAGTCTGTTATTTTTAGAAATTTTTTCTGCAATGTCACTTTTAACAATTTTTTAGCTATTAGCCTTTTCTGCTTTTTTTACAGGTTTATTTCTATGAGTGTGTATGTCACATGAATAAACTTCCAATTTTACATTTTCTTTACTTAAGATTTACTTAAACTACCAACTGTGAAACCCAGCCTTAGTTTTTAGTTCTCAACCTTAAAGTTTGAACTAGATTTTCACTAAATATCACAATATTTTTTGTCTTGTGTTATTCAGTCATTATTCCACAACGGGGTTTAATTAATTTTGCATTTTTTATAAACTTTTGTCACAACCTGTGAGTGGTATTTTAATCATATGTTAATAACGTGATATGAGTACATTTATCAGCGATTGATCGATTGTTGGAATTTTTCAAGAAACTCCCCCAGTTAAGCGATATTCATTGGCAGGTGTTTGAAAATTTTATCATATTTTCTTCTAACACACAATAAAATAATAAATAACCCATTTCAATTACAAAAACCACCGATTCAATAACTTTAATTGCTGAAATTCCGCGAACAACGAAAATTGAATTATTTTTCAATTAAATAATAACTCATTTCATTAAAAAGTGATCAATATCGTATACCTTCCCAATAACCGACATAAAATAGTTGTTGCCATACTAAATATTTTTTTTATAGAAGTGTTGTTGCCATACCAAATGTTTTTTAACAGCTTGAATTTTATAACATTGAATTTAAACCGGCATGAAATTCTCATTTAGTTAGCATATTTATTTATACTTATGTGAACAAATTCACACAGAAATTAGTTTTTTTCTTTCTATTGAAGCGTAAGGACTAGGGCAAATTTTTTTTGGATTTTTTTTTCTTTGCGGAAATTCGCCCTTTTGTTGAAATCGGAGTATTTTTTTTTTGTTTAAAATATTTTTTTTTTTTTGCATTTTTTTTCTGTTTAAAAAAATTTAAAATTAAACTTTAAAAATTATTATTTATCAATTTTATGATAATTTTTTAGAATAAATAAATATTCAAATTTAAACAACTGAAACTAAATTACTTAACTTAATAAAGTAATAAACCTAATAAGAATTAATATCTTATCTAATTGAAATAAATTTAAAATATTTATTACTAATACCACTAAACATAAATAAAAAAACAATAACAATGCGTTGATATTTGCTTTTGAGCGATAATATAAAAAAAATTCAAGCAAGTTCCGAATTTGAGCAAATATTTAATTGACGCAATTAATTTTTAATTGGTTTTCAACAAACCGAAGTAATTGAAAAAAGTAGGGACATATTTTTTTCTGTGTAATGAATTATTAAATGTACGAATGTTAAATGTAGTACTTTTGAATGTAATTTTTTTTATTAAAAATGGATATTTTTAGTAACAAAAGCAAGAAGAAACATTATCAAACAAGCAAAAAAAAAAATGACAAGAAAAAATAACTGTTTTCGAGTAAACTGAAGATTTTTTCTAGGTGAAGTTAACCACAAATGCCTCAAATGATTATTGAAAAATAAAGTAATAGAAAAATATTTACTAAATTTGTTGCTTAAACTACTAAAATTTTGTTCAAATTGATGTTACGCCGAAAAAACTGCTACACTCATAGAAATAAAACTGTAAAAAAGCAGAAAAATCTGCGCGGTTTAAAATAAACATATATGCATCCATTAAGGTAATAGGATTCATATATGATCATAGGATTTCATATGTGATCATATATGTAATATTACCTCGATTTTCGTTGATTTCCAAAAATTTTGGATCTAGCGGAAACCGTTCATGATCTGAAACATTTTCAAAATATACATGTAAAGGGTGTTTTTTTTATATAGGTATAGAACTTTAAGTTGGCAACACTTTTTTAACTGGCGGCCATTTTGTCAGCTGTCAAGTGATTTATGTTTAGTTTGGTTTGGCATTTCACCATGAACAGTCTGACGCCTGAACAACGCTTCCAAATTGTGCAAATTTATTTTGAAAATCATGGTTCTGTTCGAAATACGTATTGCGCCCTACATCCATTTTACGGTCAACATAATCGTCCATCAGAGCAATTAATTCGATTAACTATGGAACGTTTTCGCACCACGTTTACTCAAAATGATAATATACATCCACAGAGACGCCGTACAGTGCGTACAGAAGAAGACATTTCTGCTGTAGAGAGTAGAGTACAGGAAGACCCCAATCAGTCTATCCGCCATCGTGACCGCTATAAAGTTATGATTACTTAGTTTTTCGTTCATCAATTGAACAACCATGATGTGCAGGAGCTGTGGTTTCAACAAGACTGCGCAACAAGTCACACAGCTCTTGCCACAATTGATTTATTGAAGGAAACGTCTGGTAACCGCATAGTTTCACGTTTCGGAACCGTGAATTGACCTCCAAGATCGCGCGATTTAACGTCGCTGTACTATTATCTGTGGGGATATGTGAAGTCGCTAGTCTACGCAGTTAAGCCCAATATGATTGACCACTTGGAGGACAACATTCGCCGCGTTATTACCAATATATGGCCAAAAATGTTGGAAAAAGTAATCGAAAATTGGACCTCCAGATTAGACTACGTCCGAGCCAGCCGTCGCAGTCATATGCCAGATGTCATATTTAAATTATAATGCCAGAAGATTATCTTTCGAATAAAGTAAATTTCATGTCAATTTAAAAAATTTAACTTTGTTTTATTAAATTTCAAAGTTCTATACCTCTATAAAAAACACCATTCAATACACATCATATTACAAGTTTTTTAAAAAACTCGTCGTATGTTTTTTTTTACGGTTTTTGCATAAAAATATAATCATTTTGGAATCACATCAACATATTTAAATCTCTATTTGGCTTAAAAGAGGTTATATAATACTTTTTTTCATATTCGTGCTAGTTCGCGATTTGCCAAAAATTTGGCGGATTGGAAACAAAGTGTTTTTAAGTTTGAAAATTTTTCTTTTGCCAAGTACATTAAAGTTATGTGAAAATATAATTGAATTTACCAAATTTAATACAGTTTCCACCGTGCTCTAAAAAGTAAAATAAAGTTTTAAAGTTACAATTTTTATTTGCCGTAAGGCACAGTTTCTGGATAATGTAAGCTTAAAATAAAAAATTTAATGAAATAAACTCACCGCGTTGCCATATTTTTCACAAATGAAAAAAAATCTTATAAATATTGAAAGGATATTAAATTTTAATAAAATGTATCAAAACATGAAAAAATTATTTCTGTGTTGTTAGATTCATGGAAAAATTTAACTTCCGTTGATGTTGGATATTTACTTTATTTAGGTTTTAAAAAAATATAATTTTATAACTTTCCACTTTCTTTGGGATATTAGACATTTTGAATATGACATATGATTGAAATATTCACTTAAAAAATTAAGTTAGTAGAAAAGTTAGTAAAACGTCTTGTAAATCTAGTATACTGTTTCAAAGAATTTTCAAATTGTGTGTTTCAGCGAAAGTTTTAGTTATTCTTATTCAGCACTTAACTGTTTTGAACTAATGTTTTACTAATATTTTACTAATGTTTTACTAATTTGATTTGCTAAAAAAAATTTGCTGATAAGCATATTAAAAGTGTGGACGACAACACGACTGAAAGATATACGCAGAATCAAGTAGATGTCGAGGTATGTCCAGATGTAAAAGAGACAATAATAATGATACTAAAAAGTACAACTCTTGTAAGACATATAAAAAATTTAAGATTTTGGTATATTTTTATTCATACAAAAGAACGCTAACAACGTGAATACATAAGTGGATTAAAACAACTTTAATTTTATGTTGTCACCTGCCTGTCAAAGTAATTGTCTATTAATTAAATTAAAGATAAAATAAAATATTTGAATTTCATAAATATTAAATGTGTATTTGTAAACTAAATCTTTAAAGTGATTATTAATGTAGTGTGGTCAAATTGCAAACAAATATACATTCAGGTAGACAGACTATAGTGAAAGACAATGATACACACCTTAGAATATTGTTTTTTTCCTTTTCTTATTGCAAAAAAGGGTTATATAATTAGTTTTGTATTCAATCGGTTAACCGTTACTCTATTAATCGATGAATTTTAATCATAGAATTGCTCGAGTAAATTAAAATATCCAATTTCGAGTAACGAATAACTCGAACATTTTTGGTCAATTAATTGATTTAATCTAGTAAATCAAAATATGTTCTATTTCAAGTTATATTTTATAAAAAAAAACTTGAATTGTTTCGTATTTTTTAAAAATAATTGTTTTATAAAATATAAATACTTCACTATTCAAGCGAATACGTTACGTAAACGGATTGTAACTCCCAATAAAGTAAATTCTGTTGAAAATAGATAGGGACAAAACGACCACATTATCTTCTATAATCTTTTAACGTATATAATGTTTCATAAATGAGTTACTGTATGTTTCCGCTCAAGTAATTTGGGCTAAAAGCAATGCGTCAGTTACCATTTTAGTTGATATGTTATATTTTTGCTCAGTAGGGGCATAACTGTAAGTGGCACCACGATATGGGCAATACTGTACTGACAAAAAATATTTTTCTTTGGTCATTTTGTAAAACAAAAAGTTTCGCAACGAGACCAATGCCTAAAATATCACGTTTTTAGCAACTTCTAAAGATATGTTAAAAGCATCCTTGAACAATCAAAGACATGTTATACTCAAATGAAGGCTTAATTTATGTAGACATCGAAACTATAAAAAAAATTAAGATCAAAAGGTTAAATTTTCCGAAATAAAGCAACATTTTTAAATATCTAAATATTCAAAATATATATCTAAATATTCAGCAAAAAATAAAAAATCGCAAATCTCTAAAATTGCAAGATTAATTTTTTCCAGATTCGAATTGACAAATGAAATATATATATATATATATATATTTTTTTTTTTGCTAAAAGATAATCCCTAATGTTTTCTTTAAGTCGAAATTAAATTTCCTAATATTTAGGAAACCATTGATGTAAGTAGTTGAAAGATAAGTTTATTTATGTTGTATATAATTATTTCTATATATTTTTAAATATTAAATTAATTCATATCGTCGATGTGGGAATATGAAATTTTTTATATTTTGTAACGCATTGTATATTATCTTTAAAATAATTACAAAAAATATTTCTGATTTTCAGCAAATAAATTAACTAAAATATTATTTTTCTACATATTTTTTTCAGTTTTTTCAGTCTACTAATATTCTGCAAAAATTTTATTAACTTTTAGCAAGGATTTTTTAATTTTTAATCAACTAATGCCCGTAATTTCAAGCAATAGATACCTACCGGTGCTTAGATATCTACCGTGTACACGAACAAAATCGGGTAGGTATCTAAGCACCGGTAGGTAAATATTGCTTGAAATTACGGGCATAAGTAATAGCAAAACTTTTGCTGAATCTACACTCAGGGAACTTTTGCTTTAAAAATATGTAGTTGTTTGGGTTGTAATACAGTTTCTTTAGTTTTAATATAAATGTCAGTCATTTCTAGAACAAATTACATTTTTTACTAACCTTGTAGTTCTTAAAAAAAAACAAACCACATCAAATGAATGGTTTATGATTTTACATTAATTTTTTTACAGTTGTTGTTTGTTATTTAAAAAAATAAATGTTTGTTTATTTTTTACTACGATGTGGTTAATTTTTACTACAATTGTTTGTCATTTTTTGAACATTAAAAAACAAATGAAAATGTTAGTTGAATTTAATGTAATGTAAGTGAAATTTCAATTGTTTTCAACTACAATTGCAGTGGGGTTTACCTACATAGTATTCAAAGTATACACTTCTAAAAAGCACTTCATGAACATTTTAATTTTGTATCCTGCATTATAATTCTAGTTCACAATAATATCTTTAGGAAGGAGCTGCATCAATTCAGCACAAATTTAATGTATAACTTATAAAGCAGAGTAACAAAATAAAGACTCAGTTTCAATTTTGTACCCAAAGAAATTCCTACAAATCGCCAATTACTTACACATAAAAAATCGTTACCAAAAATCTTGTAAAATATCTTAACAAGATATATCGAAACCAATATGCAGAAATTTTGCAACCTTAATTTATATTTTTGTAAAGTGTTTCAAGTTATTGAATAAGTGGTGCAAAAAATCATATTCTGGTGATAGTTTCTAGTGGCGATATTTTATGTGTAAAATCGCCACTGGAAGATTATTCTTGTACCATAAAAAAATATAGCAAACGAATTGATAGTTTGTTTTTTGTGTCGCACGCAGAAAAAACTTTATTTCGCGTAGCCGCCAGCTGCGTTCTACGGAGGAAAAAAACCCTAAGAGGGGCCGAAGGCCGTCACAGAAAAACTTGTTTTTACAAATCCAATGTCGAATCCGTTGAAATCTTATTTTTAAGACAATAAGTAATATAATTTGACCAGTCATAGCTTTGTCATTTAAACAGCAAATTGATTGTTTTTTATCTTCTGTTTATTTAACGTTTAGACACTAATATATACGTAAAATTTTTAAAAAAATAGAATTTTAA
The DNA here is from genome assembly GCA_021234595.1 of Delia radicum. Classification (NCBI taxonomy): domain Eukaryota; kingdom Metazoa; phylum Arthropoda; class Insecta; order Diptera; family Anthomyiidae; genus Delia; species Delia radicum. Next base: position 130,574,299 of record CM037853.1, read on the forward strand.
AAAAATAATCATTAAAAAACATTAAATCTTGGTGTGGATTAGTATTTTGGGACATAAAAGTTATGACAGGTCAAATAAGTGTCACTTGATGTCTTAAAAATATAAAATTTCAACGGATTCGACATCTAATTTGAAAAACAAGTTCTTCTGGGTGCCGGCCTTCGGCCGCTCTTAGGGGTTTTTTTCCTCCGTAGAACGCGGCAGGCGGCTTCGCGAAATAAAGTTTTTCTGCGTGCTTTGAATGAGATTGGTTGATTACATTCCTTAAAAATTTTAATTTTTAAGAAAATGAAATAACACCCCAAAAATATTATTTGGGAACTTATTTCATTTCTCAAATTGGGGCCTTATTTCATTATAAAATAAAGTCACAAAAAAAAAAAAAAATTAAATAAAGCCCCAAAAAATAAAATAAGACCCCAATTTTTTTTTATTAGAAATTTTTGGGGCCTTATTTCGTTTTTGGTTTGGGGACTTTCATTGGGGCCTTATTTCATAGAGCCCTTTTAAACCAGTGGAGTGTTACGTCTTCATTTCTACTTTTACATAGTCGGTACAGATAAAATTCCTTCAGGGTTATGTCCGCTTTGTAGCAGTCATTCACTAATTGTTTACAGTTGTTTTTTGTTATTTAAAAACTTAAAAAAATAAATGTTTGTTTATTTTTTACTAACATGTGGTAGTAAAACAATTGTTAGCAATTTTTTGAACCTTATATTGGTATATGTGTATTTGTATCATTTCAGATATAAATTTATACCACTATATAAAATCGCATTAAATTGTATCGCGCCATTATTCAGATGTAATTTAATTTAAAGTAATACAAGCTTATATAATAATACGGGCCCATTTCTCGATAAAACTGTATTATGACTCATATGATTATGTAAAGCATCATATTAATTTTTTTAATCGGGTTTGACTAAAATTAAAAAGAAGAAGTTTTGTCATTAGCCGCATGTATAATTATATATAGGGTTATATTAAAAAATACATAATTATATTTTATGCGCATGGAAAATATTAATGATGTGGGATCATACATAATCATATCTTAACTATATTGATAATCTTGTGTCATATATGGTATCATACATAATTATATCTTATATCATTTGATATCATATATAATAATGTCTTAAGCTGTATTATATATTTTGGGGTTAAGAAATTTTTCAAAAAAATTATTTAAATATTTTTTTATATAAAAAAAAAAAAACAAAAAAAATTGTAAAACTGTTCACTATTTCTATGCAAAAGAATTTTTTCAATATCTTTCACACAACAAAAGTTATGGCATTTGGAATAATATCCCTTAATTTTGCAATATTTCAAAACTCCAGGGTTGCTGAAGTTTTCAAAATAAAATACTAATAGAAATAAACCGGTAAAATAGCAGAAAAATCTACTAAAAGTTAGTTAAATACTACGTTGCATAAAAAACTGCTAAAATTAGCAATTATTTTTTTTTGTTGCCAAAAATAATAAAATAAGAACAGCAAACATAAATCTGTTAACTTCACAAAATCTTTGTTGTATTCGAGTTGAATTTTAGTTAATTGAAAATAGCAATTTGCTCTGCTAAAATTAGCAAAAACTTTTACTAAACTTTAATATCAACAACATTTTTGCTATATTTACCTCAAGTTAAGGTAAATGCAAATACCGGCATATCCTGCCAAAATCAAAAGAAATAATTGCTAAAAAAAATTAAAATTTTTAGTAGTAAAGGGTGGTTAAATTTCAAGGGCCGATGTTGATTTTGAATAAAACACAAACTATTTAGGAAATTATTGTAATTTTATTTTATTATGATATATTGGTATTACTCAATTATGTATGGAACAAATATCGGCCAAATGGGCGCCGCGACCACGGCGGCACACCTCCATCCGATAGTCCAAATTTTCGATGACGCTGAGGCATAATGGAGGTTCTATGCCGTTAATGTGCCGAATTATCTCATCCTTTAGCTCTTGAATTGTTGCTGGCTTATCGACGTACACCTTTTCTTTCAAATAACCCCAAAGAAAAAAGTCCAACGGTGTCAAATCACATGATCTTGGCGGCCAATTGACATCGCCATTACGTGAGATAACACGGCCATTGAATTTGTTGCGCAAAAGAGCCATTGTTTCGTTAGCTGTGTGGCAAGTGGCACCGTCCTGCTGAAACCACATATCGTCCACATCCATATCTTCCAATTCGGGCCATAAAAAGTTCGTTATCATCTCACGATAGCGAACACCATTCACAGTAACTGCCTGACCGGCCTCATTTTGGAAAAAATACGGCTCGATGATGCCGCCAGCCCATAAACCGCACCAAACAGTCGGTGTGCCTCATCACTGAAGATGATTTTCTTCGAAAATTGATCATCCACTGTTGCCATTTCTTGCAACCATTCTGCCCATTCACGACGTTTGGAATGGTCAAGAGGCTTTAGTTCTTGAGCCAATTGCACCTTGTAAGCGTGTAAATGCAAGTCTTTATGCATAATGTTCATCAACGACGAGCGTGAGAGGTGCAATTGTTGGGCACGACGACGAGTTGAGGTGGACGGCTCTTCAGCCACACTATCGCGAACAGCAGCAATATTTTCTGCAGTACGAGCTGTACGAGCATGCACTGGTGTTCTCACATCTTCTACAGACCCGGTTTGCTCGAATTTTTCCACGATTTTTGCGATTGTACGCACATTTGGACGATCAAATTGACCAAAAAAATCACGAAGTGCACGATATGCATTTTGATTTGAACGCCCATTTTCATAATAAGTCTGGATAACTTTAACACGTTGTTGGATTGTGTATCTCTCAATGGTTCAAATTGAGTAAGTCTGAAATAGAGAAATGTCAAATAAAATTCGGAAAAAAAACTTGGCGTTTAGGTGTGGTTCACATTCAACATCGGCCCTTACAATTTAACCACCCTTTAGTAAAAAAAAAAAAATTATTTTCTTATTTTTTAACAATTTTACATTTTTTGTGATGTTTTTTGTCTGCTAATGTTTAGTAAAATTTTTTACTGATTTTAGAATTAGGCTCAATTGTAACTAAAATTTTGTAGATTCAACAGATTTATTTTTGTAAAGATAAGATCTTACTAAAATTTAGCAAAAAAATATCTGCAGTTTGTTCTGCTACAAATTTTTCGCAATTTTTTTAAATCACACAAAGAGAATTTAAGAGAACGAAAAATAATAAAAATTTGCATTAAACTAATAAAATGTTTCTTCACAAATAAAACAAACAGTTTTTTAAAATTAATGAAAAGCTTTATACTATTCATGAAATTCGTTTTTTAAAGAAACTTCTTCATTAACTGGATGAAACTTTGAACAAAAAAAATTTTATTTTTCATAAAATTGTATGAAACCTTGCATTAGTTCAATGAAAATTTTCAATTTTCAATACAGTGCAACTTCTTTGCTTCTACACAAAAAATCATTAATGTCAGGAAGATACTTCTCTCAGTGCAAATTCTCTACAATATATTCAAGTTTCATTAAAATCTAACGATGCACGTAAAGAGATCTTCTTTCTTAGTTTTGGTTTTCTGACTTCATGTCTATTTGCAGTGAACGCTAAACGTCCTAATTACAAATTGGCTTAAAATAAGCGCCTAATAATTGACTATCATGTTTTCTATTTTGTTGTCAATATTTAACACTTTCCATCATCAATCTAGTTCTTAACGTTTTTGTTATTTTAAGTGCACTGTGCAACAAGAAAAATCAGCCTCAATGGTTCCAATATGAAATGAAAGTAGACCATTCACTAAGCAAAATCGTCAAAGGGTTTTGCAAAATTAGTTCGAATTTAATTTGCATGTCCTATTAAAGTTGTGATATTTGTAACCATTTTTCCACTATGAGTGAAAACTAAAATAAAATATAAATACACTTAGAATACTATGGAGGTAAAGACCACTGCAAATGAAGTTAACAACAAATGAACGGCTTACATTTCAGTAAATTCAACTAACATTGTCATTTGTTTTTACTGTTCAAAAAATTACTAACAATTGCAGTAAAAATGAACCACATATGTTAGTAAAAATAAACAAACATTTACTCTTTTTATTTTTTAAATAACAAAAAACTACTGTAAAAACTAAATGTAAAATCATAAAACAGTCATTTTATGTGGGTTGTTGTTTTTTAATGAACTACAAGGTTAGTAAAAAATTTAATTTCTTCTACAAATGACTGACATTTACATTAAAAATAAAGAAACTGTATTACAACCCAAAAAACTATATATTTTTAAAGCAGAAGCTCTCTGAGTGTATATTTGTCAGAAACTTCTGGTGGTAAAAAAAATCAAGCACTGGTATACTACTGGTTAACCGAGGTATTGTGAATAAATTACTGGCATCACACTTGTTTAAGGCGCTTTACCAGCGTTTCCAAAAAGCGTTTTGCCAGTATTTGTTACACAATAATTTCAGTGATCCACAAAAAAAAAAAAAACATTGGCAAACAATTGTCTGAGGCCACTTTGCCAACGTTGGCAGAAATTGGTTTTCCAGTGCTTTCAAACAGAAATTGCAAAAGGCTCAAAAATCTTACCACTGCTAGAACATTTATTTTATGAAAATAATGATGCTTTGTATAAAAAGTTTGTAGTCGAAAGGTGTCGTTTTCGATCCCGGTTTCAGACATACATTTTGTTTGTGATTTTTTATACTTTTTAATATTTGTTTTTATATAAAATCGATTTTTTTCTTTCTGGAAAAGCTCTTTTAAGGACAATTTTTTTTTTGTTTTCCCAACGTTGCACAGTGGCGCCATTTGAGTTTTTTCGTTGTGAAAATCATAACTTTCGAACCAAATGAGATAATCAAAAAAAAAAGCATATGATAGATAACACTACTCAACAAAATGAAAAAAATTTCATGTACTCCGGATGCGATAATTTTTTCTGTGTAGATAACCTTGACATGAGCTCGAAAAACGCAATAAAAAATTTTTTTTTCGTTTGGTTTTTGTTTTATTTTTTTTTTTTTTAATTTTAAAAATTTTTTTTTGGTTCATTTGTTTCGTCCGGCATAACTCAGGAACCACTAGCCCGATTTAATTGAATTAAATTTTAAAAAATTTAAAATTACAATTCCCTTAATCTGTTTATATATTGTTTTCCTATACAAGCAACACTTTCCAAGTTAAAAATGAATATATAAAGGAAAAAACTTATTTTTTGCCTAAAGATTTAAATTTTTTTTTTTAAAAAAATCCATAAAAAATCCCAAATGAAAAAAAATGTCAAATCTTATTACTTTTACGTAAAGTCACATAACCTATAAGCAAAATGAGACAAAGATCATGAAAATCGATGCACGCGTTTCGCTTTTATTCGCAATTGAGTAAAGGTATGAATTTCAAAAATTTGCTCGACATATGCACAACTTTGTCTATGGTAAGGTTTTTTCTTTTTTTTTTTGATTCTCAGAATTAACAAAACGGAATAAACAAAGGGTTATTTAATTTTTATGATTGCGTAAGCAAAGTAATAAACGCTAATAAATGTGCGTGAACAATTAAAAGGAAAAAAGGAAAGGGGACTTTTTTAATTATTTGGGTTTTCCGGTGACTACCTGTATGATTTTTTTACAGAAATGCAACCCACATTTAAGGGTGGTCATTATTCGGAAAATTTAAGACTCACACATGGTGAAACAGGTATGTAGCCACCGTAAAAAAATATACACCCATTTATAAGTACCTGTCAGTAAAATACTAAACAATACACAGTATAAATAGGTCTTCATTGATCGATTTTACTCATTCAACAAGTGTCGACGAACGCGATAGTTAAAATGAGCAAACGTTCGCGAGTATTTGAATGCAATACCAATCCAAGTAATTTTTGTTACATGTGCGGAGAATACGTTTCTGAAAAAAACAAGCGCTGTTTTTCACCTAAATTGAGAGATTCATTTGAAGAGAGCTTCAATTTAAAGGTCTCAAACATAGATGAGCGGTGGACACCAAGTGCTCTATGTCCAAGGTGCTACGTACAGCTAAGTGACTCAAGGTAAGTGTAGATTACGAAATTCAAGAACATATATAACTTATTATTGAAATTCTTTCAGACGACAGCCGAGAATCATCATGCCAATGCTTTGGAGAGCTCCGCTTTGCCATGTAACAGATTGCTACTTCTGTCTTAGCAAAAAAACAGGCGTGGGAAAAAATATACGATGGACTTACGCTGCTGTTTCAACAGTGAATTTTCCAGTGCCATTTTCCGAAGAACCAGTGGACCCGCAACCGTCCGTTTCAAGATGGGCATCTAATAATGAGGCGATACATCCAACATCAGATCCGGAGACAGTAGAAACCACATCAGAATGCGAGTCAACATATACATTGTATGGAGGTCAACGCTTATGTTCCCAAGCAGAACTGAACGATTGGGTTAGAGAATTGAAACTCTCCAAGGAAGATGCAGAGTTGCATGCATCGCGCATGAAACAGTTCGGTTTCTTGGCTCCTGGTGTGGTGACAACAATCTACAGGAAGCGTCATGAACCATACGCAAGGTACTACACAAAAAAAGACAACATCTGTTTTTGTAAGGACATTCCCGGATTATTTGGTGAACTCGGGTACTCTTACGATCCAGGAGAGTGACGTCTTTTCATCGACAGCAACAAGCAGAGCCTTAAAGCAATTTTACTGCACAACGGCAACAAGAAACCTTCGATTCCAATTGCTCATGCCGTTGACACCAAGGAAACATACGAAGTCATGGACAATCTACTAAAGTGCCTTAACTATGAGAAACACGATTGGAAAGTTTGTGCCGACCTTAAGGTTATCGGTATCCTTTGTGGATTACAAGGTGGATTCACAAAGTACTGTTGTTTTCTCTGCCTTTGGGACAGCCGCGATCGTCAACATCATTACACCAGGAGGAGTTGGACAGAAAGAGTTAACTTCATCCCCGGCAGCGACAACGTGAAATATACACCACTCATAAAAAAGGAAAATGTTTTTCTCCCACCTCTTCACATAAAGCTCGGACTCATAAAAAACTTCGTGAAAGCTATCAACAAAGATGGCGAAGCGTTCGCCTATTTAAAAAACATTTTTCCTCACCTTTCATCGGCAAAGATTAAGGAAGGCGTTTTCGACGGTCCGCAAATTAAAAAGTTGTTGCAAGACCAACAGTTTGAGCACATTTTATCACCAAATGAAGCTGCAGCTTGGAACTCATTTCGGCAAATTGTTTCCGGATTTCTTGGAAACAACAAAAGCTCAAATTACAGAGAGATCGTCGAACAACTACTCCAAAATTATAAAAAAATTGGAGCAAATATGTCGCTTAAGATACATTTTCTACACTCGCACTTGGACTTCTTTCCGGACAACCTGGGCGATGTGAGTGACGAGCATGGTGAGCGTTTTCATCAGCAAATGAAAGAAATTGAGCACCGATACCAAGGATTTTGGAACGAAGCTATGATGGGGGACTATATCTGGTTCCTGATAAGAGAAACAAACCCACAACAATATAAAAGAAAGACAAAAGCACATAATTATTTTTAATTTGAAGGTTTTTATTTTTGTGTTTAGATATTTTTTTTTAAAACTTTTTTATAATTAATTAATGTTGATATCCTTAGGATAATTTCTTGTACATATATCGAATTGTTTTTTAATTTAAAGTCATATATTTTTGTCACCCAACAAATTTTAATTTTTTTTGTAATAAAAAAGAAAAAACCTTACCATAGACAAAGTTGTGCATATGTCGAGCAAATTTTTGAAATTCATACCTTTACTCAATTGCGAATAAAAGCGAAACGCGTGCATCGATTTTCATGATCTTTGTCTCATTTTGCTCATAGGTTATGTGACTTTACGTAAAAGTAATAAGATTTGACATTTTTTTTCATTTGGTATTTTTTATGGATTTTTTAAAAAAAAAAAATTTAAATCTTTAGGCAAAAAATAAGTTTTTTCCTTTATATATTCATTTTTAACTTGGAAACTGTTGCTTGTATAGGAAAACAATATATAAACAGATTAAGGGAATTGTAATTTTAAATTTTTTAAAATTTAATTCAATTAAATCGGTCTAGTGGTTCCCGAGTTATGCCGGACGAAACAAATTAACCAAAAAAAATTTTTTAAAATTTAAAAAAAAAAAAATAAAACAAAAACCAAACGAAAAAAAAAATTTTTATTGCGTTTTTCGAGCTCATGTCAAGGTTATCTACACAGAAAAAATTATCGCATCCCGAGTACATTTTGACTGTTGACTAGTGTAATCGATCAACCTATGAAATGAGTGTTTGAAAAGTGTTTTACACCTCTTAGGTGCATACTTATAGGTTAGCAAAGTTGATATTTGTAAAAAAAAAATCATTTTCATGGGTAGTAAAAAAAATATTTTTTATTTTTTTTAAATTTTTTTATTTTTTTTTTGTCTCTTTTAAAGGCTTTTATGATTTAAAACTATTCCAGAAAAAATTTAATTTTTTTTTTTATTTATTTTTCAATTTTTTTTTCAATATTGCTCACAGTCCGTAAAGGAAGGTATATCTAAAAAACTTATCATTTCTGAACTATAATTATTTTCTAACTCTTTTTCGTGACTTTATATGCCGCAGTGATGAAATAAGTGGGTCGGAAGATGCTGCTAACATGTTGAAGAGATCCTCATTTTGTCTTACCCTTGATGATTTGAAAGTGTTCAGCAGTCTATATTTTTTATAAAATTTGTTTAGGGACTTCTGTGCTTCTTCAGAAAGCTCTCCAATTGGCAAAGGCTGATATTCAATTATATCTTTTCCATGTGACAATATTTTGTGAACTGTCGGGGTCAACTTTTTCTGTGGATATAAGTTTGCTAAAAGAGATGCAGTTTTCGAGGCATATTCTCCATACTTTTCAGAATCAACTTTTTCCTTGCAGTTTAAAATATTGAAGATCGTTCCCAATCTCTTAATGATTTCATTGTCTATTCCAGTGATTCGAGTTACAGCCTCATCATTATCAAAAAATCTTCTCGAAGTGTTTCCATCGTTTGAGTTTCCGAATCCGTGCTTGTTCTAGTCTACTTTTAGTCCAACTTGTTTGAAAAACTCATTATTATAAAAGAAATATTTGATAATATAATATAAAACAAAATTAAGATAATTAACAAATTAAAAGAAGGACAATATAAAATATTTTAATCAAATAAAACGGGTATAAAGTATAATTCAAAGAGGAGGAATTATTAGGGACATTCATAAAATATATAACTACGAGATGATATTTTTTCAAATATATAGTCTAATCTACCTAATCTAGACTAATCATGGGATAATGATAGTTTTTAAATATATAGTCTAATCTACCTTGAATTAAAAACAAAAATCTACCTAATGTACAAACATTTTCATAATCTACTTTGAATGAAAAACAAAAATCTACCTAACCTTGACTAATAACGGGATTATGGTTGTTTTAAAATATATAGTATAATCTACCTAAACTCATAAACAAAAATTATATATATTAACAATAATAATAAGAATGGGTTTTCGCGTTTATATGTCATTAATTAATTACCCAAAAATGCATGCGACACCTTTTTTGAACCATGTCTTTTTTCAAAATTTTACCTCTAGCAAAAAATGGGGCAAGGATGGGCAGCTGGAAATTTTTGCAATAGGTAAAGGACTAATCAAAGAACTTATTTTGAAAATATGGCAAATATAGTTTTTAATATTTTTTTTTTTTTCCACCAAAGTTGAAAAATATTGAAAAAATGGATAGTTTGTAAATATCAAAGTACCTGGACCAATACAAAGCAAACAGTCAAATTTTAATCTTCTCTTAATAAATATATCTATCAATAACATTAAAAAGAATGACGATCCGTTATCTAGTTTTCGAGATTCGGCATCTGAAAGCGGACAAAATTACATAAAAATGTTCTGTTTTTTTGAACACTGAAAATCGGTCAACTTTGAAGGGCTATATCTTCTGAACCAAAAATCTGATTGTAATAAGAGTGGCATATTTGAAATCGTTGGACAATTTCCTATAAAATAGGTTTATTCAATATTTTTAGGGGCACATGAAATTTTTGATTTTTGCCACCTCACTTGTTCTACAGTGCGTTGGCAAGTTGTTGCCAGCAAACCATTTGCCAGTGTCGACATATTTGTGCAGCCAGCTGTTACCCAGAAGTTATCTAATCTAACAAGTATTATATGTCTTGTTAACTCGGCGGTTAGAGATGCCAATATAGCGGCCAGGGTTCTAATCCCGGCGGAGCCAAACTTTTTGAACAGTCGAAAAATAAATTTTGTTTCATATATTTCAATAAGTAGTAAAATAAATGCAAATAAATCATATATTTTTACTGTTTGTAGTTTAACAAAAAAGTTTTTAGTTAAGTTAAAAATAAAGGAATATGCATTTATTTTTAAAACAACTATTTATTTCAACTTTTTTTTATATATTTGTTCGAAATAATTTACTACCATTTACCGATTTTTTAAGTTTCATTTATTGTTTATTTAAAGTTTCATACAAATTTAACCACAAAAACGGAATATTGTAGTTTATATGTTTCCGTAACAGTTATTATTAGGGCTCGGAACTTAATGGAAATGCGTGTTGTTGTCATTTGCTGTAGGACAATGTAATGCAAATATATTTGGTAATCAACAAATTTGCATCGATTGGTTCATGCATAATATTAAAATATTTTTCTATATATGCATATGTTTTTTAAATAAAACTAAACAGGATAGAACGTAAAAATTTTAAATAGGTAACGGCCTAACACTCTGGCAAACGGTTTTTTTATATAAAACCAAGCCACCTTTCTTTATATAAGATGTAAACTAGTAATACAAACTAAAAACTATTGTAAACAAATTTTATGAAAAACTAAAGAAAACTATCTAATCTATCTATCTATCTATGTTTGTATATTTTGTTATATATGCATATTTTCATGCATATTGTGTAATTTTTTATTGCATATTTTGGATATTTTTGCATATTTTGGATATTTTTGCATTAAACGATTTATAAATTTTATAAATAAAATAGTTTTCAAGTTAATACATATATAATTTTTTATCACGAATAGAAAAATAACTGAAAAATACAATTACTAACTTTCTGACGATGTTTATTCGTAATTTTTAATTTCTTAACCGTTTTTTAAAACAAAAATTAATAAAATTGTGGAAATAATATAAACATTGAAAAAAAATCAATAATAAATGCATATTTTTTAATTTTAGGTACATATTTTACGATTTTTAATACATATTTTGTGACATAAAACACGAATATAAATGCATTATTTTCCGAGCCGTAATTATTATAAATTTAAATTTTTAGTTGTTGCCTGCTTCAAAAAAAATATTCACAAAACTCTAGTATGTTTTTTTTTTATCAAATGGTTTATTTATATATAAAATTATTTCAATTCAAATTACAAGAAATTGAAAAAGTTGTCACAAATACTACAGACATTCAAATAAGATATGTATGCAGTGTGTCTACATTTTGTAGACAAACAAAAAAAACCTAACGAAAACAAAATAACTGAATTACGGCCTGTTTTTATAATACGTGTATAATTTTTAGACGAAAGTGTTTCACCCGAACGAATACGTAAGGAAATGAGTGTTTGTAATTCGTTCGTCTGACTTACGTTTGAGTACGTAAAGCTTTATTTTATGTCAAACAGTAGAAATTGCCATGATATTGTTTTTGTTAGCTTTTTTGATATACAAATAACACATTTTTTGTTGGTAGATGGCAACCCAACAGTGTAAATGAAATATAAACAAAAACAGCTGTTATTTGTTTGGAAAAATATTGTATTCATTTTAAAATAATAAAAGTGGTCTAAAAATTAAATTTGTGCAATAAAAAATTCAAACAAATTCACAAATAAAAATGTCCGGGTCAATTGCCATGGGATTCTTTAAGCTAAAAATTTCAAACAACGTGTTTTGTGTACAAAATGCATATTGACCTTTTTTTGTTATTTTTGCTGCTCATAATTATGTTTTTATTAAACTTTTTAGTTAAATGAAAAATTTTTCGGACGAACGTTTACATGACGAATGCTTTTTTGTGAACGTCTGTTTTTGACGTTTTAAATTGCAATATAGAAACCGAAAAAAGAGCACGAAAATAACCACTCTTACGTTTTCACTCATTATAAAGTGACATTCGTGATACAGAACCCCAAAGTCATTTTTATCACTCGTTTAGACGAATTTTTTGAGTGACACGTCATACAAAAATAGGCCATTACTTTCAAATAACTGAATTCTTACTGATCTGTAGTTAAAATTTGTTGAATTTGAACAGAATCTGATTTTTTTTGCAATAATATCGATTCTAATCTTTTTAAACATCGATTCTAATCTATTGCAAAATATTCAGATTAGATTCCGAAAATAAATTCTACATACAATAGACTTTCGGATGGATTTGATCTAAAATTCGTTGGAATTGTTCCCAGAAGGGAATAGTGTACGTTTGATAAATTTATCAGAATTTACCAGAACCAACAACAACATGTATTACACTAAAATTTAAAACACTGTGGCGAAATACCACACAAAAAATTGTGGTAAACACGCGTGCTAAATTTATCAGCAAAAAAAACAGCTGACTGTTCTGCTGTCAAAAAAAAAATGTATTTTGTGTTAACTATTTTAAAAACATAAAAAATAATAAAAAATATATAAAATATAAAACGAAAGCATTTTGCATTTTGCAGTAATAAATTTGTGATTTTTTTCTTTTTCTGTAAATTTTGGAATTTTTCTTAAATTAAAATAATTTTTAATACATATGTGGCAAAAATCAGCTGATTTATAAATTTACCATACATTAAAAAAATACACTCACGCTTTGTTGTGAACAAATCGTAGTAAAGGGTGTCCCAAGAAGAGCGCAATTTTTAAATAAAACACAGATATTTAAAAAAAAAATCGTGAAACTTTATTATATCGTAAAGTAGACAGAATGAGGTTATGTATGGAACAATATATCGTGCAGATGGCCGCCGCGGCTTTGCTGGCATGCACGCGATCTTTTAATGAAATTTTCAATGACCGTTTTGCATGAATGCTGCGGTATTTCATTAATGCAGCGTCCAATTTCCTCTTTTAAGGCTTGAGTCGTCGTCGGCTTATTCGCGTAAACCATCGACTTCAAAAAACCCCAAAGAAAAAAATCTAGTGGTGTTAAATCGCACGATCTAGGCGGCCAATTCTGATCTCCAAAACGCGAAATAACACGACCGGAAAATGACTGATGCAGCAATTGAATTGTTTCTCTGGCTGTATGACATGTGGCGCCGTCTTGTTGGAACCACATGCCCTCCACATTCATTTCTTCAATTCTAGGCAAGAAAAAACTGGTTATCATTTCACGATACCGAACACCATTGACTGTTTGCCCTTGACCTGCCTCATTTTCATAAAAAAAAGGTCCAATGATTCCTCCTGCCCAAAAACCACACCACACAGTGACACGTTGAGGATGCATTTGCTTCTCGTGAATCACTCGAGGATTTTCCTCACCCCAAATGCGACAATTCTGCCTATTGACGAAGCCATCAAGATGAAAATGGGCCTCGTCACTGAAGATGGTTTTATCGGCAAAATCAGCATTTTCATGTTTCACCATTTTGGTAAAACAATTTCACAATGAGAATGCGCTGTTCATTCGTGTAGCGCTCCATTTTTACTAACCTCGTACCTTCTACTAGCAAACAATAACAATTGTTCAAATGTCAAACAATGACACTTCGAATGTTGCCAGATTTAAAAATTGCGTTCTTCTTGGGACACCCTTTAAATATAACACGAAGTACATGAATATAACACCAAGAGTGAAAACCGCTATTATTTTATTTTAATTTTCGCTAATATTTGAAAAAAAAACGCTCAAAAATACACCAACTTCAAGAGGCCATAAAAATGAAATTTAAACTAACTTTGTAAAACCCTTTGGCAATTTTGTTTATCCAAAAGTCAACTTTCATTTCGCATTGGAACCATTGAGTCTGACGGCGATGACCCAACATTTGTTACACAGTGTTATCTATATTTTCACTTTCTTTTTAATATTTTTCTTTGTTTTTATTTACCATTCTTTACACTCTCTCTTTCTTCGTTTCGTTCAATAGTTTCCGCGTTTATTATTTGTTATTATTTTCGCTGATTAGTTCTATTGTGTTGATTTCCATTAAAGAAAAAGTAATTTTTTAAAAACATTTTTCTAAAAATCAATTTCATGTTTTAACGTAACAAAAAAAAAGGCAATAATAATTGTCATGACAAAAATTATTTGTTTCGTGATTGTTTTACAAGAACACTATAACTTTTTTTTAAACGCTATAAGAAAGGGGAATTCAATTCTATATAGCGTTTGTTGCAGAATTTTTCAAATACCGAGAATTGGGGAAGAGAAAACGATCATAATATATACACTGAGAGAATTATCTGCATGCTATTAATGAATTTTTGCGTAGAAGCAATGAAGTTGTACTGGAACATGCACATTGTTACTTTTCATTAAATTAATGCAATTAATGTATATTATTTTTCAGCAAATTTTTTGCTCAAATTATGTTTTCAGCTAAAATTTTAGTTTTACTTATTCAGCACTTAAATGTTTTGAACTAATGTTTTACTAATTTGATTTGCTAAACAAATGCTGCTGATAAGCACATTAAAAGTGTGGACGACAACCATATTGAAAGGTATACACAGAATGAAGTAGATGTCGCAGCATGTCAAGATGTAGTAGAGGCGAGGAAAATTATACTAAAAAGTACAACTCTTGTAAGACATATACAAAAATCAACCACGGAAGATTATCGCATCTGTGTTTCATATATAGGACAAAAGGACGCCAACAATGTGTATCGTATTCATATAAATTGAGAATTAAACAAACTTAAATTTTGTGTTGTCACCGGATTGTCGAAGTAATTGTCTATTAATTAAATTAAAGACAAAATAAAATATTTAAATTTAATAAAGATTAATAGAGTATTTGTTAACTAAATGTTTATAGAGATTAATAATGTAGTGTGGTCACATTTCAAACAAATATACGTTCAAGTAGACAGACTAAAGCGAAATACAAGGGCATACATTTGACGTAATCTTGTATGTTTCCTTTTTCTTATGTTATTTTTTTTTTTTTTTTTTTTTTTTTTTTAAAGAGAGGCAACACTCAGGAAATACTTCCTATATTTAGTGTGTTGCTTTCTTTGGAAAGGGATAGTATAGAGATGAAAGGTGGGAAAAGATGAAGGGCTTCAGACATGGCAACACTGTAATTGCGCGAGATGATAAGTCTTAGAACAGTTGTTGCTCGCCACCTGATGGAGAGTTGGCGTACTTATTGAAGCTGTGTGGTTCATAGCCCTGATTCATTATTTTACTTCGGTGGGGTTAATTGCTATGGGAACACCGAAGGTGGACATTGCGATACGTATGAGGGATAGAAAAAACTCATACATATTAATTTTATGTTGCCGGCACCGGGTATCGAACCCGGCACCTTCTGTGTAAAAGTCCAACACGCTAACCATTACACCACAACGCCCATTTTTATATTGAGTAAAGTGTTGTAAATTATTTTTAAAAGAATAACAAAAACAGTTTCAAGAATTTCAGCAAATAATTTAACTAAAGTATATAATCTTTCTAAAAATTTTATGAGTTTTTTTCAGTCTACGAATATTCAACAATAATTCTATTAACTATTAGCAAGGACTTTTTTAATTTTGAACTGAGTGTTAGCAAAACTTTTTCTGACTTAGCAAAATTTTTTGCTAACTTTTTTATGAGTTTACGTCAAGTTCAGTATCTAATATTATATTGTCATATTAGATTTTATTCATTGCTTTCTAAAAAGTTTGATCTTTTTTATGATAGACAATACAATTGTTTCATAGGCTGCACCCTAATCCTCAGTTCTCCGCAATAAAAAAAACTATGACAGCAGAAAATATTACCTGAATTTGCGTCAGCAGAATTTTCAATGAAGTTGAGAATCACGTTCTACTAAATTAAGGTGACCTAAATTTTAGGTAAAAAAGTTTGTTAAATAATAATTTGTCAGAAAAGTTGTTAAATGGAAATAATAAAAAAAAAACAGTTGAAATCAGTGCATGTTTTCTGCAAAAATTTAGTTGTTTAAAAACTGGTAAAAAATTTAGTTAGTATACAAACATTTAATAGAGAATTTTTGTTTAAAATATATGCTGCTGAAATAACTATCACTTTTGCCAATTATTTATTAAATAAAAACAAATTATAAATATTCTTTATTTAATTTTATTGGAATGCACTTTATAAATACACTTAATATTGTTTTTATTTTTCATTTTTTATACACTCATAATATATTTTCTGTTCCCGATTCAAGTTTATTTGTAAAATTATACATAAAGTTTGTTTTCAAATGAATAATCAATTAAAATACATTGAAATATATTTTTAAATTTTTTCTAT
Organism: Delia radicum; assembly: GCA_021234595.1. NCBI lineage: Eukaryota > Metazoa > Arthropoda > Insecta > Diptera > Anthomyiidae > Delia > Delia radicum. The sequence goes on from CM037853.1 coordinate 130,590,820, forward strand.
AGGTAGTTTAAAAACCAAACTATACAAATTTACGTACTTTTGGTAGTAGCAAGGAGTATAAACCAATAGAGAGACTACACTTCTCACGCCTCTCAGCAATTTAATGTATTTTAATTTTATCTTGCTTGTTTTATCGTTAAAATTTTAAATAAATAAACATTTTATTAAATTATTATTCAAAAACATGATACAAATTAATTTAAACTTTTAAATTTCTGCAACATGTTTTCATTCGCTCGGTGCAAATTTACGAACAAAAAAAAAAAAAAACAGAGGGCAAATTTAGAGAGACTGAGGTGGATAGGAACACACTGGTAGTAGTTAAATATTGGCAGTTAAATTTTGAATATTTTTTGTTTTGTCTTTCAAAAAATGTCCAATAATTCCAATAATATTTTTTACAAAAATAGTTTGTTTAAATAATGAAGTATTTCAGTTGAGTTTACAAGAAATTCAAACATACAAACGCACCAACAAATACAAACAATGACATGTGTATGTGTTCTGTTTTGTAATCCGAAAAAAAGCTTTTAAAATGCTGTAAAAAGCTTTTGTTTAGCTTTTTACAGCATTTTAAAAGTTTTTTTTTAAACATTTTTAAAAATTTTTAAAAATTTTTACATCTTTTACCTATTTATGTCGTATTTTGTTCAAATTCAATGATCAATCTAGACTTTCCTCTTCACATAGATCACATAATTCACATAGGGATACATATTTTATTTCAATATATAAAATATTCCTAAATTAACACTGAGATATTTAAATATTTTATTTTATTAATTATTAATTAATAATCATATAATTGCAAATTATATACTATTACCCTACTAGCTACTATGACTTTCGGCGCGTTGTAGCTAAAACAGACCAGTGCCTCTGGTGGGAATCGAACCCACGACCCCTGCACTGATAAGCCAGCACGCTACCAACTAGCCTACCGGGGCGCGCATATTTAAATATATTTAGCTTTTTCTAAGAAAAATAAACTTTCAATATTAAAATAATAATAATAAATAGTTATTTTAGAAATCCCTTGAATTCCCGGGAATTGAACAACCCTAGATGGATGGGACACAATAAGAATTAGTATCTTTTTTGCGGCCTAATTTCACGTATAAAAGTTAAATTTTTAGTAAAAAATAACCAAATTGTCCGTTATTTGCGTTTTTTCATGCTTCCCCAGCAAAACCACACATTACCAAATCATGGGTAAAGTAATGTATCGCCATAGGGCTTCATGCATTATTTTACACGTGACTTCACTGATGAATTTTACAGGCGATGAGCCTCAATGTAACTCGTTACCTTGTAGGGGGTAAAGTAACTGGTTACTTATATGGTTGCATGGTGGGAATTTTTTTTTACAGATATTTTTTTTTAATTAAATTAATAACTTTTTTTTTTATTAAATAAATTACGTGGTCATGCTGGGATTCGAACCTGGGGTTTTTGGTATTTAACAATTAGTTAGGCGATAACTCTACCAACTGAGCTATCGATACCCAGTAAAAAATTTCCAAAAAGGTAAGTGGGTTTGTAATCAAGCATTTTGGGCAGAACGCATTCCTTACTAGATTACCTACTCAATTCTTTTAACAGGGCGTGAGACTAAAATAATTGATTATTTAGAATTGATTATTTTTTTTACCGAAGAACCGTTTACTTTATATTTTTAAGAACTACATACATTTTTTAATAAAGAAATAGTTCCATTGTAAAACTACGAAGTACTTACACAAAAAAAAAATAAACAAATAGTTCCCTAGAAAAAATAAGAAGTACTTACATTTAAAAAAAAAGAAGTAAATTCAACTTTTACTCACACGTGATTCTCCTAGGTCACTCAAATAAAACGATCAAAACTCATACGGAAATAAAATCCTAAAAAATGAAACATCGAATTGTTATGATAACATGGGTTTGTCATAATTTTGAAGCTATAAACCACGAAAATATAAATTTTTCAAAAAAAAAAAGAACAATTCAAAATTGAAAAACAAAAATATGACTCACGCACAATCACCCTCGAAAATTTTTTTTACACTCACTCACGATAACGTCAGTAATTTCAACTTCCACTCACAACTTTCTGCTCACGTTCGCTTCCCCAATTTATACCTAACCACAGTTTAACAAAATTTAGGCAACATGCAATTTCTGTTTTTAGTATTATTTTCCTGCAAATAAAAATTAGTTTGAAAAAATATATGAGATAAATTCTTTAAAATTGTATAACTTCTTTTTTCAAAATTAGGAACTACTTCCAATTACGTCCTTAAGAAAAAGTATATGATTACTTCTTGAGTACAAAAAGTTATACATATAAGTTAATAACATTGTAATTTTCTTTTAAGTAAATAATTACTTTGTTATTAAGTTCATGCTTTCTGGTTTAAATTTAAAGAATTGTTTACAATACTACTTGCTTTTTTGACTCTATCGTTGGAATGAGTTTGGTATTGCAGTTACTAAATTTGGCAATGTGATATGTAAGCAAGTGTGGGCATCACCTTCTTTTTGGAATGTGTAATTTTTTCCTGGGTAGATTTAAAATTCTAAGTTTTTTTAACATACATAAAATTTATAACGATAAAGCTAAAAAAGAACATTTTTCAAAATCCTTGCAATGCCAGTACGATATCGTGGCACAAACACTGACATAATTATACTCAAATTAAAGGTTTTGCGGTACAATTTTCGAAATTAAGCAAAATATGCGAAAAATGGGCTAAATGAGTAGGGTTGCCATTCGTACTGTTTTAAACAGTACATGTACTGTTTTTTGAAAAATGTACTGTTTTATTCACAACACCTAAAACAGTACGCAAAAGTACTGTTTTTTTGGATTTGTACTGTTTTTGTACTGTTTTTTTGTATATTTTACATATTTTTATATAAACAAGTTTTTTTGCGTGTACAAAGAATATATATTTTTTAACCATGTTTTTTTTTTTTGTGTGTACAATAGGTTTTCATATAAATTTTTTTAATCTCCCTGTATTAATTCCACTTCGTTTCTTTGTACATATATAAGTTTGATTTGTTCACTTTTCAAGCAATGGATGTTTGTAAACACAATTTTTTTTTCATGACACTGCCCAATGCAAAAAGTAATGGCGTCCAAACTAATAATTTTAGCCAATTTTACGAAATTTAGTCAATTTGATGAAATTTAGTAAATTTTACTTCTTTAGAGGATGTAAACTTGACGAAATTTTGTTGATTTGAATAAAATTTGTTAAATCTTAAAAAAAAAAATTGACAAAATTTCGTTAAAGATCTACAAAAATTTTTTTGTTGATTTTACCTACGCTATTTGGTTCGGTGTATTAACTTATTTTAAGTAAATATGTGATGTATTGAAGTAAAAGTTATGTTAACAATAAATACAAAAATGTACTGTTTTTTTTTTGAAAAGTACTGTTTTTTTTTCATCAATGTACTTTCTTTTCACTTTTCAAATATGGCAACCCTATAAATGAGGTAAATATAAAACCGCGATATTTAAAAAGCTGCAAATGAAAAAAAAAAGTTTTGCCAAAATTGGCTTTAGCGTACATAGGTCTATTAAAAAATATGTGTGTCAAAGACCAGTTTTTTTTTTTTTAGTCATTGAGTAGTAGTAGTGTTATTTATCTTCAAAAGAAGAATATCCATTGAAAGGGTCTTTTAAATTCGTCTTGCCCCTTTCTTATTTCACTATCATTTTCCATTCTTTTTGTTGCTATTTTGTCATAGTACTTAACTGATTGCAAAGTAGGGTAGAGGGGGAGCATTCGCCACTTTTTTTAAAGCGCTGTCGTTAGCCAACCAACAATTATTTTTTATTTGAGAATTTTGTATGTATTGTTGGTCCTTTTAAATTGCATTTAATTTTTAATTTCCAGGTTTGAGATCTCAAGTAAATATTACTATTACAAATAGAAAGCATTAATTGTTATTAAGTGTAATAGAAGATGAAAATCAATCTTGTAGGGATCAGCGCTAGAGGAAGTGCCGCCCTTTCGACCTAGGCGACTAGGTCCTCTTCAGCCTCATTCTAATCCACCACCCACAAGAAACTCAAGGTTTGATCAGGTATATATATCAACCAACGACAGAAAATTGATTACCTGAACAACATGAGTTGTTTTAGTCTTTTCTTACAAGTTTAGCCAACAGCTTTAAATCTTAAAGCTTTTCATTGGACAGGGTTGCCAGTCCGAATTGGGAATGCGGCATGTATACTGATATTTAAACACAACATATTCTAGTTGATTGTTTTTCTATTAGATTTTACGTTGCATGGTACCTGTATGCTGATCCACACAAGATTTTTTTCATGTTCTCTTAAGGTAAACATACACTTTTGCAATATTATTGCAAATATTATTGCCAGTATTACTGTCATTTTGCCCTTCACAGTGCAATGAGATGTACAATACTCTTGCGCAAAATATGGCACCACTCTTGTGTTCTGTTGTGGAAGGATATTAAAATTGCTCACTGTGGCCAACACCATAAAATATTTTTTACATTTCTTGGTTGCTCAATAAGAATGCCTTTTTCCAATATATTGTACAACCTTTCCATATGACATACACACTGGTCATATTTTGCACAATAGCAAAAGTTGCACAAGAATATTGCGTAGTGTATGGGTACCTTTAAAGTTATTAAAAATTAGTGTTTTCTATTTGTAATAGCAACATTTAATTATGATCTCAAACCTGACAATTCGAAATAAATTGCAATTATTTTTTATCTAAAGTTTAAAAAAAACATACACGCAGAGAAAAATTTGAATATTTGCCAACTTAAATTCAGTTACTTTAACTCAAATTCGGTTATTACGAATTTTAGACTGTTGGCACAACTTTACTTTAGTTTTCATAACAAAGTTCGGTTAATTCAACTGAATTTTAGTTGCTACACTCAAAATATTAAGAAATCGAATGAATTAACTGAATTTATTGTATTAACTGAATTTATAAGTTGTTACCATTAATATACATTTTTCAATTCGGATGGCACGTTTTTTCTCTGTTTGTATTAAGTTTAATTTGTATGTTTAAAACATAAATTGTCATTATTCCTTATATTACTTTTTTTTCAAGATTTCCAAAGTAACTTAAATCTGCTAAACTGTCCCACTATGGTATGGGGTAAATTCGCCAAGTTGATGTTGCACATTTGTCATCTATAAATATAAAATAAAATAAATAAAAAAATTAATTGCGATTGCCTATATGACGTTAAAATAACACTGTACTAAAAATACATTATAAAATTTGCCCTGTGGCGATGTCTCAACTTAAAACGCATAGTTGTCAACACTGAACGTAAAAACCATACGTCAATCTGGTAACATTGTGAAATAGAGACGGAGGAGATTAGAAAAATAAAAAAATAATAAAAAATCTAAAAATAGAATACTTGTGTTTGTTAGTATAGGTCACTTCTGAGTATAATATACAATAAATGAAAAACTAATAGGAAAGAAAAACTGCAATTTAGCTGCATTACATTCGAGGCCATACTTGGGTGTGATCGCTAAACGGTCATGACTTGCTATTGTAACGTTTGTAATGTAAGAAGAGAGCAGGTTTGATTCTTACAGCCGGCAGGTTGTTGAAAAATGTATTATATAGAGATAATCTGACAATTATAAGATACACATAAAAAATTATCAACCTGAAATATCTAATAAAAGATTTGATTTGAATTAAATTTGTTTGTAAACAAATATTTAATTGAATCAATTAATATTTTAATTGACTTGTAAATCTATAAATACTTATTATATTTTAAGCATAATTCTCAAATTATTTTTTCATACACTGTAGCTTAAATAGAAAATTTTTAGTATAAAATACCAAATGCATTTGAAGTTTACAAACAAAACACGCACACACACAAACAAACAAACAGACTCAACATTAACAAAAACACACATACCAACGTATCGCTCACACAATTTTTTTTTTGAGTATCATAATATTTTTTGTAGATAGCTTATAGCTTTTTTTCTTTTTAATTTTCAATAAAAGTTTTAATTAATATTATCATTGCCGTGATAGGTGCAAAATCAATTAAAATGTTAACTGATTCAATAAATTTTTTAATTGAAACCCGTTTTTAGTTTTTTCTGTGTACAAGTAATAATACAATTTAAATAGAAAATCACTGATGACGCCTGTCCATAAAAAGGCAGAAACTAGTCTAGTCTGATTTAAAAATTAATAGTGTTTATAATTTTTAAGTTTTAAGTTTTAAGTTTTAAGTTTTAAGTTTTAATTTTTCTTAACCTCAACATTTCTAAAATATAAATAAAAAATAATTTAAAAATGTTAATTCTCTTCGAATTTGTTGAACGAAAAGTACGTCAGACACGTGCAAAACATATAATCATGTAACGAGTTAATATTACTTATACGTCTTACCAAATTTTGCTCACGAAACTACCCCATCTGGTAGTCAGGCGTTTGTGTCCCATGATCAGCCGCTTACAATATTTTATATTTTTTTACACTTTTTAGTAATAAATTCTGAAGAAATCGTGTTAATATAATAAGTTAATATCAACGTTTCAACATTAAAAAAATTGTCACAAACTCTATATTATTTTTTTTTTTGCAACCTAAAAAATACAAAAACATGTCTATCCTCCTCGACCACGTGTGAAGTGCAAGTGTAAAATGTGAAAATTAAAATTTTAAGGATTTTGTGAATACAGCGAAAATCGGGGGTAGCATATGTGCCGCAGTTGCCAAACCTCCCCCTTCTACCCTACTTGCCGTCTATTGCTATTGTATGGTTTGTCATAAAAGTTTTTACTATTTTTCATTATTTGTTTTAAAGTATCGTTCTACTTAAGACGATTTTTTTTTAATTTCGCTGACAAATAAAATAAAAACTGATTTGTTGTATATAAAAACTGTTTTAGTGAAAGAAGATAAAAAAAAGTTAGCCATATGCAACGTGTGAAAAAAAATTTAATAATTTTTTGTTATATTCGTTCTAATTTTTTGTTTGAAATTGGTTGTTATTTTAATTAATCGTATTGAATATATTGAATTGAGCCTTAAAAAAACAAAAGAAAAAATTTATTAAATTGTTTTCAGATAAGTGTTAAAAATTTATTAATCAAAATGGTAAATATGGCAAAAAAAAAGTTTGAATTAATTTTAAAAAATAAGTAGTTCTATAAAAGAAGTTTGAACTAAAAACCAATAAATGCCGTTTTATCCTCTAATTCTGAAAGCTTTCTTTTCAATGAAATTTAAACTATGTCTACGCTAAGGATATAACTTTTGATTTTTTGCAGTTATCAAGTTTTACCTATAGTCCATAAAAATATATAAAGCAACGCAACTTTTTTTTTTTGCTGTTTTCAGAAAAGTACCAGAATAAACTTTTTTGAAGTTCGACACATTTTTTTTCATTTAAATTAACTAAAACTTAATATTATGCTAAAATTTTAAAGTAATTATACTATTACGATGTCTATTTTAAAGGACACCAAACGTTTTCAAATTTGATGTGTTTCGGGGATTTTCATCCAAAAAAAAAAAACATTGTGCACTTATAGAAATAAACTGGTAAAAATAGCAAAATAAAACTACTAAAAATTAGTTAAAATTTACCTTGCAGAACAAACTTCTAAAATTAGCAGTTTTTTTTTTTGTATGTACTAAATATAAGTAATATAAGAATAGCAAAAATAAATCGATTGAAATTACAAATATTTAGTTAAATTTGAGCTAAATTTTAGTAAATTGAATGTAGCAAAATAATCTGCCGAAATTAGCAAAAAAATTTACTAAATATTAGTAGACAAAAAATCATTAAAAAATGTGAAATTTTTAAAGTTTTTTTAGATTTTTTTTAATGCGAATAAAAGTCTGCCCTTAAAAAATCAGCAATATACTATTTTTTAGCAAAAATTTCTGTTGATTTTATCAAAATAATTTAATTTGAGCTAAATAAATATTGCAAATATTTTGTTAATATTACATTTTTTGTTTGCTATTGTAAGTCTACAAATATTTAGTAAAAGTTTGTTTTGCTAATTTTACAGAATATAACTAACTATTCACATCGAATATAACTAAGATTTTATAAAGTTTTTGGTGCACATCATTTTTTAAGATGGATTCATAGGTTGTCCTTTTTCGCCATGCTGTCATATAAATTTAAAGCGCATTTTGAGTTTTTCTCATGAACAGCATATTTTTTTTTTCTTTTTCCCCTATTCCCCTAAATGTTCCAATAAACCCGCTAGATTTACTCTACTACCAAAAAAATACCCCTTAAAAGTTAGTTTTCCTAAAATCTTCAAAATTTTTTAATTTTTAATTCAAATTCTTATAATAAAAATTTAAAAAAACACTAATTTCGTTAGTTTTACTGTTTTCATAGTCGAAATTTCATATATGAAATTTTATTTTAACAGCATAGTAAAGTGACTTACAACAATCTAAAAAAGAGTTAAAATTCGACAAAAATAATAATTGAACCGAAAAGTTTATTTTAATCTGATTTTTACCCTCCAATATTTCCCATAACAAATTGTTATCCCCTAAACGACTAAAGGTCCTAAATCTAGGGGGAAACCCCCTAACTTGACAACACTTTCAGATTTGTCTTTTTGCTTATGCACAAAAATGCTTTAATCGATTGCGAAATGGGATGACAAATTGTGCAAAAATGGTTAAATATAGTAAAAACTGAGAAAAAAAGCGGATTTACATGTTAATGCTGCACATTTATTAACCAAATTAGATACCCGAATGTTAATGAAGGGGTTTTATGTATTTACCATAAAAAACTGAGATAAAACATTTAATTTAAAAAATTTTATGTATAAAAAAACTGCGTTAAAATATGGAAAAAATGTAATGTAAATTTGCGAAAAATCTGGCCCACAAGTGAAAAAACTGGATACGACATTAAAATAAGCGTGACCGAAATATTTAGGATCAATGGTCGGTACTCTTGTTTTCGATTTTAGGGGAAAATTTTGCAGTGCTGTGTAATTCTCCATCAATTTTAATCCAAAAAAAATTTTACATAATTATCATAAAACTCTTTTTTCTAAGTGTCAAAGGGTACACAAATTTAAATATCAGTTCCATTTGTTGCCATTCTCGCTGAAATTTTTCTTTGAAATATGTTTGGGTTAAAATATAGATGCCTTGGCGTCTGAGCAGGGACTCAAAAACTCATTTAATTAATAACATCTTGCTTAATTTCTAAATTAATTAACCTAAAATTTCTTTTTCTTTTTCAGACATCGTTTGTGCCACAGTATTTAATAAAACACATTCCTAACAATCATGGAAAAATCAATGCAACATCCAACAGCAGTTGGTAAAGTTTCGCAAATTGCGAATCTATTCCAACGTAAACCCATTGAAATACAACCAGTAGAACAATTAAGTGCTGCAGCAGCAGCAGCCGCAGCAGCAGCTGCTGCCGCCACTGCAGCCGCTAATTCAGCGGGTGTTACACCAGTTGTACGAACAGAATCGCATTCGGCTCGTTTTAATAACGCTCGTGCTTTATTCGAAAAACTTGGTGTTGAAAGCAATTCCAATTTAAGTGTCAAACGTTCCGGCTCACGGGAAGATAATCTCTGTGAATTGCAAAATCATACAGAACGTTCATCATCACGTTCCTCAGATCGTTCGATATCACCACCAAAAAGACGTTCACCATTTCCGTCCGGTTGCCAAGTGGCCGCTTCAATGGCCAATAATAATAATAATAATTGTAATCAATTGAATGGTGTACCACCGGGTTTGGCAAATTCAAAATTTATTATGGAACCCAGTCCAAAGTTTCAGCATAATATTTCACGCTTAAAATCTGAAGAAATTATTACAACGTCCTCTTCTACTGGAGTAGTTAGTGTTTTATTGTCAGGTGGTAGCGTTGATAAGCCCGAAAAGCCAGAAAGAAAATTTAATTCACGTGAATTAATAGAGAAACAAAAAAAGTGGACCTCACACTTTACCAAAACAAAGACAACACGTTCTCATAGTGACTTAAATCGTTGCGATATTATACGTACCGGTCCTGGTACAGTTTTAATACCCAGTTCTGTTATACAAAAGAAGGAGCCAATAATAACATCACCCTTAAGTAATCATAAGATGACAACTGGCAATCAAATGGAAACACGTTCCCCCATATTAGTAAATCTAACACATGAACAAGATAAACCACCAAGTCCTCCGATACGACATTCCGTACAACCACCGGAAATTAAACCAAGAAGTTCTAATAAAATTGGTAGTCCGGTTAAATCACCACCACTGCCACCTATACCAGCGGTTAAACCTAAAAATATAAGTCCCATTAAATTAAATCCAGAACGTGTAAGATCGCCTACAAAAGTTTCGGAGCCACCACCACCACCTCCACCAGCCAAATCAGCTGCTGTAGCGGCTGCTCAACAACGTTCCATAGAGGAACAAAATGGCATTATTGTACCACCAATACCTCCGGAGAAGCCGCGTAAAAAATCTATTGATTTAGTTGAAAGTGAAGAACGTAATACGTCCTTGTCTCCAACTAAACAACAACAACTACCACCCTATGCTTATGCTGCCAAACGTGCTTCCCTGGATAATCTGGGTAATAGCAGTTCCATAGCAAGTGACAATAGTTTACTTAGCGGTAGTAGCCATTCGGCTGTTTCCCCAGGTGCCAGTGCTTCTTCGGGCCCTTCATCACCGGTGCACACGGAAGATGAAAAGCAAGAGAATGAATCAACTGAAAAATCAGAAATGCAGTATTATAATAGTATGCCGCGTAGACGTAGGAGCGAAAATGAAGGTAAGTAAATTTGGATTAAACTGAGCTTAATTAATTAAGAGGAAGCTAAAAAACTTAGAGAGACTCCTAATGTTTAGACCTTGTAAAAAAAAAAATGTGTTGTTCTAAAATTTGTTTAAGTTTATTCATGCTAATCATGAGTTTCCTGTATCTAAATCAAATGAAAAAAATGATCTAGAAAACTCTATACGAACTGGTACCGAACCATTTCCTTTATATAAACCAGACCTCATTGACCTTTTTTGACACATTTCAGCAAAGGTAACTAAATTCTCATAAAAAATAAAATCAGGGTTTGGGTGTATTGGAACTTCCTAAAGTTCAAATACAAATAATTAGGCCAATTGCTAATCCTTCCCTCCTTGTGAAGGAATCGCAATTGGAATTGCAATCGGCTATGTGATAGAGGAGAACAAAATATGGAACACTTATTTTTTGCGGACCAATACTAAGTTCAGGAGTTCAAAGGTATTTTCTGCTTGTTTTGTAATATTTCAAAGAAATTATAGATAAGTGGGTTACCATATTAAAGGTGTTTTGAAGACGCAATTACTGGCGTGTGAAGAATGACCGATACTTTTAAAGTAATTTTGTTTTGTTTTCTGGTTTTATACGGACTTTTTCAGATCTGCTTTTCACCCATATTTAAAATATGAATTTCAAATAAATGGCTACTAAGTTCAATATAGGCAATATGGTTTTTGAAATGTTTGTTTTCTCGACAAATTCAGCAATGCGTTCAAATTAATCTAAATGGTTTTACCATGATTTCATGATGTCGCTAATAGTTTAAAGAAATTTCCCCCTAACCAGAAGCATAACGTCGTCAGCGTATGTCACAGCCTTTGTCTCCGTTCCCTTTATTAAGTCACGTGGTTCCACAGGTTATGTATGTGCCTAGATGTTGGAGGAATGCAAATGTTGTATTTTTGCCCAAAATGGAAGAGCTGGACTTGGATGACATGTGGTTTCGACAAGACGTTCACACAGAACGCGAAACAATAGCCCAATTAAAAGACGCGTTAGGTAAATAGTTTATTTCTCGTTTGGGGCCGGTAAATTGGCCGCCTAGATCATGCGATTTGACGACGTTAGACTATTTGTTGAGGGTCTATGTTAAGGCTCATGTCTATAGGGACAAGACCGCAACGGTTGACGCACTGGAAGCTAATATTGAAGAATTTATTCGTGTGATACCGGGCGATATGTTGGAGAGAGTTTGCCAAAATTTGTCAGATCGTTGGAACCATTTGAGGCGTAGCCGCGGTCAAGATTTACATGAAATTATCATTAAACATTGAATTATATAGACTTTCTATCGACTCAAATAAAGATTTCATATATTTTTCTAAGTTTTGTGTGTTTTTTTTTTATCAAATCCGAAAGCTCTTAAAAATAAGCCTTTATGAAGCAAAAATCCGCCAATTTTAAATTTTTTTCTTCCACAACGCCATTTTTAACTAAGTTTTTTTTTTTGCTATTTTTACCGGTTTATTTTATTTATTTCTATGAATGTATGTTCGAGTTTGTCGTCCTTTTCCTAATCCTGCTGCGTATTCATTAGTTACTCTGCGAATCAATGAATTTCCTTAACTATTTTATTATTAAATTAACTATGCATTTCTTTGTGTATTTAATGCACCAAATAACAATTTTATCTTGTTTCTGTTATATATATTTTCAAGCTTGCAACGCATCATTGCAACGTGTAATGTACATTGTAGGGAAATTAGTGTTGGAGTTGTCAAATATTCGACGTGTTTGAAAAACCGGTTTGCAAATACCTTAAAAATCAAATTTTTCAGGTCCCGGTTTTTTAAATTAAAACCCGGTTTGAATAACCGTTTTTCGTTTTTTTTTATATCGCTTTTAATATCCGAATTTTTTGTAAAAATTTTAAAAAATTACCAAAAACTTAATTGTTGACATTAAAAACTAAACAGATCTCCTTTTCAAAGAGCCTTTTTAGTTCATTTTAAAATAAAATGAGTCTTGGAAAATTATAAAAGTTTGTTCATGGTAAATTAAAAAAAAATTTTAATTACACGGGGAGAAAAAAAATAATACAACGTCTTGCGATTCATTGTGGGCTACAAATTAAACTTATTTAAATTTGCAATATTGCGATAATTCCATACCTTTGCGATTTAATTTATTTTGATCAATTTAAAATAGTAAAAGTATATTTGTTTAACATGGACAACAAACACAAACTAAAATCGAACGATCTAATATTTTCATCGAAATTATTGGTTGCAAAATCTTTTTGGGCTTCAAAGTTATTAGAGTTGGGCATTTTAGTTCATTTCGTTCCCGAACTAGTTAATTTTCAAATGATCTTTTCTAATTTGCGTTCATTATATTCAGAATTGTCAAACAAACCAGTGACCAATATAATATTGTTAACAATTGAAACAGTTTGGAGAATGGACGAGTGAACCTGAAGAACGAAAGAGTTCAATTATGAAAGTGAACTAAATAAGCTGCGAACTATAATGTCCAACTCTAAAAGTTATTATTGTTATTATATCAGACAAGACAAAAGAGCATAATTCAATCTATTTAAAGCAAAAAAGGAACAAATCAAATTTGTCTTCTCAGGATTTTATTTGTTTTAACATTTTAAATTGAGAGAACCCTTGTCAAAAAATCTTTATTTTTCTTAAACCATCAATGTAAAAACGTGAAAAAATCATTTTTTGAAAATGCCCTTTATCCGGGAGGTTTTTATTTCAAAATGACTCGGAAAAGCGATTTTTATTATTAATACAGTATTTTGCATTACGTGGTGATGGGTGAAAATTTTGCAAAAAAAAAAGTTATAACCCTTATATACATTATGTATGTTGTATGTAATTACTTTATTTTTCATGTAATCTCTCATTAATACAATTTCAACAACATTAGTGTAAAATAAAACGCAACAAAAAATATGCAAAAATAAAATCAAATAAAATTGTATTTGTGCAGTACCTACAAAGCAGACGATGCATATTTAAAATGAACCTCAATTTAATTTTAAACATGTGTAAATTAGGGAGATTTATAAATTGAAAAACGTTTTTTTAAACACTTACCAGATAATTTGAAAATTCTAAGAATTTAATAAATTTTGGCGCCCAACGTAGGACCCAAGATTGACTTATGGGCTACTGTTAGAATATTTGACTTAACGGTTAATGTCACAGTAGTTCAATTATAATTGTCAACCTTTTTTAAAAACTATAAAATCAGGCATTTATCGGGTCATACGTTGACAATTCATAATATAGCAATTTTGTATTAAAAACTTTAGATAATCTCGCTAAATGAATTCCTAATCATACAGGAGTCGTTTGAGATTCTTATATCAAGTTGTAAAAAAAATTATCAGTAACAAGGAATCAACATACGACAGACGATATGCAGTTAAGTCTTCCATTTTCAAAATGCAATAGAAGGCCGTGTAGGTTAAATTCGTGTAGCGGGTGGTGAAAAGAAATCTTCTATAAAAGGAGTATCTATTTTTTCTTCTTCTAGAGATAGTATGGGATTTGAATGTAGAATGAAACAAATACACAACAATAGTGTCTAACAAATGAATTTATTTGTTTGTAAATTAAAATAAAAAGTTTCTCTATCTGCTTTTGTAGCTGCTGTTTTTTTTTACTTTGTCGTTTGCTATTCTTTTTCAAGAATTTACTGCAACTGTTGTTTTTATATACAGAACTTCCTCCTTCTCCTCCTCCAATAATAGTCTATAAGGTGACATTTAATTAAAAAATATGGAATATAAATATTTGGGATCAGAATACAATGGAACTCTGTTGGGTGGTTGCTTCAGATTTCGATTTAATTTAGATAGAGGAGATGAAAGTAATTAACCTGCTGAGCACATACATTTATTCAAAACTTTATCCTATTGTGTAAGACGTACACAATAGGATAAGCACTTGTGAGTACATGTAAGTACTTTTTACACCTAAAGATTCAGGCCGAAAAATGTTTGACACTAGCACTAAATCATACTTTTCTAAAGGTACAAGGTACGCTGAATCCAAATCTGGCCTTAGATTCACTCTCCGACAGCAGGCGTTCGAGCTATATTGACGAGAAAAGTGTATTTTTTGATCAAAATGCTCCGATTTTTCACGTTCCTGGAAATGTTTTTTTCATAATACTTGTAACGTCAACTGAACACACTACTCTTACCATTTTTTTCAGTTTTTTAATTTTTATGATAATTTATTTCCTTACGACATAAAATTGAAATTTGAATTTTTTTAAATTTTGCATTGAGGGACTTTACAATAATGTCGTAAGGAAATAAGTTATCTTAAAAATTGAAAAACTGAAATAAAATGATAAGAGTAGTTTGTTCAGGTGACGTTACACGTATTATGAAAAATGTATTTCCAGGAAGGTCAAAAATCGGAGCATTTTGATCAGAAAATACACTTTTCTCGTTAATATAGCTCGAACGTCGGAGAGTGAATCCAAGGCCAGATTTGGATTCAGCGTACCTTGTACATTTAGAAAAGTATAATTTAGTACTAGTGTCAAACATTTTTCGGCCTGAATCTTTAGGTGTAAAAAGAACTTACATGTACTCACAAGTCTCCCCACTGTATATACACGTCCAGCTAACACAAGTGTAGCATTTGCTATTTTTTTTTTAAGCCACACTCGAAGGTTTTTCTAATATTGAGTACGCAGTTGAGTAGTTAAAAATTGATTTTTAAGTTGTTCGAAATTTCATTGTTTTAAAACTTTTTGCTATTTTTTTGTATCTTATTGGAAATGTCAGACAAATATATCTTTTATTTGATACCAAATTTTGTAAAATGTTTCTTTGAAAGAAACTTGAAAAACCGAAAATAACGGAAAATCGGGTTATTTTTGATTCCATGTTTTAACCCTTAAACCCGTTAAAGAGTTACTCTTATTCGTATTTATATTATCCCCCCATCACATATCCATCCCCATCATCGGTGCTTCCTTGTTAGCGCTTCCAGGTTTTTTTGTTGTGATCCTAATATATGAAATTAAAATTGGGTTTAGTGTTTTCCAGAGCTCAACACTTTTTTAATTTCTGGTATGCCAGCAGACTGATTTTCAAAGCTCGAACCTTAATATAATTATAAGTTCCACCCTTATTCTTTTACAATGTAAGTGTACAATGCACTTTAAGCCTGGCGGCATAGTTTATATATGAAACGTCATCGTGTCATCACTTTTACACAAACTTACGTAGATTATTTTGCGTTTTTTTTCAACCTACAAGGGAAGTATACCAGGAGCAATACTCGAGATTTTTTATAAAAAATTATTTTATTATTGGGATTGTTTAATTTTGAGTTATTTTAGTATTGTAATACACTCAAATAAAAAAGTTAGTAAAGTCAGCAAAATTTTAGTCAGGAGGGTGCTTACAAAAAATTTGCTGACTTTAAGCAACAAAATTAGTAGATTCAGCAAAAGTTTTGCTAACACTTAGTAGATTAGAAATTAAAAAACCCTTGCTAGAAATTAATAAAATTTTTGCTGAATATTAGTAGACTGAAAAACACTCAAAAAATTTATAGAAAAATTATACTTTAGTTAGTTTATTTGCTGAAAATCATAAAACATATTTTTGTGATTCTTTTAAAAATAATTTACAATACGTTAAAAAATATAAAAATGTTCATACTCCCAAATTGATGATATGAATTAATGTAATATCTAAAAACAATAGAAATAATTATGTTAAACATAAACGAAATTATATTTGAACTACTTACATCAATTATTGTCTAAATGATGCTATATTTTAAAGGAACGCAAATGCCGCAGAGAATTATAGAAACGAAACGAAAAATAACAAAATATAACATATACAACCCTTTTTTGCAATAAGAAAAAAGAAACAGAAAAATCTACCTAAGATGTATGTCTTTGTCTTTCGATTTAGTCTGTCTACCTATTGCGCATTTGTTTGCAATTTGACCACACAAGATTATTAATATACATATATAAACATTTAGTTTACAAAAACACATTTAATCTTTATTAAATTTAAATATTTTATTTTGCCTTTTATTTAATTAATAGACAATTACTTTCACAAGCCGGCGACGACGCATAATTTAAGTTGTTTTAATCCACTATTTTGTTTTATGTATGAAAAATAGATACACAAATCTTTCATGGTTGATTTTTTTATATTATGTCTTACTAGAGTTGTATTTTTTAATATAATTTTCCTCGTCACTACACAGAAAAAACTGAAAACGGGTTTCAATTAAAAAATTTTTTAAATCAATTAATATTTTAATTGATTTTGCTCCTATGACGGCAATGATAAAATCAATTAAAACTTTTATTGAAAATTAAAAAGAAAAAAAAGTTATAAATAACTTCTACAAAAAAAATATGATATTCACAAAAAATGTGTGTTAACGATACGTTGGTATGTGTGTTTTTGGTAATGCTACGTCTGTTTGTTTTGTTTATAAACTTCAAATTTATTTGGTAATTTATACTGAAAATTTTCAGTGTACAGTAGACCTCGCCTCACTTATATGGAAACATTTTTTTTTTCGAATTTTGCATTTGGGTATTGGTTAAATATGCGATTTGATGTAAAAATTCATGTGGTAAAATTTGAAGTCGATCAGAGTGTGCCAACCCGTGCCACAATGAGGTCAAAGTTCAAAATATATAGAAAACAATCGTTTTTTTCGTTGATGACAAGTTATTTATTATAAAAAAAACATGCAATTCATATAATGTTTTCTTAATTTGCAATTTTTTATATTCAAACATTTCATTAAAAAAAAAGAAGAGAATTAATATTATTAAATTATTATAAGAGCGACGATTTAGTATATGATGGGAATTCCTTTCGGTAGTTCTCAACAACATGAAGCAAGTACTGCTTGTCTTCTTCGCTATGTGTTAAGGACCGGTTAAAATCTGTAATAAGTTTGACTTTTCTCTCAGCAGCATCATTAACAACATTAATATTTTTCAGAATTCGAACGCCTTTAATGTATTCTGCTCTTTCGTGCCAATTTGAGGGATCAAAGTTTAAAAAATTGGTGTCTATTTCCAAACGTGCAAAAAAAGTTTTAGTTTTATGTGTTACAAAGCAACTCAAATCTTTAGATTGAAATTCTTTTAATTCTTCAATACTAGCGCAAACTTTTTTAGGCAGTGAACTTACATTGTCTTCGTCAGTTTCGATCTTAGTTGCAAGTGCCGCAACCATTTTTCTTTTTACGTCAAAGGGTACGTTGCAATCAAAAAACGCAATAGCAACTAACTCTTCCGATAAATACCATAGGTGGTTTCGGATTTTTGCTAATAATGGTATTGATATGTTTGGGTCAATATAACTTGCAATCTTTATAACCAGCTGTAAATCGTTATTTGGTGCTTCGACAGCATAAGTGGTTCTGAACCAGTACGGAACATACAGGCGTACCAGAAATACACAAATATTTCGCAAACCATTCAACTGGCTGGAAGACATTTGAAACTGTTTTTGTAAAGCATATATTTTTAAAACATATATGGCTTTCGACATGAATCTTGCATGGGATGTTGCCCCAGGTGCATGAAATGCGAAATTTGGGATGCTGCCACCAAGAAAAATATACGTAAGTTGTAATAACTCTTTATAATCATGTCGAATATGGTCTTTTTCTAAATGTTTAATACAAAACTCTTTGCTGAAGTTACATTCTTCGACACTTACAGCACGTTGCACTTCTTCATCCATAATACCAACTTTGAAATCTTCCAACTTAAAAAGTCTTCCATTCCCGTGAAAAACGTTCAAATATACCAACTTCTGGACCACTAGATTTTCCAAAATATACCTCAAAAACAGCTCGCAGTAAGATTTCTGCAATATGATGCCTGCACGGTAACCACATTAAACTCCGATCTAATTTTTTCTCCAGCAACTTTGCTGCCCCTTTATGTTGACCAGTGTTGGTAGCAGTTGTGTCAAAGCACACCATTTCTAATGAATTTATCATGTTCATTTTCGTTAAATAATCATATATTGATTGTGCGATTGCTGCTCCAGATCCAACTTCAATAATTGGAATGGCAATTAACTTTTAAATTTTTTCAGCAGTTTGCGTTGTCTTCTCAAACTTGTAGAATTAAGAACCAAATCTTCAATATTGTGACCTAAAGCTTTCGCTATCACAGAAATAAAATGGATTGCGAGTGGAGTCGATATATTACCAGCATCCATCATCTATGAATTTTTTCTTAACACGATTCTCTGTCGGGTTAATGTTTTTTGGTTCAATTGTCGGCGTATCTGCAGACTTTTCGGATTCACATTCACTTTCATTACTTGCACCAAATTGTACTAAAGTAAAAATTATTGAACAAAATAAGTTGAAAGAAAAAAATTACTCATGCTGACTTTAATATAACCTTCAGAGCTTTCAATTCTTTGATGCTTTTATTTGTGTCGATTTTCCTTTTCTTATCTTTCCGTCTTACGCTTTTCTTTATTTGTTAGGTTTTGATCTATTGAAGTCACGACTTTGTTCCCTTTGTTTAATTAAGAAATCTCTATTTTCCTAAATAGAAATTATTTCTAAGGCATAAACATGTGCAATATCGAATAAATTTTTCAACTGTTTGAAATCTTCTTCCATTTTTCTATGACTTGTAAATTTAGATTTAGAAAGTTTTTGCACCTTTCTCCACTAGACCTCGCCTTAAATTTTTTTTTTCGAATTTTGCATTTGGGGATTGGTTAAATGTGCGATTTGATGTAAAAATGCATGTGGTAAAAGTTTGCGCTAGTATTGAAGAATTAAAAGAATTTCAATCTAAAGATTTGAGTTGCTTTGTAACACATAAAACTAAAACTTTTTTTGCACGTTTGGAAATAGACACTAATTTTTTAAACTTTGATCCCCCAAATTGGCACGAAAGAGCAGAATACATTAAAGGCGTTCGAATTCTGAAAAATATTAATGTTGTTAATGATGCTGCTGAGAGAAAAGTCAAACTTATTACAGATTTTAACCGGTCCTTAACACATAGCGAAGAAGACAAGCAGTACTTGCTTCATGTTGTTGAGAACTACCGAAAGGAATTCCCATCATATACTAAATCGACGCTCTTATAATAATTTAATAATATTAATTCTCTTCTTTTTTTTAATTAAATGTTTGAATATAAAAAATTGCAAATTAAGAAAACATTATATGAATTGAATGTTTTTTTTATAATAAATAACGTGTACTACATCGTGACATGCTGCGACATCTAATTCTTTCTGAGTATATCTTTCAGTCTGGTTGTCGTTCACACTATTGATGTGCTAATCAGCACAATTTTTTAGCAAAATAAATTAGTAAACCTTTAGTAAAATATTAGTAAAACAATAGTTCAAAACAGTTAAGTGCTGAATAAGTACACAGAAAAAATTATGTTCCAAAAATATCTAATTAATCGATTGTTTGAATATCAATGGCAATTTAAGCAATTCTTTTAATTGATTCAATTAAAAAATTTATTGAATTTTTTAATATATCCATACAGTGTTGACAACATGTAAACAACATTTTTAAAATTTGGCAAGCTATTTTTTTTTATTTTATTTAGATTAAATAATCAAACAAAGGTTTAATTATATCAATATATTATTTAATTTGTAAATTAAAAGAAAAAAAATCGCAAATGATTAACTTTTAATAAGTTGAATAGTTTACCGATTTCAAATACACGCAAAATCGTTTTTGTTGAGATATTCGTGTACGCACGAAAACGTAATTCAGTTTCGTGTTTTATCTGTGGTAATAAAAGTGCACATGTGGATTTAAATCAACCTTATCGAAAAAGGACAATTAAACTATTATGGATTTAAATCAACCTTATCGAAAAAGGACAATTAAACTATTATTTTTGTAAGTAATTAAATTTTCAATTAGTATAAGTGTTACTAAACTATCATTTTAAAGTTGTGTGTGATTTTTTTAAGAAAGCAATACAATTACAAGAAAAAGTTCAAGACAAGACAAGCAAAACAAAAATTTTGTCTTTACTTTTATTTGTTTTCTTATATCTAATACATTTTTATATTAAAAAGCTTTAATTTTATTTTAATAAAATGTCAATTTAATTTAAATGTTAATTTAATTTACAAACCGACATTTCTTTTTTTTATTTAATGGGGGGCATATAACAAAAATAAAAAAATACGAGTTTTCAATTAAAACTACCATTGTTTTCTTCTCAAGTTTCAATTAAAGTTTTAATCAATTTAACTAAACTTTTTAATTGAGGTTGTAAAGAAAAACAATAACTCTTTTAATTGATATTATCATTATTTTAATTGAAAGAGTTTTAATAAACTGTCTGCAAATTTTTTTAGTTAATACTATCATTTCAGTGGTAGGTGCAAAATCAATGAAAATATTAATTGATTCAATAAAATTTTTAATTGAAACCCGTTTTTAGTTTTTTCTGTGTATAACTAAAATTTTAGTTTAAAACATAATTTTAGAAAAAAATTTGCTGAAAAATAGTATACCTGATTTACAAGATGTTTTACTAACTTTTCTACTAACTTATTTTTTTGAGTGTATGCTAAATTCTAAGTTCTGGGTATGTGAAAGATGGCTGGTCATAAGTTGATACTTTTTTTTATTTTGTTTTTTTTTCATTAATTTAATGAAAATAATTCATTAACTCATTTTTGACACAGTTTTACTTTTGCGATCAAGTACTTTTAAACGGCTGTATTTTGTTACTGCAAAAATATAATTCAGAGATTTCAAAACCTAAAAATTATTATCTTGGTGACAAGTGTGAATAAAAATATTGTGAAAAAATTGTTATCCAGAGTTGGCAAATAATTATTTGAAAAAATCAATTTTTCAAAAAATATTTACAAATATAAAAAAGCCTTATCTTTTATAAAGGGTCCGCCAAATAACTTTTTTTTTTTTGAACTCCTGAACCAATTGGACTTTGTATGGCGTCATACCAAGGTCTTTATGCAAAATTCGTCTCAATGATGTCTCCGAAATGTTCAATTGTTGAGAACGACGGTGAATTGATGTTGATGGCGCTTCACGCACACTTTCTGCCACAGCAGCAATATTCTTGGCTGTACGCACTGTTTTTGGCTTTTCACGTTTTGGTTTATCGATGAGGATGCCAGTTTCTTACACTTTTTTCACAAGATAACGAACATACGGACCATATTTGTTTAGCGGAAGGATAAAACTAATTATCTGTCAAATCAGACATGAGCTAAGTGTTACCATTCACGAAATAAGCACTATATTTCTGATTGTTATGCTGATGAAGAAATATTTTTTTTCTTTATTTTAATTGCAATCTATCTCTATACATTAAGATAATAAGCCAATTTGATGACTGTTTAAAAATGACATTTGTAGATGTACTCATATGAAGTACAACTATAAGTCCAAAACAAAAAAATAAATTTTTTTTTTTATTTTTTTTTGATTTTCACAAAAATATACATTTTTACATTGAATGGACAGTAGGGATACAACTTTTTTACAATTTTTGAAAATATCAAAATGGCCCTATCCATACCATGTAGTGCATAAAAAAACAATAAGAACTGCATCTTTAGATTTTCGATATCGTTAAAAAAGGTTCCGCGTCAAATGCAATTAAGATTGGGATCAGTAAGTTCTAAAAAAATAAAAATATTTTCTTTATAATTTCATTAAATGATAAATAAATTATAAGTTTTTCCAATAAATATTGAATAATATTCTGTATAAATTCAATTAATCGTGATAAAATATTGCGACTTACCTGCGCTGTCTTATGCAAATTTGCGAAATATTATAATTTATTGCTAAAAGTATAAAAATATAAAATTTTTAAAAAATAAAAAATTTTGAAAAAATAAAAAAAAAAATCTTAAAGGACTTTCAGAAATCGGCTTCGACGCGGAACGTTTTTTGTTCCGAAATGACCTGAGTAAACATTTTTCGGTTTCAGCATAACATCGGCTACAGCGTGGTGATAGGGCCTTATTTTGGTTGTACCCCTAATGGACAGTATAATAATTAAATTTAAATTTAGCTGTGAATTTACAGAATTATTTACATTTATAACAAATATTTTACAATTACATTTTTTATTTACAAAACACAAATAAAAGTTAGCAATGCTAACAATTTAAATGTATATACTACATACAGACAGATAGTACGTACTTAGGGTTAAATAATAAAAAAATTTGAAAGGGCATTTTTTAATACTTTTATAACTAGCTTCGGAAAGGAAGGTCTAAGATATGATATCTCTTCAGTCTCGTAATTTCGTCTGTTTCGTCTAATAAAGCGATAGCCAATGGGTTTACATGATTGCTTAGTCTAGTCAAATACTTTACGCTATAATATCTGATAACTTCCTTAACTGTTTGAGTTTTGAGATCATTATGGATAGCCTCGTTTGTAATGTACTATCGACTATAAATCTAAGTGTTTTGGACTGATATCTTTGAATTATTTTGATATTAGAATGGCTTGCAGTTCCCCACAGTTGAATTCCGTAGGTCCACACTGGGTTTAAAATTGATTTATAAAGACTTAATTTATTTTCAATATTAAGTTGAGATTTTGAACCAATCTTTAAATGTTGACGTTTAGCTTTTATATGCTGCTTTCAAGTTAGTCGACGATCTAAGTGCATACCAAGGTATTTAACACAATCCTTTTTGGGAATTTGTGTGTTATTAACAATAAGATTTCGACAATCTTCTCTTCTTAGTGTAAAAGTAACGTTTACTGATTTTTCTGCGTTGACTTTAATTTTCCATTTTCTATAATAAACTGAATTCACTTTGTACAAGTCTGGATGCATTGGTTGGGGATTCGTCTGCAGCTAATATGGCAGTGTCATCTGCATATGTTAAAACACTTATATGTTCTAAAATTGGCATGTCGGCCGTAAATATCGTGTAAAGCACAGGACTTAGAACGCTGCCCTGAGGAACCCCTGCTCTTATATCAAGAATATTTGACCTTTCATCAGCGATTTTCACATAAAACATTATATTTTGTAAAAAATATTTTATGATTGAATAAAATGGTGCCGGCAACAAAATTACAAACATTTCTTAATGAAGCATGGTTCCATATATCTGGAAAGTGAGGTTGAGAAATGTCCAGTAGATCTATGACGAGCCATTAATGAGTTAAACCAAAGAATTCAACTAAATAAAAAACATTCATTAATAGTACGAAGTAAAATTCTATCAGTGTTTTTGCCCAAAAAACTATAGAATCCCTATGGGGAATGGGAACGGTCCTGCGTGTGCCACAGGATCGGTCCCTTAGTGCCAGAGACCGGTCCTCTGCTAAACCCTACCCTATGTACAAACAACTGGCAACTTTAACATGGGCTTGTCATACGAGGGGGCCATTTGTCCTGCTTTAAACCACATAGTGGCATGCCACAGGACTAACCAAAGATGGGCATACCACAAGACTGTCGCAAAAGTGCCATGTCGGAGGACTAACCACATGACTATCCTGAAAGGGACATGTCGTACAATTTAATAATTTTTAATGTAAAAAATGGTTGAAAATGAAACAATAAATTTCTAACACATTGGCTTTTTCTAGTCAA
Source organism: Delia radicum (assembly GCA_021234595.1). Lineage (NCBI taxonomy): Eukaryota > Metazoa > Arthropoda > Insecta > Diptera > Anthomyiidae > Delia > Delia radicum. The sequence continues at coordinate 130,615,264 of CM037853.1, forward strand.
TATGTATACCAGTTAGGTGATATGTCATACTTCTACCAGTCACGAAACTAGTCTTTTTAGATCAATTTACACTACATAACTCAGATCAATTGTCAATAATACTAGTCCTGTGATAAGTCCTTTTTCAGCAGTCCAGGTTCTTTTAGGTCAATTTTCGCATGCCGATAATTTTTTAATAAACCCAAAAACAAAAAACATAAATATCGACAAAAAAACACAATTAATAATTTTTAGTTTAAAAAATAAACGAAAACTAAACAGCTTCCAATGGGTAAAATTCTGGCCAACTGGCTTTTATTTGTAATAAGCATTCTGGTAAAGTGGTATGTCCTCCCTTTACCAGTCACAGTATTGGTAATTTTAGGACAATTGCCACTGCTTAGCCCACTTCAGTATAAAATTATACCAGTCCTGTGATAAGTCAATCTTTAACCAGTCAATTTTAGGTCAATTGACTCCTCATACCCCATGGGGATGTTAAGAATAATTCATAAAAATAATTTAGGCTTACTATACACAGAGAGAATTCCTTGCACGATTTTTAATGAAATTTGTTCACTAAACTAATAAAGATTTATTTCACAATGTGAATGAAAAACTTCTTAAACTGCATAAAAAAGCTTCATAGTTTTAATGAAACTATATTTAATGAAACTTTTTCGTTAGTTGTATGCAATTTTTCATTAAATTTTATGAAAACTTTAATTAATTTATTGAAAAGTTTCAATGGACGAGTTCCAGTGACAATTAATATATCTAATGCAAAAATTCATTGATATCATGCAGATAAATCTCTCAGTGTAGAAACTATTTTATATAAAAAGTTCCAGTTCCCTATAATTGGATAAAAAAATATTTGAAATAAACACTTGCACCATATATTAGTTTCCATACCGGTACTCCACACGAGGTCGAGTATAAACATGTTTTCGTGTTCTTAGGTTGGAAAAAAAAGTTATATAGAGATAACTTTTTCATTTCGAATTTTTTTTATAATTATTTCTTAAAAGTGTAAAAAAATATAAAATTATGTAAGCGGCTGATCATGGGTCACATACGCCTGACCACCAGGTACGGTAGTTTCGTCAGCACTGTGAAAGACGTATAAGTAATATTAATTCTTTACATGGATATGTGTGCTGCACGGTGAAAAACATAGTTTTTGGTCAACAAATTTGAAGAAAATAAAGTTTTTTAAAAAATGGTTGCTGAAATTACAGCTATATTCGTTTATTTCGGTAACTGTATTTTAGGGGTAACGATATTTCAGATATTTCGGTATCGGTTTTCTAGCGTAACGGTAACGGCATTTTACTTATTTTTATAACGTTATTTTAAGGATAACGGTTTTACAGTTATTTCGATAACGCTGTTTTAAGGGTAACATTATTTTAGTTATTCAGGTAATGTCAATGAACACCGATATTTTTAAAACCCATTAATCCCGAATTCCAATGAACCGGCTAGTTTACGTATAACGCTATATCAATTATATCGGTAAAGGTATTTTAGCTATTTCGGTATTTTAAGGATATTAGTATTTTAGTTATATCGGTAATGGTGTTTTATGGAAAACGATCATTCAATTAGTTCAGTAACGGTATTTTAGGGATAACGATAGTCAGTTGAAAGGGGTTTGAATCGGTAATGGCAACTTAGCGGTATTGCCTGCCATCCCTGGAATTTTTCCAAAAAATTGTTGGTGGAGCAACGACAGCGCTTTAAGAAAAATGTGCGAATGCTCCCAATTCTACCCTACTCCCAAAAATAATTAAAAATAATTCACAGGTAACTCGAGAAATGTATTTTTTCTTCTTTCTCCAGATTTGGGACCGAACAAATAGTGAGTGAGATAAATTTATACTTAATATAGGTACAAATCTATTGAAAAATTTCCCATTACTACACTCACAAGAACTTTTCCATAAAACTTCAACAGTTATTTAAAAATTTATTCGGTAAAGTTTTTTAATGGAATATACAGTTAAATTACCAAAGAAATATATTTTTTAACTTTCTGTCTGTTATTAAATAAACAAAATAAACGGACTTTCGGTAATAGTTAAAATATTCAGTTAAAATTTTATATATAAAACAAAAAGTTTTTATTTTATATTGAGTATTGAAATAAACGAAAACAATCTATTGTTTTTAGGATTTTGTCAATTAATTTTTCAACAGTTGAAAGTAATCTTAAAAATACAAATATTTTAAACAAAAAGTAAGTAGTCCTGTTATTAACTGATTTTCAGTTAATTTAATGTGTATATTCAGTAGTCCTTACGGAAAAAATAGTGTGAGTGAATGAATTTATCTCATTTGACCCCAATTATTTTGACCACTAGCAAATAACGCCGTTTTATTTAAAAAAATTATCGTTCTGGTATATAAATGAATACATGTTTTCAAAACTTTAATTGCATTTCTCGGAAGTTATACGAAAAAAATTTTGTTGGTTTTTAACAATATATAGTTTTTGTTTTGTTTCCGGAAACTTCGACGGCTCATAACTTACAGAGTTTTTAACCAAATTTTTGCAAACCACTGTATATGATGAAACTTTTCAATAAATTTGTTTTTCAAAACTTCTTCATCATTTCATAGAAAAAAGTCATCAATATTTGTTTTATGGCCATTATCTCGAAAACAGAAAGCGAAAAGCAAAACGAACAAGCTTTTTAGTCTACTGTAGTACTCCACGCTTAAAAATTTAGCCAGATCCTGGTGGAATTCCGAAAAGCATCAATATTTTTGAAACAGTTACATTGGAGTCGCACACTCAAAGAAAAAGCTTCATCATATTTATGAAAAACCATTATGTACTTTTATTATTATTTCTGCTGCATTTAAGTTGCTGTTTAATTATTAATTTTTAATTGAAAATAATCGAATAAAGCCGAACAAATAAAATGAAAAACTTCATTGATTTTCGTCCAATGTAACACTTCATAAATGTGATGAAGCTGTTTCATAAAATACAAATTCATGACAAGTTTCATAATGTTTTATAAATGTCATACATTTCTATGAAATGAAAAATTGTCTTTGGTAGCGTACAATAAAGATTTCGGCCAATGCCGAAAATTAGTTTTCTGGGAGTATAATTCAGAAAATATCAAATGAAATCCAGAAAAAATAAATTTATATTAAGCACTTCCTTTGGAATTTAAAGACATTAATTGAAGTTAAGAATTTCTATTTCCACTGAAATTTAGAGAATTAAAATTTATATTCACAAAATTCCATGTACAACTGATTAGAATTTCTGATTTTGAATTGATGTTATGATAGTTTTTGAATTTTAAATAGAAAATCGAAATTACGATTTACATTTTCTTAATTTCATATGAAAAATCTTAATTTCAATTGAAATTCTGATTTTCAATTGATAGGAAAACAAAAAATATTTTTACTCGGTTTATGAAGCTTTTTTATGAAATGATGAAGATTTATGAAACATTTGTCATAATTTTTTGTGAAACTCTTCATCATATCAAAGAAAGCATCATAAATATGATGATTAATTGATGACAAACGATTTATGATGCAGTTTCATAAGTATGATCTAACTTTTTTCGCTGAGTGTAGGGGATACTGGACTTGAAAAGATGGATACTAGAAGTGATGACTTTTTTTCAGTTTAATAATAAAAAAAGGGGGGGGGGGGAATTCTTTTGCCTTTGTTGTGCTGGTCAGTGGCCAAGAATTTGACTTCAGTCAATAAAGCATAAATCAAGAAGACACAATTGGAAATCTTGTTTTTTGGGAAAAAAAGTGATAACGCTAGAATTAAAACTGTTTATTCTAACGAAGAGCATTCCGAATCAAGGAAATCATAAATGTACGTTTAACCAGAAATCGGAATACTTTTGATGTTTTAATCATGAAAAACTGATTTCGCTGGATTTCCTAGCAAAACTTATTCCAGACCTATGAAATATTTCGAATCCTGTAGCCGTTACCTAATCCCAAGAGAACGTAGCTCTTCTTGGTTTTAGCCAGTAGCGATTCGCTGTATGATCTATACTCTATTTGCTTTAGGGATGAGGATAAAACAGTGTATCATCTATTCTATGAGTGGCAAGGACTGAAGGCGCGAAGACTTAGATTTCTGGGAAACAGATTTTTTGAGGATCTGCACAGTCTCCGTTATATTATGAATTCCAATGGCTTAGGTTGTGGTGAGAAATCGAAGGGAAGCCTCATGGCTTCCAAATGTACTAGCATTTTCTTTTGGCGAGTTCCCATTCCATCTAGTCAAAGAGGCTAGCTCGCCAAATAATTATCAATCGGTCTCTTATTCATTAGTATATAATAGGTGCACGATTACAATAGATGCACCGTGCCCTCTTTCCGTACACACTGGGGGTGTTCTATAACTATGTGAAAAGTTTTCTCACCGAAAATAACACTTTGCGTTGTTTATGACAGGGTGAGTCACGTGATGTAGAATTTACTTAATCGAATGCAACAAAAAAAAAATCGTATGTACTTAAAATTAATATTAATTATGTGATCCGCCGTGTTCTAAATTTGGTAGAGTTGACCTTTTCGACGTGAAAACTTCTCACATAGTTATTGAACACTCCGATATCTCTTACCGAAACAAAATTCAGCACTTATACAACACTTACATATGTATTGTACCACTTAGAAATAAGTATGCAGAGACGGTACTATGTGTTAACATACCAAAACATACTGAAAAAGACCCTGCGACTAGAGTATACTTTTCTAAAGCTTTAATGTGCGCAGAATCTAAACCTGACCTTAGAATTTTTCCATCACGTCATGTTTGCTTATATATAAACTGAACTTCAACGGACGACTTTTCCGACATGGAATAAGGTAAAGAAATTTTTATTGTCTTTAATTTTTTGAAACACCGCAACTCATAGAAATAAATCTGTAAAAATAGCAAAAAAAGCTACTAAAAAATAGTTAAATTCGAGATTGCAGAAAAAACTGCTAAAATTAGCGGATTTTTTTTTTTTTTTTTGCTTTTTTATTAAAATAAAATTGTTAACTGAAAAAAATTTTGAGATATATTTGAGTTGAATTGGAAATAATTGAAAATAGCAATTACACTGCTAAAATTAACAAAAACTTATACTAAATATTTGTAGATTAAAAATAGCAAACAAAAACTGTAATACCAATAAATTTTATTCTAAATTTTAGTAGAATGCAAATAATAGTATATTTTGCTAAAATCAATAGAAGTTTTTGCTTAAAAATGGTAGATTGCTGATTTCAGAAAGTCAGATTTTCATTCGCATTAAAAAAAAATCGAAAACAAAAACTTTAAAAATGTCACATTTTTTGTGATTTTTTTGCTGATTTTAGCAGATGCATTTTTTTACTTTCAGTTAACTAAAAATTAGCTCGAATATAACTAAATATCTATAGATTTAACAGATTTATTTTTGCTATTCTTAGCTGAAAAAGTGTGCTAATTTTAGCAGCTTTTTCTGCAGCATAATTTTAACTGATTTTTAGTAGTTTTAATAAAAATTTCTACTAATTTTTTCTATTAGTGTAGTGAAAAATTGAAACGAACTAGTTTCGAGCCCGGACATGGGACCTGTCACCATGTCCAAGGAAAGGGTTGATTGAATCTTGTGACATGTCCTAACTCTGTTACATGTTTAAAGCAACCATTTTGTCTCCGACCTAAGACAACGCTATGGTAAAGTAACAGATCTTGGCACCGGTACTCCATCAGTTTGTACAATTCTTCCGGTTATATAGATTTATTTTTAATCGGAGTCCTCACTTGGTGTTGCGTTTGACTCCACTTTTTTGCAATCATTTTCGCTGGAATCTCTTTTTTGGAGTGTGAGCGCAATTTTAATTCGAACTAATTTATAGTGCGGTTTTGGTACCGAAGTGTGTTAGTACACCGCTAGACTTTAAGATTTTTCCGCTTTATCATAAGAAGTTATTGATTATATTTATCTATGAAATGATGAAGAAGTTTTAAAGAATGTTTCATAAATATTTCTGAAATTTTTTATCATATTTATGAAAACTTTATAACTATGACAATGGTTTATAGATTTTCGTACAGTGAAACTATTTCTTTTTCCCTGAGTGTAGGGTTCCCTTCTTACAGTTATTTCTAGTATCTCAGCTATTGGTGCCTGGTATTTGTTGTAATTTTCATTTATTTTTTATTATGTTTTTTATTTCTTGTTATTTTTATTGTTCTACAATAAGCCGTTTGATGTTCTTGTCATCGTTGTTGTTTTCTGCTGTACTCTCGTCGACTTTAACTTCATTGAATTTTCCATGATGATGTTTGACCCATATCGAATTTTTGCCTTGTAGTCATAGTCAAGATTTTTATTTAGTTTTTTGGGCGAGTAATTTGTCTAAAAAATAACCCCTGTGATGAACTTTAACCACAGAGATTTCCATATAAATATGACATTTATAACTATGGGTGGTACTTTGGTTGTTTTGAGATAAGTTAGCAGGCTTTAATATTATTTTTTCTTTTTTATATATATATTTTTTAAACATACGAGGGCGGTCCCAAAATTAGACGACCTAACAAAGAAAACACAACAAATTTGTAAAAATGTTTCTTTATTTCTCAACATAATCTCCTTTTAGTTCGATACGCTTTTCACAGCGACATTCAATAGCTGAGATACCCTGTGTATAGTAAGAATTGTCTAGCTCCTTAAAATAACCATCAACCGCAGACTCCACCTCTTCATTGTAGGCAAATCGTTTACCACCCAACCATTTGTTCAAGTTTGGAAATACAAAATTATCCGAGGGAGCCTTATCTGGCGAATAAGGTGTGTGATGTAGCAATTCGAAATTTAATTCATTGAGTTTGGCCATCTCTATTGAAATATCTTCACGACGCTGTTTTTGTTCTATTGTGAGCAAACGAGGCACCCATCTTGTACACAGCTTTCTCATCTCCAAATTTTTGGTCAATGTGCGATGTATAGCACTTTTTGAAATGCCTATTATTTCAGAAAGCTCACGTAGCTGCAGCCGGAGATCATTCAATAAAATTTTGTGGATTTTTTTAACCGTTTGTGGCGTTTACACCTCAAAACCTCGTACGGCCGTTTTTAAACTCTGCCACCCCATATTTTTTAGTCGTAAAAGAAGGAGCAGACTTCCGCAGAGTAAAATCTAGCTCCGTTTTAATATTGGTTAGACTGAGACCTTTCAAATAAAACTATTGCGTTATATAATGGTGACCAATATTTTCCATGTTTACATATTAACTGAGATCGTTTATTTTTGATGGCACAAAAAAAAAATACTAAACAACGTGGCGCATTGAAACTTAAAACATATGTTTAAAAGTTTATCACTCTTCATTAAAGTAATTTTTTTCGAACTACTTTCGCCATCTATACGTAATGTCGGCTAATTTTGGAACCGCCCTCTTACAATCATAAACTAATGGTACGAATAAGTAAATATACCCAAAAGATTGTTTGTAGATTTACTAAATATTTACTAAGGCATCTTGTTAAATGTAGATTAGAATAAATGAAATTCATATTGAGAAGATTTTCCTTAAGAAACACACAAATATTTTCTATTACAGGTAGGGGTTAAGTTGTGGTCAATAGAATTGTACGTTATGTCACCTTTAATATTTTAAACTTTTAGCATTTTGAAGTGTGGGCAGTGTTGCCATAAGTTAAATGAAAAAAATGCTAGATCGTTGAATAAATAGTGCTAGATGTGGGAAAAAAGTGCTAGATATAGTGCTAGATTTTTTCTATATATCACTACACAGAAATAAATTACAGAATTAAACAAGTGTCACAAAACATTTTTGTAAATACAAAAAAAGTTTTTTAAATTGGCACCAACAATGATTTTTTTGTAATTTTGAATTTTTTAAAAAATTTTCATATCAAAAACTACAATTTACGAGCATTGAATTTACAAATTCCATTGTTGGTCCCTACTATTTTTTCTGTGTATAAAGCACTTCCTGCTTTCGTTTCCATATATTTAATATCTAAGATATTTTTTTCGAAATGGGAAACCAAAAACTTCAATGTGGCCAATTATAGAAGGAGATTTATTGTTTTATGGATTTAAATTCAGCAGTTTTAAATGTTATTACAATCATTAAAATAAACCTGTATAATTGTGAAAGAATCTACTAAAAATTTGATCAAAATTACATAAAAACTCCTAAAGCAAGCATTTTGTTTTAGGAGTTTATTTAGTTAAATTTTAGTCAATTTAAAATAGCAATTTACTCTGCTAAGATTAGCAAAAACTGTTGCTTAATATTTGTAGACAAACAAAAATTGTAAAATCAACAAAATGTTAGCTAGTTATATTTACCTTAAATTCATTCAACATTGAAATTAAACTGTTAACTTTACAAAATTTTAGTTAGTTGAGTTTTAGTAAATTGAAAATAGCAGTTTACTCTGCTAAAATTAGTAAAACCTTTTACTAAATATGTGTAGACTAAAAACAGCAAATAAAAACTTTAATACTAAAAAATAGCTTGAAGTTAGTATAATGCAAATAACTGAATATTTAGCTAAAATCAACAGAAATGTAGATTGCAGATTTTTTTATTTAATTATTCATATTAAAAAAGAAAAAACTTAAAAAAAACTTTAAAAATTTCTCATTATTTTTGTCTACTAATATTTTTGCTGATTTTAGCAGAATAATTTGTTACTTTCAATAACCTAAAATTTAGCTCAAATATAACTTAATATTTGCAGATTCAACAGATTTATTTTTGCCATTCCTATCTTACAAACATTCAGCAAAAAAATCTGATCAATTTTTTCTGCAACGTAATTTTTAACTAATTTTTAGTAGCTTTTCTGCAATTTTTTATCTTTTGTTGTACGTTTTTTTATAAGTTTTTTTTTATATCGAAATAAGTTTAATATTTCGACCAAAAATCGAATCACTAAATCATCAGTTTTCCGACTATATATCATCTTGAAGACTTAATAGGAAAACTATATATTTTTTTGTTTTTTATCAAAGTCGATATGGAATAAATTTAACGGAAAACCAATCTATTTTCTATACGATTTCGACACATTTTGCTCAAGCGAAAAAAAAACTAATAATGTAATATTTAACATTTTATTCTGCATTTTTTTGAAATGGAATTAACAAATTAGGGTTAGAATTTTTTTACATCAATTGAAGTTAAGGGGTTGCATCAAGTTAGAAGGCCTAAAAAGGCAAGAATTTAAATATATTTCATGGAAATTAATTATCGTCAAAATTAATATGCACATTGAGCCAACTTTGAACTTTTTTTTTTTTTTTTTAATAGTGATTTTAAAAGAAACTATATCCGATTTCCGGAATATCCTCTAAAAAGGCGTTTTGCGGTAAGCAACCCAGGTAGAAATTTGGGATGGTACAAAAAACGAAGAGTTTTCAAAACGTTTGTTTTTGATGGTACTAAAATAAAAGCGTTTCCAAAGCGATAATTGCAAATAATACGAAAAAAAAGCATTTAAAAACATTATTTTGGATTGCTATTCGAACGTTCGGACAAAGTATTTTAGGAATACTTTTTATACAAAACTTAAAAATATTTGTGAAATAAAAACACTGTAAAAACATTGGTTCAAAGCGTTTTTCCAACGTTTGTAAAAAGTACTTTAGAAGTTCTTATCGTACAAAATTTACAACGGTTTATAAAATAAAACCAATGTAAAACCATTGCGTTAAAGCGTTTTTCTAACATTTGCCAATAGTACTTTAGAAATACTTTTTTTTTTTACAAAATATTTTACTGATTAAAAAACAACACTGTCATAAGGGGTCTATCTATATGCGAACTCGGTTTCTTATGCAATTTTTTATATGCTTTTCTCTTCATGAACCGAGTTCAATAAATCACTCAATATGGCCAGCCCATAATGTAGCGACTCTATAAAGTGTATAGTCCTTGTATATCTTTTATAAAGCACTATATTTTGAGGACAGATAAAGCAATATTTTAGAGGACTTTTTCAAAACTTAATAAAACGCTAGTTAAACTATTTAAAATTACAATGTTTTGTTACTTTATTTATATTATTTTAATCATATTTTACATGTTTCATTATTTGTGGTATTTATGAACAATTCATAAAGATCTTTATAATTTGTCTTTCGAGCGTTTTGACAATGTTCAAAATTACAACCCTCAAAGCGGTTATCATTTGGGTCGTTTTCATAACGCTTAATAACTGTAAGCCAAAATGTTCTGCAAATACTTATTTAACGATTGAAAAAGCATTTCAAAAATTTTGTGTTGCAATGTTTTGAGAACGTTATAAAATACCATCCTCAGACCGTAAATTTGGGTTATCATTTTGCACATTCTCAAAACGCTTTAAATTTGTAATTTGGTATGTTCTGAAAACGCTTGTACCATCATGAAAAATGCTTTTAAAACGTTTTAAAGATTGTATTTTTCTACCTGGGAAGATATCACTGGACTGAATCATCTGAAATGGAAAAAGTAAAAAGATTTGGTTAATATAAGAAATTATCTGTAAATTGCTCGTAGGAATAAGTAAAATTTTAATTTTTAACAAAATGGTCGCCTCGCAAAAAAAATCGATTTTCTATACAAATTTTGGACTTCGAATGTTCATAAAACAGAGAGACAAAATCTACGATCAATCTATGAAAAATATAAAGGGTCCGCCAAATAACTTTTTTTTTTTGAAAATGCTATAAAAAAAAACTACTGAATATTTTCTTAAATTTCTTTTTTTATTTGAAAGTACAATCCTTCCGGTAAATAATGGAAAATAATTTCATTCAAATGGCTGCCTCGGCTGGCCATGCAGTAGCATACACGATCGGTCCAATTTTTAAGCACATTATCGAATTATCGATTGTGTGGAGCTGTATTTCACCAATGGCTTCACGAATATTGTCCTTTGAAGCGTCAATTGTCTCTGGCTTGTTGGCGTAACACTTATCTTTGACGGCACCCCACAAATAATAGTCCAACGGTGTCAAATCGCAGCTCCGAGGTGGCCAAACGACACCAGCTCTGCGGCTGATAATGAGATCTTCAAAAACAGGGTGCAAAACATCGAGTGTAGCTTCGGCTGTGTGGCACGTAGCGCCGTCCTGTTGAAACCAAATGTTGCCAATACCCTCCTCTTCAATTTTTGTGAACAAAAATTCGTTCAACATGGCCCGATAACGATCGCCATTGACTGTAACGGCCACTCCTTGCTCATTTTCGAAGAAAAATTGCCCAATTATGCCCCTGGACCAAAATCCGCACCAAACAGTGACTCGTTTTGGGTTTATCGACTTTTCAATGTATGCGTGCGTTTTTTCTGTGCCCCAAATGCGACAATTTTGCTTGTTTACATACCCGCCAAGATCAAAATGAGCTTCATCTGAAAAGATGATTTTTTTGGCAAAATTTTCGCACATATTCTGCAACATTACCATGATTTTCAAAGTAATGTCGCAATATTTCCCAGCGTTGTTCAAGCCTGTACACAACCATATTCGTTCAGCGAAAGGATAAAACTAATTATCTGTCAAATCAGACATGAGCTAAGTGTTACCATTCACGAAATAAGCACAAGTTGAAAAAAAACGTTAGATGGCGGACCCTTTACATATAAATCTCCCGCGAAAATTTCAAACTGATTGGTTCAGCCACTCCCTAGAAATCTTGCTCACAGACTTTTTAGAGGATCTCCTGAAGATCAGATATAGGTAGCGATTCCTATTCTCACTTTCACCATTCACCTCAGTTTTCGAACCTCATTTTCTCTCAAATAATACAAAATTATAAATATTTTATTGTCCATTCGTCTTTACAATAAACAAATATTAAAAAATCAGAAATCAAAATGGGACATATAATTAACACACGGGAAATAATGAGATTCAAAAATTGAGGTGAATGGTGAAAGTGAGAATAGGAATCGCTACCATAGTTTCTTTAAAAATCATTATTTAAACAAAAAAAAAAAAATATTCAAAATAAAGTTCAAAGTGGCCACAATATGCATATAAATTGTGACGATGATGTTTCAGAATTTTAATAATTTCTAATGGCTTTTGAGTTTTTAAAAAATTTAAGTTAAAAACATCAATTAAAGTCAAAAATTTCCATTCGAAATTAATATAAAAACTACGAAATTTTAAATTATAAATCTGTGGTCACAAGTCATACCAACAGTCTCAGTCTGTTTTTCAAATTTTTCAGGAGTGCAGTTTAAAGTTTCAAATCCGGTTCAAAGTCGGGTTTTTTTGGTTTAATTTACTTACATGTTCTAGGGAAACGTATTCATTTACTTACTTCTTAAAATAAGAACTATTTAATTATGTAACTTCATACAATGTGTAAAAATAGTGCCTACACTCAGGGAACTTCTGCTTTAAAAATATGTAGTTGTTTTTGCTGTAATACAGTTTCTTTATTTTTAATGTAAATGTCAGTCATTTGTAGAACAAATATAATTTTTTACTAACCATGTAGTTCATTAAAAAAAAAAAACCACATTAAATGACTATGATTTTACATTAATTTTTTACAGTCGTTTTTTGTTATTTAAAAAAATAAAAAAAATACATGCTTTTTATTTTTTACTAACATATGTGGTTAATTTTTACTACAATTGTTAGTAATTTTTTAAACAGTAAAAACAATTGTTAGTTGAATTTAATGAAATGGTAATCATTCTTTCTTTAAGTGAAATTTCATTTGTTTTTGACTACATTTGCTGTCGTCTTTACCTACATAATATCCTTAGTGTACATACAATATGTTATCTCTGTTTTACATACTAAACAAATGGTGACGTGTTTGTTTAGTATGTAAAACAGAGACAACATATTGTATGTAGGTACTATTTTTACACATTGGATGGAGTTACATTCCGTTTACGAAACGTATTCGCTCGAGTAATGAAGCCTTTAGGAACGAATAACTTAAAAAAAATAACTTAATTTATGTTTATGAAAAATCGATATTGTAATTCGGAATAAAAGCTTAACTCAAGTAAGGAAAAAAGTACAGTAGAAACTCGATTCTTGCATGTACTGAAAACCGGGCTCGGTGCAAGTTTCGAGGTTGTAGCAAGTACCGAGTATTAATTTCCCATACAAAATAAAAGGCACATACATGTGTTTAGAATCTAAGTTTAATATTTCAATTCAAAACACTTCAACGCATTCGTATAACAGTAGATACATATTTTATGTGGAATGAAAGAAATTTAAAATTTTTGTTTGTTTTGTACAAAGTCGCTTGTTCAGTACTACACTGCTTCTTAGTCTCTGGAGCATCATAATATCGTCTTATCCGCCCATTCTAAGCAAATATTGAACGCTGATATATATACATAATACAAAAATGTTGCAAGTATCGAGTTCAAAATTTTCGGATGTCACAAGTACTGAGTGCGTAATAAAAAATATTCCTATGTTGCAAGAATCGAGGTGTGCAAGTATTAAGTATGTGCAAGAATCGAGTTACTACTGTATGTTCTAAATTTTTGGAATAACGACTTAATTTGGTTTAGGCTATAATGTAATCTTAAATTGAGTTAGGTGGCTATGACAAACTAAAAAAGAAATGTAAAAAACTTAAAAATTTACAAGTTAGTCTGTAATGCCAAAACAATCACTTAGAAAAATAATTTAAGCTATTAGGTATTTAAGGATTAATTGCCGTCCTAGAAAAGATACAAGTATGAAAAATTTACACCAACTAGATTTAGCCCCGCTGACGGTAATAAAAACTTAATTTTGTCCTAACTCGTGTTAGGGCGTTAGGGCTGATATATTTCAAAAGAAAAAGATAAATTTAAATATATGGTTTCTAAATTTCACTATTTTTTCCTAAAAACGAAAATTGTTTTTTCACAAAGTTTACGAAACTTTTTATGAAGTTTCATCATATTTATGAAAACTTCATATATATAATGAATAATTGATGAGAAACGATTTATTTGATGAACATTTTTTCCCTGAGTGTACAGAAATTTTTCTTGCTGATTTTAGTAAGGGAATGTACCCTAATGTGGCCCTACACCTGGTATTTAGGCTTTATAAAAAAAAAAAACTAAGTGAAGTATAAAAAACCCAAAAACATCAGTTTGTAGTCTAACTTCTGTGGAACATGTTGAACAAATGTTTAAAATAGACCAGAACAGTTAGTTAGTTAAAGACTAAAACTTGAAAAAAATCAGAAATATAACAATATATGTATATCAAAGGTCCACTTTAGGGAACATTATGTAAATTCAATTTTTCACATTTTTGTTTTATTTATTATGTGTGTTTATGGAATCAATTAGTTTTCCCGAAATTGTCCTACCGTTTACAAAAATCCGACTTGGAAAATTCTTTAAAACGTGTATATTACAATAGTAACATTTATTTTTATTTATTTACGGAAAATACTTTGATTCGCAACGATGTTTTGTTTAGCCTGTTCTCAGACTTAATTGAAAAACATGGATTTGAATGAACTTCCGGTCCCTGATAATAATTTTTGTGTACAAAAGTAATTTTTTTTTATCATTAAACGTTTTTGGCCAACATCCTTTTATGTGCTTTTGTTTTTGTCTGCTTTTATATGTAATGTAAAATAATGACGTAAATCCTGTTTAAATGCTTTTTTTATTCTTTTTCATGGACTTTATTTACGGTTTTTTATTATTATGAAATGCTTAAATTAGACCTTTAGCTTACAAAGTAGGCAGTAAACCGTACACTAACAAGAACTTTTCCATAAAAGTTAAACAGTTATATAAAAATTTAATCGGTAAAGTTGTTTCAATGGAATATGCAGTTAAATTGACAAAGAAATATACTTTTTAACTTTCTGTCTGTTATTCAATAAGCAAAATAAACAAAAAAAAAACGGACTTTCGGCAATAGTTTAAATATTCAGTTAAAATTTTCTATTTAAAACAAAAAGTTGTTATATAATGAAAATGAAAATTATTCAAGTTCGAGGCCATACTCTATATTTCTTTATTAGGATATTGTCCTAACAAATATTCTATAGAGTTTTTTGTTTTTAAATTTATTTTTTGACCCTTTCAGGAATGTGTTGATAGATCTATTTTGGGGAATTTTCTAGGTTCCCATCATCAGAACACGTTTTGAAAGAGGCAACAATCCCATGCCAAACATCAAACATTCATATAAACTAGTTTACTCACTACATGAGAACTAATATATGAGCTTGAAGTGAAAGATTATAACCATTGATCAAAAAATAAATTGAAAACTTGTTTGTTATGTGCAAGGTCATATCTGGTGGATATAGATCCACCTCTGGTGGAAATAGATATATCAACACATTCCTGAAAGGGTCAAATAATAAATTTGAAAACAAAAAACTCTATAGAATATTTGTTAGGACAATATCCTAATAAAGAAATATAGAGTATGGCCTCGAACTTGAATAATTTTCATTTTCATTGCACAATTAAAGGTCAAAAAAAAACAATTTTTATTTTTAATAAAATAATATCAAAGTTGTTATATAATATTGAGTATTGAAATAAACGAAAGCAATATCTTGTTTTTATCAATTTTGTCAATTAAAAAAAAAAAAAAGTACAATTGTTTTAAACGAAAAGTAAGTAGTCCTTTTTTTTAACTGATTTTCAATTATTCAATTCAGTAGTTTTCACGGAAAAAATATTGTGAGTGTATGCAATTAAAAGTTGAAAAACAAATAGTTTCAAGAAAATATATAAAAGTCTTTGAAGTAATTTCGAGGTTTTTGCGCGTTAGATTATGTTGTAGTGGAAGTCAAAATCCGGGTTCCAAATGTATTTTTATTTTGCTCCTTAGTATATATATCATGAGTTTTCTGAGAAAAATACAAAGAGGCCAGCACTGGCAAAGCACTAAAGTGGCTGGTATGAGTACTTGCTAACAGTGCTTTCCCAACTCCCAAATGATAACACCGTTTCACGCTGGTGCCAATGCTTTACCAAACGTTAGGAAGTACTGGGAACCAAAATCTCAAGTATCTTGTCAACGCCTAAATAAAAAAATGCAAGTACCTTCCCAACGCCTAAATGATAACACCTTTCCACGCTGGTGCCAATGCTTTACAATACATTGGAAAACACCTGGAAACATACAAATCAAATACTTTCCCTACGCCTAAATGATAACACCACACAGTGGTGCCATTGGTTCGGAAAATTAAATTAAATGCAAGAAAAATTCCCCAAATTCCAACACGTCCCAAATTGCCCCACCTTCCCCTACATATTTTTTATTTTTTGTAAGCTGGAAAGTAATAACATTTTGTGCGAGTAAGCCATTTATGTGATTATCCATCAAGTACTACATGGAGTGAAAAGTCCGTGGCCTAACAATGAAAAACCAGTTTTTTGGATTTGAAATCCATTTTATTCTTCAATGCACTTCATCCAACGATCCTCTAACATATCGATACCCTTTGAAAAATACGATTTGTCAAACTCTTCAAAATAAGCTTCCGTCTCTGATATGACTTCTTCATTTGTTGAAAATCTCTTTCCCTGGAACATCTTTTCAAGTTTGGGAACAAATCATTATCGCTGGTGGCCAGATCTGGTGAGTACAGGGGGTAGGGAAGCAATGTAAATACTTCAATTTTTCTGAAGCCAAAGCAGATGAACGCGCCGATGCATTGTCATGACGGTGCGATATTTTTTTCTTATTTAAGTGGGATAATTTTTTCTTAATTTCTTCATCCAATCTGTCCAATAACTCAACATAGTACTTGACAGTTATTGTTTTTCCTTTATCCAAGTAAAAAATAAATATTATACCACGTACATCCCAAAAAACACTGGTGATTACCTTTCCAGCAGATTGTTGAGACTTTGGGCTTTTTGGTCGGCTTTCGCACGATTGTAACCAATCCGCAGACTGTCTATTGGACTCCTGTGTATAATAATGAATCCACGTCTCATCCATTGTTATAAATCAAGGTAAAAATTCAGTTGAATTTACATCTCCAAAGCATTCTTTGAATCATGAACAGGTTTCAGTTTTTGTTCAACTGTTAAATACGCGGCACCCATAGCGCAGAAAACTTTTTCATATTTAAACGAACTCGCTCTGTTGATATCTATATGATGCCAGCAACCTCACTCACTTTAAGCTTTCGATCATCCAACATAACCTGATGAACTTTTATTACGTTTCTTCGGTAACTACCTCATTTCGATGACCAGGACGATCTGCATCATTTGTACTCGTACGTTTAAATTCGGAATACAACCTTTTAACCATTGAATATGACTTTTAAAAGTCAGCATAATGTTTATCAATCCATTCTTTGGCTTAGACAGTATTTTTCCCCACCAAAAAACAATGTTTAATCAAAACACGAATCTCGGTGGAATCCATTTTTTCTCAAACTTTAAAAGCAGCATAATTTTTATAACGACAACTTTTTTCTAATTAATTAAATGTCATGAAATTTTAACACAATTTTTCTAAGAGTTGGCCCTACTGAATGAACAGAAAAATATTGACACTTGTCACGCCATATCTATGTGAGGCCACGTAATTTTCACTCCGTGTAGTACGATATAACATGCCGAGATAGCTCAGATGATAGAGAAGTTATCTGACAGGCCACAGTTTAACTGACTAAATTCCATATCGGTTCCTGATGGCCGATTTTTAAAATTCATTTAATTATGTTCTCAATAAATCGTCAAAATATGCGAAATTTCCATTTTTTTTTTTTTGATAATTTAGCTATAAAAAATTTAAAAATTTTGAAAAATAAACAAAATGTATCAAAAATATCAATTTTATTTGTTTTTTTTTTTTCTTCTCAATTTCAATTTCCAAATTTAATTTTCATTTGGTTTATTCTCAATTTCAAATGTTTGTTGTATCTCAATATTATTTGGTCTTTTCTGAATTTCATATAGAAAATCTCAATGTCATGTGTTATTTTCTGAATTTCATATGTGAAATCTCAGTTTAATAGGTTCTTTTCTTAATATCAAATAAAAAATCGCAATTGAAAAAATTTATATAAGCTATATCAAATTATATATACAGTGCAAGCTCGATTTTCTCGACTAATTAAAAACCAGAACTTAATTTTCGCGATAACAGAACCCAAAATTTTATTGAAAAATTGTATGTAATTTATAAAATTAGAATTGTATTTTATTGATATATTTACATTTTAAACATTTTTAAAGAAGTTGGAGATTTTGAGTTGCTTTTTTGGCAAATTATTTTTTAAAATAACTGCTGAATCACGTAGACCTTTGAAGCCAAAAATTGTCAACCTAAAAAATGTTTACTTATGAACAACTTACTTTTACTAATTGGTGAAAATTAACTTACGTGGGGAACAAATTCGTGATGGAACCAGTCCTTGAATAGAAATGATGTCATCTATTCGTTATTACTGGACTTGTACATTACAGGATTATTGAAAAAGCATTTAAAAAGCGCGTTGGTTTTTCGATTTTCCAACAACCAACAATTTCAGTTTGTCTGTGCCATTCGCATTTGAACAGGGCAAAAAAGTTTTTCGCTCTTTACATATTTTTCTTCCGGGAGCCGTTTTCTCATTACATGTGACAAGAATGTGATTTGGAAGCATCCTATAATATAAACCGGATTCGTCGGCATTGTAGATTTGGTGAAGAGTCAACCCGTGCTCATCAACGTAATCTTTAAACTCTTTCACAAATTTCGAAGACAATTTCTCGCCCGTAATTTTTAAAAATTTTATGTCATGTCGACGCTTAAATTTCTTCAACCATCCTTCACTGGCATTGAAACCTGAATTGTTTAATAAATTTTGGAATACAAACGACTGGCTTTTCATCGTAAAATCTCTGCTGATATTGTAATATTTGTTCCCCTTTGTTTTACAAAGCAGTTATACAGAATTTTTTCTATTCTTGTGTAGTCAGCTTTCTTTAAGGTGCAACGTTTGCCAGGGCCACTTTTTGTTGTACGTACGAACATGTTTAATGAATTTTCTTGCTTTATAATGAGGTAAACCGAAGACTTATGCAACTTGTAATTCACGCAAATTGAATTTATGGAATCTCCACTTTAAAAATTTTTTTCAAATCTAATTTTTGAGAAATCGTTGGCTTTAAAATATCTTGAACTTTTCCCATATTAAGAGATGTATTTACACAACAAATGACATGAATAAACTGAAAAATTGAAGATCAAAATCATCCAAAAAGGTAAATATACCAAAAGACGGGCATTTCCCCTTTTTGGTTATAGGCATTGTAATCAAATTTAAAAAACAGATAAAAGCCGCGAAAATGGAACCCGTTTTTCGTTAAACTGTTGCGATTATAGAACCTGCAATGTTAAAAATTAAGCCGTCGCGATAACCGGGTCGTCGCGATAATAGGTAGTCGCGAATACCGAGCTTGCGCTGTATTTAGATACGAAAATTTTTGAATATAATAATATTATAATATAATTATTATAATTATTATAATTTTATAAAATCTGATATAATTATATATAATTATATATTGGATAATATATAATTATATATAATTTTATATAGCACCATATAAACAAATTTTTGAATAATCAACCGCGTATAGTATTATATCTAAATATGTATGGTGCTATATATGATTATATATACTTATATATAAATATATATACTTATATATAAATATATATACTTATATATAAATATATATACTTATATATAAATATAAATAATTATATATAAATTTGTTTAATCGGGTTGTTATTTTTTCAATTTCAAAAGAAAAAATCTTAATTTAAATTTTCTTTTCTCAATATCAAATGAAAAGTCTCAACTTAATTTCTGCCTTACTCAATTTAAATGGAAAATTTAAATTTCATTTGAATTTTGGTGTATTTACATGGTGTATTTGAATGGTGTAGTTACATTTGTTTATTCGTATAAATATAATTTTATATTATAAAAACTTACCCTGTGATTCAGATAGACGGCACAATTTTCGTCTAGCACATGTTTTTGTTTACAAGATGGAAATTCTACTTTCTGCCGTCTATCTGAACTTTAACACAGAGAGTAATATAAAATTAAAGAATGAAATCGACTTTCTTTTAGCAGAATTATGTATTAAAGTTTGTACGTGTACAGTTGCGGCCAAAACTAACTGTACAAAACCTCCATGCATTTTCTTTTGAGTGTTTTTCAATAACTAAAGCTCATATTCATGCAATCAGAAAAGTGCATGCCAGTTATTTGTGCAGTAATGCATTTGTTGTTGTTTTGACTGCAATTGCAGTTGGTTTACTTAGAAAAATAATTTTTAATGTTTTTTAGGGTTGATTTTTTAAACAACCTACCAAAATTAACGCATTTCGGTAACAGTCAGTTTATGCAGTTGTTTCGACTTTTTGACACAGTGTGTGTGTTTAAAAAAAAAACAAAAAATTAACATGGTGGTGTAACACTCGGCTTGTTTTTACATTTTTCTCTTTTATCTTTAGTGAAAAAGAGAATAAAATGAAGGGCTTATTGTAAAAACTTGATAAGCCACATTTTATTTTTAGTTTGTTTTTGCATTTTAAAGATTAAAAATGACTCTTGCAGGACCTTTATACTCTTGGTACTTGCCAGGCACGTAGCTAGGAATTTGTTTCGGGGGGGGGGGGGGGGGGGTATTGCTTTTCGATTTTTTTTTTTTGATTATATATTTTTTTTTTGCACACTAAAGTAACAGCTTTTTCTTTTGTTTGCTAAATTTTTACCTACACGTAATGGGCAATCATGTATTAATAATAGAAATAGCTTACTGATTTCATTTTGAAACAAAAACCTCCCGCATAAAGTGCATTTCCTTAAAATGCATTTTTTCATTTATTACTTATTGTGTTCATTATTTGCGAATTTTGATGTCTATATTGCGAAACAACGCTTTAATCTGTTTGATCACAAATTTGAAAATGTTTGTGTACTTTAAGTTGGATATGCATCGTTATTGTCTAATTACGTTAAATTTTTAGCTAAATATTAATTTTTAGTTTAATTAAATAAAAAAAGGATTATGCGGAAAACTTTTTGAAAACCACGAAAAATAAAATTGCGTTACTTTATATTTTTATGTGCTAATATACGTCTAGGGTAGCTAAAACTTGATAAATGTAAAAAAAAGTAAAAAAGTTTCGACTTCTAATAACCCGATTAAAATTAATATGATGCTTTATATAATCATACGAAATTTAATATGAGTCTTAATAAAGTTTTATCCGAGAAATGGGCATAATAATTATATTTGCATTAGTTTAGTTTTAATTTGATAATATCAGATTAAATAACATCCGAATAATGACGCGATACAATTTAATACGATTTTATACAGCGGTATAAATTTATATGTGAACTGATACTGAAATATATAAAATAAGCTATAGTTGTGTCCGGTTTTTGATTTTAAAACTTCATGAAAATCCAAAATATCTATTAATCCTTTTAGACTTTATCCACTTGCAAAAGGTTTACAACTTTATAATTTGTAACAAATTCCATAGCATTTGGAAATTTTATTATATTCAAAAATAAAAAAATATAAATGAAGATTTTGTGGTATTTATTAACTTACACCATTGAATAACAAAGACGGAAAAAACGTTGAAACTAAATTTATAGTTTTAGATTGAAAAAAATCTTAGACTAAATTAAGAACTCATAATGTTACAAATGAAACAAATTCTTTTTTTAGGGTTAAGAACCAGAAAGAAATCAATTCAAAAGACAAAAATTGGGGTAAATTTTGTGTATACAATTATACACAAAATGATGCAATTAATTGTACTATTGTATTGATGTAATATATATTTACATCCAAAATATAATTGACAAATTTTCTAGTGTGACTCTGCATAAGGTAATATACAATTTTATCTGAAATAAAATTGTGTTTTTTTAAATATGATATAATATCAAAATATATATTATTTTACAATGTCTGGGTATATAAATATAACGTAATTATTAATTTGATTAGTTTTAGCGTATTCTAAATGCAATATACAATAATACGCAACTATATATGACATCATATTTAATTTTTTCTACGAAATTAATTTTATATATGAATTTATATAATTATGTCCGGTTAAATGCGCTGGCAGACAAAACCTTATAAGTGTATATAAAGTAATGTATTATTTTATGCAAACGTTTTAACTCGCGAAATTAAAGATTTATAACCGTCCAAAAACAAATTAAAAGCAAATATCCTATATAATTTTCCTGACACTTATTAGGAAGCCCTTATAAATTAATGAAATTCGGATAGGTGATAAAGCAGCAAAAATATATGAAAAACGTATCTATTTTTAAAACTGGTGGTGAAATTTAACACATCTTTGTATGAAAATATGTTTAAAGTTTAGGAAATTTAGACTTATTTAAAAACAGCGTTAAAATGCTCGAGAAAACACACATTTTGAAAACCATTTTGACACTATGTCGTGGACTCCGGCTGTCACTTATTTGAATTATTTAAACAAATTATTCACTATTTTTTCCCTTTTTCATATATCCGACTTCATGTCTTGTATTAAAAAAATCGTAAATTTTACAAGTAAGCGTGATTGTAGTCTGAAAGAAATAATAATAAAGAAAAAATATAAAATTGGAAAATTTAAAAATATACCTGACATCGCCTAGGTCTTATTTAAACTAAATTATGTATTTCCAATTCACTTTGATTTATATTTTGGACAATTTCAAACGCTTTTCAAATTGTCTTTAATCAATTTTTTAAATAAAAACCCTTTAAAATGTCTAAAAAAAACTACATAGTTATAACACAAAGACTGGTTTAGCTGCTTGATTTTAAAATGTCGCATTTCAAGGAGCGCCGATAGAAATTTGTTTACATTTAGTCTAAAAAAAAAATTGAGAAAATTTGAGTCACATTGGACCACGTTAACATTATGCATATCGATCAAAGTTTGAGGCTTAAATTTGTTTCAAAAAATTAAAAAAATATATGAGATATCGTAATATATATCGTAAAAAAATACTGAAAACTATGTTACCAGATGCGTTCGTAGCAAACCAAATTTAAATAAAAAGATTGCACTGTAAGTAAAGTAACGACTTTTACGGCACAAGTAAACTTAATTTTGAGTATTTTATGCAAACGTTTTAACTCGGGAAATTAAAGAATTATAACCGTCCAAAAAACAAATTAAAAGCAAATACCCTATATAATTTGCCTGCCACTTATAAGGAAGCTTTTCCGATGGGTTTCCTTTGAAATTAAATTCGGATAGGTGATAAAGCAGCAAAAATATATGAAAAACGTATCTATTTTTAAAATTGGTGGTGAAAATTAACACATTTTTGTATGAAAATATGTTTAAAGTTTAGGAAATTTAGTCTTATTTAAAAACAGCGTTCAAATCCTCGAGAAAACACACATTTTGAAAACCATTTTGACACTATGTCGTGGACCCCCGGCTGCCACTTATTTGAATTATTTTAACAAATTATTTACTATTTTTTCCCCTTTTTCATATATCCGACTTCATGTATTGTATTAAAAAAATCGTAAATTTTACAAGCAAGCGTGATTGTAGTCTGAAAGAAATAATAAAGAAAAAATATAAAATTGGAAAATTTAAAAATATACCTGACATCGCCTAGGTCTTATTTCCATCGCCTAGGTCTTATTTATTTCGTATTTCCAATTCACTTTGATTTATATTTTGGACAATTTCAAACGCTTTTCAAATTGTCTTTAATCAATTTTTTAAATAAAAACCCTTTAAAATGTCTAAAAAAAAAACTGCATCGTTATTACTGGTTTAGCTGCTTGATTTTAAAATGTCGCATTTCAAGGAGCGCCGATAGAAATTTGTTTACATTTAGTCTAAAAAGAAATTGAGAAAATTTGAGTCCCATTGGACCACGTTAACATGTTATGTATATCGATCAAAGTTTGAGGCTTAAATTTGTTTCAAAAAATTAAAAAAATATGAGATATCGAAATATATATCGTAAAAAAAATACTGAAAACTATGTTACCAGATGCGTGCGTAGCAAACCAAATTTACCAAAAAGATTGCACTGTAAGTAAAGTAACGACTTTTACGGCACAAGTAAACTTAATTTTGAGTCTTAGTGGTAGCTCCATTTTAAAAGATTATGTCAAAATACACAGAAAAAATCATTGTCAAAAAAAAAAAATTCAATTAAACTTTTGTTCGATTTCAAACTAACTTTCAATTAACTGTTTAATTGAAAATGAATTTGGTATAAAAAAAAATTCTCAGTTTTTATAACGTTGAACAACATTGAAACAAATGCAAAAATTTTAAAAAGTCGCCAAAATTAAAAAAAATCGTTTAAAGTTGAAAATTCGAGTTTCTTTAATTTTGGTCATTTTTTTTTAAATTTTTTTTTGAATTTTGGCGTTTATTTTGGGAGTTTTTTAAATTTCTGCAATTTTGAGGATTGTTTTGGCAATTTTTTTTTTTCAAATTTTGGGATTTTTCAAATGTTCTAATTTTTCCCAATAGTAAACAATATTCAATTAAATTTTTAATAGATGTGAACAAAACTATATGTAGTTGAAAATAATATTAATTAAATAGATACAAATTATTTTAGTTGTTACTACAATTGCAGCACCACGACCGAATTTAGTTAAACTTTTGCTGAATCAACAAATATTTTAATTAAAACTCAATTTTAGTTTTTTCTGTTTAGTTTGGATTGTCTCAAACAATTTTTGATTATATTTTAAGTCAAAGACTTCGAAATCTCTTATGAAAAGATTTTATTTATTGCTTTTTGTCGAAAATCAACTCTAACAATGATAGCCGCCCATTTGCAGGCGATGTTTTCTAACGAAATTTTAAGATTCGAATCATATAAAACTATTTCCTATTTGATCCAAGTCAAAAATAATTATTTTCATATTAAATTTATCAATAACATTGTTACTTTCTAACAAATTGTATTAAGTTTTTAAATTTGTCAAATCATTTCGGGGGGCTCTAGCCCCCAAGCCCCCCCCCCTAGCTACGTGCCTGGTACTTGCAATAAGTGTTTAAGCAAGACTTCTATCAAATATTAATCAATGGATGCCTAGAAAACAGCGAAAATTCATTAAACAGTGAATGTGGCTTATCAAGTTTTGACAATAAGTTCTTTAAATGAAAACGTTGTACAATTTTATTAAATAAATAAAAAATTAAAGTAAGATTTGGAATAGAAATTAAATTTATTAACTTGAATATTATTAAATGTTATATTTCTTTCTTGTAGCTCTTTAATATTTATATATTAATTCAAAGTGACGTAAAGAAATCAAAGAAACAATATTCAATCTCTAGAAGAGAAACATGTGGCAGAAATGATTTGGAAAACTAGCGTGAAATGTGAATATTTCAATAGATATTTCATGTAAATATAGTTTGACAATAGTGTGTTTATAAAATAATAAAATCAGATTAGGAATATTTACAAAAAAGTTTTTTATTAATTTTTTTTTTAATGCTGGTAATGTTGTTTTTACTGAATTTGTAGTTGGATTTACTACATTATACAGTTAATTTTTAACAGTTGAAAATAACTACACATTGCAGTTGATTTAAATGCAAATGTAGTGTACAACTTTTCAACTGCAAATGTAGTTATTTTAACTGACATTTGGAGTTAATTCTACCTACATAATTTTCTTAGTGTTTTTTCTGTTCCAAATATCGCATAAACAACACAACCTTTTGAAATGCTTTAAATTCAATTTTGAAGTGCCAGACTTCTATATTGCTGCTGAAACCGTAATGATAAAAAAATGTATTTCTGACGAATTCATTAAAAAACACCCGTCATTTTAAGGACAGAATTACAAATTTTAAGATCATTCATTGTCGATTAAACAACCAATTTCATTATTTAAGCAAAATAAATTGTATTTTTACATAAAATAGAATATTTGTAATATTAGTTCAGTTTGTATTAACGCGTAAGTATCTGAGATTACGATATTCTTTATTCCTCAAATTATAACAATTAACGGAATTCAAATAAACCAAAGCATTTAATTAAAAATTGTATGTTCTTTATCGATCAGCGTTTACAGAAAATTAATACGAGCGTTAGATTTTGAAATACACTCAAAAGAAAAAGAGTGGGGATTTTGTGCGGTTAGTTTTGGCTGCCACTGTATATATGTATTTATCTAAAAATTTTTATCTATTCATGTTACTGCATTTTTTGTATCTGTTTATATACAATTTTCTGTCTGCAAATATTTTTCTTTATATTTCTCAAATACCGGCATTATGCAGTTTATGCTTGTTTTGCATTAACATTTAAGATTATTTGATATAATTGCAGGGACAGGAAGTTTACGAAAATGCATGTTTTTTTTCTAAACGGGGTAAACAAAATATCTTTACGAATCAAAGAATTTGCGTTAAAATGGCATCGATTTGTTAGTGAACATTTTAGCATACTTTGCTATTAATGCACATTTTTGCATATTTTGTTAAAATGCATATTTTTTGTGATTATTATACTTTTTTTTTGTCTTAATTGCATATTTGTATTGCATTTTGCTTAGTTTTTCGTAAAAAATCTATTTCATTTTTATTTTATATTTGACCGACGAGTATATAGACCGAAGAGGATCCAAGCTGTTTAAGCCCTGTTAAGTGTTTTTCTAAATTTTATATGCAAACTGGTATTAAGAAAGTTAGTTTTTAGTGTTTTTTAAATAAAAATAAATAATTTAAATTTTGTGCTAATTGTATAAAACGTATGCAGAGAATATATTAAACAAATTAACTTTAAAATTTAATTAAAATTCTTAAAACATGAAATCTCATTACAAGTTTTTTTGTTATTTTTCTTCGAAAATCTCGAAATAAAAGATTTTAAGTGCATATGGCTTAAATTTTTAGTGCATATTTTAATATTTTTCATACATATTATAGACGCTTAAAACACACTTTTGTGTGTATAAAGTGGCTGTCCCTGATAATTACTCTCTCGCTCTCTTTTTATTAAGATAGTGTAGTGTTGCCAGATAAGTATTTTTTTTCGTAAACTGGGGGACATATTTTGTATGGAAGTGGGTTTCACACATAATGAAAATTTCTAATAATAAATGTTATGTTTTTTAAATCGTATGATTGTATGATATTTAATTGGGATTCCAATAAAATTTAAATTTATTTGATTAACATTTGGAATTTTTTTTTTTAAATTTAAGTTAAATTAAAAAAAAAAAAATTTCGAATATTTATTTGGGATTCCAATAAAATTTAAATTTATTTGATTAACATTTGGAATTTTTTTTTAAATTTAAGTTTAATTAAAAAAAAAAAAAATTCGAAAATATTATTTCTTTGCGAATGCTTAATAGTTAATTCCAGGAAATTATAATGCGGTTGAAAGGATTACTTGAATATATTGTAAATATGATGAACTTGTATAATAAGCATTAAGCTTTCAAAAGTCTCAAGGTCCTTTTTCCTCAAATGGTAAAAAAAAGTTAAGGTATTAGTTTATTTTCTAGTTGTGTAAGAATAATTTTTATTTTCGTTTGAAAAAGTGATTAAGAGAATAAAAATCGCTTAAATGTGACAATTCAAAAATTTTCGAAATTTCAGAACTATCATATCATTCATTCTTTGAAACAATATTACAAAATTGTATTGGTTTGAACTCATGTCTTCAAATTGTATTTATAAACATATTGTCTTTATAATATATCGTCTTTATAACATATCTTATTAAAATTTTCAAATTTTAAAAAAATCAAAATATTTTTCGCGGTTTAAACTTTTAAGAAATTTCAAAAAAATCAAAAAGTATGTAGCTTTAAGAAACCATTTATGAGTTTTTGTATTGCATTCTTTAATACATTTCAATTTGGAACATTTTCTTTAATTTTTAACCAGATCTATTTGTGTCTCAACCGAAATTTATAGATACACTCACAATATTATTTTCGTAAAGACTATTGAATATACATATCAAATTAATTGAAAATCAGTTAAAAAAGGACTACTTTTTCAACTGTTTAAAAATTCGTAAAAACAATAGATTTTTTCGTTCATTTCAATATTTAATATAATATAACAAGTTTTTGTTTTAAATAGAAAATTTAAACTGAATATTTTAAATAATACTGAAAGTTAGTTTTTTTGTTTATATTGTTTTTAGAATAACAGACAGAAACGTAAAAAATATATTTCGTAGGTAATTTAACTACATATTCAATTGGAACAACTTTACAGATTAAGTTTTTTAAATAACTGTTGAACTTTTACTTAAAAGTTCTTGTGAGTGTATAGACATTTTTCAAATTTTTTTAATTGTTAATGTTAAAGAAAAATTTTAATTATTTTGATGGCACATCAATGACTTGAAATGCTACATATCATAAACCTTAATCCGTTCGCGTGCATCAATTTGAGCAAGGGCCGAGAAAGTTATAGCGGTTTAAAGTTGAAAATTAAAAAAAAAAATTAATAAAATTACAATTGTTGGTAAATTTCAGAAGTTGTTGCAGAATGCATAAAATCATTAGTGTCTAAAAAACTGTAATTTATCGCTTAAGTGTTAAGTGATATATGAATCCAAAGTTTCTTTTTATACCGTAAGTATAAATTATATATTAAGCGAAAAACAAATGTTACTTAAATTAGGCAATAACTTGCTTTAAACTACTTAGATTTTGTATTTCTATTATATTAAAACTATTGTCCACCATTTTAATTCAAATGTTTTATAATATTGCGCTATTTTTTTTAAAAATTTTCTTTTTCGCGTTTTTTCGAAATTTTTTTTGTTTTTCTTTCCGCTGAGGTTTTTGTATTCATTTTTCTATTTCTTTAGAACCCTTAGGATCCCAGTGTAAAAACGGTAATGACATATCATTACTTTTCGGACTACCAGTAATGTCACCAGTATACTCTCTGCATTACTTTAATACAAATAATAATGACTTACTAATAACTAGTTAATTTTTCCAATATTTCAATACAAAAAATAATGTGTTATCCTTAAGTACTTATCTTTATCAATCGACATACATGGATGCAACTTAGATACAGCTTTTAATTTTAAATATCCAGGTTTACAATCTATTAATTGTAGATTATTACATAGTTGTTTGTAAAGATAAATTTGGTTACTCCGCCTGAATAGTTGCAAAACTTTGTCAAAATCATAATTTTGTTGCTGTTCATTTCTTACATTACGCGTATTTTCCGGCTGTGCATTCTGCGAAAGAATTTTTTTGACCACACATATTTCATACATGCCTACACATATTTCATACATGCCTATTCTGCGAAAGAATTTTTTTGACCACACATATTTCATACATGCCTATGAACACATATGAATCATGTATGGATATGATTCATATGTGTTCATAAATGATGCATATATCGCACACCTAGTTCAAAAGTGACAACTCAAAATTTTTAATTTTTCAGAAATCGAAAAAAAAATATTTGCAACTTTATACCAATTGAAACATAAAGAAAATACACTAATATTTTTTTTACAGATAAACAAGTGTATTGAGTTGAGTCACTTTTGAACTAGGTGTGCGATATATTCATTTGAGGAATCATATTATATCATATATAATCATACATGTCCATGCATGTTCATATGCGTACATTAACGAAAATTGAGGTAATATTTATATGTATGATAACATATGAACTCCTATGAGCATATATTAATCCTTTATGGTGGTATATGGATATGTATGACCTCGAATCACTTCATATATGAGCTTGAATGAGTTTATACATCTTCATAAATGGATGTTGATTTTTAACCGGGTACAAAAAATTTTACAAATAAGATATTTTCTCTTAATTTTTATGCTTAATACCGAAGAGGCCTTTAACAACATTTGGGTATCAAATTTGTTTAAATATGGAGCAGTAAAAAGAAAATCCCCGGTTTTTCTCAGATTTTAAAATATTTTACTAATTTTGATATATTTTCTTTGCAAATGAGCAAATCGTTTTTGTGCATAAGCAAAAAGACAAATCTGTTATTTCCTGTTAAAAAAAAGAAGAAAGTGCGGTTCATAGGAGTTTAGTAATGATATGCTATTATTTTGGGCGACATCCCCATATGAAAATAATGAGATTTGTAATGACAATTGTAAATACTTGCAATTACCAAATATGTACTTATATAACCACTTATATGGTAATGCTTTTCAACACTGGTGATAATCTTTAACCCGTTCACAACCGAATTTTTGTGGATATATTTCTATTTTGACTTCTGATTCTTGTTTGGTGCTCTTAAATTGTAAAGAAAAAGGTTTACACATTTACTCCCTCCCCCGCCTATCCGCCCAGAAATGGGTCCGAAAGTCGATTTTTTTGGAACTTCTTAGCGCATTTTGACCACTAAAACATTCGAATAGCCAAAAATGATTTGGTTGGTTTTTTTTCTGGTCATAAGCCAAATTTCGAGATTCTAGCTTTGTTAATTTACGAAATACACCAAACGCCCATTTTTTTCGGAGATAAAGGCTTATCAAAAAGATCTGACTTTGTTAACAAATATCAGCACTATATAGAAAAATATAAATTTTTATTTCATTATTATATTTTTTATAATTGGTTTAACTTTTCAAATTTTTTCCTGCATAAACTAATTTGTGGTTCCTCAAATTCTTTTGATAAGTCTTAAACTTTAAGTCTTAAACTTTTTTACAATTAAAGTTAAAATTTTCTAAAATTATTTCTTTTCCCCTTTTTTAAATCGTCAGTTTTGCTCGTTTAATTCAAATTCATACTATTTTTACTGCAATCAAAAAATGTTCCGTGTAATCGTTTACTCGATATTCTTACTAAAATTTAAAAGTTTTGTTTACTTTTTGTATCGAAACTTTCCAGCTGTAATAAAAATAGTAAATTGTAGTAATTAAACTTTAGCTTCAGTAAAAAAAAGTACAAAAAACAATATTTTTCATTATTTGTAAGAATTTCGAGTAATGTTAAGTGTGATTACTCAAAAATCTTACTATTTTTGATACAATTTGAAACTTTCATTTTCTTTCTGAAATTTCCCATCTTTAGTAAAAGTAGTAAATTGTAGTAATTGTTAACTTACTATAATTTACTATAGGCATTATATTTGATTTTATAAGCACAACGATTTTTTGCTAATATGAAATATTTTCTTTTCATTTCAGGTAAGCTCTAGAAAAGTATAATCTTTAAAATCGAAGTGTTCTGAGGTAAGCTGAAAACTTTCAGATATAAATCAGTCTAACTTTATAATATATTTTTAACGAATTATCACAATTTATGCAAAAAATATGGTCAACATTTTAAAAACATTTAAAACTGGGTATTATTATTTTTTTTTTTATTTGCATGAGTTCTACGCTTTCTCTATTTAAAAATCTGGGAATAACCGCGTTACTCATTTTGAAAAGATTAAGAATTTCAAAATATTTTAATTTGTGTAAACAAAAATTTTATATGATAAATATTAAAAAAAAACACGTTTTGTGTATTATAAGGTTACAGTTTCTCTAAAGCTTTGCTGCCTTGGGGAATTCTGAATACAGATTTGGATTTAGAGCGCCAAAGACAAAAGTGCTACGGGTCGTGAGTTTTGTGAAATTTAAAATTAAAAAGTTATCGGTTTTAAGAAACTAATACGAAAATTTCCTACTGAAATATAAATAATTTTTTTTTTTTTTATAGAAATGTTGAGGTTAAACGTTTTTCTCTAAAAATTAGAAACACTGCCTCTTTTTATGGACAGGCGTCATCAATGATTTTCCATTTAAATTGTATTATTATTTGTGTCTTATAATTGTAAGATTGTCTCTATATGATAAATTTTTCAACAACCTGCGGCTGTAAGAATCAAACCTGCGCTCTTCGTACATTACAAACGTAACAATACCAAGTCATGGCCGTTTAGCGATCACACCCACGTATGGCCTCGAATGTAAATTGCAGTTTTCTTTCCTATAAGCTTTTCTGTTATTGTATATTGTACTCAGAAGTGACAACACTAACAACACAAATATTCTCTTTTTAGATTTTTTTTTGAAATATTTTTCGAACCCATTGAAAACACACTCTGAATTTTGGATATGTTGTACAAGACAATATGATATATCTCAACGAGTTCTTTAAGAAGAATTGAGGTTAAAATTTATCAAATATCAAACTTTCTTTAAAGAGACTGTATAATTTTCTAACAAACATTTAAAAGAATCTTTCATATGAGATTTATAAAAAGTGGATTAAAACTTAAAAAGCTACATCAGTTTAAACATGAGGTATATATAACTTTGAGTCGATTTCCAACTCGAACTGCATGTACCCAGCAAATATGTTTTCTTTCTAACTAATTTGGCATTTTTTATCGATGAATTTAACATTGGCTTGTCATAGGAATGAAGCATTCCAAATATGATAGAAGTTTACTGCCCAGACAACTTCTTTGGAAGTTATTTAGACATAAAATATTCCAAGGAAGTTGTTTTGTGATTACTTCCTATGACGAGCCAAAGTTAAATTCATCGATGAAAATGCTCAGTTATAATCATTCTGCAGAACAGTTTTTGCTGGGGAATTTTGAAAAACTTAATACAGCACATATATGATATACTGAAAGGATTAACTGCATGACATCAATGAATTTTTGCCTTAGATCTATGAAGTGTCACTGCAACTCGTCCATTTTGACTTTTCATTTAATTAATGCAATTTTTCATAAAAATTTATGAAAAGTTTAATTTTATTTATTAAAAATTTAATACGCCTAATGAAAAAGTTTAATTCAGAATGGTTTTATTGAAATTATGAAGCTTTTTCATTAATTTTAAGAAATTTTTCATACATTTTGTGAAGAAAATTTTATTAGTTTATTAAAAAGATTCATTAAAACTCGTCCACGAAAATTCTCTTTGTGTAGAATGGTTGAATATCGATATATTTATTGTCAACGATATCCATAGTTTTTTTAAAAATATTTGATATAAAGATGTTTTTGCATTAGTGACACATATTTCGGAATAGGAGCCGCTTTTGCACAATTCACAAAGAACAATTTTGTCATTTGCCCAACTGAAATTCGGTTAATACAACTGAAATAACTACCCAGCAGAAACTGCGAGTGAATAAAAAAAATCAAACAATGGCATTCCACTGCCTAACCGAGACTTTAGAAGCTTTATCAACGTTTTATTGGTTTGGTAACGACAACAAGTCAAGGGGTCAATTTCAAACAATGACAGCCACCCTTCTTATAAAGGCAAGTGTTATATTGAAGTTTATATACAAATCTAGTATCCAACCGAAGACTTCTGCCAAAACATGATATTGGGTCAGTTTTTTGGCATTTGGAGACAACGTGGACAAATTTTGATATTGAAGACATATTTATTGAGGCGTTTTTGTTCGATTTTGAGTAAAAAATTTAAGAAAAAAAGTTCAACTGTAAAGTAAAATAATCGGGCGCCAAAATTTTTCAGATTTGACAGAATGTTCGGTGGCCGAATATTGAATTCCTTGCTAAACAACGCACTTTACTTTAAATTTTACACTTAAAATCTCATCTAGTAAGCCCAATAAACAGTTTTTTATTTGTCAAATTTGTCCATAACGCTTTTAAATAAAGAATACCGACAAAAAGCATTTTCTGACCGAAGTCTTTGATCGGACACTAGAAATGTCCCATGAGGTATTATTTATTTTGTCAAATTCCTAATTTGTGTAAATATTATTGCATATGGCAACACTAATTGTGTGTTGGTATGGGTTTGGTCTGTTGTATTTTTAATTGTCAAGAAAACAGTTTATTTACATTTCTGCAAATGTTATCTCTCAATTGACCCCCACCCCCTCCCATCAGCTGAAAAAGCTTTTATATGTGTAGTTACAATAAGGAGTGATGCCAACATTTAGCACTATTTAAGGTGCTCTTCGATGATCAACAACGCGAAAATTTCATGTCTACACAGAACTATTTAATTGATTTTATTTTTATTTAATGTTTTAATCATATCTACTAAGAATTTAATTAAATAGTGGTTTTAATTTTAAAAAAAATTTTTAGTAGATACTATCAAATATTTAATTAAAATTTGCAAAAAAAACCCCCCAGAAAATTGGGAGAAAAATTGTTAAAAAAAAAAAATAGCTGAGAAATCGCCAAAATTAAAAAAGTAAAAATATTTAAAAAATCCCCAAAATTGGAGAAAGAAATAGCCAAAACTTTTCCTAAAATTAAAAAAAAAAAAAAATAATAGAATTTAAAAAAAATCTTCAAAAAGAGAAAAATCGCTTAAATTTGAATAAATTGCCAAAATTTGAAAAAATCGCTTAAATTCATAAAAATCACCTAAATAACAGATTTGGGCGACATCAATTACATTTCATAATCATTCACTTGTGAAAATTTTCTATATCATTAATAATTTCAGACCTTCGCTCACACTTGTGAACTTAAACGCTTCCTTGGAAAGTTTTCAATTTTGTCAATACCAGACATGGGACATAATACCATTATATGTGTATTTAATTACAGGGCAATTACTTTTTATGTACAATTTCATCTAATTGGGTGTAATTAAGTAATTGCCGTGTAATTAAATACCCAGAAGTTGGTACTAATCCTCAAGGAAGCGATTAAGCTCACAAGTATTAGAGTAGGTTGGATATTATAAATGATATAGGAAAATTTCACAAGTGAACGATTGTGAAATATAATTAACGTCGCCCAAGTCAGCTAAATAAAATGTAAAAGGGTGCGCCCCGGTAGGCTAGTTGGTAGCGTGCTGGCTTAACAGTGCGGGGGTCGTGGGTTCGATTCCCACCAGAGGCACTGGTCTGTTTTCGCTACAACGCGCCGAAGGCCATAGTAGCTAGTGCTCGGTTAGGGTAATAGTATATAATTTGTAATTATATAATTATTAATTAATAAAAAAAAAAAAAAATAACTCGACAAAATTTTAATTTTTTTTTTTTGTCTTTTATATTTTAGTTTGTTTTTACTTGCGGCCATTCTTTAATTTTGTTGAGTTTTTTTTAATTTTTGCTGTTTTTTTTTTTTTTAATTTAAGCGATTTATTTAAGTTTGGCTTTTTTGTGTGTTAATTTTGTCATGTTTTTTCTTATGGGTTATAAAAACCTTTAAATTTTGTGAGCACCAAATTCATTTTCAATTAAACATTTGATACATATTATTAAACTTTTAATTGAAAGTTAATATTGAAATTAATCAAAAGTTTAATTGAAATATTTTGACAATAGCATTTTCTGTGTATTGTAAAATTTTGTTAATGCTTTTTAGATATTTTTGATTATTTCTCCTAGATTGTAGCTATAACAAATTTAAAAGCCTAACAAATTAACCAAAACCGTATTGTTGCTTCAAACTTTTTAACGTCTTGACAGAAAAAAACCGCTTTTTACGCATATTGACGATTTATACTCTCGAAAAGTTGGCGTCACTGACCTATGTACACACAGAAAAGCTTTTAATAAGCTTTTCTGCACAATAAAATATTTTTCTATATCTACAAAAGATGTCGCTGTGTTTTCAAATAGCTTCTAAAGGGTTAAATTGTATTTTCTTTTTCATAGTTCAAATGTATTTGTGTATATTTGTATATTTGTGAATGCTTCATCTCAATTCATCATAATTGTCACTAGATCATTGTCCCCAGCCAGGGTTGTCAGATTTTTTTGAGCTCCATCGCCAAACCGGATGTCAAAAATCGCCAAAAGTCAAATTTGTTCAGTTTTTGTTAATTTTTTTATTTAAAAAAATAAAATTTTGTTTACACAAAAAAATCTAGTATAATATTTAAGTCAAAAATCGCCAAAAACTGATAAAAAAAAACTAAAAAATCGACAAAAGTAAATTTTCGTTAGTTTTTGTTAATTTTTTTTATTTAATTAATAAATATTGGGAACTTTGCATACTTATTCTAATTTAGCAAAATATATACGCATTTACATATATATATATATATACACACATTTTGTTGAGTTAGTGTTATTTTTTTTTTAAATGACATAAAAATGGAGATCATATGATCTGTTAAAAAAAATCAAAAAAATTAAGTACATAAGTAAATAAGATCGTAAACTTCAGCCTAATCGATTTCATTACTTGTGTGTTGACTTTTATACATATTATTTGAATTGAATTTTTTTATCATTTCATTAGTCGGTGTAAAAAAATTTCAGCAGAATTTGTTAACGTCCATGTGATTTATTATTCTCAATAGAGCGTCTAAACGCTCATATTGAATATTATTTCTTAATCGTGTTTTGGTATAATTCATTATGGAAAATGCCATTTCGACGCAGGCATTACTGGTTGGAACAACCAACATTTTAAGAACGGCCAAAGATAATTCTTTAAAATTGTACATCATGCTGCATCATGATAATCAAACAGTTTGGCCAAAAATCAAGTAAATTTGTTGGAATTTCGTTATTTTCAATTTATAACGAGCTTTTAACCTCCGTATATTTACAAAAATAAAGCAAATCAAACATATTAGCTAGGTTGATACTAGTATTTCGATCTGGCTAAAGATCTCATCAGAACCCGAAGTTTTAGAAAAGCTAGAGCCTATATAATAGGCAGAACTTTAACAAAAAACCTATTAATAATCAATGTTGCTCCATTCTTGTCTTCTTAGTAATCAACCACGTGGTTAGGTCTTTTCCTAACAAGCATCATGACGTTACTAAACTTTGAAGACCAAAAATTTTCTATTTATATAAAAAATTTTTAGTGTGTACTCTGGTTCAAGTAATATTTCGTTATTAAAATAACTATTCCAATTTATGAATGGAAATTCATATGTCATACGACATGACATGACTTTTGATGTCGTTTTGACACTGAATATGAAATTCACTTAAAATGATAACAAAACAAAAATCATGCAAATAAGGTTACCCGACTATTTTTTTTTAATTAGTAATGAAAACAAAAAAATACAAACTATTAAAAAAATCACTGAAATAATATAAATGGTGAAAATAGCCAAGAAAATCGCCAGTTACATCAAAAATCGCCATATCGCCATATGGAAAATCTCGACGCCAAACACGTTTCAAAATCGCCATGTTTGGCGAGAAATCGCCATATCTGACAGCCCTGTCCCCAGCTTCTTATAGTTTTTTTTATTTTTTATTAATTGTTTAATGTTTTGTGTTATGTTTTTTTTTTTTATTAAATTGTGTTATCTATGTGAGTAGTATTAACATGTGGGTGGGTGGTTTTCTTTTTAAAAACACTATCAATAGAATATGATTTTTGTTTTTAAAGAAGAAAGTTGTCTATTTCATTAATATAAATTGACCAAACAGACCATGGCGTCCACTGAGGTCTAAGTTTTTTTTTTTATTTATTTAATTGTCAAGAATTATTAGCTTAAAATTAGTAATAAAATGCATAGATTACATAGATCTGAAACTCTTTGACATTAGCTGTCAGTACACTCATGAGAATGTGTTGGACATACGTCGTATACCTATACAAAAAATATTGCAATGTATGTATGTTAGAGCGACTCACCAAAAAAAGTGCTGGATGTACCCTCCTAAAAATGAACCTTGGACTTTTTTAAGATGACATTTAAAATATTTCGGCTCCAGCTTTGACCTCTCGTGAGCTGGACCATTTTGAAAATGGGTATATTTTTGCATGTTTTGTTAATTTGAGAATCTGTTTCCTTACCAACATATACAATATGAAAGAAAGGTTTTTTTAAGGCTCGTCCAACTGTATATACAATTTGTCCAAGGACGATCATCCATGTCCTTTTTAAGGATATTCTGTAAAAAAAAAAACGGTTTTTGAATTTTTTGTTTGGGGTTGTTTGTAATAAAAATGCCAAATTAACATATTTTAATCTTTAGTCGATTTAATTAAATACGGGTCTCAGCTTTTTTTTTGAAATTCGTGCTAGTTCGCGTTTTGACATAAATGCAATCGGGTGGTAACTCTTCGTTTTAAAAAGGCAATATGGGTATCAAATTTTTTCTTTTGCCAAGTACATTATCTTTGTATTAGATTTTTGCAAATTAGATGCAAAAATCTAAATTAAAGAAAAAAAAAAAAAAAAAAAAAAAATATGATCCACGATTTTTTGGCGGCATATTTTTTTCGCAAATTAAAAAAAGAATATGCCGCCAAAAAGTCGTGGATCATTTTTTTTTCTTTCTTTAGTCCTATTTTCATCCATACATGATCTAGAAACTAAATCCGCAATCATATTAGAGTTACCACAAAATTGCATTTATATATATTCCAGAGCACCGTGTAAAATGCTTTTAATTTGCAAAAATCTAAATTATTTACACACAAAGATGATGTACTTGGCAAAAGAAAAAATTTGATACCCATATTGCCCTATTTAAAACGAAGAGTTACCACCCCATTGCATTTTTGTCAAAACGCGAACTAGCACGAATTTCAAAAAAAGCTGAGACCCGTATTTAATTTAATTGACTAAAGATTAAAATATGTTAATTTGGCATTTTTATTACAAACAACCCCGAACAAAAAAATCAAAACCCGTTTTTTTTGCAGAATATCCTTAAAAAAGGACATGGATGATCGATCGTCCTTGGACAAATTGTATATATGGACGAGCCATAAAAAAACCATTCTTATGATACCCATATTGTATATGTTGGTAAGGAAACAGATTCTTAAATTAACAAAACATGCAAAAATGCACCCTTTTTTAAAATGGTCCAAAAATGGACCCTTTTTTAAAATGGTCCAGCTCACGAGAGGTCAAAGCTAGAGCCGAAATATTTTAGATGTCATCATAAAAATACCAATGTTCATTTTGAGGGGGGTACACCTTGCACGAATTTTGCTTCCATATAACTTGAGTCGCTCTAATGTATGTATATGAAAAAATGATTTGTTGTGAAAAAAGAAGAGTTTGCGATCTATGTAATCTATGAGGAGATGATTCAAATATTTAAAAAAAAATACGTTTTGAATACGCAAATATTGATATCAGGGCCGCAGCCGTGGGGGGGGTTCCACAAAAACTATTTGACCTATTTTTATGATCTTGAAATTGAACTTGCTCACATCATAACTTATGATAAAAGATCGAAAAATAAACTTTTGGTTTTAATTTTTTAAAAGTAAAACATTTGAAAATTACAGAGTACCGCAAAATTGACTTATGGTCCTAATGCTTTAGTCAGAAAGTGTTTTTGTTTATTTAATAAACACTAACAACACAGAGTATGTATTATGACTAGAGATTCTAGCCTGTACACGAACAATGTTTATTAGTTAAAAATGTTTTATTTTTGATTTGAATTAGTTCGATACTTCCAATTTTGTTTATTACTTCTCACCGGGTAAATAAAACAATACGGGTACAGCGTTGATCTTTTTCCTTCAAAATTTTGGTAAATCTTCTACCATTTCTACATTGGTCCTCTGAAGATTTTCGGTGACGCGAATTGAAACATGTAAGGACCTGTCAGTAGATAAAAACTGCTTTAAATTAGCGAATGAAGAAATTTTTTAATTAATAAATAAACAACAAAAAACAAGTGATATTGAATAATCTTTCTCACATCATATTTTTAAAATTGTTTAACAAAAAAAATATTTTTTTTAAGGTTATAATATTTTTTAATAAAATTAGAAAAGTGATAACTTAATGTTTTTTTTTTTTTTTTTTTTTTATTAAAAAGACGTTATTCTGTTATTTGAAAAATGTTTAGCCTAACTATAAGTTTTGCAAAATAATTAATCCTCTAACTGGCAAACGATGTTTTGCAACGAAATTCATACCATGTACTCCACTCGAAAGACAAATAATAAGTTATTCAACAAAATTGTTTATCGTTGCCTAATTTAGACGATATGAGCCAAAAATATTTTAGGGCGCATTTTGAAAACTAAAGCATATGAAAGAGAATTTTTGAACAAAATTATTTCTCTTACCACACTCCAAAAACTATTTTTTTTCTGCTCCTATTTAAGAAGATATCGCGATTTTCGCTTTTTGGAAAAAGCGAAATAAGGCGAAATAGTATCAAAACTTCAATTTATATTGTTCAAACTTCAACGCTTTGCTATTAATACTTAATGTCTTCTTTCTGCAAAATTTCATAAAAATCCGTCATTTAGTTTATAAGTTAAGACGATGTAATTTAGAGGAATCCTAATAAAATCCTATGAGTCCTTGGACTAACGTAAGCACTTATTATTAAAGATAAAGCTTCAATCTTACTTATATTTTATTATAAAGAGTTTTTTGTCAACTTAAATTGGTTTTTTAGATTTTTGAAAACTATGTTTTTTTAAAAAAAAACATTTTTTTTGAAATTTTACGAAATTTTGATTTTGAAGCTTTCTCGCTTCCAAACCGTGGACGACGGCACATGAAAAATTTCTTCGCAAAATATTTAACAAATTTAGTTTTCTATCGGAATATATTAATTTCTAAGTATAAAACGCTCATTTGACGCATTTGTGGTAAATTTTATAAATACTTCCCTGAGGCAGCCTTACCCGTTAGAGGGTTAATAGTGAAAGACTTACTACTTTGTGATGACCAGAAAAGATAAAAAAACCGAAATCCATTGCGTTTATGGCAAAAATATATTACAAAAAAGTCAACAAATAGAAAAACTGCAAAAAGATGTAAAATTACACTTTTTAAGAAAAAAAAAACGGAGAAAAAAGTCATTAAAGCGAAGATAATATGAAAAAGTAAAATTTAAAGCTCAAAAATCTTAAGAAAAATCTATTTTTAAGCCCAAAGATGAATAATAAAAAAAATGGCAAAATAAGCAAATATGGATAAAAACGACAAAAAAAAAATACAAAAAGGGCAAATTGGTCTTCTCTGGTGATCACAAAAATTATTGTAAGTTAAACATTTTTATTTGAAACGTGGGAAAAAACTAAATTGTCAAAATTTAGATATTCTCGCTGCATACAAAAAAAAAAAAAATATGCAAACAAAACGAAGAATATTTTTAATTATTTGCCATTTTTATTAGAAAAAAACGACAACTTTTTTTATATATGAAATTAATCAAGGTATTTCTGAAACATTTGATAAAAAAGCAAAAAAAAAAAAAAAAAAATTTCATAAAAAGCCGCAAATTCTAAATTTTCTGTTATCAAAATATAAATCTAAAAAGCCATAAAAAAACTCTTACATTCTCATGATTTTCTTTTACAACGAAATCTTAAAAGTTTAAAATCTTTTATTTTTTATTTTATGCTTTAGGTTCTGAATATTTTTTTTTTTAATTATAAAAAATCTCAGCTGCCGTGGGATTTTTTTAATTTAAAATTAGATTTAAAGGACATTTTCTTAATTTTTGATCATTTTATCACACAGAAATTTATGAAAATTGCAATGACAAAACTGGCAAAACTATGACACACGTGTCCAGTAGTGGCTCGGAATATTTTCAAATTTGTGGGCGTTGTGGTGTAATGGTTAGCGCGTTGGACTGTTACACAGATCGTCCCGGGTTCGATTCCCGGTGACGACAACATCAATTTAGAAAAATAATATGTATGAGTTTTCTATCACTTATATGTACCGCTGCGCCCACCTTCGGTGTTCCCATATCACTTAACCCCACCAAAGTAAAATAATGAATCAGGGCTATGAAACAAAAAGCTTCAATAAATTCGCCAACTCTACATCAGGTGGCGAGCAACAACTGTTCTAAGACTTATCTACTTGCGCAAGTAGATAAGTCTTAGAAGTTTTCCGTTGAGTTGAAAATAAAGAAACATGCATTTATTTTTCAAATAAATATTTATTTTAACTTTTTTAAACATTTGTTCAAAATAATTTACTACCATTTAGCTTTTTTTTTAGTTTCATTTATTAATTTCATTTATTTAAAGTTTCTTAAAAATTTAAACAAAAACGGAATATTGTAGTTTATTTGTTTCCGTTACAGTTATTATAAATTAAAATTTTTATTTTTTTTTTAAATATTCAAAATATTCGTGTTTGTTTTTTTTATAAAAATAGCTAAAAATATATACAAAATTATTTCAGTTCAAATTACAAGAAATTGAAAAAACTGAAATAATTTCAAATAACTGAATATAACTTTTATTTTTACTGATTTGTAGTTAGAATTTGAACATTTATTATTATTATTCTTTTGTTCTTACGGATTTGTTAGTTATTTAAACGACATTTAAAAATAAATAAGAAGAAACATTTGTGTTCAATGAAAAGTAAGTAGACCGGCTTTAAAGGGATTTATCATTTATATTAAATTTAATTTTCAGTTAGTTTAAACTACAAACTATTTTGAGTGTAACATTTTTCATATTGCTTTTTGGAATGATAAAGAAAAAGTTTAAAAAAGTCTTAAATATGTTTTACAGAATTTTGGTAAAAAATTTGTGTTTTAACATTTATATTATTTAGTATGGAGAAATTCCCAAACGAAATGTGTAATCCGGGGAATTACCGACATTTTTTAATCCCGAAAAATACCGGGAAGGATTGTCAAAATACGAGGGCGGATCAATAAGTCCCTGACTTTTTGAACTTCCCATGTAGTTATACGAAATGCAACACTGCTCCCATCAAGTACCATCTGTTAATAGACTACTATCAAATTTTGAGCAAATTCCGTCATTTACTTTGCGTTTAACAGCTGTTCAAAACTTCCAACCTCGTGGAGTTTTTTAAAAATGAAAAAAGTGAATTTCGAGTGCTCATTAAACATTATTTTTTGCGAAAAAAAAACCCATCAATCAAACCAAGGAAAAGCTTGATAAATACTATGGGGACTCTGCACCATCGATTTCAATGGTAAAAAAGTGGTCTACTGACTTTCGTTGTGGTCGCACAAGTACAAATGACGCTGAACGTTCTGGACGGCCAATTGAGGACAATACACCCGAAAATGTCAAAAAAATCTACGATATGGTGTTGGCCGATCGAAGAGTAAAAGTGGGTGAGATTGTTGATGCCATAGCCATTTCATATGTCAGTGTGGTTCTGATTTTATATGATCAGTTGGGTTTAAGAAAGCTACCTGCAAGATGGGTTTGCTCTCAATTGACCATAAACGTAATCGTGTGACAACTTCAAAGGATTATTTGAAACTGCTCCGAAGAAGGCCAAGGTAAGTTTGTCGGCCAATAAGGTGATGGCAACAGTTTTTTTTGGATGCACATGGGATAATCCACATCGATTACCTTCAAAAGGGAAAAACAATAAACGGCGAATATTATGCCAACTTATTGGACCGATTTAATGAGGATTTAAAAAAAAAAAACGACTCCATATGGCCAAGAAAAAAGTTCTTTTTCCTCAAGATAATGCACAGGTGCACACTTGTGCAGTCTCAATGGCAAAATTCCATGAATTGGGCTACGAATTGGTACCCTCATCCGCCTTATTCTCCGGATTTAGCCTCCAGTGACTATTTCCTATTTCCAAACCTAAAGAAATGGCTCGGTGGAAAGAGATTTAGCTCCAACGATGTAATTATTGATCAAACAAATGCCTTTTTTATGGACCTCGAAAAATCCTATTTTTTTTGGAAGGGATACAAAAATTGGAGAAACGTTGCCTCAGTGTATTGAGAACTAAATAAAGAACGAGTTTAAAGTAATCACGATTGTCGTTAGCAAAATTTGACAAATATTTCAAAAGAAGCATTTTCTAACCGAAGTCTTCGGTCGGACACTTTTCCTTGCAGGAAAAACTGCTAAATTAAGCAGATTTTAATTCCTTCAGATGGTTGCAGGTTAATTTCCTATTTTAGAATCACAGGGAGGATCCATATTTTAGGAATCGTAAAATAAAATGAAAAATTTCAATCAAAGTTTCTTAAGAAAATTATTTGATAATTGCATTTAAACCGCCAAAAATCCAAATTATTTCTAAATGTTTTCCCCCAAAATAATTGCATTTATTTATTCAACTAATGTTTGTATTTGAAAAAAAAAAAAAAAAACGTTCAAAGATTCTTGCCTTTTTAATCTCAATCCCACTTATCGATAAATACAGCAGCAAGAAAAATAAATAAACATATTTAAAAACGACTGGATGCCGAAAAGCTTAAATGATCTTGAGTAATCATTATCATCACAAACATTATTTTTTTTTCAAAATTTTCTAGCAAAATTTAGAAATGAATAAGACCATAAAACATTTGAGATGTGCCGAATTTTATATTTCTTTTTTACACATGTGGTGGTAAGTTTGCTTTAAACCCTAAACGTGTGAAAATTTGTGTCGTATACAAAATTTAAAAAAGGACTATCTGAAGACTTAAGAAAATGACACATTGACTTATGTGGGACGAAGTCTATTGATATTGGTTAAGGTAGATCCGTGTTTTGACCTAGTGCTCCTTTAAAGGGCTCGTATGTTTGTTTGCTCGCTACTGGTCGAAAATATAAAGCTATTTTAATGTGAATTTGTAAATAAGTAACCCTAAACCCAACTAAATATCTTAATATCGGCGAAAAATGCGTATTTTCTTTTGAAGTTCTAATATAAGACAATATATTTTTTTAGTGTATTTTGATATTGTTTGGTGGTCTAATGTATTTTTGACATGCTCGTAATAACTAAAATGAGATCTATAAATGTATGTAACCTTTACTAAATCTAAGCAAAAACTGCAA
Source organism: Delia radicum (assembly GCA_021234595.1). Classification (NCBI taxonomy): domain Eukaryota; kingdom Metazoa; phylum Arthropoda; class Insecta; order Diptera; family Anthomyiidae; genus Delia; species Delia radicum. The sequence goes on from CM037853.1 coordinate 130,659,920, forward strand.
TTTTTAATATTGTTTCAAAAATTTTTGACTAAAAATCTAGAAAATTTTTGAAATTCCACATATACTTCTGAGATCAGGCAAAATTAAATTTTAGTACTGATTAATTAGTTACCAATCACACTGGAAATGGTCAATTTCAATTTCCCCCAAAGGACCTTTCCCGTGAATGGTCCACAAAGGGCATATCACCGCACTTAATTTTATGTTTTTGTGGTGTTGGTGTTTTTATCTTTTACATTTTTTTTAAACTGCTAATTGTATCTTTTGTATTCAAATGCACACACAAAAAATAAATGTTTGCTGTTAAACTGCCAATAATATGGTCACGCAACATTAGCTCTGCTTTCTAAGCATAATTTTCGGTCATGGAGTCCTGCCCTACCCTACTGGGAATGAGGGGTTAATTGTCCCCAATGGACCCACTACGTGTCGGCTTAAAGCAAGACTTATCCAGAAACTGGTATAATTAAACTTCGCTGTGAGTAAAGTATTTTCTTCGCACTATTAAAATTTTTGTTTTAATTTAAAGATTTTCGTTTTAATTTCAGACTTTTTTTATAAAATTGTCTTTGGCAACTTTGATTGTCTAATATTTAATTCTTAATTTTAAATCGAGAGCAAATAGCGTATTATTTCTCAAAAAATAAAGAAAAAGTATTTTTATATTCTAAAATGTTTACTAATTTCCCAAGATGTCTTAAATTGTGGCAATTGAGCCTCGCCTATGTGTTAAAGTGGTCAGGTTCTAAAACCCAATCTCTAGTTGTCTTTGAAGCATACTGGTTTAGGGTATCATATAGTTGCCATACCTGACTTTAGAGTGACCAACTCCGATTGCAATAAAATTCACCATAACCGTCATAGTCGACGAAACGTAAATTTCGAATTCCGGACCCTTTCGTTTTCCGAAATATGACGTCATGAAAATTAAAAAAAAAAATCGTTAAAATTTGGCTAAAGTATCGTTACAAAATTGACTAAAACTTTTAAACTATACAAGATAGAAAATTTGGGTTGGTCTTATGTTTTAGATTAAAATATACGCTTTAAAATTCTATGTATGCATATTGATTTTTGTCGTGGAAGCGTCTGAAGTTAAAATGCCCATATATATTATTTGGTAAATACTGAATAGACCTTCCAACAACATTTGGGTATCAAATTTGTTTAATAAAAATGTGGCATTAACTAGAAAATCCTCGGTTTTTCTCAGATTTTAGTATATTTTACAATTTTTGATCAATTTATCATTCCACCTTGAAAAGGATCGCAGCGTTTTTGTGCACAAGCAAAAATACATATCTGAACAATTATTTCCTGTAAAAGAAAAGAAAGTGCGGTTCGTGGGAAAACCGCAAAATGTGCCTGAAATTTATATTACAGCATATCGAAAAGCGATGAACTATGACTTCTTCTTTTAGTATATTATGTAAACAGCTTATACAATTATGTGTACCATAATTTGCGATAGTTAGTTTAACAAAAACTTTCATTACAGTGAATGTCCATGAATATTTTTTAAACAATATTTTATAATATTGTGTACATTCACTGTAATGAAAGTTTTTGTTAAACTAAATTTGGGACCACGTAATTTTTTAATCCATTATCGACTCAGTGTTCCGTTTTCGGCCCAGTACTTTTAAACGGCTATATTTTTTTTTTACTAAAAAAAGAAAATTGAGTGGTTTAAAAATCCTGAAATAACTCAACAACTACAATCGTGAATACAAAAATTGTGGGAAATTGATGCCCAGAGTAGGTAAATAATTATTTAAAAAAAGCTATTTTTTCCGTTTTTAAGGGAATTTTTTTAAAAAATTTTAAAAATAGAAAAAGCCTAATGTTTTATATTTATTGTTGTTATATTGATGAAAAAATATTAAAATGCATTTCTCTGCTAGAACAAAAAAATCTTAAAAATCCAAAAATTATACAAAGTTTAAATGTTTCAAATATCTTCAACCGTCGTGGATTTATATGCTGTCAAGGTTTCAGCGAAGGTTGATAATATTTCCACTAGAGGGTGCTTTAAGGGAAACAAATTATAAAAAATTCTTAATGAATCATGCTTTTATATAACTACAATGATTGGTTTAAACATTTCCAGCGAATCTATGACGTGATATTAACTACTTTAGCTTTTTACACATTACACTAAAAAAAGAACTCTTAGGTCATAAGTTTTCTATTGCGGCCAACTAAAGATTTGGGTGATGGCAATGAAACAATTGTATTGTCTATCATGAAAATGATTGAACTTTTTGAAAAGCAACAAATAAAATCTAATATGACAATATCATATAAGATGTGAGACTTCAGGTAGTTATATTTCAGTTAAATTTTAGTTAATTGAAAGTTACAAATTAATTTGCTAAAATGAGCAAAAATAGTTTTTAAATGTTAGTATACAAAAAAAAAAAAGAAAAAAATCACAAAAAACTATGAAATTTAATTTTTTTTTTAAATTTCCTAGACATAAAAATACGAACGGCAAAGCATTGGCCCAGTGATGTCAACGGTGGTATGATCGTTGGTATAACGTTGGATTTCTGAAAATTTAAGTGCTTTGCCAAAATGATAACACTGGACAGGGCTTGGCCGTTTCTTTTTCAAAAAGTTGGCAATGCACAGGCAATAAGTGCTTAGCCAGTAGCAAAATCATAATTTTTAAATGTTGGCAAAGCATTGGTAAGACACCTAATAAAGTCCAAAATAAATTAACAAAAAAAAAAACAGTGTACTAATTATATATTTTTTTATAAAATTAAATTTTTTACTATTTAGACCCAATTACTACATGTCAAGTTAAAATTTAACAAAAAGTTACATTGGAAATTTATAGTCAAACAGCAACAAATATGTCAGTTAAAGTCCCAGTTAGTAGCTAACGGGACATTGTAAAAATTATGTTTAAAATACTAAAATTATGTTAAAAAGAAAATAAAAATACAAATCGTTGGCTAGCCTGCAAGTAGTGCCATGTGCCATGTGCCATGTGTCATTTTGATATTTTTTTGTTGTACCATTGAGAAGCTCTATTGGTCATACATATATCTACTACATATATCTCTATTGTTCATACATATATCTAAAAGCTAAACGTTTAATGTCAATAAAATATCTAAAAAGGATCATATGAATCAGTTTTTTCGCTCTCCTGAAAACCTGTTGAAAAACACATAGCACCAGTTGCAGGCAAGGCGACGAAATTCAATTTCTGCAATGTAAATTAAAATTAAATTCTATTAAAAAATATCATTTCTATTCTAACTGTGAATTTTTTATTTTTCATAGAGTAATTTGAAATTTATAAAGAACAGGTTTCCATTTAAAATTATATTAATTTTCGAGAAGAAAATTGTTTTTATATATGAAATCGATTGTCCATTTCATATTAAAATGTTTAATTAAATTAAGAATATTAGATTTGAAAAAGTGAATTATTTATTAAATAAAGTAAAGGGCGTTTGGCCAATGTTGGGAAAGTGTTGTGAACAGGAGCTGTGCCAGTGCTTTTAATATGTTAACGGTTGTAAATTTTGTAAATAAAGTACTGGCAATGCACTTTTTAGCAACGTTGAGAAAGCGTTCTAAGCCAGGGCTGTGCCATCAGCACCCTACAATTTTTGTTAGCTAGAATTTCTGTTAGCTTTACCAAAATATACTGCTGTTTGCATTGAATTAAATTTTAATGTAAGTATAGCATAAATTTTGTTAATATTTTTGTTTGCTGTTTTTGTCTACAAATATTTAGCAAATTTTTTTTTGCTATTTTTTGCAAAGTAAATTGCTATTTTTATTAACTAAAATTTAGCTCGAATATAACTAAAATGCTTAGTAGTTTTTATGCTATTTTTACAGTGGATGCACCGACTAATTTTCAGATACTTCGCCATTAGTCCCTTTTAGAACAAGTTTTCCCAGTGGAGGGTTAACTAAAATATTTTTTTTTTTTTTGCTTTTTCTCTCTAAAAGATCTTTAATGTTATTGCTCAAAATTATCCGAGAGTAATTCATTATAAATTATTTAGTTGGTTCGCCTTCATATTTATCAAGGTTGCCATTTTAGCTATTTTCTGGCTAGATCTAGCGATTTTTCCATCTAGCTATAACAATAACTAGATTGCATCTAGCCGGAAGATTATGCTATATATTTTTCGTTTTAGCTATTTTTTCTTCCTAGCTATTTTAAGTCACTTTTTTATAATTAATATTTTCAAGACTTCGCGTTTTTTATTTCAGTGTGTTATTAAGCTATTTTGCAACTGGACTGTGTTTATTTCATCAAGCCAAAAAAAAAGGCAATAATACCAGGCCGGAAGATCCTTGCTATTTTGATCAGGTGTTTTTGGAAATTTTAAATATTTAAAATTAAAAGACCAATCAAAATTTCAATTCTTTCACTAAGAAAATAATTAAAATATTGTAAATTAATACCGTATTACTTTCCAGTTTTTCGTAAAATTACAAAACATGAAAGAATAATCGCAACACACATTTTCACTTATAACTTGTTTATTTTTAAAAGCAAACTTCTTATTTTATTGACGAAGGATACAAAACAAGTTTCATATACCGTATCTTTTTTTTTTAATTGGTCTGCTCCAAGCAGTTAGGATACTTAAAATACCAAACAAAATCCGAATTACTCACTTTTTGCTAAGATTCGATTTGTAAGCGAAATAATTAGCCGATCGGTTTATTATTTGGCGCACATAATCTGATAAACATGTAAACCATAATAAAAAAAATCGTAAAAAATACTTTTTTAAATTTCCCATTACACGATTTTAAAAATCTCAGTGTACAATTGTAGTCCGAAATACTAATAAAAGATCCATCAAGCCTTCTGAAATCATAGCTATATGATTGTGATTTTCATTGCCAATGAAGCCTCTTTCCGAACGCTCTTCTCTGACTCATAAAATACTCCTAAATATGAGCTTTATTAAAATTTTCAGAATTTTTGAGCCAGTTATGAAACATTTTTGAGTCATATGTGAGTGTTGTCAAAATTTTCAAAAATGTTCAATTAAGCTCATAAATAAAAGTCAATTATGATTCGTTTATGACTCAGAAATTTGAGCGCTTAGAAAATTATCACATTTTGGAATCTTTTATGAATCATAATTTCTGAAATGCTCAGAAATTTGTTGACTGGGAATTATTTAAACATATTTTTAATATCAACTGCGGTTTTATGAAATTTACAACAGCAAAAACAAAAATTTAATAAATTTAAAAACTAGCTTTTGACAGCAATTCAAACTCTACATATTTAAATGTTATAGTTCTAACGGAAAAAACTAAGAGCTTCTTAAAGGAAATTAAAACTGGTTAGTAGTGTCCGACCGAACAGTTCGGCCAGTATTCGTATTTTAAAGCATTATGGACAAATTTGGCGGATGGAAAAATGTTTATTGGACTGATTAGATGCTATTTTGAGTGTCAAATTTGAAGAAAAGTCTATAGTTAAGCAATGAATTCACTGTTCGGCCTCAGAAAGTTCGGCCAAATCGAAAATAGTTCGGCGGCCGAACTTTTAACTTTATAGCTAAACTTTGGCTTTTCTCTTAAATTTTATACACAAAATCGAATTAAATCGGCTCAACAAACATGTTTCCAATACAAAAATTTGTCATCATTGCCTCTAGATATAAAAAAAACCGACAAAATATAGTTTTTTGGCCGAACTGTTCGGTCGGACACTACTGGTTAGTTTTAAGGGAGTAGACTATTTAACACTTTTAGATTTTTTAACAAATAATATACTTTTTAGGTTTTGGAGAATTTAGCGATTTCTAGCGATTTTTATTTTAAAATCTAGCTATTTTTTGCATCGTAGAGTTGGCAACATTGATATTTATTGTTCCTTTAATTCATTGGTGGGCATTATGCCAAAAAGAGCATAAAAACAACTCTTTTTTGTTTGTTTTGGATTCAGAATTATTTTCTTGCTAAATTACTTGCCTCTAGTAGTGCAACTCGTGTGTCCTTGAATGTCTGTATCTCGTCTATGTTTGAGAATTTCATTCTGACGATGATGATAATGATGATGATGATCATATTCATCGGATTCTTAATGCCGCCACTGCTCCTCAACAAATGTTGCAATATTTAGTTGTGTTGTGACGGTGGATTTTAAAACGTTTGTTTTTCATACGCATTATACGAAAAGAAAACTAAAAAAAAAAAGAAAAATTCTAAATGAAAACGAAAGTGCAAATTATTGAAAAATAATTTTAATTATAAAAAATATATCTAAAAAGATTTGAATTTAAAAATGTTAAACAAAGTTCACGCATAATAGCATCTATACAGTTTTATGCAAATATAAAGTGATTAATTTAATTAAAATTTTAATTTAATTGTGTGTAGAAATATTCTGAGAATATTATTTTTTTTTTTCATTAAAATGACAATTATACATATTTAACGAACTCAACTATATAATTTTATGAATGAACAATTATTTTCTTTTGTTCGTTTTCATGTAAAAAAAAAAAAATAAACTTTAGCATTTGTTTTGTGTATTTTAGCAATCTCATTAAAAGTGTATGATTAAAATAAAACAAATATATAATATAAATATTTATAAATTCTTAATCAAATCAATGCATTTTATTGAAATTAAATTAAATAAAGTTTTAACTTCTGTATTTTATTCGTAGAGGCGTGAAATTTTTATTTTATTTTTTTTTTTGAGAAAATGTTTAACAGCCCGAGTAAAAATGTTTACATATACTCACCCGGGTAAAACAATTATATAGTGTTTACGATTTTTCACCTTAAAATATATTATAATATGATGTCATGTATAGCCATATAAAGGGTCCGCCATCTAACTTTTTTTTTTCAACTAGTGCTTATTTGGTAACACTTAGCTCATGTCTGATTTGACAGATAATTAGTTTTATCCTTCCGCTGAACGAGTATGGTTGTGTATACGCTTGAACAACGCTGGGAAATATTGCGACATTACTTTAAACATCATGGTAATGTTGCAGAATGTGTGCGAAAATTGCGTACGGATATTGGAAGAAGAGAAGCACCGTCAGCTCCGTATGTTCGTTATCTTGTGAAAAAAGTGAAAGAAACTGGCATCCTCATCGATAAACCAAAGCGTGAAAAGCCAAACACAGTGCGTACACCCGAGGATATTGCTGCTGTGGCAGAAAGTGTGCGTGAAGCGCCATCAACATCAATTCACCGTCGTTCTCAACAATTGAACATTTCGGAGACATCATTGAGAGCTGATGTCGTTTGGCCACCTCGGAGCTGCGATTTGACACCGTTGGACTATTATTTGTGGGGTGCCGTCAAAGATAAGTGTTACGCCAACAAGCCAGAGACAATTGACGCTTTAAAGGACAATATTCGTGAAGCCATTGATGAAATACAGCTGCACACAATCGATAATTCGATAATGTGCTTAAAAATTGGACCGATCGTGTAGGCTACTGTATGGTCAGCCGAGGCAGCCATTTGAATGAAATTATTTTCCATTATTAACCGGAAGGATTGTACTTTCAAATAAAAAAAGAAATTTGAGAAAATATTCAGTAGTTTTTTTTTGTATAGCATTTTCAAAAAAAAAAAGTTATTTGGCGGACCCTTTATTATTATATGTTTTTTATGTGGTAACATTTTATATTATTATATGTTGACCTTTATAAAATAAGATATTAATAGTGTCCGACCGAGTATTCGGCTTCGAAGATCGGGCAAAAGTAATGTTCGGCTTAGTTCGGCCTTCTACCAAATTTTGGCCAAACTTGGCCGAACTCCGTGTATTTATAGAAATTGAGTACATTTGAGAATAAATTCTTTAATTTCGAGTGCAAACACAAAATTTGAATTCGTTATATATTTTATTAAAAATAACAGAGTTCAGGCACACATTACCAAATAATGGGCAACGTAATGTATCGTCATAGGACTTCATGCATTACAATACACCTTACTTCACTGATGAATTTTACAGGCGATGAGCCTTAAAGTAATAGGCGGACTCATTACCTAGTAGGAGGTAAAGTAACTGGTTACTTTTATTGTTACCGTGTTCGGAAAATTAATGTGTCTATAAATAGATTTTCATAAAAACTAAGTTATAAAAAAAAATATTACAAACAATTTTTTTAAATTAAATAAATATCATGTTCGCACTGAGATTCGCAACTGGGGTCTCTGATTGTTAGGCAAAAACTCTACCAACTGAGCTATCGTCACATATAATAACGGGTTGCTTAAAATGAATTGTTGTTCTTCGAGTTTTCGTTTGTGATGTTAAAAATGTATAACTTACTCTCATGCTTACAAAAAACCCTAAAGTAATGTGTCTAAATATAGATTTTCAAAATAATATGTTACACATTACTTAACGCTTATATTTCATACATTATGTAATCGACTATCGGTAAGGCATTATCTTGTGTTTTGAAATAATGTAAAAGGTAATGATGTATCATTATAAGGTAACCTATGAGTGGTATGGTAACTCATTACTTTATGTTTGAAAATAATGTTAAAGATAAGAAGTATACATTACAAAGTAATGTATTATGTAACCCATTATCGGTAACACATTACTTTTCGTTGAAAAATAATGAGACAAATAAACAGTGTACATTACAAAGTAATGCATTACTTTATCGCCCCCATTAGCAAAGTTTTGCTGGGCATTCCCATTTTTTTTTTCAAAAGACAACATTAAAATAATTGAAATCATTATTTCATATTCTTAAAAGCAAATTGTAAATTATTTTTTTTGAGATTTATTCATGTTTAAATATTTTTTGTTTCACTTTAAGCAAATTTCATTGTCAAAATTAACCGAATTTCACGTTTTATTCAAATTAAAAGGTAAATTTAAAAGTTCGGCTTCTGCTACGGCTTCGGCCGAACATTGAATATCTGGCCGAAGTTCGGATACGGCTTCGACCAAAAAAAGTGAGTTCGCTCGAACACTAGATATTAATCATATATACAATACATGATAAGATCTGACAGATCTATTGCCTTATATATTAATACATTTTCATATGTGACGTAATATGTAATCATATATGATGACATATAAGGTTCCCCCAATTTTGTGATCAGTTTTGATCTAACTTAATCCGGTAATATATTTGAGGAATCTAATCGGATATTACTTGATACCCCAATTTGGAGATAAATTTGGATAATAATAAATATCGATCAAATCGATCAAATGAGATCAGATTTTGTATTTGAGATGTATTTTTTTTTGATCGGGTAGCGACATTTAAAAAAAAAAAACCATTTAGCACTCTTGGTAGAACAAAAACTTGGGTTATTCTGTAAACTGTAAATTTTCAACATTCAATAAATTATTAACTTTTTTTTTGCTTTTTGGGGAAAAAATCTAAAAAATTTGATTTGTTTTTAAAATTATTACTTATGAAAAATGAAAAATTAATGCTATGAAAAATGGGCCCACTTGAATTTTATTATTTTTTTTTGTATATGAGGCTAGAAACTGGTTTTTATTTCAGAACGAAAAAACTCCAAAAATATAAAAAATGAGTCCCAATGAAAATTAAAATTAGCCCAAAATAAATACATTTGGTAAAAGTATATTTTATTATAAATGACTTTATTAAATAATTGAACTCTAGGTCATGTTTGTATTTATAAAATATCCTTTATTTTTTTATATATCTCCAATATTTCGTCATTCTTTGAATGACATTTAAATGTTGTGTTGACCATAGTGGAGGGCAGCGGCAGGAAACTTTGTTTCTAATATTGTTTGTTGTTGTTCATACTCCTTGAAGATGTCATTTAAAGAATGACGAAATATTGGAGATATATAAATAATAAAGGATATTATTATCATTTCAAAGGTCGAAAAACATTTCATAATTTAAAAACTTTATTATAAATTTCAAACATTCCATGAGAAAGCGCCACAAATCTGACCAATGGTCTTCTGATTTTCATTACATTATTATGAATGTCTTTGGAGCTAATTAAAAATTCTTGTCATTTGGACTTTAAAATTGTAATAACTCGCGGCTTTATGAACTTTAATTAATTAATAGGAAATTATGAAATTAAAAGTAATTTTTAGTATTAAAAACAGCGGGGATTTTCAATATCACATTTTATACCAACTTTTCGCTTGCAGTGTTTTTTTTTTAACAGTTATTCAAGCGCCGCACACAGGGACAAATAAAGGAATTACGACGACAAAAATGGAATTTTTTATTTTGTTAAATGTAACCACTATTGCACTTAATATGTTCTATATACCAGTACGCAATTAACCTATAAATATTTATTTTTTTAACGCATCACATTAGTCTGTACGTGCGTGCAAAGTATTATAATCTGTTAAACGTGTAATAAGTTTTAAGCAAATTCAATCAATTTTTTAAAAATTGTCCGCCATATTGGATCAGCCATTTTGAATTTTTGAAAACTAACATCAGATTCGTAATCAGCGACTCCAAAAAATTCCGTGTAATACGTTTTAAGCGAATTCGATCAATTATTTAAAAATTGTTCGCCATATTGGATCTGTCATTTTGAATTTTTAAAAACTGACATCAGATTCGTAATCACCGGCCCTAAAAACCTTAAGGTACCTAGTTTTATTAAAATTATTGAATCCATATGAAGTAAATAATTTTGTCGCGCTAAGTTTTCGATTAGTCCCTGTGTGTGCCGGTGGCTAAAATTTGGATTTAAAAATAGAATTGATTTTTAATTTAAAATTTTTGAAAGCAGCTCTTTTTTTTTTTGGTTTTTATATTTATCAAGTATTGCTGACGAAAATTTTGTATTTAAAATCGAGGCGATTTTGCATACCAAATTTTTGTTTCTACTTTAAAAAAAAAAACATTTTTTATAGATCAAGCGCTGCAGGCGAACATTTTTGACTGCGGCGCTTAAATATATATTCAAATACACAAGTCTTTAGCGCATTCTTCAATTTTTCTAGAGAAAAATTGCCTCTAGTTCAACCGTATATTTTGAGCACTAATATGGAAAACTGTGTCTGGCAACTAAATATAACAAAACAAATAAATTTATGATTTCAGTGAAATCCTAACAATTTTAAATTGTCAATAAATTCACCAAAATTCATTTGAACGAAATAAACATTTAAAAAGTTTTAAAAATTTTGAAATAAAAAAAATTAAATAAAAAAACTCAACTTAAACTTTTTGGGTTCTTTTCCACTTGTGGTTTATTTCACAATGAAAGAACTACAAAATCATCAATGAAGTAATTAAAACAAGGAAATGAATTATCTCTTAAATGAAAAATTAACCCAAATTTGAATATGAAAAATTACTCCAATTGAGCAGGAAAACTTGCCCCAAATTTTCGTGTTGTTGTCCTCAAAATAAAAATTTGGGGCCTTTTTTCATTTTCGGGTTGGGGTAATTTTTCAAGGAGTCGTTATTATCTTACTAATATTTAGCAAAAAAAAAAGTCTGGAGCTTTCAGCAGTTTTTCTAAAACTTTATTTTTAAAAAATTAATAGCAGAAAAGCAACTAGAAATTAGTTAAAAATTTCGTTGCTGCCAAAATAACCAATTTTTTTTTTGCTAAATATTAGTAAGATAATAACAGAAAAAGTAAACCTGTTAAATTTACAAAATTTTAGTTATATTTGAGTTGAATTTTAGTTAATCGAAAATATAAATTTACACTGCTAAAATCAGTAAAAACTTTTGCTAACTAATTGCGGACAAAAAAAACCGCAAGCAAAAAATGTAATATCGACAAAATTTCGTAAATGCAATTTTAATTTATTTGAATGCAAATTACAGTGACTTCAGAATTACAGATTTTTATTAACAAATTTTTATTCAGTATTTTTTTTTGTATAATTAACAAAAATTTAACTTAATTTTTAATATTAATTATTGTAGTTTTTCTGAAAAGTTACAAAAAAATATATATTAAAAAAAAAAAAATGTTGATTTCCATGATTTCAAGCTCACTTTCAATTAAAAGTTTAATCATATATATTAAATGTTGAATTGATAATGAATTTGGTGCACCAAACACAAAATTTTCAGTTTTTATAATCCATATTAACAACAAATAAAAAAACCACCAAAAAAAAATAAAGAAAATTGCCAAAAGCGATTTTTTTTTCAATAACAAAAATACTTAAAATTTATTTAAACAAATTTCGCTGTCAAAATCAACAAAAAATCACGGTTTAATCAAATTTAAAAGTACGGCTTCGACCGAACATTGAAAATTTTGTCGAAGTTTGGCGAAAAAAGTGAGTTCTGTCGGACACTACCAGTTAATGCGTCATCAAATATTCTTCATTTGGTACCCAATTTGTCTAAAATTTCTCTGAAACAATTCAAAGTAAACCGAAAAATAAAAATATTGTCATTTTTGAACCGCTAAAAACATACGTGTCTCTTATTTATTTTTTTCCTTATCACATATCCAATTTTCATTAAGATCGAAGAGAAACCATCGGGAGACTCCCATTGTAAGTGCTGGAATGTTGACTTTTGATGAACAATATTTGTTGATTGTTCATAAAAAATAACCCACTAACATAAATTTTCAACAATATGTGTTATTTTTACTACAACAATTTAATGTGCGTCTATGAAAATGTAAGTGTTTGGATGCCAAAAGAGATCAATTTGTCAGTAAACAAAATCCATTTGTTTATATGCTGCCGTATGGAGGATAATAACCCCATTTGCCAGCATCACACAGTGGGTCAAGATCGCATATTTTGGCCAAAAGTACCTTTGAGGTAGATCAAAAATGTAATTATAGTTTTGGAATATGGAAATCTATATATATATAAAATTAATTTTCTGTTTGTTTGTTTGTTCGCTATAAAAATTTGTATTTATTTTTAACGGATTTCTCTTAAATTTGGTTCGTATATCATCCCGATAATAAAAAAAAACCGGGGATTTCTCAATTTAATGCTAAGATATATTAAAAACCTGATATTATATTGTAACCGGGAATACATCATCAGCAACCGCTAAACCCCAATATTGAGCATTTTAATTAAATCCGGCATTAGAATTTGTATGTAAAAATTGTTTGTCGCCATATTGATACCGCCATTTTGCATTTAAAATTTTTGGTTGCAGATTCGGAAGCAGTCACCCCAATTACATATTGAATTTTTAAAATTTAATTGAGATCCTTTATCAGATACTTCTTAGTACACCTAATGAACATTTAAAGTAAATCAGTCAACATTGGAAGTTTTATGAAAAAATTGTTTGTCGCCATATTGGATCCGCCATTTTGAATTTTTGATTTCAGATTCGGAATTAGCCACCCCAAACTCTTAAAAAGCAATCGAGTGAGAACATGTCAACTCAATCAAAAACGTTATATTTTCGGATCAACCATCTCCGATTTCAATGAAATTCACTAAAACTATCGGTTTTCGAAATATGACTTTGACTAAAGTCGTTACAAAATCGACTATAACTTTTAAACTGTACAATATAATAAATCAAAATTATATGCATATTCATTTTTTCATGAAAGGGTCTAAGGTCATTTTTGGGGTCTTGAATACAAATTTAATTTAATTCTTAAGAAAATATATGCTTATTATTACATTTGAGTAACAAAGGGGTGGTGTCTCGATTGGTCTCCGAGTTACAGCCTCGTTTAATGAACGTTTAAATCAAGTCAGGCAACAATAGGAATTTTGTGAAAAAATTGGTTGTCGCCATATTGGATCCGCCATTTTGAAATTTTGATTTAAAATTTAGAATCAGCCACTCCAAATACTTTAAATGCAATTGCTTAAAATCCAGTATATTCAATTTTTAAAATTTTTGTCCGGCATTTTGAATTTACCTCTGAACGCCACCAATTATAATTTAAAGCAAAAATTAGAAATTTTATATAAAAACTATTTGAATTTTGAATTTTAATATTTTGATTTCAGATTCGGAATCAGCCACCAAAAATCGTTAAAACACAATTGCTTCGAATCCAATATATTAAACTTTTAAAATTTATGTCCGCCATATTGGATCTGCCATTTTAAATTTTTTGATTTCAGATTCGGAATCAGCCACCAAAAATCGTTTAAACACAATTGCTTTGAATCCAATATTTAAACTTTTAAAATTTATGTCCACCATATTGGATCCGCCATTTTGATTTTTAAAATTCTGATTCCATATTTAAGACCAGCAACTGCCTTAATCTGCTTTAGGGTACATTTTAGACTTTGGTCCGCTTATTCTAGTTTTGGCCAAAATTGAGGGATACTGGCCCATAGTGCATCACTGGCATTACCACTATTAATATGTTTTAATGCTCATATAAATGAAGTGTCATAACTTTAGGGGGGAAAAAACATTTTTTATATTGAAGGCAAAAAGTTTGCATTAAAAAACAAAATAATTTTATTTTTTGCATTGACACAATTTTCAAAATCTATAATGTAATAATTTAAAATTTCATTTCAAATTCTTAGAAAAAATTAAAACTTATAAACAAAATGATTTTTATTTAAAACCAAAATAACGCATCATACGAGTACAATATGTTGGCACTTCAATTTCAAATACATTTTCCGTTTTTTTGTTTCTTTGTTTTGGGCTAAACTCATTCAAAAATAGCCTAAAATTCACATTTGACGCAAATAAAAATATAAAAGAAACAAATAATTGATATTAATGGGTTTGACTGACTGACTGAATGAATGAGTGAGCGATTTTGTAGAGAAAACCTATCACATTGACCCATTGATTTTGTACATCATAGAAAATGCAGTCAATACGATGGCCAATATATACTTTAAAAATTACAAAAAGGAAAAAAACAATTGAGATTTAAAAATTGGAATGTTTCGAATCATTTATACCCTGCATAGTATAATTTAAATTCAAAAAAATATTATTTATAATAAATAAATTTTGTTAGCTAAATATTATGATAACAAAAGAGTTTGAATATAATAAAAAAAAATCTTTTAATTGTGTTTTATTACATTTATTTAATGTACAATTTTTAATATTAGAATTTTTTTTAACATTTTAAAGGTCTCTTAATACACAGAAAAAACTTTATTTAAAAATATTTATTGACTCAATTACGAGTTTAATTGAATTTAGGTCCTATTACTAAAATTGTAGTATCAATTAAAATAATTTGTAACTATTTAATTGATTTAACTTTTAATTAAGATTTTAATCATATGTATTAAAACTTTAACTGACTATGGTTTTTAATTTTAAGACAAAAATGTTTAATATATAAGGGAATGTACGCCAATGAAGCCCTACACCATGTATTTGGGCTATATAAAAAATAACGGCAAAACTGCACTTCATGTGTAGTTCATAAAAAGAAAAAAATATGACCCCCTTTGGAATTAAAAATAATTTTTTTTTATATCTGGGTTGGGCCCCGTCCCTAAAAACCGGTATGCGTAGAAACATATAAGTGGGTGCACTCAAATGAAAGGTAATTTCCTTAGGGTTTCAAAAATTATATTATTTTTATGGTCCATGATACGTATTTTTTAAGTACAAAATAAGGAAGGAATTTGTTTAGTTGCTATCGTTGGCATTACCCAGGGATAACCGCGTGGACGTGCTATTACAAAATTTGTTGGCTTAAGGGGTTTCTAATCCAGTCCGTCTAAAGCCCGGCTTCGGTGAAAAGTTTTTCTGCGTGACAGGCCTTCGGCCAGGCTTAGGGACTTTCTTCTATGTGATAGGCAGTTTAGTGGCTTCGCGGAGTAGAGGGAGCTACGTACCATGGATCCAAAAAGTAATATCATTTTTTAAATCCTGAGGAAATTTCCTTTCATTAGAGTACCCACAATTATATGTTATTTATTACTCGTGCCGGTTTTTAGGCATTGGCCCCCTTAACCGAAGATAGAAAACAAATTTCTTTTTATTTCCACCACATAAATTGCAGGTATGCCAACCCGGACCAGCAGATCTCAATGAACTTCGGACATGTTGTAGATAATAAAAATTTCAGGTACACGTGTTTTTTTTTTCTGTTGCCCAATCGTATCAAATGAAAGATTTTTTGAAGACACTTTCAATGGTGAACAAATTATGCCCAAAGATTATTTAGCATTTTAGTAATTCAAAAAAAAGTGTTTTGAGTAAAATTAAATGTGACTTTTTATTAAGGAATTTTAGTTATATTAAGCTAAAAATAATGCACAGGAATGCCTGTTTAATTTAATCGAGATGGTGTCTGAGCTTTTTCCGGGATTCGAAACAGTTCGAATTTTATATGACTTTTAACTAAGAGAATTTTTCCCCTAAGAGCATTTTTCCCCTGTATAGCAAATAATTCAAAAATGTGTAATATTTTTATATTTTTTTTTTTTCAAATATTAGTATTTTTTTTAATTTTCCCGATATTTTTTTTAATATTGACGATTTTTTTAAATGTTGGTGATTTTTTACATTTTGGATTTTTTTTCACTTTGCTGTCATAATGGGTGGTGTGTGGATTGTGTGGGTGACAAATTCGTTTTCAATTAAACATTTATTGGATTTTAATAAAACTTTTAATTGAGATGAGTTTGAAATCAAGCAAATGCTTAATTAAACTTTTATTAAAAATCATTTTTTTTTTTGTATTGCTACTACTAATCAGGGACAGGAACTTCATGCACTTAAAAACTATGCTTTATGCGCCTATAATATGCATGAACAGTCTTAAAATATGCACTGAAATTAATTTTTTTTTTTTGTATTGCTACTACGAATCAGGGACAGGAACTTCATGCACTTAAAAAGTATGCTTTATGCGCCTATAATATGCATGAAAAGTCTTAAAATATGCACTGAAATTAAAAAAATATGAACTTAAAAATAAAAACAAAAAAATTCAACCTCATTTTCTTCTTGAAATGCAAAGTATAAAGAGATTAAATGAACTTAAATAAAATTAAATAAAATATTTGTTTATGTAAATAAATAAGTTTCTTATATATTTTTCAACGTAAAATTTAATATATTTGTTCTGAAAAGGCTTTTGAATATAGAAAATGACTGCTTAACTTCGGCGTTTGTGATCGGTATATTTTGTTGTATATTGATTTTAAGAGTTTCCAAAAAGCTGATCTGATCAATGAAAAATAAGAAAAAATTGTAAAAAGAAGCAAGTTAAATGAATTATTTTTTTTAACTTCAACTTTAAACTGTTTCTTTCAAACACAATTTGCATATAAAACTTAAATATACATAAAATAATAATGAGGTTTTTTACGATAAACTAAGAAAAATTAAATAAAAATTTGCATTTAAGGCAAAATAAGGAAAAATATACAATAAAAATATGCATTTAAAGAAAAATAAGTAAAAATATGCATGTAAAGCAAAATATGTTAAACTATGCATTTAAATCAAAATGCGCAAAAATATGCACTAACGAATCAATGCCATTTTAACGCAAGTTCTCAGACTTAAGACATGCATTTTCATGAATTTCCTGCCCTGCTCATAACTTTTAAACTACTTGACCAATTTTAATATTTTTTTAATTCAAATTGTGAAAACTATTTGAACAAAATTTTCCTAAACTCAGACCAACTATTGAGATCGTAATTTTATCAAACATAAAGGTATCAACTACATCGACTTTGCCTCATATTAGATTTAACAGTAAACTAAATTTTTGCTGTCCCAGATCTATATTTCGATGAGTTACAAACTGAATAACAATATTATAAATCTCATTGTCTACTGCAGGGTATCAAAAACAACAAAAAGAATCTATTTCCGCTTTATTTTTGTGTATTTCTAATAAATTAAAAAAAAAAAATAAAATCAAACAAATCATTTCCTCTTAAGCAATTGCCAAGTTTTTAGATTGATTTCGTCATTTAGTTAATTTGGTTTTGTTGAAGGGTATTCACAACCACATTTTTTGAAATTCATAGACGAAACATCACATGTGTAGAAACGGTAATGATATTTATTATTTTTTGGACTACCAGTAATGCCACCAGCTTACTATCTGCATTACTTTAAAACAAATGATAATGACTTACTGATAACTAGTTTATTTTCCCGTCATTTCAATACAAAAACTAATGTGTTAAGCTAAAGTACTTATTTCTATCATTATTTTAAACATAAAGTAATGATCTAAACATAGTTTGAAAACCTATTATTAGACTCAATATTTTATAAACTCTAGTAAGCATACACATAACTGCTTATTTTTGATTTTTTGTATGCTGGAAAGTATTGACATTTATCATTTATGCTTTTATGTATCAAGTATAACATGTCGAGATACCGCAGATGGTAGAGCGGTTGACTGACAACCTGGAGTCCTAGGTTCGAATACCGTGTTGACACATTGTATTAAAACTAAGTTTTTCAATAAAAAATAGCAAAAAACTTTTTTTAATTAAAAAACTTAACTTAATTTAAATTTTTTAAAAATTAATTTGGCGAGTCATTATTTTTGTAAATACTAGTAATGATATAGGTAAAAACATATTTCTTGATTTTTCTTTATGTGTTTAGTAATGACATGTCATTATTTTGCTCGACATCCCCATTTAAAAGTAATGAGATTTGTAAACAGAAATCTAAATACTTGCCATTACCAAGCCAGTGTAAAAAAAGCTTTACCATATAAGTGGTTATATAGTACAAATTTGGCCTGAGTCCAGTTCTTTTGCCCGTGGGAAAAGAATTTATATTCTAAAAAAAACTGATCCTTTATAAAAATCTAAAGATTTCAAGGACTTTCTACCATACAAAATAAATTTTCATTCTAATATCCTTAAAATCCAAGTACTTGTCAAAACATATCTAAAACGACCCTGTGTAGAAAAGCATATATGTGGTTATATAGTTAGGTACATAATTGGCAATAGCTAGTACTTACAATTGTCATTACAAATCTCATTACTTTTATATGACGATGTCGCGCAAAATAATGACATATTATTACTAAACACCTTACGACAAATCAAAAAATTTGGTTACCTATATGCTTACTAGTATCGACAAAAATAATGAGTCTAAAGATAAATTTTCAAAAAAAACTATTTATTAAACAAATATTTTTTTATTGAAATTTTTTTTTTAGTAAAATATGCCCACTGGGGACTTGAACCTGGGTCTCCAGGTTGTCAGTCAATCGTTCTACCATCTGAGCCATTTCGATATGTTATACTTGATAGATAAAAACATAAACGACTTGCTTGCACAAAATGTCATTATATTCCAGCTTACAAAAAATCAAAAATAAGTAGTTATATATGTAAAGGGTGATTTTTTAAGAGCTTTCGGATTTGATTAAAAACAAAAAATACATAAAATTTAGAGAAATGTATAAGATCTTTTTTTGAGTTGATAGAACGATCTACATAACTCAATGTTTAAAGATGATTTCATGTAAATGTTGACCACGGCTACGCCTCAAATGGTTCATAAGCTGCGTAAAATTTTGTCATACTCTCTCCAACATGTCGGCCGGTATCTCACGAATAAATTTTTTAATATTGCCTTACAGTGCTTCAACCGTTGAGGGCTTGTCCCTATAGACATGAGCCTTAACATAGCCCCACAAAAAATAGTCTGAAGGCGTTAAATCGTACGATCACTGTGGCCAATTGACTGGCCCCAAACGTGAAATAAAATGTTTACCGAACTGTCCTCTCAATTGGGCCATTGTTTCGCGTGCTGTGTGGCATGTGGCACCGTCTTGTTGAAACCACATGTCACCCAAGTCCAGCTCTTCCATTTTGGGCAACAAAAATTTTGTAATCATCGCACGGTAGCGCTCGCCATTCACAGTAGCGTTCCTGCCTTCGCCGTCTTTGAAAAAGTACCATGCCACCGGTCCATAATCCACACCAAACGGTGCATTTTTCGGAATTTAGTCACAAGATTCAGAATAGCCGCCTCAGAAGTTCGCCCAAACTGACCATAATTTGGAAGAAGTGCATGATGCACTTTCTTAACCGAGCATGAATTTTGATAATAAAATTCTATAATCTGCAAGTGTTGTTCGTTTGTAAGTCGATTCATGCTTAAATTATAGACCAAACTGAACATGTTTAACAGTAACATGTTACACGAAAACAGCTGAGCTGCCAAAAACAGTGTTGCCAAAAGAAAGTTGGTAAAAAATCACCCTTTACTTACTAGAGTTGAAAAAATAATGAGTTGAAAAATAGATTGTCAAAAATGTGTGAGATCATTACTTTTTATAGAAAATAGTGATAAAAATAAGTACATATTTATTATTTTTTGTATTAAAATAACACTGTGGAACAAATTCAGGTTAGCAAAAGTTAGGTCGATTCTGAGAGTGAGGGGTGAAAATAGAGGCTAAATTAGAAGACCCGTATCGCGGCGTTTGTTTATGTTAGTTCGAATTGTTTTTTAATCGACCTTCGAACTTTGCAGTCAAATGCCGATTTTCAGCATATTGTTTATATGGTTTTTTGGCTATAATCGTCGACTAATTGATATTTTTTCAATCTGCAAAAGCCAAATTATTGCTAGAGACCTGTCCAACAATTAAAATTTAATTTGGCTTTTACAGATTGAAAAAATATCAATTAGTCAATTATTAAGACATTTTTCATTCACATGATAAAGAGAACTTTAATTATGATGATTTTATCAACACCCTTTTTGTCAATGTTAAACAATTGTATCATTGATATGTTATTTTTTTTTTATATAAAAAGTTGTTGGCTTTAAATACAATTTAAAAAAATTTATTTTCGTTTTTTTGTTTGTAGTTATTTGAGAATGTTTCATTTCTTATTTCATTCATTTTTTATTTTTATTTAAATTGTAAAATGTTGTTGTCTTCGTTTTTGCATATAATTCATTTCTAGGGCAAGGAATTTCATGAAAATGCATGCTTGTAGTCAGTAACCCAAAATCGATTTTGACCAAACACTTTTCCAAATCAAAGCATTTGCAACAAAATGGCATCGATTTGTTGTTGCATATTTTTGAATATTTTGTTAAAAATGCATATTTCTGGATATGTTATTAAAAATGCATACTTTGCATATTTTGCTATAAATGGATATTTTATGGTATATTATGGCATTTTTTGTTGCATATTTTGCATATTTTCAAATTAATTGCACATTTTTGCATGTTTTGTAAAAATTTAAATTAAGTTTTAATTAAATATAAAGAAAATAAAAAAATTTTCACCCTTAACATACAAAGAGAAAACGGTAGGCACCAACAATAAAATTTTTAAATTCAAACACACTCAAATATTTTTTTTAAATAGCTGTAAATTGTAATTTTTTATGTAAAAATTCTTTAAAAACATTCAAAATTACAAAAAAATAACAAAAGGGTGTTTGAATTTACCAATCATCATTGTTGGTGCCAATTTAAAATTTGTTTGAAATTGAAATTTAGATATTCCATTTGAAATTCAGAATACATTGATTGAATTTCAGAGTTTCCATTTGAAATTCAGAAAACATCAATTAAAATTTAGATTTTGTGTTCTGAATTTCAAGTGATATTTTCTGAATTTCAATTTATATTGACTGATTTTTATTTTATATTTTCTAACTTGCAATTTATGAGTTTCTGAATTTCAAATGAATATTTTGAATTTCAACTTATATTTTCAGATTTTGAATTGATATTTTGTGAATTTCTAATATAAATTCTGAATTTCAACAGATTTTTTCTGAATTACAATTGCAAAAGGTGCAGTTGTCATTTGTTGACATTTATATTAGATTTAGTTTTTAAACCAACAAGCTCGAGTAATAAATCGAATTTTTAAAATCCAAAATTTGTAAGTGCCCAAGTAAAAATTTATAATGATATATTGCAAAATATATATTAATATAAAATTACATCTCAAATACATAATTATATTTTTCTTTATAAAGGGTGTCCCAAGAAGAGCGCAATTTTTAAATTTTAAATAAAACACAGATATTTAAAAAAAAATCGTGAAACTTTATTATATCGTAAAGTAGACAGAATGAGGTTATGTATGGAACAATATATCGTGCAGATGGCCGCCGCGGCTTTGCTGGCATGCACGCGATCTTTTAATGAAATTTTCAATGACCGTTTTGCATGAATGCTGCGGTATTTCATTAATGCAGCGTCCAATTTCCTCTTTTAAGGCTTGAGTCGTCGTCGGCTTATTCGCGTAAACCATCGACTTCAAAAAACCCAAAAGAAAAAAATCTAATGGTGTTAAATCGCACGATCTAGGCGGCCAATTCTGATCTCCAAAACGCGAAATAACACGACCGGGAAATGACTGATTCAGCAATTGAATTGTTTCTCTGGCTGTATGACATGTGGCGCCGCACAGTGGAAAATCGTAGAGTAAGACCAGCCCATAATTCATTTTTAAAAAGGTTCGAATTACACCATAATTTTTTTTTTATCGAAAAGCTAAGATGTCGAACTTAATAATTTGAGGAAAATATTTGATGTTTGGTCAATAGTAATAGTCGGAAATAAGGACCGAATTCACATCTTTTTACGACAACGATTTATTACTATAAAAATAAAACATTTTTCAGAGCATATTTTTAATATAATTCACATTACAATTAAGGAGTTTTATACCTTATTGGAAAGGTAATTTGATATAGATTTCGATTTTATAAATAGCGGATCAGGTTTTAGTGAAAACATTCAAAATTTTAGCTCCTGAATGATGTAATGTTGTTTTGGCTGCATGTAAAAACTTTGGTAAGGCTTTTAATTAGGAGCTCTGTTTAGCTCTGCGGTCATATGTAAAAAATTTTAAAGCTTAATATATTAATAAAATACTATAAAAATATTAGCTGCATATTCGTGCATAAACAGAAGTTACATTCAATAATGTTAAAAAACTCAGTTATTTAGATAATTGGAGAAATGAGTTTTGTTAAAGTAGCTTTGCATTGTTATCTCATTTTTTTTTGCTAAATTTAAAAATAAATTTAACAAATTGAGCAAAAAATAAAAATTCCGTTATATAAAAAAAGTTGACTAGTAGGCTATTGATGGAAAGTTTAAGAATAGTCACAAATAATATATGTTTTTTTGGTTATACTGTGTTTTTTTTTGTGAAGAGATTATTAAAAATCAGTATTACATTAATTAAAAATGAATAATTTTAAGTGTTCAGTGCGTCAAATAATTGATACTAATATTGAAAGTGGGAGAAATGTACAAAGTATTAACGTTTTTATTGAAAAAAATTATCAACTTTCTGAAGAAAATATAAAATATATAGTAAATGATATAAAAAAAACTGTCATACCAAGTTTTAATAATCGGTGGAAGAAATCAAGCAGATCTTCAAAAATATTTTTTGACTAATAGTGAAACCTTCAAAATGTACGGCGAATCGAGGAAGACCCTGTAACTCTTATGAAACATCATCAAAATCATCAAAGAAACGTAAAAATACTTCTCTATGTAATGATAATGGGTTTCAACATATTTATGGCGCTTATATCCAAGGCTTGCGATCGATGGGAGAATTGGAAGAGGCAAAAATTATTGAACTGCTAAGATCTTCTTCTAAACTTGAAAAGAAGGAGATTCTTAAAAACCTGGAAGATTCCGAAAAGGGTGAATCTTTCGATGAATTAGAGGCGTTAAGTGTATTTATTGACCTTGACCTGACAAAAGCACAATACATATACTTAAGAAATATTATGATGGAAAAAAAATATACTGTTCTTCCTCCATACTATAAAATTCAGGAAGCAAAAAAAAGTTGCTGCCTTCCACCAGCTTTACTACACGTAACAAATACTTATGCTGGAGTTAAGTCTTTACAAGATCTGTTAGATCACACTTCAACCAGGATTTTAATGATTGATGCTGTGGATAATAAAAGCTTAATAAACATAACTCTCTACTGTAAATGGGGTTGTGATGGCTCGTCAGGTCAATCAGAATATAAGCAATCGCTTCCAGAGGAATCTAATCTAATTTCTGATGCAAATCTATTTATAACATCTTTAGTACCAATTAAACTTGTAAGCGAAGAAACAGGTGATATTATTTGGGAAAATCCAGTCTGCTCATCTGTTCGATATTGTCGCCCCATTTCAATAGAACTTTGCAAAGAGACACCCGCAAAAACTAAAGAAGTGGTAGATAATATTGAAACTCAAATAGAGTTATTGTCACCAACTATTATTTCAAAGAACAAAAAAAATGTAGCCGTAAACCATAAACTGTTTCTTACAATGATTGATGGTAAAGTAGCACAAGTTTTAACAAATACTCCATCAAGTGCATCATGTACCATATGCCAAGCGACACCTACTCAAATGAATAATTTAGAGAGAGTAGCTGCAAGACCAGAAGATGAAAATGCGTTTAAGTATGGTTTATCGACCCTCCACGCATGGATAAGATGTATGGAAATGATTTTGCACATTGGTTATAATAGTGAATTCCAAAAATGGTCAGCTTTAACTGAAAATCATAAAGCAATTAAGAAGCTTAAAAAAGCTAATATACAAAAACGTTTTCGTGAAGAGTTGGGATTAATTATTGATAAGCCAAGGCAAGGAAGTGGTAACAGCAATGATGGTAATACCGCTAGAAGATTTTTTTTAATTTTTCGCGATCTGCTGATATAACTGGAGTAGATGAAGAATTAATAAAAAGGTTTCACATCATTCTTCAAGCTTTATCGTCTGATTTAATAATAGACCCTGGAAAATTTGGCGAATATGCAATGGAAACAGCAAGATTATATATAAAAAAATACAACTGGTATCATATGCCATCATCTGTCCACAAAATATTGATACATGGGGAAAGCATTATAAAACATTTTGCAGTGTTGCCTATTGGTCAGCTGTCCGAAGACGCACAAGAGTCGCGCAATAAAGACTACAAAAATTATCGTTTACATCACTCTCGAAAATGTTCGCGATCAGCCACTAACGAAGATGTTTTCAACAGACTTCTTTACACCTCTGATCCATATGTAACAAGTATAAGAAAACCATCTGCCAAACTTGCAAAAGATTTGGATGAAGATACGCTTAAACTGATGAAGTAACCACAAAATAGCGATTTTTAAGAAGAAAATGTCACGGTTAAAATATTATTTAAATATTTAAAGTTACACTATACCTAACAGAATGTTTTTTAAGTTTATTTTTTATTGTATTATTTACTTATTGTAAACAATATACATCGAAAATGTAAATTTTATTTTATAAAATCAAAACCCAGTTAAAAATGGGAAAAGTGCAAATTAATAAAATTTTATTAAGTTAGGTGTGGGTTAAAGTGACATCACATATAGATA
Organism: Delia radicum; assembly: GCA_021234595.1. Classification (NCBI taxonomy): domain Eukaryota; kingdom Metazoa; phylum Arthropoda; class Insecta; order Diptera; family Anthomyiidae; genus Delia; species Delia radicum. The sequence goes on from CM037853.1 coordinate 130,685,204, forward strand.
AATATGTACATGCAATTTTTCAATAAAAAAATATATATAATTTTATTTAATTACACTATTACCATTTTCAGCCGGGTATGTTATTTTTTTTATTTACTACAATATAAATTAGTTAAAGTTACTATTTTGTACCAAATACATGTACAAGACATCTCCATATGCAAAAAATAAACTTCTTACCTTTTTTCTGAAATAAGTTCTGGTTTAATTTGGCTGATATTTTATAGAATAATAGCAAATACATTTAAGATTATTCGTGCAAAATTTCAGAACTCTATCTCTAAGAACAAAAAAGTTACATATTTTTGGTCCGATAAGGACTAAAATTTTCCACTGTGCGCCGTCTTGTTGGAACCACATGCCCTCCACATTAATTTCTTCAATTCTAGGCAAGATACCGAACACCATTGACTGTTTGCGCTTCACCTGCCTCATTTTCATAAAAAAAAGGTCCAATGATTCCTCCAGCCCAAAAACCACACCACACAGTGACACGTTGAGGATGCATTTGCTTCTCGTGAATCACTCGAGGATTTTCCTCACCCCAAATGCGACAATTCTGCCTATTGACGAAGCCATCAAGATGAAGATGATTTTATCGGCAAAATCAGCATTTTCATGTTGTCTCTCCAATACCCAATTAACGAACTCCCTTCGCTGTCCATGGTCAGCTGGCTTCAGTTCCTGAGTCAATTGAACTTTGTATGCATGAAGATGCAAATCTTTCGTCAAAATTCGCTGCGACATTTTCGGTCGATCGACCTGGTCGATGGCGCGTTGTTGTCTTTACATCACTAACAGACCCAGTTTCGGCAAATTTATCCATTAATCTCTTTACAGTTGACTCTTTTGGAGCATTATTGTGACCCCAAATTGATCGCAATTTGCGAACTGTAGCCGCAAAACTTTCACCATTTTGGTAAAACAATTTCACAAGGAGAATGCGTTGTTCATTCGTGTAGCGCTCCATTTTTACTAACCTCGTACCTTCTACTAGCAAACAATAACAATTGTTCAAATGTCAAACAATGACACTTCGAATGTTGCCAGATTTAAAAATTGCGTTCTTCTTGGGACACCCTTTATTACACTTCATGTAGTGCAATGTGTTAAAATATGTTATTATATATCAATCTATATATGACTACATATGTCAGATGTAATTCCATATATTTGTATACAATTGTAGCTAATTGGATGCAAATGTATCACATTATATATAACATGATACATTTGGATTAGGGCAAAATTCGGATACAATTGCATTAAGATATACCTAATTTCATCAAATTAGATGTAATTGTATCAAATACTTTCTAATTGTAGCAGGTTAAACCAGTGTTTCTCAACCTTTTTTGGTCCGTGCCCCACTTTTGGGTTAAAAAATTTTCCATATCCCCCCTTATTTTTTTCTGTACAATAGAGAGTACTTTAAATAAAAAACACACCTAACAATTTGTTTAATTCAATGGATGTATGTACATATATTTTTGTTATAAAGATAGAATTAATAATAAATAATAAGATCCTTGAGCTTGTGCAGGCTGCAAAGGGTTTTTAAATCAGGTTCTAATTTTGTTAATTTTAATCGTCTCCGTGATTTGTGATTTCCAGACTATTTCTTTTTTTTAATGACAAATCACTAATGACACTAAATCCGGTTTCTACTAAATATGACGATGGAAATGGTATATAAGTATGTATATAAAAAATACAGATTTTTTTTTATTCTGCAGAATTTATTTTTATATATTAAAAAAACATGAAAAGTTAAACAACTTACAAAAATTAGCCCATTGCCCCCCTAAACTGTTGAAATTGCCCCCCAGTAGGGCGAGCGCCCCACGTTGAGAACCACTGGGTTAGACCTAATATGATACAATTAGATGCTCTCATTTTTCGGATATAAATATATATAATACGAAACTTCACAAACTATTTTTATAACATGGGTGCACATTTTTTTTGCATATTAATTTAAGTGAATATATTTGGATTTTTAGTGCATATTAATTTTGTTTTCGAGCATATTTCGATTAAAATGCATAATTTAAGCGCATATTTGGGATACTTTACTGGATATTTTAAGCACCTATTTCCCTTGTTTAGTTGCCCTATTCATTTCACATGCTTCTGACATCAAGCAACTTCTACTAACAACCAACAATGAACAACAACACATGTGATGTGATGTTGTAGACGTATCAACTGAATAAATAAATACTGAAATAATACTATGATATACTAAGAACAGAGCTTTCTTTAAAAAGAAGTATTATATATGTCCTACCGTTTGTAACTCATCGAAATAGAGTTCTGGGTCCCTGCAACATATGTATCATAGTAAAATGAGAAGACGATCTAGCGATAAAAATCGGATTAAAAGACGATCACGACCCCAATAAGTAGGAAAAAATAATATGAAAATATTTTTGATTATCTTAAGACATTTGGTATAAAAAATTATTTAATTCGGAAGGGTGGTTTAAAAGTTATAACGGAAAAGGTAACGAAAAGAATAAATTCAAAATTACGAATAAAATCTCTTTACCAAAGTAGAATTTGTATTGCTTGAGTCATAAAAAATTCAGATCGTACAACATGAAATCGATTGGGGGAAAAACAACTTACCTTCTGAATTTCTTAAGCTCAATTACCAACTTGAAAAATGCCTCAAAAACTTGGATGGTAACCGATTCGATGCGGGTATCGGTAAGGGTAACGCTAATTACTTTTATTTCGGTAATGGTATTTTAGGGGTAACAATATTTCAGTTATTTCAGTAACGGGTTTTTTGCAATAACGGTATTCAAGTGAATTCGGTATTGGTATTTTAGCGGTAACGATAAGATTAATTAATTAAGATTAACGGCTTTTCAGTTATTCCGGTAACGGTATTAAAAGGGTAACTTTATTTTATATACATTCATAGAAATAAACCTGTAAAAATAGCAAAAAAAAATCTATAAAAATTAGTTAGAAATTAGCTTGCAGAAAAAACTGCTAAAATTAGCAGGCTTTTTTACTAAATATTAGTAATATAAGAATAGCAGAAATTAATCTGTTGAATTTACAAATATTTAGTTATATTTGAGCTAAATTTTAGTTAATTGAAAGTAACAAAATAATCTACTAAAATCAGCAAAAACGTTTACGAAATATTAGAAGACAAAAAAAATCATAAATAATGTGAAATTTTTAAAGTTTTTTTTTTAATTCGAGTAAAAGTCTACCCTTATGAAATCAGCAATCTACAATTTTTTTTTTCCTGTTGATTTTAGCAAAATAAACTGTTATTTACATTCTACTAAATTGAGGTAAATTTTAATATTACAATTTTTGTTTGCTATTTTGAGTCTACAAATATTTAGTAAAAGTTCTTGCTAATTTTACAGAGTAAAATTCTATTTTCAATTAACTAAAATTAACATCGAATACCCTATTAAAATGTCTATATATGATGGATATAAGAATATAAGATATCATAGCTCTGTTTATATAATTTTATCCGCAAAATGGGACTTATCACATAATATTAGTTTGTATCAGATTCTATTTGGCATTATACAATTTAATTTAATGCTATCTAATTAGATACTCTCTGATAAAATTGTATCCCAAAATTGGGCACATCTAGTTGTATCACATGTTATCTAAATTAATAAAATTTGAAAGAATTTTATACAACTTAATGCAAGGATATATTAAAAAAAATATAAAATTTATATACCCGAATAAAAGAAGTTTATATATAATTACATATAATCATATAAATTTATATGTATATGTTTATATATAATTATATATAAACTTCTTTACTCGGGCATATAAAAAATGTATATATATATATAACGTTTTATATGTACACTCAAAAAAAAAAAGTTTGTAAAGTCTGCAAAAAATTTTACTGAGTCAGCTAAATTTTAGTCAGGAGGATGCTTGCAAAAAATTTGCTAATGTCAGCAAAATCTTTTGCTGAAAATCAGCGAGCTGATTTTTAGCAACAAAACTTGTAGATTCAGCAAAAGTTTTGCTAACACTTAGTAGATGAGAAATAAAAAAGCCTTTAATAAATTTTTTGCTGAATTGTAATTTAGTTAATTTATTTGCTGAAAATCATAAAACATATTTTTGTGATTCTTTTAAAAATAATTTACTATAATAACGAAATATAAAAATTTTCATTTTCCCACATTGACGACATGAATTAATTTAATATCTGAAAATATATAGAAATAAATATATATAACATAACAAAAATTTTCTTTCAATTACTTACATCAATGGATGTCTAAATGATGTTATCGTTTAAAGGACGCAACTGCCGAAGATAATTATAGAAACGAAACCAAAAAATAAACAAAAACAAACGAAACGAAAAAAACAACCCTTTTTTGCAATAAGAAAAAGGAACCATAAAAATCTACCTAAGATGTGTGTCTTTGTCTTTCGCTTTACTCTGTCTACATTTCTGTATATGTTTGTTTGCAATTTGACCACACTATTATTAATCTATAAACATTTAGTTTAAATAAATAATATTATATTTTGTCTTTTATTTAATTAATAGACAATTATTTTCACAAGCCGGTGACAACGCAAAATTTAAGTTGTTTTAATCCTCAATTTTGTTTTATGTATGAAAAAGAGATACAAAAACTTCCATGGTTGATTTTTGTATATGTCTTATTAGAGTTTGTACTTTTTAGTATCATTTTCCTCTTCTCTACTACATCTTGACATGCCGCGACATCTACTTCATTCTGCGTATATCTTTCAATCTGGTCGTCGTCCACACTATTAATGTGCTTATCATCACAATTTTTTTTAGCAAAATTAATTAGTAAAACATTAGTATATTAGTAAAGCATTAGTATAACAGTTAAGTGCTGAATAAGTATAACAAAAATTTTAGCTGAAAATACGATTTTAGCAAAAAATTTTGCTAAAAAATAGTATACCTGATTTACAAGACGTTTTACTAACTTTTCTACTAACTTATTTGTTTGAGTGTATATATGTATATATAAATACATTTTTTAATATGTCCTTGTATTAATTTGTATAAATTTTTTTTTAATTTTACCAATTTTGATAACATACATGTGATGATTTAGATGTGCCCAATTTTGGGTTACAGTGAGAGTGCATCTAATTAGATAGTATTAGAATAAATTGTATAAAACCAAATAGATTCTGATACAACCTTATATAATCTGATAGACCCATTTTGCGGATGGAATTATATAAACATAGAAATTATTTTTTATATTCTTATATCTAGCATATATAAACTTTTTTAATCGGGTAAACCTAAAATTTGGTAAATTTAGCAGTTTTTTCTGCAAAGTTAATTTTTAACTAATTTTTAGTAGCTTTTTCTGCTATTTTTACAGATTTATTTCTGTGAGTGTACGAACATTTTTTTAATTATTAATAATCTTTTTAAATTATAGATATATCATGTAAAGATATAAACGGGTAGGTATTGCTGTCTTGAACAAAACGCTCTTTTATGTTTTTTTACGGTAACGGTATTTAAATGGTAGCGGTATTTAGTTCATTTTGATAATGGTATTTTAGTGATAACGGTATTTTATTTATTTTGGTAACGGTATTTTAAAAGTATCTGTAATTCAGATATACGGGTTTTACGAATAACGGTTTTTCAATTATTTCGGTAACGGTATTTTGGGGATAACGCAAGTCAGTTGAAAGTGTTTTGAATCGATAACGATATTTTAGCGGTATTGCCTGCCAACCATGCTCAAAAATGACTAAGAACTGGGAGTAATTGTACACCCAGAAAACAGACTCGGTTGTGGCTACCGTATTTGTTGTCAATCGATTTTTTTCAGTTGAGATAACAATCATTCGATTGAAACAATAGAAGTTCTGCTAGATTTCGATTGCACCATCAGAAATTTTGTAATAACTTCCAAAAAATTCGCTATCTAAAACCGAACCATTCGATTAGCTACGAATACGGTTGGTACGATCGAGTCTGTTTTCTAGGTGTAGGGTATCATCTGGTCGTTTTTCACTTACTAGTGATATGTTTTTTTTTCAGTTTTTTGTTTTTTGTTCTTTAGTATTTTTTATTTTAATTTTTTTTTTCTAATTCAATTGCATATATTACAAATTTTGCTGTTATTTATATTTTCTTCAAGTATTTTGCTTCTATTATTTTTATTTTCATCTGCATTGTCATGTTTTAAATTACATCACATTTGATGGTGTCTGGGAATTAGTTTTTTTTTTTGTTTTTACAAAAATTTAAGATCATTTTTTTTTACTAAAAATACTTTATACCAATTTTGGCAGACAATATCGTTATCAATTTAAACCCTTTTCAACTGACTATTGTTATCTCTAAAATACCGTTACCTAAATAATGTGAAAAGATCAGATAAATAGCTGTAAGTAGATATATTTTAGAAGTGTGATCATAGCCTACACTCATAAAAAAAGCCCGTACAAATAGTTAAAAATTCAGCTACGACAAATAGTACCTGAATTTTCGCCAGCAGAATTTTCAACGAAGTTGAGAATCATAGTATGACCTAAATTTTAGAAGAACTAAATTTGAGTTGGCATTTGTAGTTACATTATCTAAGAATTTAGCTAAACCAACAGAATTTTTAAGATGAATCTGTTGATTGTTAATAAAGAGTACTCAATATAAACGAAGTAACAATTTTTGGTCCATTTTGCAATATCTTGCTTGGTTTTGGAGATATATGTAGATATGATTATAAAATAAAAAAAAAATATGAGAAAATAACTCCATCTACAAGTGAGGTTGATAGCGGTTTGAAAACGATTGTGGTTTAAATTAACTGACAAAATTTGGAAATTCCGGAATCACGAATTACTAAATTTTTGGTCGAAAAATTAGTTCAAATACGGATGAAATTTGTTTTTGTGGTGAAATTAGATAACTAAGAACTTCAGCTAAATAACTGATTTAAACGATAACAACAGAAAAAATTATCTCAACTGAATTAGAATCCGTTTAACAGACTTTTGAACTAACTTTTTTTTATAAGTGTAGCGAGTCATTGAAATTCGGGAATGATGGGGCTAAAAATATGGTTGTGCGTGTAAACATATACCAAAATAACTAAAATAACGTTACCCTTAAAATAACGTTACCGAAATATCTGAAAAACCGTTATCCTTAAAATACCGATACTGAAACAACTAAAACACCGTAACCGCTTAAATGCCGTTACCGAAATAATTAAAATACCGTTATCGCTAAAAACCCGTAACTAAAATAACTGCAATATCGATACTCATAAAATATCGTTACCGAAATAAAACAAAATAGCCTTGCCGCTAGCGATAACCACGTCGAATCGGTTACCATCCATGCTACATACCATTTGCTTTTACATTGTTGAATTTTCCCTTTTATTTTTTTGTATCTCACAGGAAATATCTCCATTTCAAATGGATAAAGAAAAGTCTTGCAAAAAGATATTTGAAAATATTCCGATAAAGAAAGTTCCGTTTTTGGCATATATAATCGTTTATAGTCATATATGTAATTCATAATCATATCATAGCTGATCCTATAATTGGCATACATGAGATCCCATTCTCATCTGATATAATTTGATCCGATTTTATAATATTTTGTTTAACATTCCAAATGTTAGTAATGCAAATTTAAATATAAATCAATGAATTGAAAAATTTGACGTAATTTCAATTTGACTAATATATGATGCCGTATAAAGTTCTATGTGGTGGAATTTTTTCTTGTTTCTAGCATATATGTTTACATATAATTATCAAAGAAGACAAATTAGCTTTACTATATTTTGTTTTAGCTTTATTTGGATTAAAATGGCATTTAAATAGTTTTTTCTTAAGATTTTTGGGCTATTCATTGCATTTTTAAGATTATTTATTCTATTAACTTTAAGCTTTTTTTTTAAGTGTAGCTTTTTTAAGTTTTTTACTTTTACTTTTTTTACAATATTTTTATTTTTTTGCTTTTTAAATAGATTGCATTTACCTATTTTTGTATTTTCTGATAATTATATATAAAAGTGATTGATTTTTTAGAAATGTTGAGGTTAAGAAGACGAATAAACGTTTTTCTCTAAAAATTATAAACACTATTAATTTTTAAATCAGACTAGACTAGTTTCTGCCTCTTTTTATGGACAGGCGTCATCAGTTATTTTCTATTTAAATTGTATTAGTATTTGTATCTTATAATTGTCAGATTGTCTCTAAGTGATACATTTTTCAACAACCTGCGGCTGTAAGAATCAAACCTGCGCTCTTCTTACATTACAAACGTAACAATACCAAGTCATGACCGTTTAGCGATCACACCCAAGTATGTCCTCGAATCTAATGCAGCTTAATTGCAGTTTTCTTTCCTATTAGCTTTTCTGTTATTGTATATTATACTCAGAAGTGACATCACTAACATCACTAACAACACAAATATTCTATTTTTTGATTTTTGTTTATTTTCTAATCTCGTCCGTCTCTATATCACAATGTTACCAGACTGTTTTTTTGTTGTTAATTTTTACCATATATGTTTATATATAATTATATATAAAAGTGATAGAATTTTTCTTTTTAATTTTAACACATATATTTATATATAATTATATGAGCTGCCATATATTATTTTAGATAAAAGTGATAGAATTTTTTTTAGTTTTATTATGATACAATATACTTATATACATTTATACAGTAGATATAGTCCCATATTTAACAATATCAAGTATATATGATGAGTCAAAAAAGATTAACTTATACATATATAACATGAGATATAACGATATATGATTAAATATTATGTATGTATTATTACCTTAAGAGCTTACTTTTAAAAAAGAACATATTTTTGAGGATATTTTCTGATTTTTTAGAACCAAATTATCGAACAATTTTATTTTTCAATAAGTGAATGCCTCTCTCGAATAAGGGTATAAAATCCAAAAACCAAAGGTAAAAAAACGTAGAAACGGTTATAAAATTAAGTTTTGATACATTTTTTTGGCATTCTACAAATATAGGCCACATAAACATGTGTGAAAAAATTTAATTTAAAAGATATTGTATATTGTATTGTATAATTTACGAGCATACAAAATTTTGTCTGGCACTGGCCGGACTTAATATTATTTTTTAGTTTTAAGATTTGAATACTTATTGTTAGTTCACATAATTTGAGTGAAAGATTCAATAAAATAAAAAAAAAATGAAAAAAAAAAAAAAAAAAGATATTAAGCAGAAGGACCAAGCAATTGCACTTTAAAAATTTCTTTATTGGAATAAGGATATATGTCACAATTTTATTTCTATTTTCATAGATTTTCTAAATAGTTTTTTTTTTAAACTTTAAATATATTTCATTTTTTATACTTTTTGTGTTTTGCAACACTGATTTCGGAAATTTAAACCTTTTTGCAAATTTGAATTTCCTGGTAAATTTTGAATTTTGGTAAATTTTTTTTAGTTATAAAATTTTTTTGTTATCAATTGAAATGAAAATCACAAAAGTTACTCCAACTTTACAGAAAAACAAGTTTTAAAATACGGATTTTGAAAAAAATTTGTTTTTAGAAGCATGTTTAAATTTTAAGAGCATACTTTTCGTTTTTAGGCAGGAAGAGCAGGCAATACCGATAAAATAACGTTACCGAAATATTAAAAATACCGTTATCTGTAAAATATCGTTACGGATATAGCTAAAATATCAATATCCCTAAAATACCGTTACCTTAACAACTAAAATATCGTTAATGCTAAAAACCGTAACCGAAATAACACCAAATAACGTTACCCCTACCAATACCCGCATCGAATCGGTTACTATCCATGTTTTTAGGGTATTTTTTATAATGAAAATCAGCCTGGGAATCAGTTAATGATTAAACAAATTAATGGAATTATGTAAATTTCTAATTTGGATAAATTTATTATAAATTTTGAAATATTATTCTAAATTTATAATGTTATGAAATAATTAAGCTCAAGGTCCTATATTTTTTTTATATAACATATCTGTTAATTATTTTATATCCGTCTCCAATATTTCATCTTTCATGGAATGACATCCTCAGGGAGTATGAAAACACAACAAACATACATTAAACAATTAAAAATACTGCAGCTTCCCTCCGATCAGTTTAAACGTAATGTTGACATGATCGGAGAGCAGTATTTTAAATTGTTTCATTACATGTTTGTTGTATTTTCATACTCCCTGAGGATGTCATTCAAAGAATGGCGAAGTATTAGAGACGGATATAAAACAATAAAAATGAACTTTTTATTAAAAAATAATGTGACCTCGAGCTTAATTATATCATAAAATTATTGGATTAGTTTATTTAATGGAAATTAATATTTTCCCGCAGAATTACTTTTAGATTTTTTTTAAATACTTATTATTTACATTGGTTACAATAAATTCTTAATATAATTAATAATGTTAACATTAGATACTTTACTTTGTTTACATTGTTCACATTACTTTACATTATTTACTTTGTTCACATTACTTTACATTATTTACTTTATTTACGTCAAATAATTTACATTATGCCATAATTCACCACTACGTCCGATAACGAAATTTCATTAGATAACGAAATTTCATTCGATCACGAATGCCGAAATTCGGCTCCTGAATTTATTGTAATTCTCTTATTCTTGATTTTTTTTTTTGCAAAGTAATTACTGCATGTGTTGGAGACGAGAAAATGAACAGCGAGATCGTTTTTAAATAATTTGTTGGTTAATTTAATTTAGGCGAAAATGGACGAAGATGTAGAAAATTAATCTGGAAATGCAATGCTTAAAGAAAATAAGGTTTAAGCTCAAATTATATGTTAAATCAAGATATTACATATATACCAGGTAAAACCCCAAATATATGCCGGGAACCATGTCTGCCTAAACGTGTCTGTCAGGGAGTAAAAATTTTATTTTTATTTTAAAAATAAAAAACGTTACAAAAATCGAGTGACATAAATTGAATTCCTTATAATCGAAATTTATATTCACTGGAGTAAAATTTCTTTACAATTTTGTTATTGTCTACAAAATATTAAAATTTTTATAAACTTTTTGAAATATTATGAAAGTTATTTATTCGTGTTCAAAAATAAAATTAAAATTTGTTAAAATTCAAAAAATTTCTGCAAAAAAAATGCAAAATTTTGGGTAAATTCGTATTGAAAATGGAAAGGTAAATGAAAATGTTTTTGTGGTACTGCCAAAAACAGTTCATTTCACCCGAGGGCAAGTTCGTAGTTACATTGAAATTGTTACCAAATCGTCAGGACGTTCAAATTAGTTCGTAATCTAAACCGAGTTCGTTTTAAACGAGTTTTACTGACAAGAAAGACTAGAAAGAATCATCAAAAAAGAAAAAATTGTATATATTTTTAAAAAATTAAAAAAAAAATAAAAGCCATAGATTTTTTTTGTGCCTTTAGTAGGTTTTCAATAAAAAAAAATGCTTTTTGATGAACTACTCTTATACAAAAATTTAAATTTTTAAAAATATGTCTATCTGAATTTTTTGAGCTCGTTTGCTGGCAGGGTTTGCTCAATTATTGGAAGTACCGACTTATTGCAAATGATAATCAATTTTAGGTGAGAATGAATTTATGAAACCAATGGAGTCCAAAAAAAAATTGCTCCATTAAATATTTTTAACCCTCTCACTGCCGACTTTTTGTTTGTGGATATATTTCTAGTTTGATTCTTGTTAGGTTAAAAGATAAATAAATAAATACATATGCCCTCTCCTACCCACTAAAAAATGGGTCAGAAAATTGATTTTTTTTTAACTTCTTTACAACTAAAATATTCGAATAAACAGAAATGATTTTGTTTTGTTTTGGTCTGGTCATTAGATGAAGCTACCGTCCCAATTTCTAGCTGTGTTAGTTTATGAGATACACCAAATGCTCCTTTTAACGGAGATAAAAGGCTGATTAAAAAATCGCACTTTGTTAAAAATTATCGCGACTTTATTTCTCTGATGTACGGATTATGCATGTAAAGATTTTTTTTTTCAATGACCAATATCCTAATAAACATTGCATAATCTTTTTTTTTTTTTAGATGTGTACACTGTAGTGTACAAGGTTAGTTAGTGAAAGGGTTAAATAATTTGAATAATTAAGAAAATTGCAAAAATTATTGTGAAATTAAAAAAAAATTAAATAGAATAATTAAGAACATGGCAAACATTATAGTGAAATTACAAAAAACTATAATTTTGTAGCTACTCTTCGCGGACTGGATTACTCTTAGGACACATGGGGTTGCAAGGACCCCCATTTGGCAACCGTTGATCTAGATAATCGATGAATATTCTCTTTAACTGAAATAGAGTATATTTAAAGAACATATGGCCTATATCTTTTAATCCTTGGTATTCCTCTTTCAGGAGTGTCAAGAGTCTAAAGAGTCCAAAGAGTGTTAAGATTCTAGCTATTTCGCCTACAGAGTGATCACCATTACCTACATCACTGTTCACTGTTCAGGCTTCATCCAGAATAGTAAAAAATTCCCAAGGCTTTTGTTTTAAATCACAAGCTTCTAGAATACGAAGAACTAACTCAACCGTGTGAAATTAATTTTGTCAACATCTTTCTCGCTGCATTCTCGTCTATACTCGATTTGACTACGTTTGCTTTCCAGCATGTTACCCTTCCATAGGGTTATATTTGAATTACTTCAATTTACCACCAATTGATCAAAATTCTCTTTAGCCGAAAGAGAATATATTAAGTTAAAAAAAAAAACAATTTTAATTACAAGATCATTTTTATTTAATTTGTCTTATATTAAACATTATTCAATATCATTTAAATCCTGTAATACGCCCACTCTATTTAACTTTCTCTTACGCCACCAATGAAAATGTTCGATTGCAAATCCCAAACAACTTATGAATATACCACCGAACCACAAATAGAATGACCCTTGTAATATTTCCAAATTCAAAACAACTTTTTTACGGCGTTGCATCGGCTGAGGTGTGTTTGAGGATGCATCACCATCATCATCAAATAAATCAAAATCATCTTCTAAATCTTCAAAAAATTCATTAGAATTATGAGAATAAGAAGATCTTCCTAGGGAATCCACTTCCAGCCAATGGACAATAAAACCATGTTCATGAAAAGCACTAACTAATGTTTGAAATTTATATATAAAGGGAGAACCCTTGGTTAAAACATAGGATGAGGTCAATGAACGTAAATACTCCTTGACAATATGAAAAGAAGGACGCTTTGTTTCATCATTATAGGTTTGAGCCAACAGCTCTTTAGCAGCATCATTGTTGAGAATTAAGGCAACATTTTTATGATTACGAATCACCGTAAGAGCAAAATCATTTGTTGTTATATTGTCGGAAACACGTATACCATTAGCAACAATAAGTTGATAGTATTGAGGTTCTAAAGAAACTCTAATTGTTTGAAAAACTATATCATAGGAATATATTGGAAGTTTAAGTTGGGGAAGATTCTTAAGATTATCCAATTCTGGCTCGTAGATTGGTTGAACAAAACTACTTTCCATTTTAGCAAAATATATACTAGTCAACACATATGAGAATAATATCCAGGTAATAAGAAATAGCCTTAGAGAACTGTTGCTAGAGAATCTCTCTACCGGTTCACCCAATTGAGTCTTATGAAGCATTTCGATAATTTCATACCATAACCAATGTTTTGGTGAATTTTTACGATTATGATTTTTTAAACGTTCTACCAGAGTTTGCAAGATAATAAAAATTACAAAAATCAAGCAAAAGTTTAGTAAAAGAAGACGCCATAAAGAATAGGTAAAGGCATTGGCGAATATCAAATACTCCGGTCTCATTTCTGCGGCTGGTACTACCAAATACAGCATACGTTTTTGATAGGGATATAATTCTTCAATATGTTGTTTAACATGATCTAAAGTATAACGTAAATTAAAACCAATATGGGTTAAACCCGAATGTATATCCTTAAGAGATCCGGAAAATGTATTATTTATTAAAGTACCATAAGATGAATTATCTGTTGGTGTTATATAACGGGCAGTAGCATTTAGACGGTCGACCAAAGTACGAGCAACCCAACCATCGACACGTTTATAACCATTGTTAGGATTTCCATCTATGGGAACTGCTCTAACCGTATCGGTAAACATAGTTATACGTATTTCATTTTGATAAAAATTTTGTAATTTATCATAAAAATATGGATAATTCTCAACAATTTTCAATTGAAATCCTTGTGGTGAAAATGGTTCAAAGGTGAAAATTTTTTGTGAATCCTTAACTGCAGCCACTGCCAGTAATATATTCTTTTGCCAGACTTTTTCAAAGAAAACTTGAAGTAGATTTAAATCTTTTATTAGCCATACAAATAAATAACGATGACCATGTTTCCAACGTTGTTGAGAATTTAAGAAATTCACCACTTTTTCCATAATCTCCGTACTTGTGATGAAATAGATATTTAAACTACTTGAAGAACGCAAGGGTTCTTGTGGAAACATACTCAGATCACGTATTACCAGAGGTAATTGTGCCAAGCATTGATAAAGATTATTCCAATTTTCCAATTCTTCTCGTTCACTATTTCGATATAAAATATTAACTTGAGCATCTTCAGTTTGTGAAATTTCACATATTAGATTTAAAAATTTATCATCTTGGAGATGTTGTTTTGAAATAATTTTATTTTGTCCACTTCCCAGTTTAAGTTGACACCATAAACACCAAATTGACAAGAAAATGGTTGCGGTGTGTTTGTGTTTCATGTTGTAATTTTAATTAACTACTAATTCTTCTAAATTCTTTAGTTATTCCCATTTTAGTAAAATACTTCATCAAAAGAATATTTTGTTGCAACAACCTGTTGCATGTTATATAACAATTTAACAACAATTTTCACTATTCATCCATCGTATTTATTTGAATAGTTCATAGTGTTTGTATAATATAGAATGATTTAAAGTTTATTAATTACAACGAAATTTGTTTATATGAAATAGTTCTATGTTACACTATTAGGGTCGTTATACAATCTTCGGAACAATCTTACACTTTTGGAAATCTATGGGGAACTTAATGTGAACAAAAGATCCCCTTCTCCCCAAAGTTGAGCTTGACATATAAAGTCGTGTCATAGCTGAAAATATGCACTCAAAAAAGTTTGTCACTAGAATAAAGTGAAAATGATAGTTAAAACAAAGGTACACTCATAAAAATAAGCCTGTACAAATAGCAGAAAAAAACTACAAAAAATTAGTAAAAAATGAGCTTGCATAAAAAACTACAAAATTTAGCAGATTTTTTTTGCTAAATACTAAGAAATTAAGAACAGCAAAATTAAAACTGTTAACTTTACAAAATTTTAGTTATGTTCGATGTAAATTTTAGTTACTCTGTAAATTAAAAAAAAAAATTACTAAATATTAGTAGAATCAAAAGAGCAAACATTTTTTTTAATTTATCAAATGCATATTAATTAAAAATTAATTGCGACTGTCTATATGACGTTAATATAACACTTTACTAAAATACATTATAAAATTTGCCCTGTGGCGATGTCTCAACTTAAAACGCAAAAGTTGTCAACCCTGAACGTCAATCTGGTAACATTGTGAAATAGAGACGGAGGAGATTAGAAAAATAAACAAAAATTTAAAAATAGAATATTTGTGTTGTTAGTGTTGTCACTTCTGAGTATAATATACAATAACAGAAAAAGCTAATAGGAAAGACAACTGCAATTTAGCTGCATTAGATTTGAGGCCATACTTGGGTGTGATCGCTAAACGGCCATGACTTGGTATTGTTACGTTAGTAATGTAAGATGAACGCAGGTTTGATTCTTACAGCCGCAGGTTGTTGAAAAATTTATCATATAGAGACAATCTGACAATTATAAGACACAAATAATAATACAATTTAAACGGAAAATCACTGATGAGCCTGTCCATAAAAAGGAAGAAACTAGTCTAGTCTGATTTAAAAATTAATAGTGTTTATAATTTTAAGAGAAAAACGTTTATTCTTCTTCTTAACCTTAACATTTCTAAATTTTTTTTGCAATATTTACCTCAAATTTAGCAGAATGCAAATAACAGTTTATATTTCTTAAATCAGCATAAATGTTTGCTAAAAAATTGTAGATTGCTGATTTCATAAGGGCAGATTTGTATTCGCATTAAAAAAAACTTTAACCCTTTGACTACCATTGTACACTACAGTGTACACATTTTTAAACAAATATAAAAAATTTTATAATGCAAAAAGTATATAAATTTTTATTAAATATGTTCTTAGGATATTGGTAATTGAAAAAAATATGCATAATCTATTCATTGGGAAACGTATAAAACACTTTTTGGCCAAACTGCGAGGCCGAAAACTCGGTCGGACACTATTTATTTCTATGAGTGTAATTAGCGTAAAAGTATCGAAAAATATGAGAATTTTTAACTGTCAAAAAACCAACTAAGAACTAAGGAATAAGTTAAAAAATACCGACACACATCACACAGAAAAAAACTAAATGGAGTTTCAATTAACCCTCAAACCGGCCTAAGCTTTTTTGAAATGAAATTTAGACAATTTGTTCTTCACGAAAAATGAGCAATAAGTTCTTCTACTAAAATTTTTTTTGTTACCTATTTTGAGCGATATGGTCCGAAATAGGTTTAGAGCGAATAGCGAAAACTAATCCATAAAAATAAATAAGTTTATTTCTCTTACCAAGATGTAACTACAGTCCAAAAATTACCCATTTTGTGGTTTAACTTAAGAAGATATGGCGAGTTTTGTTTTTTGATAATCGCGAAATTGAGCAAAAACGCACCTAAACTTCAACATATATTGATTAGACTTAAAGCTTTTGCTAATGCTACTAAATGTAATCTTTCTGCCAAATTTCATGAAAATCCGTCCATGCGTTATCGGGATGTGTAAGACGATGTCCCTTACAGGTACGCTATTGGAATCCTGTATGTCCTTGGACCAAAATTAGAGTTCTTTTTGAAAAGTTTAAGCTTCAATCTTACTTTGTGTTAAGTATCAGCGGTTTCTGGTCAACATAAATATGTTATCAAGATTTTTTTAATTGTGTTCATTTCAAAATATTTATTTTTTGAAATTTTTTTTTTTTTCGCTTCCAAACTGTGCCATGAACACACAAAATTACTTCACAAAGTATTTTATAATTTAGTTTTCTATCGAAATAGCTTAATTTGTTATTTTAAAAAACTCATTTGGAGCATTTATGGCCCAATTAAAATACCTCACCTTTAGGAGGGCTTGCCGGTTAGAGGGTTAAACTAGTTGTCGATTCAATTAAAAGTTTAATTGAATTCGGCCCTATTAAGAAAATTGTATTATCAGTTAAAATATTTTGTAAATGACTGATAACATATAAAATCAACCTTAGGATATCCGCTACCCTTTCTGATTTCAACAAAACTTGATATGGATGTAGGGTAGAAGGGGGAGTATTCGCCACTTTTTTTTAAGCGCTGTCGTTACTTACCGAACAATTATTTTGGAAAAATTCTTTTTTATATACAATTTTACACATCTTAACTTTGATTTGTACACTCACAATATTTTTTCCGTAAAGACTACTGAATATACACATTAAATTAACTGAAAATCAATTAAAAACAGGACTACGTACTTTTCGTTTAAAACAATTGTATTTTTTAGTTCATTTTCAACTGTTGAAAAATCAATTGACAAAATCCATAAAAACAATAGATTGTTTTCGTTTATTTCAATACTCAATAAATTATAACAACTTTTTGTTTTAAATTGAAAATTTTAACTGAATATTTTAACTATTACGGAAAGTCCGTTTTTTTGTTTATTTTGTTTGTTAATTAACAGACAGAACGTTAAAAATATATTTCTTTGGTAATTTAACTGTATATTCCATTAAAACAACTTTACCGATTAAACTTTTAAATAACTGTTGATTTTTTATGGAAAAGTTCTTGTGAGTGTATGTAAAAAGCAAGAATATCTTTATTCCTTGTATTTTTTTTTTTTTTAATTTCCAAAGCAACTTAAATCGGCTAAACTGTCCCACCTATGGAGTACATACGCCAAGTTGATGTTGCACATTTGTCTGGTGGAAAACTTATATTTTATATTAAATTGGTATCAATAGCTGTTCAATTTCAACAAAAAAAATTCAGCAAAGTTTATTTTCTTCGAACTTGTTAAAACAAAATTACTTCTGACCCGTGCAACACATAAAACGATGTAAAGGTACCCATACACTTTGCAATATTATTGCCAGTATTGTTGTCATTTTGCCCTACCCAGTGCAATAAGATGAACAATACTTTTACACAAAATATGGCACCACTCTTTTGTTCTGTTGTGGAATAATATAAAAATTACACAATGTGGCCAACACACTATAAAATAGTTTTTACATTTCGTGGTTGCGCAATAAGAATCAAAACCGTTTTCATTTTTTCCATTATATTATACAACCTTTCAATATGTCATACACACTGGTAATATTTTGCACAACAGCAAACGTTGCACAGAAATATTGCTTAGTGTATGGGTATCTTAACGAATTAATATTACGTATACGACTTATAAAGTGTTACCATTTTTTTGCTGACGAAACTACACCACCTGGGGGTCTGGCGTACGTGCCCCATGATCAGCCGCTTACATAATTTTTGGTTTTGGTTTTCAATTTTGGAGATTTTTTTTTTAATTATAGCGATGAGGTCTCAAACTCACAAATCTATTTATCAGATTTTTTTAAATTTTAGAGAATATTTTAAATTTTGGTGCTTTTTCAAATTTTGTCGATTTAATAGATTTTTTTTAATAAAGGCGACTATTTTTAAATTTTGGTGATTTTTTAAATTTCTAAATTTTAATATTGTTGTCATTATGTGTTAAAAGAACTAGAAATTTTCTGTGTACCAAATTCATTGTCAATTAAACATTTAATAGATATATTAAACTTTTAATTGAAAGTGAATTTGAAATCAAACAAAAGTTTGACTGAAATTTTATTGACAATATTTTTTTTTTGTGTATCACATATAACTTCCTTTATGTTCAATAGTGAAGTTTTGTTTATCATGTAATGTTTTTAAAAATTCATTTGATTACACTGTTCAACAAAATCAATTTTTTTCCAAAATTACAAGGACCGACCTATAACTTTTGATAGAAAAATGTTCTCCGTAACATTGTACATAAATTTGCTACAAACACCATATACTTTAAACGTAAGCTCTACTCGATGTTCTATGCCGATTGACAATAAAAAATTTG
This sequence comes from Delia radicum, assembly GCA_021234595.1. Classification (NCBI taxonomy): domain Eukaryota; kingdom Metazoa; phylum Arthropoda; class Insecta; order Diptera; family Anthomyiidae; genus Delia; species Delia radicum. The sequence goes on from CM037853.1 coordinate 130,704,549, forward strand.
CATTTGGTGGAAACTTTACCTCCCCCTAAAATGAAACCCAGATGTAAACTTTCAAAACGCCGATACACGTGTCTTTTTTTTTTGTCTCTTCTATCAACATTTTTAGGTCGGACCTTGTAATATTTGTTTGTGTTGTACAGTGTTATGTGTACTAAATATTAGCGTACACTGAGAGAACTATCCTTAATGATAATTGCGAAACTGTTTCATAGATTCAATGAAGAATTTCATTATATCGAAGAAATTTAATTAATATTAAGAAATTTTTCATAATTTTTTTTTCATAAAAATTCATAGTTTCATAAAAAAATTCATTCAATTTCATAAATTATCTCTTCATAAATATAATGAAAATTTTCTTTAGAGCTATGAAATTATTTCAAAGAATAAATTTTTCTATTTTTTCATACAAATTTCATAATTTCATTAATTTTCATACATTTAAAACTTTATTTTATTTAGTTTATTTTATTTATTAATAATCATATAATTACAAATTATATACTATTACCCTAACCGAGCACTAGCTACTATGGCCTTCGGCGCGTTGTGGCGAATGCAGACCAGTGCCTCTGGTGGGAATGGAACCCACGACCCCCACACTGATAAGCCAACACGCTACCAACTAGCCTACCGGGGCGCACTTAAAACTTTAGTTTTAAGATTTAATTCTAAAGTATTCAACATATTTTATAAAGTGCTTTATTATTTCAGTGTAACCTTTTATTAATTTTGGACTTCTATGAAATGGTTTAGAAAATTATATGAAGCAGTTTATTGGCTTACAATGGTTCCCGCCGATTGGAATGAAATTTGGATATATTATAAAGAATTAAAAATCAAGAGCCCCTTACATATTTGTGTGTAGCTGCCCAATCTAGGGGTGTTAAAAAGTGGGGTAAAAATTGACAAAATATATAAATTTGGTCTCTAATGAAAATTATTTGAAAGAAACATGTCCGAGCATGCTCACCTTTTCGTGGTATTCGAAAACGACATACATTTTGGGGGGTTTTGTACTAGGAGTTATATTCGGATCAGGTGCAAACTCACATATATTATTTTTTATTAAGTTTTAGTGGACATGTTTCTTTTTTCGATATTCGTGCACGTTTGTATTTTAGATAAAATTTCCTGAAGCACTATATTTTATGGCCAAAACATAGGCAATATGGGTATCAAACCTCATGTTTTTGAAAATGTATTACTGCTTTGTAAAAAATTTTACAAATCTCAGTTTTGTGACATGCTCCATGACATGCTCCTATAATAAGTAAATACTCGTGGTATGATTTTAAAATTTTTTTTTGTTTTTTTTTAGATGTAACTATTTATTATAAATCCGATTTTATTACTTGAATTTCAAAAAGCTTGCCAACTTAACAAACCTAAACGTGATGTTTTGCAAGCCCTTTGTATCAAAAAATTATTAAATGTCTAAATCAAATAGTCCCTTGTAAGGTAAAATGCTCGCTATTTCATAACCGTGCCACCGATGTTGATCGTTAATATTTCTTTTTTAAAGAAGGTTCCACGATTCTTACAAAACCAGTTTTATTTAAAGGGCTGATATACATTGACCTATAGTACAATACAATAAATTGAGGTTTTAACATAGGCGATCAAAAACAAACAATACATTTAAAATCTGTACATTTGTGCGAACATTTCTTAATTTTTTGGGATTCTGTTAAGTTTTTATATTGTTCATATTGTTCGTAAGTTTTTTTAATTTTTATTTTTTTTTTGCTAAGTATTTTTTTGTACTTGTCAGTTTATGATTTCAGACCATGTGTACTATTTAAGTCTCATTTTTATCTTTCACTGAAATAGAATATATTAGAAAAATGTGAAAATTATAATGAAAGTAATTATTATTTATTTTATTTAGCATTACAGCTATGCATTCAAAACTTTATTCCAATTCATTTAAATCCTTTAATACGCCCACTTTGTTTAACTTTCTCTTACGCCACCAATGAAAATGTTCAATTGCAAATCCCATACAACTCATGCATATACCACCGAACCACAAATAGAATGACCCTTGCAATATTTCCAAATTCAAAACAACTTTTTTACGGCGTTGCATCGGCTGAGGTGTGTTTGAGGATGAATCACCATCATTATCAAATAAATCAAAATTATCTTCTAAATCCTCAAAAAATTCATCAGAATTATGAGAATAAGAAGATTTTGTTTGGGAATCCACTTCCAGCCAATGGACAATAAAACCATGTTCATGAAAAGCACTAACTAATGTTTGAAATTTATGTATGAAGGGTGAACCCTTGGTTAAAACATAGGATGAGGTCAATGAACGTAGATACTCCTTGACAATATGAAAAGAAGGACGCTTAGTTTCATCATTATAGGTTTCAGCTAATAACACTTTAGCAAATTCATCGCTGAGAATCAATGCAACATTTTTATGTTTACGAATTACTGTTAAAGCAAAATCATTTGCTGTTATATTTTGGGCAACACGAACACCATTAGCATCGATATGTTGGTAATATTGAGGTTCTAATGACACTCGAATGGTCTGAAAGACTATATCAAAAGCATATATTGGAACTTTAAGTTTTTGTGGCATATCCTTCAGATTATCCAATTCTTGCTCGTACATGGGTTGAACAAAACTACTTTCCAATTTAGCAAAATATATACTAGTCAACACATATGAGAATAATATCCAGGTAATAAGAAATAGCCTTAGAGAACTGTTGCTAGAGAATCCCTCTACCGGTTCACCCAATTGAGTCTTATGAAGCATTTCGATAATTTCATACCATAACCAATGTTTTGGAGAATCTTTACGATTATAATTTGGTAAACGTTCTACCCGATTTTGTAAGATGATAAAAATTAGAAAAATTAAACAAAAATTTAAAAGAAAAATACGCCACAGTAAATACGTAAAGGCATTGGCGAATATCAAATACTCCGGTCTCATTTCAGCGGCTGGTACTACCAAATACAGCACGCGTTTTTGATAGGGATATAATTCTTCAACATGTTGTTTAGCATCATCTAAAGTATATCGAAAATTAAAACCAATATGGGTTAGACCCTGAATGTATATCCTTAAGAGATCCGGTAAGTGTTTCATTAATTAAAGCACCATAAGATTCCATTATCTGTTGGTGTTATATAACGGGCAGTAGCATTTAGACGTTCGACCAAAGTGCGAGCAACCCAACCATCGACACGTTTATAACCATTGTTAGGATTTCCATCTATGGGAACTGCTCTAATCGTATCGGTAAACATAGTTATACGTATTTCATTTTGATAGAAATTTTGTAATTTATCATAAAAATATGGATAATGCTCAACAATTTTCAATTGAAATCCTTGTGGTGAAAATGGTTCAAAGGTGAAAATTTTTTGTGAATCCTTAACTGCAGCCACTGCCAGTAATATATTCTTTTGCCAGACTTTTTCAAAGAAAACTTGAAGTAGATTTAAATCTTTTATTAGCCATACAAATAAATAACGATGACCATGTTTCCAACGTTGTTGAGAATTTAAGAAATTCACCACTTTTTCCATAATCTCCGTAGTTGTTATGAAATAGATATTTAAACTACTTGAAGAACGCAAGGGTTCTTGTGGAAACATATTCAGATCACGTATTACCAGAGGTAATTGTGCCAAGCATTGATAAAGATTATTCCAATTTTCCAATTCATTCTCGTGCACTATTTCGATATAAAATATTAATTTGAGCATCTCTAGTTTGTGAGATTTCACATATTAGATTTGAAAATGTAGCATCTTTTAGATTTTGCTTTAAAAGCATTTCAATTTGAGCACTTCCTAGTTTAAGTTGACACCATAAACACCAAATTGACAAGAAAATTGTTGCGACATATCTGTGTTTCATGTTGCAATTGTAATTAACTACTAATTCTTATAATTTCTTAGTTATTCACATTTTAGTGAAATACTTTTGTAAAGGAATATCTTGTAGCAACAACCTGTTGCATGTTATTTAACAATTTAACATCAATTTCCATCAAATTTATTTGCATACTTAATAATGTTTAGCATAATAAAGAATGATTTAAAGTTTCTTAATTACAACGAAAAACTAACAAAAAATTACACTGCGAAACGCGAAAAATAAAGTAGGAGTACCGAACATTGATCCTAAATATTTCGGCCATGCTGATTTTAAAAATGGGATATTTTCTCTAATTTTTTTTTTTTTTTTTTAAATAGCTTAAAAAATTGCGTGTACCAAAATTCAGCAAAAAAAGTTTGTTTAACAAAAACTTTCACTATGGTAAATGTCTACAAAATACGAGTATGTAGTTAGAATATTGTTTTACCTCAAGTAAAAAAATATTGTCGTGTTATGCTTTATTTGTTGCTTTTCAAAAAGTTTGATCATTTTCATGATATACAGTAAAATTGTTTCATTGGCAACACGCAAATCCCCAGTTGTACTACCTAGCCTTTAGATGTTCCTTATAATTGAGAACTTGAACTGCAGGTTGTAAAAAAAAACACACACAAACTCTGTTTCAAATTTAATCATATTTCAAAGAATGCAATAAATATAATTTTAAACATATATTTTACTACCACAAAGTAAATATTGTTCGGCAAAGTTGTGGGTTTTTTCATACAAACGGAAGTTAAACTAGCATATTTTAAGATTTTTATATTTAGTACCGAGTATTGAGAAAATATCAATGCGTTTTATAAAAGAAACATTATTTATGACTGGGTAACTAGAAAAATGATCTAAAGACAATGTTTTAAGCGCTTAAATAAAGCTCGAAAAACAGTAAAATAAGCAGTTTTAATAAAAAAATAAGCTGTTTTGAAAAATATAACGTTAAATTGCATATATTTTTATTAAAATCTTTACCATAAATAAAATTTTTGTAAAATTTGTTCTCTGGAACTTGGTCAGTGAAACAAAGGTGCAAAAGATTAATTGTTTTTCTGAAGCTTCAAAGTTCAAATTGGTTTAATAAAATGTTTTCTGATAAACCAATATTAAATTTTCAAGTTTCAATTGAAAAAAATATCTTCAAAATAACGATTGCTAAAAAATAGCAAAAAGCTCTATTTATAAAGAACAAAAAAATCGAAAAGCTAAGCCTAATTTTTTAAGAAAAAAATCAAAAAGTAGCCAATATTTACAAAATAAAATAAAACAAGCGAATATTAAAAAATAAGCTAAAAAAGCTCTAACAAATATAGCTTGAAACTTTCATAATTCCATGATCAGAACTTGTATTTAGTAGAAATAGTTCATCCTTTCAAATAAAAAACAAGCTCTAGCTTATTTTTGGTTGCCCTACTGATTACGAATCTAAAGTGACAATTGATAAATATTTAATGGCGGAAGTAAACTAAATTTTTAGAATGGCTGTGTAATAATTTGGGCATATCCAATGTGTCCAAAATAATTTGCAATATATTATTACTACAGGGTGTTTCAAATTCGAATATCTTTTTAAAGTGCAAACTTAACACACATTTTGAAAAGCAATTTATTATCTGTTTATTAATATATGACTTAGAGGATCTACAATTTATGAATGATAAACAAATTTTCCCCGTATTCACGCTTACACATGTCGATTCTCGTAATACCACGGAATATGTAAAAGAGGAAGGAGAATCGTAGCGTTAGGCGAAATGTTTCGCGGCTTGTGATCTTTCTGCAGTTGTTCAATGTTGCTGTTGTTGTGGAAAGTTGGTTCCTGTTAACATGTCAAGAAATCGTAATCCGTTGACGGTAAGCGCATTTCCAGCTGCTTTTTCAAAGAAAAATGGTTCCCTGATACCATGACAGTGCGTAACACGAGATTCGACAATGTGTAAGCGTGCAATCCGTTGACATTTGGAAGATATTATTGATCATTCATAAATTGTAGACCCTGATACAACATAATATTATATTAATAACCAGATAATGAATTTCTATTCAAAATGTGTGTTTAATTTGCATTTGAAAAATAAACTCGAACTTGAAACACCCTGTTATTAAATCTTCAATAAATGTTGGGCATCTTGGATTAACCTTTTTGACTTTATTTATTTATTTTATTTTTCAACAACTTTTCTATACATATTGCATTTCATGTGCCCTCTAGTGGGGCAATTAGCAACTGAAGTTAATATTTTGTTAGAATATAAATCCTAGACGGTTGATGCTATTTTAAAAATTTTATTTTGTATAAATATATGGTGAAATTTTGATATAAAATATATTTAAATTGATTTTTTTTTATTTAAGCGATTTAATAATTTTTTTTTGTAAAAATGTCGTGACCATTTGTCAACCCTGAAAAAATATCGTGGTTTTTGGCCATATTGCAACCTCGACTATATAATTTTTAAAAGTGTAGAAGCATTTCGATAAAAACTATTGTAGCAATTATTTATGTTTTGACTGAAAACGGAATAAATTTTTGACTTTGTGTATTTAAAATATTCATAATCAGATAGATCAAATTTTCAAAATTTATATACAATCGATGAACTAATTCCTAGCAGAGAAGCTAATTTTCATATTTTCTCATCAAAAAAATATATTTTTAAATAATTTTCAAAAGAGGGAAACTCTGGCTAACAAATTCCTACTATTTTTATTTATTTAGGGGTGTTAAAACACTTGATTAACTTTATCCGGTGAAAAATTATAACCGTCTTAAAGTACTAGGTTGAAAATATAATAGTTGGTCCATAATGAGTTCATTATACAATAAGAGAAAATAGAATATGGGAACTATATGTTTAAAAAAAATATTTATTGAAATATTTTAAACCTAATTTCAATATTTAGTAATTCTATTAAACATTTGTGCAAAAAAAAAAATAAATTTTAAGTTATCACTTAATTTAAAGTTGTGATTTTTTTCTGTACATAAGGCCGAACATTTTTTTACTAGTCAAATTGTGAATACCACTAATATAAAAACAAATTTACAATTAGGTACATTTTCAATACTTTTAGAACATATAGACAAACTGTTGAGAATGTCTAGCTAAACAATTAAATTATCTATGTTAGTAGTTAATTTATGTTTTAATCACAAAAGCCTGAGATAGTGACAAAACAATTGCATGTTTATAGAAATTTGTCTATGTTGTCAAATTGTGACACATTTTTGATACATAGTTGCATACCACGGAAAGCAGGCAACAATTAATATATAAAAAAAAATTTCAAACCTTAAAAAGTTAAAAATCAGACGTACGAGGGCGGTCTTTGGTGAAAAGTGGCAATCATATGAAATATATGTTTTAAGTTTCAAGGCGCCACGTTGTTAAGTATTTTTTTTTCGTAGCCATCAAAAATAAACGATTTCAGTGAATTTGTACACATGGAAAAAAATTGGTCACCGTTATGTAATTCAATACTTTCATTTGAAAGGTCGCAGTCCGACCAATATTAAAGCCGACCTAGATTCTACTCTATGAGAGTCTACTCCTTCGTTTACGGCTATATAATATTGGGTGGCAGAGTTTAATTAAGGCCGTACGAGCTGCCAAGACCATGTGTGTGAGCAGGGTGAAATGTTAGTCGTTTTAAAAAGTGCTATTTGACCGAAAATTTGGAGATGCGATAGCTGTGCATCTTGCGGTGTAGTGTTTGCTAACAATAGAACAAAAACATTGTCGTGAAGATGATTCAATAGAGTATTTGGTGATGTTTTACCGCAATAAACCCGAGGTTTTGCGTCGATTCGTAACCTTGGATGAAACATGGGTTCACCACTTCACACATGAGACATGGCAATAGTCAAAGCAGTGGCCTGGAATGGGAGAATTTTGTACAAATTAGGCGAAGACAGTTCAATCTGCAGGCAAGGTCATGGCGTCTGGTTTTTTTGGGATACGCGTGTGATCATTTCTATTGATTATCTTCTGAAAGGAAACACAATCAACGGCGAGTATTATGCTAACTCATTGTATCGTTTAAGTGATGATATTAATTAAAAAATACAACATTTGGCGAAAAAGAAAGTATTGTTTCATCAAGACAATTCTCCAGTTCACACTTCCACTATTGCAATGGCCAAAATCAATAAATTAAGGTTCAACTTGCTTCATCATGCACCTTACTCGCCAGATTTAGCTCCCTCGGATTATTTTCTATTTCCAAACTTTAAAAAAAAAAACTCGGTGGTAAAAGATTTGTCTAAAATGGAGAGGTGGTGTCTGCGGTTGATGGCTATTGTAATTAGCTAGACAGTTCTTACTATAAACAGGGTATCGAAGCTATTGAATATCACTGAGAAAAGTGTATGGAGCTAAAAGGAGATTATGTTGAGAAGTAAAGAAAATTTCCCCAATTTTGCTGTATTTTCTTTGTTTGGTCGGCTAATTTTGGGACCGCCCTCGTATGAGTAATATGAAATTATTATTCAAAAATATTAATCATACGCAATAAACATTTTTAAATGAGATTTAGTTGAGGTTTTAAAGTGTTTGATTAAAATGCATTGATTTGATTACCTTAAAATAAAATCTAATAAACATAAATGAAAATATATTTTATTTATATATTTTATATTTGTATATACATTTTATATTTATATTTTATATTTTATTTATATATATTAAACATGGTTGTCAATAATGTTTAAAATTTTCATGGGATTTTGCTTGCACAAATATTAATGGATTGTTCTTTTTTTTTGATCTATTTAACTTTTAAATACATTTAGCATTAATTATGTGTGCTATAAAATCATATAAAAGTTATAAATTTACAAATATTAAATGGTTTTAGTCAAAATCAAATTTATAAAGTAAAATTCAACAACAAATCAAATAAAAATATCAACGAAATATATTTAAAAGATGTGTTTAAATATACGAAACTTTTGCAACACTTGTCGAGGTTAGTATGAAAAAAATGTTCCTCTTGAATATATTAACATAAACTATAGTGTCCAACCGATGACTTCGGCCAAAAAACGATATTTGGTCGTTTTTTTTGGTATTTGGAAATAATGTTAACAAATTTTGATATTGAAAACATATTGGTTTAGGCGATTTAATTGGATTTTGTAAAACCGAAGTTTAGCGGTAAATTTAAATAATCGTGCGCCGAAGTTTTGCCGATTTGGCCGATTGTTCGGCGGCCGATTATTGAATTTATTCCCAGCAAAATAAAGTGGAAGTAGTTCTTTAAGAACCTCTTTAACTTGACTTCCAAAGCATTAGCATACGCACATTTTTTGCTTTAATAGAAGTTATTTGTTAACTTCGGACTTTTCTTTAAATTTGACACTTAAAATCGTGTCTAATGAGCCCAATAAACATTTTTCCATTTGACAAATTTGTCCATAATGCTTTAAAATACCAAAAACGGACAAATGGCATTTTCTTGTCAAAGTCTTCTGTCGGACACTATTAAACTATCTATTAGAATGTCCCTTAAAATAATTAGTTGTCGATTTTCTTGTTATAAAGATGCCAATTTTATTGTTATAAACATACTATTTAAGAAAAAGTGTGTGTTATTCAAAATTCCAAAAATTCTAAATTAATAAATATTTTATTTTATACAAGTTTGATATAATTTTTATTAAAAATAAAAATTATGTTTTTTTGACCTTTAATTTTGCAATGAAAATGAAAATTATTCAGAATTTCATAGAATAGAATTTCATATCTGAATAATTTTGAGTACATTAAAGAAAGAAATGAAAAAAAAAATAAAATGGAAATGAAAATTATTCAAGTTTGAGAGTTTTCCCATCGGGAATTTTCTAGGTTCCCATCATCAGAACACGTTTTGATTGAATGGAATTGTCACTTCTTTCAAAACGTGTTCTGATGATGGGAACCTAGAAAATTCCCCAAATGGATCTATCAACACATTCCTGAAAGTGGCCAATTAATAAATTTGAAAACAAAAACTCTATAGATTATTTGTTAGGATAATATCCTAATAAAGAAATATAGAGTATGGCCTCGAACTTGAATAATTTTCATTTTCATTTTATTTGTTATTATTTCATTTCTTTCTTTAATGTACTCAAAATTATTCAGATATGAAATTCTGACTTCATCGGATATCATTAACCCACTTGACTGGAATCAGAAATGACCAAAAAATTTGACATAAATGCAAAAACGTTTTTTTTTTAAATTAATTTAAAAAAATTTTCGAATTCGATTGCTATTTTTATAATGTAATAGTGGAATTAAAAAATAAATTAATTGAAAAATTATAATCGTGTTTGTGTGTGGAGCGACTCCTTTCCACGCCATTTTATAAACATTGAGCATTTTGTCAAAAATTTTACAAAATTTAAAAGTTTTCCATCAAAGTTTGCGTAATTTTCGGAAAAATATCCCCTTAATTTGACTGGACTCTAATTACGTTTACTTTTATTTAAAAAATCTTTTACCTTTATTGGCCGGGGGAAAAAGACCCATTAAACGTTATTTTAATTATATTATGTGATATGATCCACATAGGGGTAATATTTCCCTTTTTTGATCAAAAAAGACCCACTAGGAAATTTACAGAATAATTTCTTTCAGATTTTCATTATATTTAGGTATGATATAGTGTACTAAACTACCGAACAAGCGCAATTCTTTATCGTAGCATTCTTAATTTTAACGGTTAAAAAGGAGGGATCCAAAATGGCCCCAGGAAAAACAAATAAACCTATAACCCCATAATTTTTTTTGGTAAATCGTTAGACAGATCTTTAAATTACCTTTAATTTGGTACCTATTTTTGCATAGGGGTAATTCCATGTCAAATCAACCAATGGGTGTACACTACCTTCTCCAAATTTTATGATTTTTCGTAGGAAGACAGATTATTACAGAACAAAAATAAGTGCAAAGTTTGAGGGCACTGGCACTTCTGGATCCGGAAATATGTGGTCTTGAAAATCGTAAAAAAATGTCAAAATTAACAAAGTTGTACTTACTTAATTGTAATTTTCTTTAAAAGTATTGTAGGTAGGCAACTCATCAAGGTCGCATTTACCTTTAATTTGATATACAACATAATTTTTTTTTGGAAAGGTCAAAGGTCACATCTTTTGACCTATAATTCGGGAGGCTATATCTTTATAAACGATATTTTTAAAAATCTGAAAAAATATATGTTTACGATTGGTTCCTTCCCTAAAGGTACGAAAAAGAGTGGAGGTATTCTTGGATCCAGAAATATTATACATATAGTAAAGGTGAATATTTAACAAGGCAATTAAAACAATGTAGCATAAAGAGCCCTTTAGTAAAAAAAAGAAGAAATGTCTACACTGTGTCAGAGTTTGAGTCATGGCTGCACTAAAAAATTTCAAATGTACTGTTTTGTAATTTTATTTTGGAAACATTATTTTAAGACCACCTATTTGATGGTTTCACAGCCATTGGAAATTAAGTTTTTCCTGTGGTTTTCTGACACTTCTTGAACAGACGCACCTTTTGTGTAATTATATTATTAATTTAGGATTGAACCATCGGTTGAAGTGTCCTGCCAGCGTCCATTCGAAGATCAGATAACTACTCCATTCCACTTATATAATTGGTGTCAGCAAACTCTTCAGAACTGTAACTTTGCATATTTAACGGAAAAAGATTATGAAGAAGAAGAGAAATTCCTAACTGATCGATTTATAGGATTACTTACCATTCCGGGAACTCAAAAGCTGCACAGATTCATACCAATTTAAAAAACACAATTACAAGCTAAAATGTATTTCGCTGATAGCGAATTTGTAATTGAAAACATTTACAATAAAACTAAATAATAAAATGTAAAGTTAAAATATAGAAATAAAACATTCCAAATTATTTTTTTATATGTTAATAAAAACAAACATACTTTGATTACCTAATAAAGATTTTTTATTTAAAAAGATATGATGTATGTATGTAATTCATGTGTCATCTAGATTTTAGTTTTCCATTTTCTTTTATTGGAAAACAGTCTTAGAAAGGTCCCTGTATGAAGCAAATTTAAGCTGAATTCGATTTTTTGTAATATACAAAAAACGCAAACCTTAGAAAAATGGAGTCATATTGGACTCCGATTTTTAACCCCTAAATGTGAGATTGGCAGCTTAACAAAAACACAAGTCTATTAATTTTTAATGCCTTATAACATATACAAATATCATCGTAATCGGCGCTAAATAGTTTTAATTTCCTTGTAACATACCTAACTTTACTCTATGTTTAATATTTCTGGATCAAAGAATATCTCCACTCTGAATTTTTTCGTAACTTTAGGGAAAGAACCAATCTTAAACATACATTTTTTAAAATTTTTAAAAATATCGGTTTTAAAGATATAGCCTCCCGAATTATAGGTCAAAAGATGTGACCTTTGACCTTTCCAAAAAAAAAAAATCATGTTGTATATCAAATTAAAGGTAATTTATTAATTCAAATGCGATATTGATGAGTTGCGTTACTGTAATACTTTTCAAGAAAATGGTAATTAAGTAAGTACAACTTTGTACATTTTTATAGTTTTTCCGATGTTCAAGACCTCATATTTCCGGATCCAGAAGCGTCAGCGAACTTAAATTTTGGAATTTTTCTAAGTTCTCTGATACACTTTATTCCTGCCAAAATTCAGCAAATTTGGAAACAGTGATGTAAAAAACAGCCATATTTTAAGTTGAGTTGAGATGGTTCAACCCATAGTTTATTTGGAACAAATGTAAAAAAAGCGAAAAAAAAATTAAACTGGAGCCATTTTTTAATCCTTAAAAGTAAGATTGATACGATAAAGAGTTTGATTTGTTTGTTAGTTTCGTACCCTTTATCTCATATCCAAATTTAATCAATATCTGAATTATTTTCCAGCTTACAATAAATCAAAAATAAGTAGTTATATATGTACTTACTAGAATTAAAAATATAGAGTCTACAAATAGATTTAAAAAAATTTCGAGAGCATTACTTTATATTTAAAATAATGATAAAAATAGGTACTTATGAGCAACGCATTATTTTTTGTATTAAAATAATGATAAAATCAACTAGTTATTAGTCACTCCTTATTATTCGTGTTAAAGTAATGCTGATAGTAAGCTGGTAATGCAGATAGTAAGCTGAGGAAAGTAATGATATGTCACTACCGTTTCTACACTTGGAATATAACTTACGTTTAATGGATCTTTTTTGTCCCCAGGCCACTAAGGGTTAAACATTTTAAAAGTATAGACAATTCTAGTCTAATCAAATTTAAGTGATATTTTTCTAAAATTTTTGCTAACTTTGATGAAAATATTAAAAAGTTGTTAATTTTTTGACAAACCGAAGATTTGTTCGTCTTTCTCTTACATTTATTAACAATTAGTGTTTTCTATTTGTAATAGTAACATTTTAAATATGATCCCAAACCTGACAATTTAAAATGAAATGCAATTAAAAAAAAAATCAATTTTCATAAAATTTCCTGGAAAACAGTCGCTCACACACTTAACGAATAATTTTTTAATTTATTTTTCTTTTTTTTTACATATACATATTATATTACAAAAAATAGCAATCGACGTTGCCAAATCAGGTATTTTAAAAAATCTTTAAAATTAATTTAAAAAAAAAAACGTTTTTGCAAATTCGTGGTTCTATTTTGGTTTCAGGCTAAAGTGGGTTAATGACATCCTATGAAGTCAGAATTCCACATCTGGATAATTTTGAGTATATTAAAGTAATAAATGAAATAAAACATTAAATGAAAATGAAAATTATTTAAGTTCGAGGCCAAAATCTATATTTCTTTATTTCCTCGAACTTGAATAGAAACGGAGGAGAATAGAAAAATAAACAAAAAATCTAAAAATAGAATATTTGTGCTGTTAGTGTTGTCACTTCTGAGTATAATATACAATAACAGAAGAGCTAATAGGAAAGAAAACTGCAATTTAGCTGCATTACATTCGAGTCCATACTTGGGTGTGATCGCTAAACGGTCATGACTTGGTATTATTACGTTTGTAATGTAAGAAGAGCGCAGGTTTGATTCTTACAGCCAAAGGTTCTTGAAAAATTTATCATATAGAGACAATTTGACAATTATAAGACACAAATAATAATACAATTTAAATGGAAAATCACTAATGACGCCTGTCCATAAAAAGAGGCAGAAACTAGTCTAGTCTGATTTAAAAATTAATAGTGTTTATAATTTTTAGAGAAAAACGTTTATTCTTCTTCTTAACCTCAACATTTCTAAATTGAATAATTTTCATTTTATTGCACAATTCAAGGTCAAAAAAACATAATTTTTAAAAATTACATCAAACTTGTTTAAAACATTACATTTTTAAAATTTAGATTTTTGGAAATTTTTTAATAAAAATACATTTTTTTCAATAATGGAAAATTTTCGATCAAAATTCGCCACCGGTTAACATTTTCAAAAAAAGAATAAAATCGATTTCTTCCATTTGGAACCATTTGCAATAAAACGGGGGCGATGAACGAAATTCGACAAATAGTCATTCTAAGGGACATCCTAATATCTCTAAAATTTAATTCTATCAAAAATAATAAAAACAATTATCATAGAGAGACAGACACATTAAATTAACAAACCATACAAGACATAAGACGACTACAATTTCGGACGTCACCAAAACACAATATTAAAACAAAAATATTTGAAAAATTTGTTAAAACATTAATTGTTGTTGTTAGTTTTAATAAAAACCAATAGAATTTTGTGAAAAAAAATCTAATATGATACTTCAAATTTTAATGTCTCGAAATAGCACGAGGCGACATCTCTTTTTGGCTACCTCATTTATTTTTTTTATAAATTTTCTTTTTTGCGAGACTTTTTGGCTAAATCTTTAGAAAACGTTTCTTCTTGTTTTTCTTAATTTTCTTGGCAGAACTTTCTGTGAGCCTGTTACAAATTAAAAATATACTTTCTCCATGAGTTTATTTAGATATTTTTAGACCAAAAGTTTAAAAGACAACGTACGACAATGTTTCCATCGTGTCTTTTCGCTTTTTTTAAAAAAAAAAAAAAAAAATGTTTGTGTTGAAAATTAATGTCTATACCTTGCTATTTTTAAATGAAAAATTAAAATTTTGTATTTATTTAATATTGTGGTTGATTTTTTTAAGTTTTTATTTAATTTTCATTTAAATTTTTTTTTTAATTTTACATAAATTATATTGCTAAATCCATGTGTCACAAAACGTGTTTCACTGAATCATTTATTATAAAATTCTGTGACTTAATTTTAACAAAATGATTAAACAGTTTTAACATTTTTAATAAATTTTCCGTTCTTTTTTTTTGGAATTAAAATTAAGGAATTCACAAGGGTTACTAAAGTGTTGTATATGTTGTATGATGTATTGTAAAAATAGAGATGGTAAAATTCTATTTTCAATTTGATAAAGTTTTTCTATTGGGGTTGTTTCTCTCTGTTAGCACACTTGAACATATTACGTTAAACATGGGTACACTCATAAAAAAAAACTTTAAAAATATCAGAAAAAGCTACTAAAAATTTGTAAAAAACTACGTTGCAGAAAAAACTGCTAAAAATAGCAGTCGTTTTTTACTAAATATATTAGTTATAAAAAGTTTTTAAGTTTTTTGGGAATTGTGGGATTTGCTTTAGTCATATATCCATTTTTTTTGTTGCTTTATTAAATACAATAGCACAAGGTGCAACTTAGTATAAAATTTAATTACAATAAGTTCATTAACAAATATTTTATTGCAAAATAAAAGTTTAAAATTTTCACAAAAACTAAAAAAAGTTTCAACCGAATTGGATACAATTTTCGAATATCCGTGAAAAAATTTGTTCTTTACTTTTTGTGAAAATGTTAAACTTTTATTTTGCAATAAAATATTTGTTACTGAACTTATCGTAATGAAATTTAATACTAAGCTTTAGCTTGCTATTGGTATTATTAAAGCAGAAAAAATTGATATAGGCCCAAAGGAAATGACACAATTCCAAAAAACTTAAAAAAAATTCCAAAAATGGAATTTCTTACGTTTATTCCTGTCTTGTCCACTTTTGAAGCGATGTTGAAAAAGGATAATGCTATCATATTTGGACTGAATTGGACGACCTTCCCCGTTTTTCATTTTCCAATTTCGGTTTTGCACTTAGAGAAAAAGTTAGTAAAAGTTGAAATTAGAATATATGGGGAATATAATTTTCATGAAACGCAACTATATTTAGTAGTCTTTCAGAAAGAAACTTTTAATCTGGAGGCAAAAGAGTCTTGCTACCTTTTTGACCAAAAAATTATTTAAACCACATTTTTTCATAATTTACAACTTTAGAGGCATTTTACTTTAAGCAGTGAAAAATATATTTCATTCAAGTTTTGTTTTTTGTTTCATTAAATAACATGTTGTTAATTTCACCAATACTTTTTTAAGCAATCGTACTTAATTTGGCTTTTCCATTACGAAAAAAACCGGACCAGGTTATTGTAAAAATGCAAAATTTTGATTTACAGATGCGGATGACTTTTGCACCCACATGAGTGAGCATATTTGGAAAATACAAGCATAATACGAAAATTTTTCATCTTTAAAAATCGGTTGATAAATGTAGTCTAATTGATCAGTGCCTGATGGATCTAGTGGGCACTTATTTGAAACTTAAGCTTGATATTACGTTGATTTTAGCTGTGTGAAGTTTCATGGCAATCCGATCAGACAGTAAGAAATTGCTGAATTATTTCCAAAATATTTGTGATACACCCCACTGTGCATTACAACATTACAACATTAAAATTTAAAATTTTTTTGTTGTTTTTGTCTTCTAATATTTAGCAAAGTTTTTGCTGATTTTAGCAGTTTAAAATTTAGCTCAAATATAACTAAATATTTGTAGATTCAACAGATTTGTTTTTGCTACACACAGATAAATAAAGTGCCAACCGAATTGAAAAGTGTATTTTGGTGTTAACAACTAATAAATTAGATTAGTACAACCATATTCAAATTTGATTTCTGAATAGTTTGGTTGGTCCAACTAAAATTCAGTTGTATTAACCGAATTTTGTTGTGATAACCAATATTCAGTTGTACCAATCGATTTCATTTGTAGTAACCGAATTTGAGTTGATATTAAAAGAATTTCAGTTGGCAAATGGCTAAATTTTTCTCTGTGTGTATTGTCATCTTACTAATATTTAGCAAAAATCTTCTAATTTTAGTAGTTTTTTTTCTGCAACGTAATTTTTAATATATTTTCAGTAGTTTTTGCAGACAGTTTTACAAATTTTTTTCTGTCAGTGTACAAACGGTAATCTGTTGCACATACAACATTTACTACACCCCTTGTGAACGACCTGAACATTATTGAGTATTAATTTTACACCCATATTTTTAATACTAAAACGCGAAATTGAGTAACTAAAATAAATAAGCAATTTTTTTTTTTGCTCCTCTACAACATATCCAAAGTTTATTAATATCAGCGGGTTCGGGTCGGGACACCTCCGTTGTTAGTCCTGAAAATTAATATCAAAATAACTTGGCATGCCAGCAAAAAAATGTCTAACGTTCTGACCATCAATTCTATATATTTCGGACGCACTGATTTCAATGGCTTACTCTAATTTTCGAGGTATGGTACAGTTTTTCCGGAAACTGGGTTTAAATTTTGGCGCATCTTCATGCCGTTTTTTACAAACAAAAATTTTCAAATGCAATCAATCAGATTTCTTTCTGTTTAAATTTAGGGATAATACCAGTAGTAATATTTATGGAACATATTAATTTTCTAAAGCTTAAAATTTAACACGCTGTTAAGCGTTTTCTTAAAATTTTTTCGGTTTTCGAAAATTCCATTCCATTACAATCCACACATTTAAATGTACATGCAGTGGAAAGTGTCGTTGAATAAGACCCAGTCAAAAAAAAGCTAACGGGCCACCGCTGGCAAAGCACTTTAACAGGTGGTACAAGTGCTTTCCTAATCCCAAAATGATAACATCATTAGTCAGAAGGTCCGTTTAAAAAGTGTCGGAAAAGCACTGTGTAAACCAAATTTCCAATGTTGGCAAAATGTTGGTAAAACCATTAAATATGTGGTCTAAAAATAGATTTAAAAAAATAAAATTACAAAAAAGTTAATTTTTAATTTTTTTTGTCCTGCCCGGATTTGAACCCTAGCCGCCAGATTGTCAGACGACTGCTCTACGCACTGAGCTAATAAGACTTATAAGTGATAGCTTTAAACGTAAGTAAATGATAACTTCTGGATTATCGTTAAATGTGCTAGTACTGGCAGAAGGCAACAAAAAAAAGTTGGTCTTAAAAGAGCTTTTCCAGAAACAAAAAAAAAAAAACCAATTTAAAAAAAAATATATATTAAAAGTATAATGAAATCATAAAAAAATGTATGCCCGAAGTCTGAATCGAACTCGGAACCTTCCGACTACAAACTTTTTTATACCAAGCATCACCATATACCTACCCAGTACATCTTACTTACGGGCTTTCTGATGCAAATTTCGCTATTTCTCAAAAATTTTACTTGGCTGCAGGATGACCCCAAAATTCAACTTTTAATGTTAATGCTTTTCAGAAGTATGTTTTCAAATTTTCAGCTAAAAATGTTTATATTTGCAAAAGTTTTAATAACAAAAAAAATCCGTTTTGGTAGGTACATATTTGTCACAAAAGTAGGGTTTTTGTTAGCTAAACTTTTGCAATTATTAATGTTTTTGGATTAGTTTTTGCAGATATACTTTTAAAAGGCGTTCACATATAATACCAATAGTTTAACTCTGTGTTCATTTCGGAAAGCTATGCTGTCATATAAAATTTTTGACAAATCGCGCATTTGAGGCAACACATTCAAATAATTGTTTCCTTGCTGAGACACAATTTGTCAAGCTCAAATTTAGCGAAAATTTTATCGAAAACTGTAAAAAGTGATAGGAGTTGGCCTAATATTTTAACAGAAAGATGTCAGATTGATTGAATTTTAAAAACTTTGTATGTAAAAAACTGCTTTCAAAGGCGCTAAATTTTAAAGTCATTTTGTGGAAAACAGTAAAATGCGTCAACGTAAGCCATTGTAATAAGCGTGCCTGTAATATATCAGGTGCGGATCCAGGGGGAGGGAAAATGGGACATTTCCTCCCCCAAAATAACATTTTTTAATACAATAATGTGAAACAGATTAAAAAGTTAATTAAAAACACTCTAACTTCCCTATCCAAAACCTTTTCCTGGATCCGCGCCTTAATATATACAATTGTTGGTCATAACCTCATTAATTTTTAAAAGTTAAGGTGTCATCAAATTTTTGTACTTAAGAGTTTTACTTACTTTCGATTTTTATTAGTTAGTGCTATTTTTATTCCACATTTCGATTGTTTGAACTATTTCTATATACTCTGAAAATTTAGGCAAAGAATTAGCAGAAACAAAAAAATAACAGTGACAGTTTGTTGAACAAACTCCTTGCCTTAAATGAATTCTTCTGAAAATAACACTGAAAATCGGACCGATTTTCAGAGAGACAATTTTTGCCTACAGGTTTTTTATAAATATAAAAAACGATGTTTTGTGTGTTTTATTTTTTAATTTTTGAGTTTACCCTCATACCATTTTAATGTAATTCTAAAAATTTTAAAAGCCGGCTATTAGTGTGTAATAAATAATAAGAATTTCATTCTCACATCTGCACCCATGGATCCGTGGTGGCTCTAACATTTAACTAATATTTTTCTAAACCAGAGTGGATGATAGTGCTTACATTAACATGGCCTTGTCATTTGAGTGGGATCAATTGACACAATTTAGACAATTTGTGACGTGTTAAGTGGTGTGTCTAAAAATAGATAAACATATATTTTCAAAAAAATTAAAATAATTTTTGCATTGGCTGACAACAAAATAAAAATTTTTTTTTCTCCTTATTTTCCATTGGGTGGATTTAGAATTTTTTTTAAATCTTAAATGACCCAGTTAGAGATTGATATAAAAACAAAGTACCGGTAAAGCACAAGATGACGGTGTTCTTACAAAAATAAGCACTGGCAAAGCACAAAATACTAATACAAAATAATAATGCTTTGGCAATGCACTAAGGTCGGACGCTTTACCAACGCTTGAAAAGGGTGCTTGGCAGCGAAGCATTATTTTGTTTTTATAAAGGGCTATTTTTGAGCAGCTTTCTTTTAGGCAACAATGTTTTTGGCAGCTCAGCTGTTTTCGTGTAGCATGTTACTGTTAAACATGTTCAGTTTGGTCTTTAATTTAACCATGAATCGACTTACAAACAAAGCTTGCAGATTATTAAATTTTTTTATCAAAATTCATGCTCGGTTAAGAATGTGCATCGGGACTTCTTCCAATTTATGGTCAGTTTGGGGCGACCTTCTGAGGCGGCTATTCGGAATCTTGTGACTAAATTTCGCACCGAATTTACATTATTGGACATTAAACCACCTACACGCATACGTAGATTGCGGACAGAGGAAAATATCGCAGCTGTATACGCCAGTGTTGTTGATGACCGTGAATTATCGATTCGGCGCAATTGGGCCTCTGTTAAATGTTGCGGAAGGATTTGGGTGTAAAACCTTTTAAAATACAGCTGGTGCAAGAATTGAAGCAACACGACATACAACAACGGCTAAATTTTGGTGAATGTGCGCTGGCAGATAGATGAAGATCAACTTTTTTTATCGGAAAATTGTGTTAAGCGACGAAGCTGATTTCTGGTTGAATGGATAACTGACCAAGCAAAATTGCCATGTTTGGTGTGAACAGCAGCCAGAAGCTTTGCAAGAACTGCCAATGCATCCCGAAAAATGTACTGTTTGGTGTGACTTATGGCCGGTGGCATTGTTGGACCGTACTTCTTCAAAGACGACAAAGGCAGGAACGTTACTGTGAATGGCAAGCGCTACCGTGCGATGATTACAATTTTTTTTTTGCCCAAAATGGAAGAGCTGGACTTGGGTAACATGTGGTTTCAACAAGACAGTGCCACATGCCACACAGTACGCGAAACAATGGCCCAATTGAGAGCCGAATTGGGTAAACAGTTTATTTCACGTTTGGGGTGGTTAATTGGCCTAGTTCGTGCGATTTAACCCTTTTAGACTATTTTTTGTGGCGCTATGTTAAGGCTCATGTCTATAGGGACAAGCCCACAGAGGTTGACGCACTATTGCCAATATTGAAGAACTTATTCGTGAGATACCAGCCGATATGTAGGAGAGAGTATGCCAAAATTGAACCCAGCGTATGAACCATTTGAGTACACTGAAATGAAAAAGTTAGTAAGTCAGAAAAAATTTTTGCTGAGTCAACAAAATTTTAGTCAGGAGGGTGCTTGCAAAAAAATTGCTAATGTCATCAAAATCTTTTGCGAGCTGATTTTTATCATAAAACATATAGTTGTGATTCTGTTTAAAATAATTTACAATACGTTGCAAAATATAAAAATGTTCATACTCCCAAATTGACGATATGAATAAATGTAATATCTAAAAACAATAGAATTAATTATATATGTACCTGTAACATAAATGAAATTATCTTTGAACTACTTACATCAATGGTTGTCTAAATGATGCTATCTTTTAAAGCAACGCAAATGCCGCAGTGAATTATAGAAAGGAAACAAAAAACTAACAAAATATAACATAAACATCCCTTTTTTGCAATAAGAAAAAGGAAACAGAAAAATCTACCTAAGATGTAAGTCTTTGTCTTTCGCTTTAGTCTGTCTACTTATTGCATATTTGTTTGCAATTTGACCACAAAAGATTATTAATATATATAAACATTTAGTTTACAAATACACATTTAATCTTTATTAAATTTAAATATTTTATTTTGTCTTTTATTTAATTAATATATTAATAGATTAAGTTGTTTTAATCCACAATTTTGTTTTATGTATGAAAATCAGATATAAAAATCTTCCATGGTTGTTTTTTTATATTATGTCTTACTAGAGCTGTACTTTTTAGTATCATTTTCCTTGTCACTGCTAACATCGCGACATCTAATTCATTCTGCGTATAAATTTCAGTCTGGTTGTCGTTGACACTATTGATGTGCTAATCAACACAATTTTTTTAGCA
This sequence comes from Delia radicum, assembly GCA_021234595.1. Classification (NCBI taxonomy): domain Eukaryota; kingdom Metazoa; phylum Arthropoda; class Insecta; order Diptera; family Anthomyiidae; genus Delia; species Delia radicum. The sequence goes on from CM037853.1 coordinate 130,726,614, forward strand.
AAATAAATTAGTAAAACATTTGTAAAATATTAGTGAGACATTAGTTCAAAACAGTTAAGTGCTGAATAAGTATAACTAAAATTTTAGTTTAAAACATAATTTTAGAAAAAACTTTGATAAAAATAGTATACCTGATTTACAAGATGTTGTACTAACTTTCCTACAAACTTATTTTTTTGAGTGTAGTAGCCGCGAACAACATTTACATGAAATCATCTTTAAACATTGAATTATATAGATCGTTCTATCGACTCAAATAAAGATTTCATACATTTCTCTAAATTTATGTGTTTTTTTTAAATCAAATCCGAAAGCTCTTAAAAATTCATCCTTTATATATTTATAAGTCAAATGTATTTTTTTTAATAAAAAAATTAATCACATACCAGACTAGTCAAGATTAATTTATATTAACATTTATTAATTGAACCAAATCATTTTGAAATTTTAACAATAAAGAATTGCGTAATTTCAAGCCAGAAGGTAATGTTCGGTAGTACGTCGCCAATTCGGAATCAGACATAATGAAAGTTTTATAACGTGAGAATTGACGTTCTAAATAATCATTACTGCCCGGTTCAATATCACCACGCAATTCCGCCGATATTGCCTCTAATAATTTTATTTTACTATCAAGCATTCCCTCATAATCGGGAAAAGAAAGTGTTGAGGGTATTTGATCAACAGAACTTACTAGCAAATTGGAACTAGTGGCTTTTGTGTCATCTAATAAAGGGTGATTTTTTGATGATTGAAATGGTGTATTTTTACATAATTGTGTTGAATCAGCACCACCTGTGGCACGATTACAAGTACAACGGTTTCCTTCATGGGCACATTGACAATGTTGAGTTGGAATATATGCTATTAGACCTTGAGATTCTTGACCTTAAAAATCAGAATTTTGTTCTAAAATAATTACGGAAACTGACTTTCTCTAAAAATACCTGTTGAATTCATATATTTTGTAAAATATGAATAGTTTAAATCCGAATTTAAGGCCATTGACATATTTGTAAAATTCTGTCCATAAGATGGTAATAACTGACTGGAACATGGTGGCTGCATAGTTGAACTGATACCTAATTGGTCGTCATTAGTAGCGCACGCTGATACTGCCTCAAAATCAACTTTTTCCAATTTACCCTGTATAGGTTCTTTTAAAAATGGTCCCTTGAGCTTACCATCGATTAGAGCGGCACATAAATAGCTCATATAGATATTTTTTAAACGTCTCTCGTTTAAATTATCAGCCTTATAGGTACACAAATGATTTATCCATTGTTTAGTTAAAGTTGATTCAGCGGATTTGGGTGGAAATACTTCATCGGGATCTTTACACATATCCAAGAATAATAAAAAATCTTGTTTCAATTGAGTACCACAATCAATCTCCATTATCAAATTTAGTTCGTTTTTATTTGATTTATTTTTTGTTTTTGTTAAAAAATTTAAAAAAAAAATTTCAAAATAAAAATAAAAAAGTTTTGACTGTAATTTATATTTTTTTGACAACTTCTGATTTGTTTTCGAATGTAACCGATAATTTTTTCGATTATTGAAAATACCCTACGTTAGGGTATTAGCACAATACAATTGAAAACGTAAAAGAAAACCGTCACGGAAAACCGTCCATCTCAATTACACTGCTCAACAATTTTTACCTTATTGCAGAACTTGTCTTTGAAGTACATTTTATTTAATAGACTTAGGTACGCTGAATCCAAATCTGTCTAAACATTTTCTTATTTATTTCAGTTTTTGAGATGATATTTTTATATTTACATCATGCGCCCCATTTTTTCGGAATTTTTCGAAATTTAACCGCAATATTATGATTTTTTTTTTTAAGAATATAAATTTACCCAAAATAATCTTTTATTTGAGTAAAATCATGTCACTGTTTGTTGCCAAATATTTGATTCATGCAGAAAATAAGTTCAAATTGTAAGTTCTTTTCTAAATATTTCAGAACATTTTCAATGGCTTTGCAATTTTAATACAAATATTTGTGCACTGGAATGTTTAGTTTATGCATAGAAATAAAATTTTGGTATACATACAATTTATAAGGATAAAACTGAAAAAGTATAATTTCCTTGAAATACCGGATAGATATCCTGATACAAACACCAACATGATTGTACTCTAATTAAATATAATTTTGTGTAGATTTATTGATTTTGCGTCATTTCGAAAATTTTGCAAAATGTATGGGGTGAATTAAGTAAATACAAAAACAGGACTATTTCAGAAACTGCTAATGAGATTTTTTTTTTCCAGATTTGTATTAAGCGTACATATAAAAAAGGTGTATTTCAGAGCCAGTTTTTTGTGCATTGAGTAGTGTTATTTTTTTTTTGACCATTTTCAATAGTGTATAATTTGGTGAAAATGTGGCAACATTAGTAAAACAATTTATTATTTATTTATTTATTTATTTCAATTTATTCAGTCTATGGATACATAAATCCATACAGACTATGATGTAACAATTTTATAATAATCTTAATATTTACATTTTTTATTTAAATACCTAAATCCATCATAATGGAATATAATTGTTGTTTAAAGCTAATTTTTGATGTCCAAAACTCAATTTGTTGCTTTAAAGTAATTAGCTGTTTATTATTAATCTCATTCATTTGAATAAAAGTACGGGTTAAAATGCTATTAAGCCCATAATTGGTACGATGTAGTGGTACATCAAAAATAGAATTAAACCTTAATCTTCTTGGTGGAACATGAAAATTAATACGGGAAAGCAACTCAGAACAATCAATAGCACCACTTATAATATCAAAAACGAATAAAGCAGATTGCAGTAACCTACGAAATTCAAGGGTTTCTAAACCTATTAGTAGACCTCTAGATCTATAAGAGGGTATAGGATCAGTAAACCTAAACGACGAGGTTGCAAATTTGACAAATTTCCTTTGCACCCTTTCAATACGAGCGATGTGAGTACCACAATGAGGAGCCCATATTATGGCAGCATACTCCAGTTTTGATCTGACAAAGGCAGAATAAATTAGCTTTAATGTAGTTGGATCGGAAAAGTCAGCACAATTTCTTTTCAAGAAAGCTAACATAGAGTAAGCTTTTGGAACAATATAGTCCACATGAAGCCCAAACGACAACTTTGAGTCAAAAACAACACCCAGATCAAGAGTTGAATCCGCAGATTCCAAATTATAATCACCAATATAAAAAGTAGCATGAATTGGATTTAATGACCTAAAAAACGACATATGGAGGCATTTACTAAGATTTAAATAAAGCCTATTAAAATTGCACCATACAAGAAGATTATTTAAATCCGCTTGTAAATCAAAAACATCAAGAAATGTGGAAATTTTATAAAATACTTTTAAATCATCAGCATATAAAAGAAATTTGGTTTTATTAAAACAAGACGAAATGTCATTAATAAATAAATTAAAAAGAAGTGGCCCCAAGATACTACCTTGTGGTACTCCTGAAGTCTGAATATAAGGTTCTGAAAAATAGTTTTCAATGTTAACCTTACAAATTCTATTGGATAAATATGATTTTATCCAATTTAAAAAATTAGAATGAAAGCCCATTTGACGGAGCTTAGCAAGAAGAATAAAGTGATCCACTTTATCAAAGGCTTTAGAAAAATCGGTATATACCGTTTCAACTTGACTACCCTGTTCTAAGGCTGATATACAGTATTCACTAAAAACTGATAAATTAGTCGTTGTAGATCTACCAGAAAAAAATCCATGTTGATTAGGGCAAATCCATGATTTAGTTACAAAAAAAAGCCTATTATAGACAACGCGCTCAAATATTTTCGACACACAGGTCAACTTAGAAATCGGTCGGTAACAAGTTACGTCATCCCTCCTTCCATCTTTAAACACCGGTGTGATTGTCGCCAACTTCCATTGATCAATAAAAATACCTTCCTTTAAAGACAAATTAAAAATAAATGTCAAGGCAAAAGTTACGGAGGATGCACACTTTTTAAGTAAGTACGCACACAAACCATCAGCGTCTGATTTATAACTATTATTGATCTGAAAAATTGCGTTTAAAACCTCATCCTCCGAGATAACCATATAACCAATATCTAGCACAGACAAATAACTAGATAAGTTAAAATGACTACCATTTGAAGGCTCAAAATTGGATTTAAAGTAGTCTGCAAACATATTTACAGACTCATTACACGATCGAGAAACTCTATCAGCATATTTAACAGTAGAGGGTATATCAGACACTTGTTTCTTAGACTTTATAAAAGTCCAAAAAGATTTAGGATTACTTTTAATCTCATCCTCCTTTTGAAGAAGATATTGTCTATACAGAAACTTATTTAAACAATTAAACTCACGTTGATAATGAATAAATTTAGTTTGAGAATCAGCTGATGCAGACTCCCTAAACCGTTTATCAAATTTATTACGAAGATTTTTAAGTTTTTTGAGACCACTAGTGTACCACGGCAACTTGTAAGGCTTTGGCCTTTTAAGCGGAATGTTTTTCCTGCAAATATTCAAGGTTTTATCCAAAAACTCAGAATAACAATTTGATGCTATATGCCCGGAAAAAATCTCAAGCCAATTAATTTGATTAAAAATTGAGTTTAGTGCATCAAAATTATAATAATTAAAATTAAAATTTAAACAATGTAAAGATTCATGGAATTTAAAAAAGTTATATGAATCAATTTCAACAACTAAAGGCATATGATGAACATCAGAACGTGATATTGGCAGTAAAACACTCGTATAAATTAAATTTACAATCATGAGGAACAAAAATTAGATCTAAAAATCGGTTTAATTGATTAGAAATATGATTAATTTGAATTAAATTTAAACTAAACAAGCTATCAATAACCTCAATTTCATGAAATTTATTAACATTTGAAGGTAGTAAAAAAGCATTATCATATAGTTGAGACCAAAAAACATCGGGGAGGTTAAAATCAACCATTACACAAAAACGAGAGTTTACTGTCAAGTTCTCATTTACTGTTAAAATATTAGAAACATGTTTAGAATATAGTGAATCCGGACTACGCGGCGGAATGTAAGAGACACATAAATATAATGTAATATTAAAGCCAGATATTGATACAATAAGTTGATCAAGCAAACCTTTATCGTCATCAATAGTAATTAAAGAAGACTTATAATGACTTCTTACAGCAACTAAAACACCACCACCCTTTAAAAGTCCAGTATGTTCAGCAATTCTATCCTTACGATATATATTATACAGCTTAGTATCGAAATATGAGCATAAAAACAGAGAATAAGAAATTCCGGTAATAAAATAAAATAAGTTTTATCTCTCACGGAAATCGGTTAGCAAAATCAAACGTGAAATTGTATGAAAAAACCTGAGATCATTACATTGTGTCTATACTCCTAACAATTATTTTTCATTCGACAATATTAATTTTATGGTCGAAATAAAGGTTGCTTTTTATAGAGGTATAAGACTTTGAAATGGAATAAAACAAAGATAAATTTTTTAAATTGACCTGAAATTTATTTTATTTGAAAGATAATCTTGTGGCACTATAATTTAAATATGACTTCTGGCATATGACCGCCACGGCTGGCTCGGATGTAGTCTAATCTGGAGGTCCAATTTTCGATGACTTTTTCCAACATTTTTGGCTGTATATTGGCAACAACGCGGTGAATGTTGTCCTCGAAGTGGTCAATCGTTTCGGGCTTATCGGCGTTGACTAGCGACTTCACATATCCCCACAGAAAATAGTCCAGCGGCGTTAAATCGCACGATATTGGAGGCCAATTCACGGGTGCGAAACGTGAAACTATGCGTTTATCAAACGTTTTCTTTAATACATCAATTGTTTCAACAGCTCACTCAACAGTGTCACTTAAATAAAATAATTTTTCTGAGGCGATATTTCCAAATTTGACATTTCAAAAAATATTTTTCATAAAAATAAAAACATAACAAATTTTTGCTTTAAAGATATACATATGAATATGTGTCACTTAAATAAAAAATTTTGTAGAAAAAATCGCGCGGTTTATGGGGTATGCGTTTAAAAAAATTAATCAAATTTGATGACCCTCGGTCAATTCTGTTTATGATGTATCATGGGTCTCATGATATATGAAAACGTTTATAAATTCGTAGTTTTTTGCCCAATGCACATCGGAATAAACCAATGGACTGAAAACATATAAAATCAACCACTCGATTTCCTTCACCTCTTCTGATTTCAACCAAACTTGATGTAGAAGATGTACAGTAGATATCGGATATAAGAAACTCAAAAAAAGCCAGAGATTTCTTTCTTATATGCGATTTTTTCTTATATGGAAATATCGGATATAAGAAAGTTGTTTCTTATACGAATATATTCTCTAAAATTAAAATGTTTAAAAGAAAAGTAAAAAAAAAAGTTTTAAAGAAAAACATTTTATTAAACAAAACAATTCAGTATATAAAAAAACAAAATAACAAATATGCAGGTGCTTGTGCAAATTTAAATGTAACTGACACTAATAGAAAACATATGATTTTCTATTGTCGATTTACTTGAATAAACGTCACTACATTGCTAGGTCTGTCAAAAAAACAGAGTAGTATTTGGAAGATGACAAAGCCAATTGTGACAATTTTTTGTTGTTGTTTTTGTTTTTTCTTTGATATTTTAAATTTTGAATCTCGCTCCTAGACGAGGACAAGAAATTCTCATTGAGTTTGTGATTTAACATAACAAATATCTCTAGAAATTCTAATAACAAAGTCCCCTGAAGATTTCCTTGGGCAGGAATGAAATCCGGATAGGGACACGCCTACATCAGATTGCTTTTCACAATTTGTTAAATAAGTTTTGGGACTTTAGCACGTTTAATTACTATAAAATAAAATCAGTTCACAGTTTGACAACAATCTTAAATACTTTCTTATATGAAACCATTTCAAATACGTTTGTCAGCTTTGGTGTTTGACAAACATTTCTTATATCAGTGTTTTTCTTATACGTGTTTTTCTTATATGAAGCAATTTTTACACTGAGAAGATGCAAATAGGCTCGGTGTTTTTGCTAATCTTTCTTATATGCGATTTGTTCTTATATGAGATGTGCTTATATCCGATATCTACTGTACAACATATTACTATAAGCTCGTCCTAATGTAGGACAACTACTCCCAGCGCGTTACGAAATATGAAAAACATTCCGAAATTTTAAAAAAGTAATCGTACATAATATTCCATACCTTTTAACGGCTTAAGCTACTAGAGTCATTGATACCTCATTTTATAGCTACTTAAATTGTGTTTTTACCAGTGCACACACATTATTCAGTTCTCCAATACGAATGGTTTCAAAAAGCTGTATTTCAAAAACGTGTTTCACATAGGGCTTTGGTATAGACGGTATAGAAGAATAATTTATAAATAACATATACATTTTTTTTAAATTGTAGAAAACCAGTATTTGGAAATATATTGGTTTGAACCGCGGCTTTTGCAAAAAAAATGCATTTTACCATCAAGAAGTAAATTAACCAGTAAATGAACCAGTAAAACCGCGATTTAAGTACCTTTAAAATTAAGTATCAATGACTCTTGTAGCTTATAGCGTTGAAAAGATATGGGCAATTACTACTTTTGCAAAACTTCTATTTTTATTTTTTCAATAAATTATTTTTTCTAAATTCGATTTTCATTAATAACTTTGAATCCCGTAAGAGCTCCACATATTAATTTGACAGCGACACAGTGGAATAAATTGTAATTAACATATATTTTTTTGAAAATTTAAAAAAAACGGTTTTTTTAAATACAACGGTGTAAAGCACGGACTTTTAAATTTTAACTTCAAAAACTTATTTGGGCTCTTATTTTATAGCTTTAACCGTTAAAAAGATATGGACGATTAGGCACGACTACTTTTGTTAAATTTTGGATTTTTTAAATATTTTAAAACTCGATATTTGCACAACCGTTAGAGCTAAGAACCCAAAACTTGTACGATGCAAAGTGCAATCAAAAATTTCACTTGCATTATGAATGCATTTTCGTAAAAAAGTGGCTATTTTTTAATTACAAATCGTGGACAACTTTAACTTTCATATGCTTTTTCAATCTTTGAAATAGTGCATATACTTTGGAAAGTATCGCTCTTCAAAGTTCACTACATTTAACATTTTTTTGATTTTTTTAAATTACAAACGGGAATAAAAACGCGATTTTACACAATCGTAAGAAACTGAAAGTGGTAGTGAGTAATAGACATATGCGTATGACAAATTTCAATAAATGTCTGAAGGCCAAAAAATTACCTTTTATGAACGTTCTCTCATGGAATGGACGATATTCAAATTTCCAAATTTTCACAAAATCGCGATTTTTCACTTTGATGTCCTTTAAAATAACGATTTGTCGATTTTTGTTTGTGTAATGATCCATTAGTGTTATTTGCAAATGATTTCAAATAAAAGAAATCGATTATTTTTTTTTGGAAAATGTTCAACCGTGCCAAGTTTTGGCAAAAAATTACTCATTTTGTCAAAAATGTCTCATTTTTGAAAAAATGTGTATTTTTATTAAAATTTTCCAAAATTTTAAATTTTGACAATTAATTTTTTTATTTCATTTATACTTTTTATATAATCAAAATTATTCTGATATGGCATTCTGACTTTATCGGATGTCACTGACCCACTTTGGCCTGGAATCAAAAAGGACGCACAAATTTGAAAAATGTAAAAACGTATTAATAGTTGTCATTAAACATAATAGTTGTAATTAAAGAAACAAATAATAATTCGTGTTTATATGTAGAGCGACTTCTTTCCAGAACATTTTATGAAAATTTATTATTTTGTCAAAAATTAAAGAAAGTTTAAATGTTTTCATCAAAATTTGAATAATTTTCGGAAAAATATCACTTAAATTTGATCTGACTATAATTATCTTTACTTTTATTTAAAAAATCTTTAACTCTTAGTGGCGTGGTGACGAAAAAGACCCATGAAAAAAATCTCCACTTATTTTATATAATTTGATCCACATAGGGTTAAGGTTTCCACTTTTTACCAAAAAAGTTGCACAATAAAATTTACTGAATATTTTTTTAAGATTTTCATTAAATTTGCACATATGCAAAGTTTACTAAACTGAGAAACTTACGCAATTCTTTGTGCTACCAATCTTACTTTTAAGGGTTAAAAAGGTGGGGTCTAAAATGGCCCAGGAATAAAAAAGAAATAAACATATATCCTCTTAAATTTACCCATTTTTATATAGTTTCTTTGGAATATGGAGTGAGAACAGTCAAACTAGTGCACGCATTTTACCCTGTAAGTTCGTTTACGTACTTCAAACGAAATATTATTTTAGCAAGTGAACTTTAAAAATAAATATACCTAAATAGTGTGTAAAAAGTATCAATCGAAACGATACGTTAAGTTCGTCAAAAATGTATAATCAACAAAAAGTAGGAGAAAGAATATTTTAAATTTAAAAATAAGAACTAGATCGTACTCTTACAGCAATTACTAAAAAATAGAGGTTTTATAAAATACGGGTTCTAGCGTTGCTAAAACATATAATGACACTCGTATTGTTAACACAATTCAGCGAACCGATATTAAAAGAGGTATTTCTGATCCAAATAATGCTCAGCTGTTAGGAGTTGTTGATCAGAAAATGTAAACAAAAGTCAACGATTAAAAACGCAAAAAATGTCGGGCTCAAATTCCAAGAAAAATTAGGAGGTCATTTAGTTTTTTAAATATGGAATTAACGGATATGATAGGATGAACATACATTTGTATGAAATTGTGTACATTTTCATACAATCATACAAAAATGTAACATTTAGTGTAATTTTACCAGACTAAAACTCGGATCATATTATATTTGGATGCATCAGTTTATATACAAGCGTATACAATTATATCAAGGCAAAATCCGGATACAATAATATCTGGTTTTTATTTAATTATATCTGTTTGTATCAGTTTACATACAAACTGCTACAATTAGATACAAAACAGATATACAATTCTATGGGGCCATAATTCGGATAAAATTGTATTTGACATTTATCTAATTGCATCAGATTAGATCTAAAACCATAAAAATATATAAAATTATATGGGCTCATATGCAGGATGAAATTTAATAAAATTATATATAGGGTCACATAGAAATTGATATGACTACATAAAGCTACATAAAGTTTTTTTTTAATCGGAACACCACATATGGGTGTAACGTTGATGGAATAATCGCGAATTGAATACTAGCTTATATTTGACTTGTTTTTGCATGATTATTAGATAATTGCTCTGTCGTAAAAAACAAATATAGAATTTGTTGAAAATTTTTAAAACATTTCAGCCAAAACTCGTAAAAAGTGCTAAAAATTAACAAATTCCATAGTTACCCAGTGTGGTATGCCAGTGATTGATTTTTTGTACCACTGCCGATTTCTGGCTGGTTGATTGTCTTGTACTTCTCATCAGTCAATGAGTGTGCTCTAAAAATCAGTATTTTTGGAAATTAATAATTTCCATTTATTTTCCTTTCAGGACGCTCTAATAAATCAGAACGCCAACAAAGTCAGGATGTAATCGATAATATCTGTGTGCAAAATCATATCACATCACCACAACGTTCATCGAAACGTGTATCAAGCATTTCCGTAAATATGCCAGCAGCCGGTTTGGGATCCAGACCACCCAGCATTATTTCCTCTTCCAATAGCATGAATGATGAGGGCGGTTTCAATGAACCATCGCCAGAAATTAAAGCCAAATTAAGACCAGCCTATGAATATGAAAGCCCAAAAAGGCAGGCTACACCACAACAACAACAAAGTCCCACCAAAATACAAAAATCAAGTAAAATTAAAACTTCCGAAGAAGATGACAACGATGAATTGGATGAAGACGAAGAACCTGATAGACCTAGTCTGAATTATGTAGATGTTGGTTATCGTCTAAATCCCGATGGCAGTGAAGCACGGGAGGTGTTTGGTGAATCGGAACTTTATGATACGGCAGCCAAAGTAACAGATATGCATAAAAAATTCCATGCAAATGGTTTTGCTCAAGAAACTACCACAGTATACGCCATTATTAAACCAGATGTAGCGCCAGTCACAACTACAACTGAATTATATTATTCATCTAAATTAAATCAAGAACGTTCCGTAAGCTCGCCCACAAAAACGAATTCGGGACCAAATTCTATAGGTGGTTCACCAATAAGAACTGCCACTTCTCCTCCGGTGGGTGTTGTTTCACCCATACGTCGCCGTAGTTCAGAAACTAGTAATAAGTCTACACCACCCATGTCTCCAGCTTCGGTTGGTAGTAATGTAAACTCATCTTCCAATTCCCGATCAATATCTTCCATTGCCAAGGGTGTAGCCCCAATAGCTTCGCTCGATTGTAATGAAGATTTTGAATCGGCCGATATACCAGCTTTACCCGAGAGACCACCACCCCCTCACATTAATAATGTTGATTCTTTGGATATGCAGGATTTAGAATATGCCGATACTAGTGCTGGTGAAGATGAGGATGAACTTATGCGCACCATTGAAGGTGATTCGGACTTGGTAAATGATGTATATATTGAAGAACAGATACTTAAAGTTACGCCAGAACCAGTTGTAATAGCTGCAGAAAATATAGGCCGTGAAGATAGTCTACCAGATGCTATGACAGCTGATGAAGCTGAGCAATTGTTGAGCTCTAGGTAAGTTTACAAAATTTTCTTAAAATTTTCATAAAATTTTTATTACACTTTTTTTTCTATTTTAAAATAAATGCACAATTAGGGATAATTCCAAACATTTTAAATAATTTAAGTTATAGAAGAATATAAAACATGGCATAAAATAGAAAATTACTTCATCTTATTGATGAAACGGTAAAGTCAGGGAATGACTAAAAATTACAATTAAAATAACTATAAATTTAATTAAAAAGGCAATGACTGTAGTAGTTTTCATACAAATTATTAAAAATGTAGTAATATTTAACTACTGAAAAAAAAACAACTACAAATGTATTAAAAACAACCGTTAAAAACGGATAAAATAACTAAAGTACAAATAATGGCAGAATTGTGAAAACAATTGCATATGTAGTAAAAATAATTAACTGAAATTTAATACTTATGCAGTTAAAATAACAAACAATACTTTGAATTAACTAAAACAGTGTTTAATTATGTTTTATTAAAATTCACTTTACAAATATTTAAAAATACCACCAACGGTAAATAATTTACATAATTATTAGAGTATGAGTACTAGGCCGGGTCGATTTGTATGGAGGCACAAAAATCGCTCAACGTTCAAGGAAAATCGTATTCTAGGGATCAAAATAAGAAACTTTGTCGAAGGAACCATACCTCTAAAACGAATTCTAATGTCCCGACTAGGTGAAATTTTGAAAAATCCCACTTTGACCCATTTAGAGTTCCCCAATTGAATCCAACCCAATCGAATATAATTTACACATTCATCTGCTAGAGCGTCTTCCGGAGAAGAAATAGAGACCCTAATCTTGGAAAGAATCCTCCTACTTTCTGAAATATCTCTATCACGAGATTTGTACATTTTGCTATAAAAACACGGCTAAAAAGGCCCTCTTCAACATAAATTTTAACCCCTTAACGGTCACATAGAATGATGATTTCTGCATTAATCTGCTAGCGCGTCTCCCGGAGAAGAAGCAGCTCCCATAATCTTGGATATATTCCTCCTACTTTCGGAAATATCAAAGTGGGATTTTTCAAAATTTGACCCTATGGGTCAAAAGTCGGGTCATCAGAATTCGTATTAAAGGTATGGTTCCTTCGGCAAAGTTTCTTATTTTGATCCATAGAATACGATTTTCCTTGAACGTTGAGCGATTTTTAAATCGACCCGCCCTAATGAGTACCTATTTAGTTGCCCCATTTAACGTGTAAGGGTTAAAATTTGTGATCAAAAATATTCCAATTTTCCTTAATTGCGTTTTTTAAGCTCCTTCAAAGAAACAGTATATAAGTTTGGTATCAAATGAAAGGTATTTGACTGACCTTTATATTCATATATAAAACATTTTTAAAAGTCTTAAAACAAAAATACCAAAAAATCATCTTAAAAGCTAAATTAAATTGTTTTGAAATATGTATTTATGTCTAAAATTTTACTTTCTTCCGGCTTTTTCTATTATAACTTGTTCCTTAATACAAACATGTTGATTTAACCTGGTGGCCCATTGCTTTAATGCTGCTACTATCATATCAAAAACCAAAACATCTTCCATTATGATTGCAAATATAAACTAATGTAGACCACACAAAGAAAATAGCTCTTTAAGGGTATTCATGTCAGAAAATGCAAAAATGGGAAATTAAAAAATTACAATATTACTGACGCGATTACAAGAATGCAAGCAGCTGTCTTAGATCTGCATTTTTCTGCATTTTCAAATTAAGTTTTAAGTTATAACCATTTCACAATAACCCCGATAGGATCTATCTACCTTTGTTTCTTCAAAAAAAAAATAAAAAGTCCTTATAATAGATTTTATCTAAAGGATACTTTAAAAACACACAATTCAATATTAGTTTTCCAAGGAAAGCCATATTTTCTCATACCTCAAAATCTGGAGTATCAGCAAAAAAGTATTGAAAAAAGGCACAAAAATAGCAAAACTACAAAAAAAGTAAAAAATTTGACTGTTTAAAAGAAAAAGAAAAAAAAAATGTTGAGCAAAAAGGCATTTCAAGCGAAGAACATTTAAAAAGCTTAAAAATCTTACTAAAAAGCTGTTTTTAATATGCAAATATGAGTAAAAATTACAAAAATAAATACAAAGAAAGCGTAATTGGCAAATATGTTTTCTCTGAGTACACAGGAGGACGAAATCATAACTTTTAAAAATTAATAAGGTACCGGGCACAATGATTTCAATGGCGTTCTTTATTTTTCGATCTATCCCAGTTACGAATTTTCCGAGTAGTGAGAATTGTAAGCCAAAGAGTGACACAGAGTTTGCTTCAACTTACTTTGTATTGTACAATGTATAATACGTATGTACACAGTCAGAGAGAAAGTAAGTTGAATGTGGTATAGAATTGTGTGTAACACACTTTCTCATTGTACAAAGTATCCTAGGCGTAGACGCTATTGCTTACTTTTTAATGTACAAAGTGTGTGATGGTGGGCTGCCAATAGAAAACAAGAAGAAGAACAAGAAAAACTTCGAAAGTGTTTATAGTTTTGAGGTAAAAAGCACGCGTTGTTTTACAAAATTAATTTTTTATTAATTATTACTAAAAAAAAGTATAAAGATGTTGGAAGGATTTAGTAAGCGTCATTTACGACGTTTGGCAGCTCGGGAAAGAAAAGAAATGACTTTGTCTAGTGATTTTATTGATAGAGAAGTCGAGGAAACCAATAAAAGTGTTGAAGTATTAAATATTGGAGCAACATCGTCTACGGACAATTTTGAAGGCACAGATATTGAAATGCCTTTAATAAGAGAAACTCTATTGTCTATTGTACTGTATAAACATGTTTAAGTTTTATTATATTAATTCATAAAACAATAAAAATAATAAGTGAAGTACCAACAATACTTTTTTTTATTTATATTAAATAGTATGGTACTTGTTTTAATCTGTCAAATGCCTCTTATAACTCTTAAACTCTTACATTTCAAAATTTTTATATCAAAATTTTGAAATTTAAAGAGTTTATGAGATATAAGAGGGATTTAAGAGCTTGAACGAGTACCTGTAAAAAAGTGGGTATATCTAACATTTTCCTTAGGGTGTATTTAATGTACACTTCCATATACTCAGTATATGAACAGATACTTTATGTTAACTACAGCACCGTATACTAAGTATATGAGAAAATACTTCATTTTAATTACAAAACCAAACACAAAGTACATGGAATTGTATGAAGAACGGATACTTTCTCGTATACTTTGTGGGTTGGTGGTAATCAATGAAAAAGCGGCCATGTTATTGTAAAAGGAAGCCTAAAACGTATATAGAGTTCCGAGGACTCTGTACACACAAAGTATGCTATACGTATTTAAGTACGTAGAACAAACGTTCGTTACTGGGATGGTACAGTTTTTTTTTACAAAATAACTTTAAAAATTATTTTTTTACATATGTATAACGTTTTTAAAATTCATTCAATCTGACTCCTTTCTGTTGGAGTGTGAAATTTGTGCACGCATGATTCTTAATACCACTACACCTACATGAAATAAGGACACGCTCTCAATTTTTTAATGTCTTGAGCTATTACACACAGAAGAATAATGTGCCACCCGAATTGGAAAGCATAGTTTAATAGTAACAACTAATAAATTCAGTTAGAATAACGCTTTATACCTTAGATTTCTGAATTCTTTGGGTGTTGCAACTAAAATTCATTTGAATGAACTGAACTTTGTTGGGAAAACTAATGTTCAGTTCTACCAACCGTCTGAAATTCGTAATACCCGAATTTGAGTCGAAGTAACCAAATTTCAGCTGGCAAATAGCAACATTTCTCTCTGTATGTATATTATCCCAACAAAAAATTTCCAAAAAGGTAAGCGGGTTTGTAATCAAGCATTTTAGGCAGAACGCATTCCTTACTAGATTACATACTCGATTCTTTTAACAGGGCGTGAGACTAAAATAATTGATTCTTTAGAATTAATTATTTTTTTTACCGAAGAACCATTTACTTTATATTTTTAAGAACTACATACATTTTTTAATAAAGAAATAGTTCCATTGTAAAACTACGAAGTACTTACACAAAAAAATAAATAAATAGTTCCCTAGAAAAAATAAGAAGTACTTTCATTAAAAAAAAAGAAGTAGTTCCATAAGTTAATTCGACTTTTACTCACACGTGATTCTCCTAGGTCACTCAAATATAACGATCTAAACTCATACGGAAATAAAATCCTTAAAAGTGAAACATCGAATTGTTATGATAACATGGGTTTGTCATAATTTTGGAGCTATAAACCACGAAAATACAAATTTTTCAAAAAAAAAGAACAATTCAAAATTGTAAAATAAAAATATGACTCACGCACAATCACCCTCGATTTTTTTTTTACACTCACGATAACGTCAGTATTTCAACTTCCACTCACAATTTTCTGCTCACGTGCGCTTCCCTAATTTATACCTAACCACAGTTTAACAAAATTTAGACAACTTGCAATTTCTGGTTTTAGTATTATTTTCCTGCAAATAAAAATTTGTTTAAAAAATTATATGAGATAAATTCTTTAAAATTGTATAACTTCTTTTTTCAAAATTAGGAACTACTTCCAATAACGTCCTTTTATTAAGAAAAAGTATATGATTGCTTCTTGAGTACAAAAAGTTATACATATAAGTTAATAACATTGTTATTTTCTTTTAAGTAAATAATTACTTTGTTATTGAGTTCATGTTTTCTGGTTTAAATTAAAAGAATTGATTACAATACTACTTCCTTTTTTGACTCTATCGTTGGAATGAGTTTGGTATTGCAGTTACTTAATTTGGCAATGAGATATGTAACCAAGTGTGGACATCACCTTCTTTTTGGAATGTGTAATTTTTTCCTGGGATACTATAGTCAGAACCTTATTAATTTTTTTGATGGCAAGCCGTGTTATCAGACAAAAAAAAATAAGAATTATCCGAATACTTCTTTAGGGACGTGTTTTTCATTTTATTTTCATTTTTTATTTTAAGTTTTTTTTTAGTTTTAGAATTATATTTTTTCTTATATGCTTATGTGTATATTTTATTAAGTGTTGCATTTTTTAATATTAAGTGTGTTCGATAACACAAAAATTTTTAAAAATTTGTAAAAGTTTTTACTGAAAGGTGTTCGTTTACACAAATACTCAGTGAAAAATAGTAAGAAGAGAGAGTAAAGTGGCAGGTTGTTGAGAAAAAACTTACAAGTTTTTACTGGATAAATTTTTGCCAAGAAGAATTTGTAAGAAGAAAAAAACATATGATTGAAGAAATATGCTTGTATTTTCATATTTTTTTTAGTAAACAAAAAAAAATATTAAATTAAATACTAATTGTCTATGGATTTAAAATGCAAAATATTAAAGAATTAACTATAGAACAAATTAAAAAACATTCTAAATTATTTCTGGTCGACAATTTCAATTAACTTTTATCTTTTCCAATACGACCAGTTGATTTTTTTTTTAATATTTTGTGTTTAAAATCAGCTGTTTTATATATTTTACCAATTCTTACAAATTTTCGGTTCGTTTACTTTTCTGTAAATTTGTCTTACTCTCTGTAAATTTGTTACTGAGTAATTTTTACTGGACTTTACTGGGAAAGTTATCGAACACACTTATTATTTGTAAAATTTGGCCATGTTGGCAACGCCATAAAATATTACACAAAACATATGTTTTGAGTCATTTTTATTTTGAAAATTTCGCAATCGCTTTGACCCACACAATTTTACAACATTTGTGGGAAATTATTTTCTTTGCATTTGTTGTTGTGTTTTTGAAAAATTTTACACTTTTTCATTTTTCCAAGACCAAAATTTATGACATGAATACCCTCTTTGTGTCATTAGATTTTCATTTTCATATTGTTGTGATTATTTACATGCTCTCTCTATAGAATTTTTTATTTCTTTTGTGGAATAGAAAAAAAAGTATAAGTACCTTCTACACATTCAAGTCCATGGAAAAAGTTTTATTTTTATAAAAGACATAAATTTGTTTATTTTTAAATTGTTTAATTCTGTAGGAAGTGTATATACAAAATAGTTTTAAAAAACTTCAAATGCACTTTCATTCATATGTTTTTATTTATGAATGAGTTTGACAAGTCCTATACTTGGTTAACCATACGAGGGCAGTCACAAAATAAGCCGACCTGACGTATAGATGTCGAAAACCTTATAAAGCATATGTTTTAAGTTTGAAGGCGCCATGTTGTTTATTATTATTTTTTGGAGCCATCAAACATAAACGATCTCAGTGAATTTTTTAACATGAAAAAAATTGGTCTTCGTTATGTAATTCAATACTTTAATTTAAAAGGTATCATGCCCGTAATTTCAAGCAATAGATACCTACCGGTGCTTAGATACCTACCCGATTTTGTTCGTGTACACGGTAGGTATCTAAGCACCATTAGGTATATATTGCTTGAAATTACGGCCATCAGTCCAACCAATATTAAACCCGAGGTAAATTCCACTAAATCTGCAACTTCGTTTACGATTATACAATATTGGGTGGTAGAGTTTAAACGAGACAGTACGAGCTGCCAAGACGAACACAGTAGAGATCTGCGAATTGAAGTGTCCGCGCCAGAAACGGTTAAGACAAATCCACAAAATGATATTGTATAATCGGCGGCTGAAGAGGCGCAGTCTGCGGTTGATGGCTATTTTAAGGAGCTAGACAGTTCTTACAGGGTAACGAAGCTATTGAATATAGCTGGGAAAAGTTTATCGAGCTAAAAGGAGATTATGTTTAGAAATAAAGCAATTTTTTCCCTAATTTGTTATGTTCACTTTGTTTGGTTGGCTAATTTTGGAACCGTCCTCGTACAATTACGGTTTATTTAAAAAATGATAGTACAGTTGCTATTAAAATTAAGCGGCATGCTTATATTTTGATTTGTACAAAAAATTTCTACACACAGAGAAAAATATTGCCAGTTGCCAACTAAAATTCGATTACTTCAACTGAAATAGGTTGTTACAAATTAATATCAGTTTTCACAGCAAAATAACTAAAAATCACATTGTAATACCCAGCAAAAACGCTTTAATGACTACTTATAATACATTACTTAGTAGTAAGTTCTTATTAAATTCTGCATTACTTTAAGTAATAAAATAATGAGTTCCCAATAAGAAACTTATAATGCATTACTTTCCTACAAAAAAAAATATAATGATACATTTTCTGGAAAACTATTTTTAGACTCATTATAATTCGTCTTTTTGTAAGCTAAAAGGTAAGGTATTTAAAACTATCAAATGTTATATGCCTCGGTATCTAAGGTTATAGAGCAGTCGCCTGGTAATCTGACGACCCGGGATCGATTCCCGGCTCGACCATATTTAAAAAAAAATGTATAATATTTATTTTTTTAAATTCGTAATTTTTTTCAAAATTATTTTTTTTACCTATTATTTTTTTTCCTTCTTGTAATGGCTTATTATTCATACCCTATGTAATCCATATATAGTAATGCATTTCATATAAAAAATTAGAATTATAATATAAATGGGTAATACGTCCAAACCTCCAAACTCACTATTTGGTAAGGTGTGTTTTTGCTCGGTATAGCTATAATAACTAAACTTATTGGTTGCAGCTACAAAAATACACTTTACGCACAGAAAAAACTAAAATCGAGTTTCAATTTAAATATTGTTGATTAAATTAAAAGTTTAATTAAATTTGGTTCTATTAAGGAAATTGTAGTATCAAATAAAATAGTTTGTAACTATTAAATTGATTTTATTCTCAATTAAGGTTTTAATCATATGTATTAAAATTTTAATTGAATATAGGTTTTTTTTTAAACTTTTATTTAAAACTTGTCAAAAAAAATTGGGGAAAATCGATAAAATTGTAAAAATCGCCAGAATAAAAAAAAAAATAAACAAAATAGAAAAAAATAAATCGTCAAAATTAAAATAGCGTTCAAATTAAAAAAAAAAACTCCAACATTGAAAAAAATCACTAAAAATAGGAAATAATTTTTTTGATATCTTTATTTTTCATCAACATGCCATACTTATACGAAACTAAATTACTTAATTTTCTACGAACGGTTTATCTGAAAACGGATAGAAAAAGATTCAAAAAGTATTTCGAAGATTATGAGTATTAGTTTTAAAAGCCGTAACATTCCGAATATAATGAAAAACGTGTTTTTTTTCAATTTTGAGTTAGAATGTCTCAATGACTTGTGAATACAGATGCGAATTCAGAGCTCTAAAGACAATTTAAAAAGTTCAATCTGGACTATGGTTTGTAAGCTTTGCGAAATTTTAAATTCTTGAACAAAATGGAAAATTGTACTTTTTTAAGAAAATATTATTAGAATTTGCTATTTGAAATCGAAATATTTTTCGATCCAATAGAGAAACCACTCTGAATTTTGGATATATTGAACAAGACAATATGCACTTCACCACACATTTTTTAAGCAAAATCAAAGATATAGTTTTTAAATATTCGCGCAAAAGTTGCGTTTTTGCATTTTTGAAAACTTTCTCAAAAAAAATTTATGATTTTTTAACAAATTAAAAGATCTTACCTTTCTTATGGGATAATATTTGTAAAAATCGAATAAGAACTTAAAAAGTTAGAGCAATTTAGACATGAGGTATTTCTCTTAGGAACGTGGAATATCGATGTGTTTATTTTCAGATAGTCCGTATCGAAAATTTTTGGAACTAAAAATGCCTTTAAATAAAAAAATTTCTTATAAACTAAATATTTATACATTCAGCATTGTGTTTTCTATCATTTAGGCTTGATTTTAGGAGTTACTGTAATCTAAAAACTGTACTTTGCCAAAAGATTTCAAAATAAAATTGTATTTCCTGTTTAACTAAAGTAATAAAGAAATACATTTTTAATAGTATATCATAGAACAATTTTAAAAGTTTTTATTAAAAATGTTGACAAATAAATTTTTTCACATATTTGTTCCTTTGTTATATTTTCTTTTTTTTTCATTAGAATTTTCTTCTATTTATAACTAAATAAAAAAATATTTTGTACAATCCATACATTATTGCAAATTTATGGAATGCTAATTTAAAAATAAATAATAGATATTAATATAGCAGAGCTAATATTCATGCTAGTTTAACAAAAATATCTTGTTTTATAATATTTGCAAAACGAGTCTCCTTATTTCAGCTAATTGAGTTTTAAAGAAATATTTCATAACTAAATTGATCTTTTATTATTCTGAATTTTTTAATTGACGACAAGCCATTTATGTGTCTTTAGAAATGTATTTCATTTTTTAAGACAAATTACTCTGAATTACTAAAAAAAGTACCCGTTGTACTTAAACTTAGCCTGTGTATTAAAAAGTACCTAATGCACTAAAAAGTTCCCTTTATACTAAAATGTTGGGTTCAAAAACAGAAACTAGCAATAATAGGTGCACCTTGTACAAACTGTACTTAGAAAGCGTTTGTGTGAAAAGTAACTTTTATACTTAAAAGTAATTTATACTAAAAAGTTTCATATCGCACACCTAGTTCAAAAGTGACTCAACTCAAAATTTTTAATTTTTCAGAAATAAAAAAAAAAAATATTTGCAACTTTTGTACCAATTGAAACATAAAAAAACGATATAACTATTTTTTAGCAACAGCTAACAACAACAAAATACACTGATATTTTTTTTTATAGATAAACAAGTGTATTGTGCATATTTTCAGCATATTAACCCGAAAAATTAAAATTTTGAGTTGAGTCACTTTTGAACTAGGTGTGCGATATGTTCTTAAAAGATTTTCTTGTACTAAAAGGTTTATTGTAAACTAAAAAGTAATGGTTTTAATAAAATTATATTTTGTAATAAAAAGTACCCTTTTGTTCCAAAAGAACATTTTGTACTAAAGAGTGCCTTTTGCATCAACTTAATATTATCTTATTTATTTAAATATAAGTTCTGTATTAAAAAATATCTTATTTATTTAAATGAATCTTCTGTGCTGAAAATTACCTATTTCAAAGTTGTATTCACAAATTGGACCCTTTGTACTTAAAGGTACTCTCTATGTTAAAATGTACCCGTTGAACTCAAAAGTACCCTTTGTACTTAAATATACCCTTTGTACAAAAAAGTACCCTTTATACTAAAAAGGACCCCTTGCTCTGAAAAGCACTTTTTGTAATAAAAAATACCCATTGTACTAAAAAGTACCATTTGTGCTAAAAAAATAACCCTTTGTTCTAAAAAGTACCCTTTGTAGAAAAAGAACTCTTAGCACTAATAACTTTTCTTTGTACCCCTATTTCTTGCATAAGTTTTTGGTCGGATAATAAAAAAAATCTTTTATAAAGAAAATTAAAGTTTTGTGTGTTGAAGACATCTTATAGACATAACCATAAATAACAAATATTGTTCTAAAAAGATTGTGTAGTATTGTTTTTTCTTCACATTTTTTTTTTTAATCTGTTGTTTTATATAATTTTTTGCAATAAATATTTTCACATTTGATGGGTAAACAAAATAATTTTTTTTGTGTGTTTTGTAAGTTTTCGTCTCTCTACCGCAGTTTTTGTCACCCTGATAATGAATAAATTATATTTTTGCTTTATTATACTAGTGTCTCTGTACGCAAGAGTTCATCGTTACAATTTTGTAAGTAAAATTACACACAAACAATTTTCTGAAGAAATTTTGAAAATAAAATAATAAAGTGTCTTCTTATTATAAGAATTTATCCATACAAAGCAGAAACTTTAACTTTCAATTCGATATCATGATTAAATTAAAAAGGTTTGAACATAATTTTTTTTTTTATGGCCAAATTCAAAAGAATTATATACCGAAAAAATTTCTCCGCTAATGACCACTAAATTTTCAACTTCAGTTAATTGTTTTAATTGAAATTAAATAATTTTGTTTTCAACATTTTAATTAACTCATTATTGACACAGTGTTCCTTTTTCGATGCAGTACTTTTGAACGGCTATATTTTTTTTTCTGGCTAAAGATAATTAAGTGACAAATTTAAAAATCGGTTAACCTAGAAAAGTATATTTTTTCATATATTTTGAATAAAGATTTGTTCACAGGATTGTGCAAAATTAAAATTTTTAAAATATCGTCATCCGTCTAGAATTCATATCCTGCAAAGTTTTAACTTTTTCTCAATTCTCAATTCTTAAGGCAAAAACAACAGTTACAAAATTTTATAAATGAAGCTGGTGCTATATATCTTCAAGCTTCGTTAGAGCTAACAACCTAAAACTTGTACGATGACATATTTATACTAAGTTTGATTAAATTTGAAGGGGGTAGAGGTCGAAAATTGTATATTTTTTTGATAGTTTTATATGGAATGAGTCTCATAGAGCATTATATGAATGTTTATGGCACAAAAAATTTTAGAAAATTTTTCAGATTTTTAGAAGGTGGCGCATTTTATGAATGATAAAAATTTTTTAATTTTTTGTACTTGTTTTTTGATTTTACAAAACTTGAAAAATCCCCACTCTAAATAAATTATTCTTAACAAAAAGTTCAGAATTTCTAAATAATAACATCAAAAGTATGGGCGTGAAATAATATTTATTTAACCCTAGATGATTATCCTAATTCTTTTAGACCTATACACGTTATTTAAAATTTTGGTTTTCTCTGATCTCTTGCTTTAAATTTTCAATTGTTTTAAAATTTTGTACTAAATTAAGTACTTTAAAAAATTGCATTAGATTTTTTTTTTGTTTTTCGTCGAGCTTTTGTGTACATTTTATAGCTAAAAAAATGTTCCAAAAATATAATTATCTTTCTAGGGTTAAAAGGTTTTAAAAATACCTATAATTTACTTTAGAAAAGTTACAGATAAAAAACTGAATCAAAATCAGAATTCTTTTCCTATTTAACATGAAATTTGAGTAACCCACTTCCCACTTCCATTATCATGAAACTCATATACTTGAAGTTTCTTGATAATGGAAGGGGGTACCAAATGAAAGCTATTTATTATTTTTCGCCCATGCATTGCCTGAAGCTGTAAAGGTTTAATAAAATTCTGAATTTTTAAGGTCATAAAAATACAAATTTTTCGGTTTTATTACTTCATTGTTTGCATAAAATCTATCTCAGCTGTCTCGTACCCCGCTTTATATTCCGCTTTAACCCATTAACGCCCCATATGAGGACAACTCGATTTTCCTCTGAAACTATTTGCCCAATAATTCAAGCAAAATTATTTTCTGAAAGCCAACTAAATTAAGAAATCAAAAAACAGAAGTTTTCTCTAATCACATCATTCTTTCATCCTCTAAATTCACATCATTTGACAGCAAATGAAAAATATGAAAGAAAAAAGTTAAATTTTAAAATTTTTTGGTAATAGCGACATGATATCTTATCAAAAATGTAAAAAAGATTAAAAACTCTAAGCCCCCCCCCCCCCCGCATGAATCAAGTTTTACAATACCGAATTTCGAAACTGTTCGATTAGGGGAAATGTTTTTCACTTTTTGTTCCTTAACAATTTACAAGAATATCTTTCAACTTTTCTCAATTTTAATTTCACTTTATCCTATTTGACACGTTTGCCTATCATATAAATACATTTTCACTGCATTGTTTGGTGTGGTTGTAGGTGGATTTTTTAAAATTGGCTTCTCCTTAATAAAATATATCTTCTTGGCTTCTCCTTAATAAAATATATACTTAGTACAAAAAAGTACTTAAAAGTACCCTTTGTGCCAAGTTGTACTCTTTGTTTTAAATAGTACTTCTTGTACTTAAAAGTTCCCTTTGTACTAAAACGTTATTAAAAGTAAACTTGGTACTAAAAAGTAGCCTTTGTATTAAAAAATAGCCTTGTAATAAAAAGTACCCTATGTGGTAAAAAGTGTCCTTTATACTTAAAAACGCTTGTGCCAAAAACACCCTTTTTGCTAAATAAACTTTTGTATTTAAAAAGTACAATTTGATCTAAAAGTACACTTATATGAAAATTACGTTATTTTTAGATGTTTCCTCTTCGATAAATACATTATATGTGATTATCAGAGAAGACAGAAAATATAAACATCCGAGGTGTTTATGGAAAAAATATTTAAAAAAATGCAATACTACAAAAAAGGTAAACAAATTAGACTTTTTAAAAGAAACCCCTAAATATTTTGAGATAAATGCGTGTTAAGCTAAGAAAATTTTAAAATGGCAATTTTTAAGATAAAAAATCTAAAGAAAAAAAACTGGTTTTAAGCCAAAAATGGCAAAATAAGCCAATATTATTAAAAATGGCATCAAATAAAAAAAATGTAAAATGCCAAATTTGACTTCTCTGATAATTATATATCATCCAGCTGACTTAATTTTTTGTTAAATACTCGTATTTTGCATACACTTAAAAAAAAAAAAATATTCAAAATTAAGTATTTCATGAGATTTAGATAGATCCAATATGATCTCAAAATATCAAATTGAATTCACCAAAAATTAATTATCTTTTTGGGTCTTATTTAATCCATTTAGATTTAAATTAATCACATGCTATATTTTGTGATCTTTAACTGAATACCCAAATTTTGAGATGAGCTTGGATACGACTAAATATCGATATATATCAAATGAGATATAACTACGCTTGGAATACTATGTAGTTAAAGACCATAGCAAATGTAGTTAAAAACAAATGAAATTTCACTTGAAAATGGATGACCTACTTATCACTAAACTCAACTAGCAGTGTCATTTGTTTTTTTACTGTTCAAAAAACTAACCACAATTGTAGCAAAAAGGAACCACATATGTAGTAAAAAATAAACAAACATTTATTTGTTTTATTTTTTTTTTAAATAAAAGAACTACTATGTAAAATGAATGAAAAATACAGTAATTTGATGTGGTTTGTTTTTTTTTAATGAACTACTATTGTAGTCAAAACTAAAATTTCTTCTACAAATGACTGTTGTTTTTACTGAAAAAAAGATACTGTATTACAACTCAAACAACTGCAAATATTTACAGCAGAAGTTTCCTGGGTGTACTTATTTGTACTTAGAAACGCAATTTTTTTTGTAATACGAAAAAGCAAAAAACAAAAAATTTAAATTTCTATAAAAAAAAAACTAAAATATTACTGAATTTTTTTTTTAATGCATAGCATTCTTTTTTGAGTGTACCTATGAAAAAAGTTGTATAGGAACAATAGGATAGTTTTTATTTTCGAGGAATAATTGGCATTTTTTTATTTTTTTATTTTATTAATTAATAATAATATAATTACAAATTATATACTATTACCCTAACCGAGCACTAGCTACTATGGCCTTCGGCGCGTTGTAGCGAAAACAGACCAATGCCTCTGGTGGGAATCGAACCCACGACCCCCGCACAGATAAGCCAGCACGCTACCAACTAGCCTACCGGGGCGAACATTTGGCATTATATTTTCTGAGTCGGTAAACTCACAAAATAATAGAAAATGTTTTTATTAAATACTTACCAAATTTTACGCATTACCTTTGGCCAAAAACCATAGAATACACTGGAAGTAACGCCGCAAGTAGAGTACCTCAACAATAAAATAAAAAAGCTCCTTTTAGTTGAATTGCTACCTTATTAAACTATTACTAAAAAAAATTGTATGCAGATAATCAGCTCAAAACAAGGTAAATACAGTCACACTAAGAAACACACACAAGTGTGTATGTATGCGTTAGTGGTATTATAATGTACATAAGGGTTATAACTTTTTTGTTGCGAAAAAATTACAGGTCACCACCTTATGGACTATATTGTACTTATAATAAATATCTTTTTTATTAAAGTCAATTTGGAACAAAAACCTTCCGCATGGAAACCGAATTCTAAAAGCCTTTTTGATTTAAATATTTTTTAAATACCCGATGATAAAGTTCCAATATGGGTATATATAAAAATATATAGTCATGTATATAATATAAAATGACATTCATAACCGTATCTTATGTACTCCCATGGGATCTCATCTGATAAAATTTGTTCCAAAAATGTATCTAATTCGATCAAGTTGTATATAATTTGATTCAATTTGATATAGCTTCATAAAAATCTTTTAAATTGTTTGGAAATCCGACCTAATATTTTGTTTCACATTTCAAGTAATAATGAAAATTTAAATATAAATCAATGGATTTAGAAATTAGATGTAATTTTTATTTGACTTATATGTGACGCCATATACAATTATTATATGTAAAAGTAATCGAATTTGTTTCTACCATATATGTTTAAATTAAATAAAATCTAACTAACTTTTTTTCTTTTGTATGCTTTTTTTCACTTTGTTGGATTTTCCGATATTGAGCTTTAAAAAAGCATTTTCTTAAGATTTTGTGATTATAATTGCTTTTTTACGATTTTCTGACTTAAAATGATTTTTTTTACTCATAAATATTATTTAATCTATTAACTTTGGAGCAATTCCATTTAATATCACCGTGAAATTAATCGATGTTTTCCGATTTTGATAAAATTTTGTGAGTGTGTACGGTAGTGAACGCAATTATTAAAAAAAAATTTTTTTTTGGATAACTCTATAGCTTCAAATTGTGGGGTAGGGACTTCACCTCAAAGGTCATAACTTTTGATGTGTAAAAAATATCGACAAATAACGGCTAGGTTTTGGGGTATAAAAAATAAACAAAAAAAAATTTTACACATTTTTTATAAATAAACATTTTTGAAAAAAAAAACTTTAAAATAAATTTTTGGAAAAAATCCTTATTTTTAAATTTTTATAGAAATAGCTACACATGTGTTCTAAATACCCTGAAATTTTCAGAGTGGAAAGCTCCTTACTTAGTGAGCTATCAGAAAAAATGTAGAAGTATGTACACCAGAAAATGTGTTTTTTTTCAATAGTTATAGTAGTTTTTCAATAGCAACAATTAAAAAAAAAAAACACGTTTTCTGGTTTCTGATATCTCACTAAGTAAGGAGCTTTCCACTCTGAAATTTTCAGGGTATTCTTTTTAACAAAATTATAAACAAAAACAATATTAATTTAATCTTGTAAATTATAACATTATTATTTTGTAAATAAAGAACTATTATTATTTTATTATTAAGTAAGGAGCTTTCCACTCTGAAATTTTCAGGGTATTTAGAACACAGTGTTGCTATTTCTATAAAAATTTAAAATTTTTTATTTAAATTTTCCTTTTTTTGTATTATATTTTGTATATTATTATTTATTTATTCAAGTTCTGTAATATAAAACCATCCAGGCCATCTGATAACTATATTCAAAAGTGATAGTTTTTTTGTGTTAATTTCTGCCATAATTATATATAAAAGTGATGAAATTTGTTTGATTTTATTGTATCATATATACCTATATATAATTATACATTAAAGTATATATGATCTCATATTTAATTACATTAAGTATATATGAAGAAATATGAATAGATAACAAATATCAACTTATATGTAACGTAAGATAAAGGGTCCGCAATCTAACGTTTTTTTTCAACTAGTTCTTATTTCGTGAATGGTAACACTTAGCTCATGTCTGATTTGACAGATAATTAGTTTTATCATTCCGCTGAAGGAATATGGTCCCTATGTTCGTTATCTTGTGAAAAAAGTGGAAGAAACTGGCATCCTCATCGATAAACCAAAGCGAGAAAAGCCAAAAATGGTGCGTATACCCGAGAATATTGCTGCTGTGGCAGAAAGTGTGCGTGAAGCGCCATCAACATCAATTCACCGCCGTTCTCAACAATTGAACATTTCGGAGACATCATTGAGACGAATTTTGCATAAAGACCTTGGTATGACGCCATACAAAGTCCAATTGGTTCAGGAGTTCAAAAAAAAGAAGTTATTTGGCGGACCCTTTATATACAATGTTTTTGTCGGGTAGTATGTTACTATGTGTAAGTTTGTGATGGAATGGCGGAAACATTTTTTTTATTGATAATAGTATGATAATACAAGGTGGCGCAAAAGTAATCCTCCTATCAGAAAATGCTATAAATTTTGCGATTGGCCCCTAATGTCAGTTCTGTTTTGACATTTGTGTAGTAAACACATGCGAAATACACGTTAATAAACAATGTTACGATACACTGCTCCAGATAGCGGAATGGTGACTATTTATTTGACCAATAATCGGTCGGTGACTTTGGCACAACGTGAATTTCGTCGCAGATTTCCTGGCCGTCCAACGCCTACTGGTGAAACACTGCGACGTTTAGGCGCTCGCCTCGAAGAGACTGGCATAACACGAGATGCTGCCAGGCGTGGCAGACCCCGGAGTAGCCGTTCTGCAGAGAATATTGCTGCTGTAGCCGAGGATGTCATGGAAGCGCCGTCGAATGGTGAGCGCTACATAGCAATGATCAACGAGTTCTTTTTGCCGCAACTTGATGAATTGGGGTTGGAAAACATGTGGTTCCAACAGGACGGTGCAACGGCACACACTGCACGTGCCACAACCGATATGCTGAAGGATGCATTTCCCGGGCACCTAATCTCCCGTTTTGGCGATTTGCACTACCCAGCAAGATCGCCTGATTTGACCGCTCCAGACTTCTTTTTGTGGGGCTTTTTGAAGTCGCGGGTTTATGTCAACAAGCCTCAGACTCTTGCAGCTCTTAAAGACAATATCCGTCAAGAATGTGAGGACCTATCGCCGGAAGTTTTGGCCAAAGTGATGGGAAATGCCATAAAAAGGGCTCAAATGACAATCAGCTGTGGCGGCGGCCATTTACATGACATCATATTCTCGACTTGATGTAAAAAAAATTAAAATACTAAATAAAAATAATCCACAAGAAAAATCAAAGTTTTTCATTTTTTTTTTTTAAAATTACAGCCAAAAAAAATCGGAAGGTTATTTTTGCGCCACCTTGTATAATGAAAACCTATGTAGTTTTAAACAAAGTGTATGTAATCATTTATGTTTATTTGTTATGTGATTATTTTTTTATAAAATTGTTACAAATGTATTTTTGTTTAGATTTACCTGAAGATGGACAATAAAATTGTCCGAAATATCGAAAATAAAAATAATAATTAAAAACAAAATTTAAAAATTTGGTTTTTTATTATTGCAACCCATGACCTTAAGCCAAACTAAATTCATCACATAACAACCCAACAGGTCAACAATATAAAAATTATCAAAGTGTAACATTTTAAAAAAATGTAAAAGAACTTTTTATCAAAACTTAATTAAAAACTTCATTGCGATTGGTGCGGGAACTTTTTTAACTACCGCGAAAAAGTAAGATCATGGTTCTTAATATTTTTCTATTGCCATAAAATTTTTGATATTTGCAAAATATGGATAAAGTTATTACCCTAGTGTACATGTGTTTAAGAATATAAGTAAACTAAAATAAAATACGGAAGTGAAGAGATGCGTTTTGGCGCCATTAAAAAATATAGCGTAAATAATTTAAAATTCAAAAGTTAAAGCATCTCAATAATGTCTAAAGATAAACGACTACAAACAAACTTTGGTAATATGCATGTGTGTGTGTCACTTGGTAAGCTGTTAGTGTTAGTGTCTATGGAGCGGAGAGCCGGGCGGTCTCATAATTTTGTATAAAGGATAAATGATGCTGAAAATGCCAGATGTGTAAATAAAACTATACTAGAGAAAAAGCAATGAATTATAAACTAAGAAAATGAAGCGAATGTATTAAGTTTTTAAACATTTCATAATACAGATACTGTTTTAAGTTTTAGAAAGTACAAGTATCAAGTTTTTTTTTCGACTTGATTAATTAATATAAAAAGTGTGCTAAGAAGATATGCAGATTTAAAGGTTTGCGTGACTAAAAAATTTAAATTGAAATTTTCAGTTTATGGGATGGCGGAAATACTGCTAAAATATCGTTATTGATTTAAAACTCTTTCAGCTGCCTATCGTTTTCCTTAAAATACCTTTACCGAAATAACTGATATACCAATTTTCCTAAAATACCGTTACTGTAATAAATGTTTTTTTTTTTGTCAAAATAAGATATTGAAAGTCGGATGCCACTGTGCAGCCTTAACGGGTGGACCAATTTTGAATCGTTTTTTTTTTATTTATAGAGGACTAAAAAATTAAGTCCCTTACGTAGAGACATTTTGAAATGTTTGCCTAGTATTTTTTTAAAAAATAAAAAACTATTTTTTTGGGTGTTTTTTAAATTTTTTGTTTACCCTTGTACCATTTTAATGCAAATCAAAAATCGGACTACGTTAAGGACTAAAGAATTTATTCGTGTGTGAAACAAAATTAATTTTTTTTTCATATGAATACCCAAAGGTGCACGACGGCACCCGATTTTGCCTTTAAAAAAAGGATATACATATGATGAAATGGGGTTGCCATGAAAGTACGAATTCTAAATTATATTTAATATTGTCTTTTTCTATCGCAAAAATATATATATTTTTTTATAATTGCTTAAATATTGTAATTTTTATTGTCGATAATTGACTTTTTTTTTTGAAAAACGACAACTTTCCGAATTTCGGCCAAAAATCACTTATTTTTGAAAAAAGTATATTTTTCCTAAAAATTCCAAAAATTTAATTTTTAATTTCATTTATTCCTTTAATATGGAATATGGAATTCTGACTTTAACGGTTATCATTTTACCATTTTATCCTAGAGTTAAAACTGACACTCAAATTTAATAAAAATTAGTGTCCGACCGAAGACTTTGGCCAAAAAAACGATATTTGGTAGTTTTTCGATATTTGGAGACAATGTGGACAAATTTTGATATTGAAAACATATTTGTTGATCCGTTTTAATTCGATGTTGAGTAAATAATTTAAGAAAAAATCCGAAGTTTAGCTTGCAAAATCGCATCTAAAAAGCCCAATAAATATTTTTCCATTTGTTAAATTTGTTCATAATGCTTTAAAATACCGAATACCTAGAAAAAAACACTTTTGCCGAAGTCTTCGGTCGGACACTAATAAAAATACAAAAATGCGTATTTTTTAAAATTTTTTTTAAAGATTTTTTAAAATGCCTAATTTGGAGATGTCGATTGTTATTTTTATAATATTGAAGTTGTAATTAAGGAAAGCAAAATATAGTTCGTGTTTGTCTGTGGAGCGACTACTTTCCAGGACATTTAATGAAAATTGATTATTTTGTCAAAAAATTTAACAAAATTTAAATACGAATATATGCATCAACGTTTGCATAATTTTCGAAAAAATATCACTTAGATTTGATTAGACTATAATTACCTTTACTTTTATTTCAAAAATCGTTAACCGTTAGTGGCCCGGGTACATAAAAGACCCACAAAACGAAATTTATATTGTGACTACAAGTTTTTAAAGTGATACAAAATTCGACTTGATACAAATAATTATTTTATGCGATTTGATCCATAAAGGGTGAATGTTTTCACTTTTGACCAAAAAAAAAAACCCCATTAGGAAAGTTACGGAATGACTTCTTTCAGATTTTGATTAAATTTTGATATATTACACTAAACTACGACCAAACGCATTTCTTTAAGGTACCAATCGATTTTTGATTTTATAAGCAGATTGCCCTGTTACCGAAAACACTTTCACTTTCTACCGAAGTTGGACAAATATTTAGAAGTGAGTTATATTGCATTTATATCCAGCCAAAAACTAGTAGTTTTTAAAGACTATTTGTAAAATTCCCTACAAATTTTAAACAAACACTAGAAGTTTTGAAGAACTAAAAAAGTACTTTATATTCTATATTTCAAGTTTCTGACCACTGCCCTTAGAATGTTTTTAAGGAATATTTTGAAGTATTCCAGAACAGCTTCTTTTACCACCGGCTGCATGGAACCGGTTCTGGAACAGGTTGCTGGAGGTCAAACTGTAAGGTTTCACTGATCTGAACTAGTTATATAACTGGTTCTACAACCGGTTCTAAAGCAACCTGTTTTTGTTTGGAGGTAAAGAAACTGTTGTAAAAAGGACAAACTCAATACAAAAAGTATCGGTTGTAGAACATAAATTGGAACCCATTGTAATACAGTATAAGTTGTTCTGCAACCTGTTATTTAGATTTTACTATTTTACTGGGGATATTAAGGGCATATTTTTGACAAAAAGTAATTTTTTATATCATATTTTTAAAACTGTTTTATGGCATGTTTTTCCGTTTTTTTTTTACATTTTCCGTTATAGAACAAATTCTTGGATTTGCAACACCCATTAAGAAAATTCAAGCCATTTTAACAAATTTGAGTTTTCTAATTTCCAATTTTGGTATAACAAATCGCCTCTTTGTTAGTAATTGAAATAAAGTTACTCCAACTTTCTAAGAAATAAGCTTTAAAATACGAGTTTTTAATAAAAATGCGTTTTTTTTTTTGTACATTTTTTATGGCCATCAAATCGATTTTTTAGAGCACATTTCTCGTTTTCCTTCTATCTAGTATTCGTCGTACAGTTTCTCTTTTTCTAGAAGAAAAACTTTTAAGTAGTTTATTTTAAAACCTTAGCTAAAAATTGTTTAAACTTTAAAAATTGACATATTATCATATTATCGACTAAACAATGAATGCCCAATTTGCATAAAGCAAATAAAAAAAATAATTCTCTTGGTGCACTGTACTAAAAATATATTTAGTTCTAGGTGCTGGGGGAGGGGCCTAGCCCCCTCCCCACAAAAAAAAAATCTGGCTACGGCCACATATCAATCTATCCTTCTTAGTTGAACAGATGCTTTTAGTACAATTGACTTTTTAGAACGACAATTTCTATTTTTGTTTCAATAAACATTTTAGTACAAAATGTACTTTTAGTACAAAACGTACTTTTTGTTAAAAAAAAGAAAACACCTTTAAAATAATTATATGAAATAAATGTTGTTTTATCACGATGACGTTACTTTGGTTCTTAAAACTTGTTGTAAATTTCAGGAATAAAAAAATTGTGACACAATTTACTTAAAAAATTTACGCTCCGCAAAAATCCACTCTTTAAATTGTTAAAAATATTGCCTTTATTTAGCTCACAAAATCTCTTTTTATGTACTCTTAAAAAAAATTGCAATTGCATTTTGAGTTGAACTCAATTTTATATTTTCAAACTAAAACTCAGCAGAAATGTTTGCGTATAACAGTGAATTTCATCTCATTTAGTGATGACGTTAGTTCTTGTCTTGTTATCCTTATTTGAGAAACTACTATACGGATATGTATTTTAAGAGCGTTAGAATATGTGTGTGCATGAGTGAGTGTGTGTGTTTAAGGTTGTATGTATGTCTTGTGAATAGTAGTAGTGGACATGTAGTATTGTATGGTTTTTTGAGTAGCCAAAGGAACACCACGATTCACTTTAACTTTTAGTATCAAAAGTGCATTCATTGTTTACAGATTGTTAATTAATAAAAGACTACAAAAATTAATAAAAAAATTGTTTAAATTGTAGCAAAACAGAAAATAAATTAAATAAAAAACAACATAAATGAGATCATTTCGTATAATTAATATCAATCATACGTACGCCTAGACTATTAATTCTACTTTGGCTTTTAATACAATTCTTAGAAAAGTGCAAAAGAGTTTTAAAGTTTTATTATAAACAAAATGTGATGCTTTGTTTGGTTTTATTGTGTATACTTGCACTAAAGCAAGTTTCATAAAGCAACTCTAATTGCAGTTGGTATTAATCATACGCAAAGGTGTGTTAATTGAAATTTATTTTTTTTTGTATATTGTTGTTAAGATTTTTCTTTATTACAAAACATTCCTTTGTTTTGAAATTATATTTATTGTATGTATAATAAAACTTTCAAAATATAGTTTTCAAGTTTTCAGTTTTATTAAAATTATCCTGAAAAAAAATATTAAACCGCAAATGCATTAATTTTTTTAAGTGCAAAATACAAACAATAATTTTAGTGCAAAGGTATTTTTGTTGTAACACACCATCTGCCCAAGTAAAAACTTATTTATAATGATACTCGTATATTACAAAATAAAAATTTAAATTAAATCATATAACATTATATCTCAAATATATAATTATATCTTTCTTTATTTAACATTTCATATAGTGCAACATGATGAAATGTATAATAACATATCAATCTACATATGGTCACATAAGTCACATGTAATTGCTTATATTTGTATACAATTGTATATAACTGAATGTAAATGTATCACATTATATATAATTTGATCCATTTGGGTGACGACAAAATTCGTATACAATTGTATCAAACTATATATAATTTCATCAAATTATATTTAATTCTATCAAATAATGTCTAATTGCATCCGATTAGATATGATATGATACAATTACATGTTCTCATTTTTAGGATATAATTACTCAAGTACACTCAAAAAAAAGTTTGTAAAGTCAGCAAAAATTTTTGCTGAGTCAGCAAAATTTTAGCCAGGAGGGTGCTAGCAAAAAAATTGCTAATGTCAGCGAGCTGATTTTTAGCAACAAAATTAGTAGATTCAGCAAAAGTTTTGCTAACACTTAGTGGATTAGAAATAAAAATGCCTTGCTAAAAATTAATAAATTTTTTGCTGAATTTTAGTAGACTGAAAAAAAACGCAAAAAATTGTAAAAAAATTGTAATTTAGTTAATATATTTGCTGAAAATCATAAAACATATTTTTGTGATTCTTTTAAAAATAACTTACAATAATTACGAAATATAACAATTTTCATTTCCCACAGTGACGACATGAATTAATTTAATATGTGAAAATATATAAATATATATAACATAACAAAAATTTTCTTTCAACTACTTACATCAATGGTTGTCTAAATGATGCTTTCTTTTAAAGGACGCAACTGCCGAAGATAATTATAGAAACGAACCGAAAAAATAAACAAAAACAAACGAAACGAAAAAAACAACCTTTTTTTTGCAATAAGAAAAAGGAACCATAAAAATCTACCTAAGATGTGTGTCTTTGTATTTCGCTTTACTCTGTCTACATGTCTGTATATGTTTGTTTGTTTGCAATTTGACCACACTAGATTATAAATCTATAACATTTAGTTTAGAAATACATATTTTATTTTGTCTTTTATTTAATTAAAAGACAATTATTTTCACAAGCCGGTGACAACGCAAAATTTAAGTTGTTTTAATCCTCAATTTTGTTTTATGTATGAAAAACAGATACAAAAGTCTTCCATGGTTGATTTTTTTATATGTCTTATTAGAGTTGTACTTTTTAGTATAATTTTCCTCTTCTCTACTACATCTTGATATGCTGCGACATCTGCTTCATTCTGCGTATATCTTTCAATCTGGTTGTCGTCCACACTATTAACGTGGTTATCAGCACAATATTTTTTTAGCAAAATTAATTAGTAAAACATTAGTATATTAGTAAAGCATTAGTATAAAACAGTTAAATGCTGAATAAGTATAACAAAAATTTTAGCTGAAAACACGATTTTAGCAAAAAAATTTGCTAAAAAATAGTATACCCGATTTACAAGACGTTTTACTAACTTTTGTACTAACTTATTTTTTTGAATGTAGTAATTGCCAACCGTACAAAAATAATAGTATAGTATATGAAAACCAATTAGAAGTATTATCTTTTTTGGCTCTATGAAACAAGACCCAAATGAAATAAGTCCCCAAACCAAAACTGAAATAACACTCCATTTTTTGGGGCTTTATTTCATTATGAAACAATGCCCCAAAAAAAATGAAAAAACCCCCAACAAAATTAAACAAAACCCCATAATAAAAAGAAATAACGCCGCAATTTTGGGGCTTTATTTCATAATGAAGTAAAGCCTCATTTCGAAAATGAAATAAGGCCCCAATTAAAAAAAAAAAAAACAAAATTATATATTACATTAAAATATTTTTTTATTCCTAATTAATACATAGTTTTTGTGTATATACCTGCATAGAGTCCTCAGCTGTTTGGCGGCAAGAACATAAGAAAAATTAGTAAATGAAACCTGTAAATATGAATATTAAAAATATTTCACTAAAAAACAATTTTAAACAATATTCACTGGAAGATTATTAAATCCGCGCGATTTTTTTTTCAGCCGATTTACACTCAAAAAAATTTTTTTCTACATCAAAACTATCAAAATGTTTGCTATATTTTTCTTCGGGTACAAAAATAAATCTATTTCATTGAAAGCCTTTAACTCTTTATATGTGCCTTCTTCATCTCCATATTTGTGTTCCACGTATTTCTTGGCAGCGACACATTTTCCATCAGGAAGCAAGTTAATTCTTGCTTTACAAGTGTCTTTTCTACACTCATATTTTAGCACTCCTTTCAAATAGATTTTTTTTTTAAACAATTTTTTGTTCAATCACATATAATAATTCACAATTGCTTCTGTTTCCAGAAATAATTTCGCAATTCATTACACTCTATTGATCCATTAATATTTACTGCACGGTATAATCTCACTTGCTAATAGTTAATAACTATTTACATTAATAACTTGATAATTCATGCAGTTATTAGAACGGTTGTTTGCTTACATTCCTTAAAAATTTAGATTTTTAAGAAAATGAAATATTATTTGGGGACTTATTTCATTTCTCAAATTGGGGCCTTATTTCATTATGAAATAAAGTACCAAAAAATAAATGAAATAAAGCCCCAAAAAATGAAATAAGACCCCAATTTTTTCTTATTAGACATTTTTGGGGCGTTATTTCATTTTTGTTTTGGGGACTTATTTCATTGGGGCCTTATTTCATAGAGCCCCACATTTAACTACATCATATTTATGAGTAAGATGGAGCTGTATTGCTGCATTTTAAATGTGTTTTATTATACATATTTCTCAAAACTAATTAAATTTCAGGTATTTTAAAAGCACCAAATTCGCCCAAACCAACGGTTTGCCACTGTTATCAATCGGGCAACAGGACAATACTGTCAAGATTGTTAATCCTACGTTGGTTATGCCAACGCATAACCGACCGTCGCCGACGATTTGCCAACACTGTGCCTTTTGTATTTTTCTGCTTGGATATATATACTACGAAAATTCACAAAATATTTTTTTACATAGGTAAAGATAGTTTGAGAGCTCAATAAGTATTTTAAGTACACAAGGTTATTTTAGTTTAGTTCAGAAGGTTCTTAAGGTGTAAATTTGCAAACTATTATTTTTGTGCAATTGGTTATTTTTTGTGCGAATATAATTTTAGAATGGGTATTTGAAGTACAAAAGGTATTTTAGTTGTACACTTTTTTTCTTTAGTGCAATATATGGGGAATTTCAGAAATTTTCGACACTTTAGGAAAACATTTTTGGTGTGACATGGATATCCTTTTGTGTCCGACAAAATCGCAGTAATGGGCTCTGATTATCAGTAGCTAAATAATAAGCAGAAGAATTTGGGCCAACTGCATATAATTCGGTGTCAAAATTTATCATAATTTATCTACAACTGTCAACACAAATTTAGTTCTTCTAACATTAAGTACACTTAAATTTAGCAGACTGTGTTTCTCTAGAGTCTAGAGACTCCATTTTGTATTGGTTTGGATCTGAAAGTTAAAAAACTATGAACAGAAAAATTAAATTAATTATACAAGTCTTGCAAGTTTCAAGTATTTTTTTTTTTAATTTTTCTACTTTTAAATTCCCCTTCATTCTTATTGTGAAATTTTGCGTGTCATAGTTTTTAAATACACTCAAAAAAAAATCTGTAAAGACAGCAACATTTAGCAACTTTTTTGAAATTCGTCTTATAAAGACAATTAAGTGGTTTTAAAACCTTTAAAAATAGTTCAGCATCTTGACTATAATCGTGTATAAAATATTTTTGAAAATTGTTAATATTTCTTGTTCTAAATATCTGGAATGTTTAGTTGAAATATGTCCAGCGGACCTATGTATGACGTGTCTTTAATGAAGTAAAATGTTAAAGGTCTAGCATATTTATAAAGTTCCTTGAGACCATCAGAAACATTTTTTAGTTTTTGTTAGTTCATAGTAGTGCAAAAGAAAAAAATCCTATAAAATTAATGACATTTTTGTCGTCATCAGTCCCAACTATTTACTGCAATATTTAATTTACAAAACATTCTGACTGAATGCCACAATAAAAAAACCTACAATCGTAAAGTTTCACTATTGTTTTATCGACACAATCATGAATATGTCATAATAGTCCTCTCAAATTTAAAGCACATTCATTAAATTTGTATGTCTTACTTACAAGGAAGGTATCCCTACCCGAACTCATAGATTTCAATGAGCTTTGGACATGTTGTATCCAGGAAAACTTTGGTAATGGCTGCGATAAAGTAATGCATTAATGTATACTCCCTACCTTTATCATTATTTTTCCCACGAAAAGTAATGATTTACCAATAATGAGTTACATAATGCATTACTTTGTAATTAATACTCCTTATCTTCATCATTATTTCAAAATATAAAGTAATGAGTTACCAATAATTGGGCACTCATGGATTACCTTGTAATGATACATCATTACATTTTACATTATTTAAAAACATAAAGTAATGAGTTACCGATCATCAATTACATAATGCATGAACTATAAACGTAAAGTAATATTTAAAATAGTTGTTTTAAAATCTATATTTATACACATTACTTTGTCATTTTTTGTAAGCATGAGGGTAAGATATATATTTCTAACATCACAAACTAAAACTCGAAGCACAACAATTCATTTACATTTTAAGCAACCCATTATTATATGTGACGACAGCTCAGTTGGTAGAGTACTCGCCTAACAAACAGAGACCCCAGGTTCGATTCTAAGCGAGACCACGTTATTTATTTAATTAAAAAAACTATTTG
This sequence comes from Delia radicum, assembly GCA_021234595.1. Lineage (NCBI taxonomy): Eukaryota > Metazoa > Arthropoda > Insecta > Diptera > Anthomyiidae > Delia > Delia radicum. The sequence continues at coordinate 130,766,148 of CM037853.1, forward strand.
TAATAATTTTCTTTTATAATTTTTTTTATGAAAATCTATTTATAGACACATTACTTTTCCCAACACGGTAACGATATAAGTAACCAGTTGTTCTACCCCTACTATGTAATAAGCCCACCCATTACTTTTTGGCTCATCGCCTGTAAAATCCATCAGTGAATTAAGGTGTATTGTAGTACGTGGGGCCCTGTAGCAATACATTACTTTACCCATTATTTTGTAATGAGTGGTTTAGCTGGGTAGAGGCGAAAAAAAGACGCGTTACGCTTTCCATATAAAACCATCAACAAATATTGAATTTTTGAACTGACCACCTTCAATTTTAACCAAACTTGGTATGGATAGTCCAAAGTTTAGGTTATGAAGAGCGATTGTGGAAATATGGCGTTTTAAAAATTAACAAAAGTAGTCCGTACATAATCGTTATTATCATTTTAAATTAAGCTACATGATTCATTGATACCTCATTTTAAAGCTACTGTTCCGTAAGAGTTCCATATAAGGATTTTTCCACACCATAGGGGAATTGTTATTTGTAACACCGTGCGACAGTAGTTTTTACACATGGACAACTAGAAACCGTATGTAGTTAAACTGCGTTTTTTAGTTTTTCGCCATCACGTCAAAATTCCTTTTAAAAGGACTTGAAAATTAAAATTTTTCAAAAAGATATTAAAATACTTATACTCGTGATAAATATTGGTATCAAATGAAAGGTTAGGACCTATGCTTTAGAATAAAATAAATATATTGATTATAGTTTCACAGGATTGAAATTTTCAAAAATGTGCTTTAAAATACTTAATCCTTCAATATTCCTTGTGATTTTTTATAAATTTGTACGAAATAATATCTTACTATAGGCTTGAATATACTGAAAAATAAACCTAATTCTCATCAATCTTACTTTTTTGTAAGAAGGTTATGTGTTTGTTCGAAGGTTTCAGAATATATGTTTGACGGGGGGTTAAATATAGTCGTTGGTATTGATTTCTAAAGCTAGTTAACCCCTTAACATATTTTTTTAGGAATTTTCAATAGAACGATTTATACCTCGGATTTTAAAAAAATGTATTTTATCTTAAAACATTTTTTTTTTCTAATTTTATATAAACCACGATAAGCGTTAAAATAAGGTGATAGTTTAAGATCCTTAACTTTGGTGATGTTATAGTTATATGACTTAGATTTTATATGCGTTCGGTCACGTTTTTGTTTAGCTGCCCAATCTTACTTTAGAGGGTTTTAAAGTTTGGTTAACAGTTAATAAGGATTTTGTATTGCAACTTATCATTAATTTTTAAACTCCTATTAAAAATAGAAGTATGGATCCCTACATGAACACATATCGCACACCCAGTTCAAAAGTTACTCAACTCAAACTGTATAAAGTTGCAAATATTTTTTTTTTTCGATTTCTGAAAAATGAAAAATTTTGAGTTAAGTCACTTTTGAACTAGGTGTGTGATAAGCTTCATACATGTTCACATGCATCCATACATGTTTCATATGCGTTCATAAACCATTTTATATGTTCATATGAAGAATCATAAATGTTCATCTTTGTGCATTGACGAAAATTGAGGTAAAAATTAAATGCTTCTTCTAAAAACTTTTCATTTGACACCAAATTTGTCTATAACTTGAAATACAACGAAATATACCGAAAAAACGTAAAATGGTTTTAATTTTGACCATACTTAGTAACGCCTAAACATGAGATTGGGTAGTTCAAAAAACGAGGGTTCCTTAAATTTTTATACTTTACAACTTATCCGACGTTCATAAAGAGCTACCGGTGCGGGTCAGGATACCTCCCTCGTTAGTATTTGTCTTAAACTACTTAACAATCCTCAAATTATAGAAATTCAATCCAATTTATTTCACAAATCACTTACGCTACACATGCCAACAATTTTTAATACCTAGAAAGAAATTTAAAGGAAAAAAATTCACTTCTTATCAACCGCCATCAACATTTGAATTGAAAAAATAAGAAAAAAAAAAATAAAAGTATTTTGCATTTTTAAGGATTTTTTCTCTCCTTCATCATCTGCCTTTTCCTGCTAATCGTTTAATATGGATTTAAGCAAAATAAAAAGTGGTAAAAAAACGACAAACTTCAAAATAAAAAAATTTTAAAATTACACTTAAGTGCTTTTGAATTGTGCTCAATTGTTCTCTAGTGTTATTATTGTAGTAGTGTGTGTGTGTGATATGCATGTATGTAATTGCATAAGTACAGTAGAAATAAGAATGAGGAATAGCTTTTTTTTGTATGGAAATCACAAGCTTTAAAAAACATGGCGTCAATTTTATTTACTATTTAAAATTTAAATAGTTTTCAATTTAATCTCTAAAATTTTATGTTAATTTTTCACATGATATATGGGTACTTTAACCAGATTTTGTTTTAAAATAAAACGAATTTAAATATCAAGGAAAATGAACACACACGTTTAAACCTTGCCTGTGTTGAAATATTTTCACACGGAATATTCATTAGGATATCCCATACAATAACGATTTGTCGATTTTCGTTCTAAATGGATAACAAAAATTTTTTTTTCGGAAACCGTTAACCAGTGCCGAATTTTAGCCGAAAACGGCAAATTAAAAAAAAATGCATTTTTTATTAAATATTACCTAAAGTCTAAGTTTTGAAATTTTTTTTTCATTTATTCGTATATATCCATAATTATTTTTAAATTCGATTAGACTATAATTAAATTTACTTTTGTGAAAGGCGTGGTAGAAAAGAATGAGTGTATTTTCTAAACATCATAACTACATTGTAAATTTTCAATTTTCTGAATCAGACTGCGCGCAGTTTCTGGTATTGAACCTTCGCCAGTGACCCTGTTTTTTTTTTTTTTTGAATAATGTAATATTTGTTATGTTTTTATTTGTTCGATTGCGTCTATATGAAATTTTCTGAGCAATCACTGACCTTGGTATAGATAAACTGATTTCTAATGTCACATGCACTCGCACTATACGTTAGACAGAGCGCTTTAGCGCACTGATCTATCGTCGGGTCGAGTTCTTTTACTTTTATTTAAAATACCTTTAACCACTTGATAGAAATAATAATTTTTATCCATATAGGGTTGATTTTTTTAACATTTGTCCAAAAAAGACCAACTGGAAAATTGACAGAATGACTTTTTTTTAGATTTTGATTACATTTGGATATGTGATAATGGGTTCTTAACTAACAAACAAGCATCATTCTTTATCGTACCAATCTTACTTTTAAGGGCGAAAAAGGTGGTTTCAAAAATGACTCCAGTTGCTTTTTTCGTTTTTTTCACATTTACTCAAGTAAATTATAAAAAATAGGTATAAAATTAAAATTAATTTTAAAGATCTATCTAACGATTTACCAAAATAAAAATTAATGGGGTATCTGCTTATTTTGTTTTCCGTAGGCCATTTTTGACCCCACCTCTTTAACCCTTAAAAGTGATTGGAAAGGTAAAGAATTAAGTTTGTTCGTTAGTTTAATATCACATATCCAAATTTAATGAAAATCTAAATGGAATTATTTTGCAAATTTGCTTGTAGGTCTTTTTTGGCCTACAGATAATATTGTATTCGGATTTTAACCTAATATAAGTATATGTTTTTGTGTAAACTGATACATCTAAATATAATTAGATCCGAGTTTTAATCTGGTGAAGTTGCACAAAATGTTACATTTTTTTATATGATTGTATTAAAATATACACAATTTCATGAACATCCTATCTTTTCCGTTAAGTCCATAAAAATATTAGGAAACATATCACTTTTTTGCGGTTTTCAAAAAAGCATGCAATAACATATATATTTATATAGAGTAATGCATGATTATGTCTATCAAAAATTTTCGAAAAACCAAATCCAGTTATATATGATCATATGCGTCATTACATATATCCATATTAAACAATACTGATTCTGTAATTCTTTTCCACTAAAATTCCCAGTGCATATTATGTTTAAGTTATTTTTTGGTTTGATCTGTTTTACATTTTAGATTTTACACAATGAAAATAAATAGCATTTTAAATTTTGTAGTTTCGATAGACAATTTTTTTTTTATCTAAGTAGAATAACATTTTTTTTAAATGTTTTAAAACTATTTTTTTTACAATATAAACATTTCCACATAAAATTGAATTTTAAAAGGTATTTTTTTGTTTGCCTTTGGTAAAAAAAATGCTTTAAATTATACAAAAGTTTTACAACTTTACACAAAATGTACAGATGTTAAAAAGCCAGTGAGGCAATACCCAGTAAAATAGTAAAATTCATATAACAAATTGCAGAACAACTGGCAATGTATTGCAATACGTTCTTATTTATGTTCCACAACCGATTCTTATTGTATGGAGTGTGTCCTATTTGCAATATGTTCCATACCGCCCAACAGCAACAGGTTGCTTTAGAACCGGTTTTAGAACCAGTTATAGAACTGGTTCTGAGACTGTGCAACCTTAAATATTGACTCCCAGGAGTCAGTTCTATGCAACCGGTGGTAAACTAAGCTGTTCTGGAATAGATTAATTGGTAACCAGTTCTAAAAAAATTGGCTGGGTATTTAGTTGTTCTATACAAATTGTACTTTTTTTCCTAAAAATCTACTAACAAACTATTATTTTTTTGATTCTAACAATGAAATATATAAAATAGATTACGTTGAATTGTGTGAAAATTATTCATACAAAATTTACTATTCATATGGCTGTGGTTTTAAACACAAAAGAAGTAAATTTTTCTGGTTTTCAACAAAAACGTGTTCCAAGTAAATGCAGGTGTGTTTGTTTAACATAGTGTTCTTAAATAACCATGTTTGTATGCAAATTTGTAGTTATATTGGTGACATATAAAATAAAAAAAAAAAATTACTACTTCCTTCCTTTATTGTTTTGTAATATTCTCGAAGTTAGAGTTGTGTTTTCACACTCTCTGTCTCTTAACATAACTACGATTACACTATGGGCCATAATCTAAGACAATTAGATTAAAATATATTTAACAATGCAATTATTGTAGATCAGGGTGTCTCTTAAAAATAGATTTGGCATTACACCCCCTCAGTTTTATTAAAAATGGTTCTAAATGGAAGAAATCGATTTTTTTTTTAAACTCGTTAACCTGTACCGATAGTGTCCAAAAATGGACCATTTTGCAAAAAAAAAGTGTGCTGTTATTAACAATTCACAAAATTCTAAATCTCGAAAATATATCCTTTTTATTTTATTTATTCATTTATGTACTCAACATTACATCGGATATCATGGAATCCAAAATGACCACGAATTTGATAGAAATGCAAAACTTCTTTTTTAAAAATTAATTTAAAAAAAAAAATTTAAAATCCTAATTTGGAGATTCCTATTGCAATTTTTATAATATAAGAGTTGTTATTAAAGAAAAAAAAATTGGTGAAATGATAATTCAAGTTTGTGTATGGAGCGACTTCTTTCCAGGACATTTTTTTATAATAGTTTATTTTGTCAAAAATTTAACAAAATTTTAATGGTTTTATCAAAGTTTGCATAATTTTCGGAAAAGTATCACTTAAATTTGGTTAGACACTAATTAAATTTTTGTTTTCTGTAAAAAATATTTAGATGGCCTGATGACAAAAAGACGCATGAAACCAAATTTTAATTATGACTACAAGATTGTAAAGCCTTTAAATTGTTACAAAAAACTCTACTTAATAAAAATAATTATTTTATGTAAATAGATCCATATAGGGTTAATTTTTAAATTTTTAATCTTTAACCATTAATAGCACGGGGACAAAAAAGACCCATGATCCTTAATTTTAATTATGAATACAAGATTGTAAAGCCTTTAAATTGATAAAAAAAAACACTCAACTGAATAAAAATAATTATTTCATTAAATGGTAAAAAGAATTCCACTTGATAAAAATTATTATTTTTTATTATTTTGTGTGACTTTATCCATTTTGGGGTAATGTTGTCACTTTTCACCACATACAACCCAATAGGAAATTTACAGAATAACATCTTTCAGATTGTTATTAAATTCTGATGCGTTATAGAGGTAAAAAACTAACAAACAAGCGCAATTCTTTATAGTCCCAACATTATTGTTAAAGGTTGCTTTTGACCCAACAATGTTAACCCTTATATATACACTCAGGGAACTTCTGCTTTAAAAATATTTAGTTGTTGGGGTTGTAATACAGTTTCTTTATTTTTAATGTAAATGTCAGTAATTTGTAGAACAAATTAAAATATTTACTAACCTTGTAGTTCATTTAAAAAAACAACTCACATTAAATGACTGTTTTATGATTTTACATTCATTTTTTACAGTTGTTTTCTGTTATGTGGTTCATTTTTACTACAATTGTTAGTCATTTTTTGAACATTAAAAAACAAATGTCAATGTTAGTTAAATTTACTGTAATGTAAGTCGTCCTTTCTTTAAATGAAATTTCATTTGTTTTCAACTACAATTGCAGTGGTCTTTACCTACATAGTATTCTAAGTGTAAGATTGGGACCATAAAGCGTAGTTAAGTACCCTTTACCACATATCCAAATTTAATAGAAATATGAAAAATGTTATTCTGTAAGTTTTCTGGTTGGTCTTTTATGGTGAAAAGTGAAAACATTAGCCTTAAATTTATAAAGTTACGCAAAATAATAATTTGTATCAAGTATAAATTTTTTTTGATCCATTTAAAGACTTTATATTCTTTTTTTCTAGTCATAATTTAAATTTAGTTTCACGGGTCTTTTTTGTCCCCCGACCTCTAAAGTTTAAAGATTTTTTGATAATAATAGTCAAATAAAATTTAAGTGATATTGTTCGATAATTGTTAAATGTGTTATTCTGTGAACTCCCTACTGATTCTTTTTTCGGCCAAAAGGGAAAAAATTAACCCTATATGAATAAAGTTACATGAAATAATTATTTTAACCAAGAGGAGATTTTATGTTATCAATCTAGGGGCTTCAATCCTGTAGTCATAATTAAAATTAAGTTTCATGGGTCTTTCTTGTCCCCAGGCCTCTAAGTTTAAACAATTTTTTAGATAAAAGCAATTTTCATAAAATGTCCTGGAAAGGAGTCGCTCGAAACACAAACTCCAATTATAATTTTTATTTATTTTTTTCTTTAATAACAACTATTATATTATAAAAATAGAACTCCACATCTCCAAATTATGCACTTTAATAAATCTTTAAAATATGACAAAAAATGCTTTGAGTGTATTTTTATGAGGGCATTTTTATTTTAGTGTAATATTATTTTAGTGTTATATGTATATGTTTTGAAATGGTATAAATACAATGAGATCTATAAATTTATGGAGATCAAAGCAAAAACTGTAATTTTAATATTTTTAATTTGCCTGCAACTTAAAGCCGCCATAATTTTAGCGCCGTTAAAAAAAAATAAATAATTGATTTATCAGAAGGTCGTTCATGTCATACAAAAAATATTTTACCTCGAAGTTTCCAAAAATTTGGAAATTTTTTATATTTTTTTTAAATCTCATATAAAAATAAAATAATTAAATTTTTGTCAAAGTTTCAATTTGTTTTGCAAATATTTTAGGAAATATTCAATGGTTTTGCAACGTTAATACAAAATATTTTTTGTTAAAGGCTCTAGTTTCGGTGTTACTTTAAAAAAAAACTAAACCTGCAAACTGCGGTAAAATATAGAGGGCTTAAGCTGAAAAATGAGAAATTTCCAATTCCTTATAGAATTCTAAAAACATCCATGAACATTTAAACAAATATTATTAATGCTAAACTTTCAGAACTATAAAAAGTTTTTAGCATTTTAAGTCTGGTTCCAAGGTATTGTGACAAAATTTCTAAAAAAAAGAGATCAGTGAAAATCAAAAAGAAATATCTCAAAAACTTATTGCCGAATTTGACAAAGAATTGGGCAAAGAATTTTATGCAACTAAAAAAGGCAAAAAATGCAGCTAAAAATTAAATAATATGCACTTTTTGCAAAACTCAAAGCTTAAAAACAAAATAGATTTTTTAAATTATTTTGCTTAATTCAAACCATAAAAATGTATCCAAATTTTATTTTTTTACAAAATAAAAAAAAACTTAAATTTAAAATATATGCACAAAAAAATATGCATTAAAAACACAAAATATGCAAAAATATGCACTTTTGCCAAAATATGCTACTACAAACCGATGACATTTTGTTCTAAATTTGATGATTCGGATAAATTAGTTTTCAGGATGTTAACAGTTTTAGATTATCGAGAAAAAACATGCATTAAATTCCTTGCCCTAGTGATCAGCGTACCAAGATTATGCGAAAATGATGTAGCGTAACAGGAGGTCTCTACAAAAATTAAAATTTGTCAAATAGTGTAATTGTTTATCAAAATTTCTCAAGATCTGCCCCATTGTACATTACTCTATCATTTACATCTATGGTGAAGAGTACTATATTGGTGTTCTAGCAGTATCGTTGTTGTTGTCGTTGTTGTTGTTGTTGCTAAAAAAGAGTGTGGTATTGTATAACCCAACCAACCAATCAACCATCAAGTATCATCAATTTACAAGTTGATTGTGTGTTAAAATGTCATTAATTTTATGTTACAATATCATTATCTATCAGTCAACTTGCAAGTCAGTTTATAAATACATTTAGTTTGTTGGATTTAAAGTTGCTTGTTGACGTCTCTCTGCTCTTCCTGTAAATATGTTGTATGAACAAATTGTTAAAGGACATTTAAAATGCAGAAGGAAACTCCAATCAAGACACTTAAGCGGAAAGTTAAAAAAAGAAAACTGTAACAGCAAATTGTTTGGCGGAAATAATGTACAGAGTTTATAAATTATGATTTCATTTTGTCATTTTCATTTTTTTTTTTTTTTTGAATGAAATGTGTCTTAAAAATAGCGCTATTTAACGCTGATATAAAGATATTTGATTTTTTTTGTATCAAACTGCAAAAATTAATAAGTATACGGTAGTGGGAATTTATTACTGACATGTGTCATTTATGAACATAAACCTGACATGTGTTAAAATGTAATAAATGTCCGTGAAGTGCTTGTGTAGGACAATACATAAGTGGCACACTAAAAATATTAAGTCCGTAAAAAATCTGTAACATTATTTGATTTTTTACTGTTGAGTTTAAAATCAAAATTTTTAGTTAACCTCTCTGCTGCGTAATACGTATATATACGTTTAATAAAAACTCTATCCTGTTGCGTAAGACGTATATATACGTCTACCTTACATACGAGGGCGGATCAATAAGTCCGTGACTTTTCGAACTTCCCTCGTAGTTATATGAAATGCAACACTGCTCCCATCAAGTACCACCTAAGACTAAGAGACTACTTTCAAATTTTGAGAGACTACTTTCAAATTTTGAGCAAGTTCCGTCATTTACTTTGCGTTTAACAGCTGTTAAAAACATACAACCTCGTGGATTTTTTTGAAAAATGAAAAAAAAGTGAATTTCGAGTGCTCATTAAACATTGTTTTTTTTGCAAAAAAAAACACCAATCAAACCAAGGAAAAGCCTGATAAATAGTATGGGGACTCTGCACCATCGATTTCAATGGTAAAAAAGTGGTTTACTGACTTTCGTTGTGGTCGCACAAGTACAAATGACGGCCAATCAATACACCTGCAAATGTCGAAAAAAATCAACGATATTTTGTTGGCCGATCGAAGAGTAAAAGTGCGTGAGATTGTTGATACCATAGGCATTTCATATGGCAGTGGTTTTCGATTTTAAATGATCAGTTAGGTTTAAGAAAGCTGTCTGCAAGATGTGTGCCGCGTTTGCTCCTAATTGACCATAAACGTAATCGTGGCCATTAAGGTGATGGCAACAGTTTTTTATGATGCACGCGGGATAATCCACATCGATTACCTTCAAAAGGAAAAAACAATAAACGGCGAATATTATGGCAACTTATTGGACCGATTTAACGAAGATTAAAAAAAAAACGACCCCATATGGCCAAGAAATGACTATTTTATGAACCTCAAATAATCCTATTATTTTGGAAGGGATACAAAAATTGGAGAAACGTTGGACTAAGTGTATTGAGCTAAAAGGAGATTATGTTGAAATATATGTTTTTCCCTTGCAAAAAAACTGTGTTTCATTCAAAAAGTCACGGACTTATTGAGCCGCCCTCGTAAGTGCAGCATGTGATATTTTGTTTCGACGCACTAGCGAAGGCTTTCTTATCTTGACTACGCAGTTAGATTAGATTAGATTATATGGCACAATGCACCGCGACCAATTTAGGTCTTTTGTGCTGCCTAAAGTTACCCTAAAGATTCAAGCTACCTATAAAGCCAATAAGGCAAAATCTTCATAATGTCCGAAGGGGAGACAAAGCGATTGCCAAGAAACTTGGCACGCCTTTCACATAGCCTCGGACATTCGCAAAGAACATGCTCTGATGTCTCAGCTACCAGTTCGCAAAACCTACACTCATCCGTGTCCGAAAGACCCCTTTTGCGCAGGTGGTATCTGAGATTGCAGTGTCCAGTCAGGTAAGACACCAGGGTTCTCAAGTCACCCCTCCCGAGGGACAAGAGTCTCCTCGATCCTGCACTGGAAAAAGAAATTAATCTCTTAGCCTGTCGTTGGCCAAGAGAGTTTTCCCAATAGAGAGAGAATTCTGACTCCCTCCACGACCCGAGCTTCTCCCTAATATACCCCAAAGGTATACCACAGAATGGTTCAGGGCCAATAAAGGGCCTTCGGGCCCCGCAATTAGCAAGACAATCTGCCCTCTCGTTGCCCTCGTGACCAGGAACCCACCCTAAGGTAAGCGAGTTGCGCCTGCCAAGTCGGTTAAGAGCCAGAATGCATTCCATGACCAGACCAGATGACACCTCATAGGAAATTAAAGCCCTTAATGCCGCCTGACTGTCGGAAAGAATGTAGATGCGAGATCTAATAGTGCCCCTTCGTAGACACTCCTCCGCGCAGACACAGATAGCAAAAATCTCTGCCTGAAAAATGGAGGGGTATCTACCCATGGGTAAGGCCCGTTGGAAACCTGGTCCATAGACACCCGCACCAGTGTCACCATTCGCATGCTTTGAGCCATCTGTGAACCATATCTGAGAACCCCGCTCTGGCTCCCAGGATCTGTTGGTCCACATGGCCCTGTCGAACAGCATCACTTTAAAGTTCCTATCAAAGATGTACTCCGGTGACATCCTATCCGTAACCTTTGTAACCGGGTCATCAATTAGGATTCTAGCGATCCTCATGTTGTTACGCAGTTAAGTAGTAAAACAAGTTAAAGTCACTATTTGACAAATTCAATTTCAACCAAACTTGTTATAGAAGGTAAGCGCCATATAAATATGACATCGTCCAAGTTTTGGGTAGCTAGCACTCACGGTTGTGAAAATATCGAGAAAAAAAGATCGAAAATTTACCAAAGGTACTCATACATAACGGTTAAAACATAGTGATTCATTGATACCTTATTTCAACGCTTCTGCTGCGCTAGACTTATATATACGTATACGTATATATGCGTCCAGCTCAAATTACTTCTGCAATTGGTATGGAAAATTGTATATTTGTAACAAAAAGCGAATGAATCAAATACTGTGTGCAGCTTTCAAAATGTTAGCAAAAAATCCGTGGATAAGTGGCTGCATTTAAGATTTATTAGAATTTTCATCAAACCCGTATTATGTTGCATAAGGCGTATATATACGTCCAAATTGCAAACCTTAAATAATTAAAAATAATTAATAAATCTAATTTGTTTATCTATTTTCTATATTTATACAGGAAATTTATTATTTGAGAAGCAGCATTCAAAATTTATTAGGATTTTTATCAAATCAAATTTCTGTTGCGTGAGACGTAAATATTCGACCAAATTGCAGTCCGTACTTATAAAAAAAAAATTACTAAATTTTGAAATTACTGAATATTATCGTTTGTTTTTTTTTTTTTGAGATTTAAAAAAAAATTCCACCCAGAAAATGTGGAATATGCTCCGAAAAAAATATTCGAAATGAAACTAAGTTTTGGTGCTCAAAATGTGAGGTCCTCTCTGCGTTGTGTCTTGTTTCGAGGAATAACACACAAAATAATGGATTTTGTTAACTATTTTTATATAAACATTTAATTTTTAATGGGGTAATGTAAGCAATTACCAAAAACTTCAGTTAGCAATTACAAGGGTAAGAAATTTTATACAAATGCTTGTTTTTTTCTCGATAATTCTAAACTGATACAGACTAAATATTTATCCGCATGATCAAATTGAGAACAATATGACATTGATTTGTACTTGCATATTTTGCATATTCAGGCACAAGTACATTTTTTTTGCACATTTTGACTTTATACATATTTTGTGATTTTTTTAATGCATATTTTGTGCAAATATGCATTAATATTTGTGCATATATTCCATTTATTTTAAGTATTTTTTCTAACTTGTTAAAAATAATAAAATCTGGATACGTAAGAACTGATCTGTTCCTATTGAAAATATAGATGCGAAATTCAATTTTTTTTCTATATTTTATGTTTTTTAAAAAAATTGTTCTTTTATGCGCATATTTTTTATGTTTTTACTGCATATTTTTAATTTGTAGCTACATTTTATAAGCGTATATTTTCTTTTTTTTGTTGCATTTGGTTGCATTTACCATTTTTTGGTAATTACCATTAGAAAAATTTGAATTATTTATTTTTATATAATTACAAAGTTAATAAATTAATTAATTATACGTCTTTGCGTATACAATACGTCTTTGCTGTTTTTTGTCAACGCAACACGAGAAGATTTTTTAACTTAGGCTACGCAGTAGAGTGGTTAAAGCTACTGCAATCGTGCTTATACCTGTCGTTGCAACATGGTAGCCATATAATTAAAAAAAAAAAACACAATTTTTGAAATTTTTTTTTTAGCCCTTCTTTGAAAAATATTTATAGAACGAATGCATTTCACAGGTGTTATAAAAGTTATATGCTGATTTAGTTTGGGTTGTATTGGAACATTTTTTGCAAAAGAAAAATTTGTTGTGCAGTATGTACTTTTCATATAGAATTAAAAGATCGGATAATGAAATTGTTAAACTTGTAAAAACTTTAGTATTGCAGAAAATGACTATTTTCTTTTTTAATGTGAAAAATTAGCTATATTCTTTAAATAGATAAAATACTTTAAAAATGTATTCGCCAGCAATGCTTTTAAAAAAATTCTCAAAATCGTGAAAATCCGATAGATCATATTTTGTATTACAGTTTGAAAGATGCCAAAGTTCGAATTTAAATTTCGAATACCAACACTAGAGGACGCAATAAGTATACAAAAGCTTCAGAAAAAGTGAAAATTGTGACACCATTATATCTTTCTACCAAATTTCATCAATAAATAACCACTGGATCGGTGAGTGGTATAAAATGGGTTAAATAAAATTCTCGTTTGAAACCGCTGTATTTTAAAAAACTGTTTTCTATTTTCAAAAAAGTATATGTTAAATATCAATTATTCCACTATACCGTTTCCAAATCCCTATATGGTACTCTTACGGGATCTAAAGTTATGCATAAAAATCTGAAAAATAAATTAAATATAGTACACTCATACAAATAAGTCGGTAAAACTAGCAGAAAAAGTTACAAAAATTACGTTGCAGAAAAAAGCAGTAAAATTATCAGAATCATTTTAATTATTAGTAAAATAAAATAGCAAACAACTGTAAACTGTAAATTCTGTTGAGACTACCGAATTTGTTATGTGAGTGCATATTCCAAATTTCACCTTTCTAGCTGTTATGTTTAAGAAATCAAAAGCACGCGTCTCTGGTTATTGCTAGACTAAAAACTATGGTTTATTATAACAATCAACTTAGTCTTGAATAATAATACAAAGTAATGTAACGGGATAATATAATATTGATAAATAATAGCAAGGAGAGAAAACAGATATAAAACATTAGGGCGAACCTTTATGTTGCATACATATCACTAGCCAAAGGCGTTAGGACTGGCCGCCAAAGGGGATACTTTGCCTCTTTCTGCACTTGAACTAGGAATTTCAAAAGTCCCGTCTTTGCGGGCGTCAATAGCGGAGATTCATCCTACATGCCAAATTTAATGTTTTTAGCTCCTGCGGTATAGGCTGGGCGATGTTAAGTTAGTGAGTCATTCTTTAGTCTTTTATACATATACGAATATGGATGCATATTAAAAATACCTTTCATTTAATACCAGATTTCCCTAAAAACTGAAAACATATAAAATCAACCACTCGATTTCCCCCACCCATTCTGATTTCAACCAAACTTGGGCTAAAAGTTGTACATCATATAACTATAACCTCGTCCATATATGAAAAATATTCGTAAATTATAAAAAAGTTTTCGTATTAATATCCCATATATTTTTCACGGCTTATTCTACGAGAGCGATTGGTACCGAATTTTAAAGGTACTTTAATTATGGTTCTACTGGAGCAAAAAAATTATTCTTTTCTCCACGGAAAAATGCGTTGTTTTCAAAAAGTGCGGCTTAAAAATTTTTAAAAAAATAAATGTTAAATATAAAATACTTTCCTATGCCGTGTCCAAATCCCTATGTAGAGCTCTTACGGTATCCTGAGTTATGAACAAAAATGTAAAATAATTTAACTACAATGCCGATAACTTAGAAACATGCAGGAGTACCACATCGGGATTTGGTGACGATATAGAAGAATAATTTTTAATTAACATATAATTTTTTAAAAATTTTAGAAAACCAGTTTTTAGAAATACAGCGTTTTGATATACGGATTTTGAAAAAAATGCATTTTACCGTCAAGAAGTGAATTATTTTATGCATTCAAAATGAGGTATCAACGACTCTTGTAGCTTAAACCGTTAAACAGATATGGGCAATTATGTGCAACTACATTTGCAAAACTTCTATTTTTATTTTTTTAAGAAATCATTTTTTTTATGTAAATATTTTTTCTACTATGTCTAATATCTCTTTTTGGATTTTTATTCATAACTTTGAATTCCATAAGAGCTCCACATATTAATTTGGTAAAGGCATAGTGGAATAAATTATAATAAATATGAACATTAAAAAAAAAAACAGTTTTTGAAATACAGCGGCTTAAACCGCGGATTTTTAAACAAATAGATTTTACCTTAAAAAAATATTTTTTTCGCATACTTTATTTAAAGCACGGCAACAGTGACTTTAAAATGAGGCATCAATGAATCACATAACTTTAACAGATATGGATGATTAAGTACGACAACTTTTGTTAAATTTTCGAATCTTTTCATATTTTAAAACGCGATATTTCCACAACCGTTAGAGCTAACAACCCAAAACGATGTACGATGACATATATATTTGACACTTACCTTCCATACCAAGTTTGGTAAAAATTGAAGGGGATAGAGGTAGACAGTTGGATATTTTTTGCATGGTTTTATATGGAATGAGTCTATAGTTTATTAATTTTTCTAGAAATATGTTTAAACTAAACGTAACATTGGGTAAATTTTGACCCTAAAGGATACGAACTATTTCGTTGTCGCTATCAATTGTATCCCTAAATCAATTGACATATAATTGAACCACTAGAAAACTAAAGTTATTGTGACTTCTCCGAGTAAAAGAAATTTATTGAAATCATTTCTTTAAGTTAAAAAAGTATTTTGTGAAAATTCGTGTAACATATGTATAATTATATCCGAAAAATGAGAATATCTAATGGTATCATATTAGATCTAATCTGATAAAATTATACATTATTTGATACAATTAGATCCAATTTCATAAAATCCGACATTTATACTCATACAAATGTATCAAATTATATATACATAATTTAATACAATTATATCCCATTAGATACAATTGTATACAAATATATGCAATTACATGTGACCTATGTAGTTATATATAAATCCATATATAATTGGATATTTTTACATATTGCACTATATGAAGTGTAATATTAAGAAGGATATAATTATATATATGAGATATAATTTTATATGATTTTTTGTTTGCATAAAGTTATGTATAATTATATCAAAACTTTTTTAATTGGCTTGAAAATAGTTTCAGAAAAACTATGAAGCTTTTTCATAAAGTTTAAGAAATTTTTTATTTATTTTGTGAAGAAAACTTCATTGCATTAAAACCAACAATTTTTCTTCTAAACTTTAAAATTTGGAAAAAAAAAATTATATAAATCCATTTTATCGGATTATGATTTGTGTGGTTGAGGTAAAGAAGAGATTTATGCAAATTAGCATTATTTCACTTTGACTTAATTATATTTTTTTGGTCGTAAATGCGTTTAATTAATACTAATACTTTTGAATGTTCTTTTAGAAACTAAATTGCATTTTATCTGTATGTCAGTTTAAACAGAAAGTACCCATAACAAAAATGTTCGAGTTCCATGAAATCTGGAGAAAAAAAAAGATAATCTGAGGTGGATTTTTCTTGGCTTTATATCCAAACCTATATTAACTCTCAAATATTTGAAGACTTTCAAATTTAAAGATTTTGTTTGGGGGGACCTTCCGATATTATTTGTGTATTAACATCATTCACTTTTACTATAAATCCCAATGAATAATATGAATTTACATAGTCCAATTGTATAAAATGATTCTAATCATTTTTATTTTAAGTTTTTCACAATTCTTGTTTCTAAATTGATTTGTGTTCAGAGAACATTTTAATAAAAACTAAACTGTTCATTGAATTCCACATTTGCATGCTGGGATATTTGAAAACATATAAATGTAGTTAGCCAACTCTACAATATGTTAAACTATAACTATCAAAATGTTAAGGTTTTTTATTACCAAATTTTTTTGTATCATTTGTAGTTAATTGAAAAAGTTTTCTTTTTCATTCTTACCGAAAGAATTGAGTTTTTAGGGAATAAACATGAATGTTTTAAAATAGATACGACGAAATATTCAATTTAATAAATAGCAATAGTTAGAGTTGTCTTTATACTATAGTTTATATAAAAGATACCGCTTACTTTAACATATTAAAGACATGTCTTAGATCCGCCGGAAATTTTTAAACCAAACTTTCCCGATATATAAGACAATGATTCATTAGGATCTTTTAGTATACTTTGTTTGCCTTAAAGCGCCCTCTAGTGGAACTATTAGTTAAAACTTTGACAGAATCTAAATCATAGACGGTTGAAGATATTTTTAAAGTTTTTATTTGTACATATAATTTTTTGAACAAATCTATATTCAAAAATATATGAAAAGAGGGTTTCTTAATTAACCCTTTGGCTACCATTGTACACTACAGTGTACACATTTAAAAAAAAATTAAAAAATATGATAATACAATAACACTTTATATTTTTGTTAAAATATGTCCGATTTTTTAATCAGCTTTTATCTCCGAAAAAAGGGGGCGATTAGTGTATATCCCAAACTAACAAAGCTAAAATATTTAAATTTGTCATGCAGCTTCATCTAATGGCCAGAACGAAATCAAACGAAGCATTTTGAATTATTCGAATATTTCAAAACCCGTTTTTGGTGGGTAGGAAGGGGAGGGGTCATATATGTAAACCTTTTTATTTCTAATTTAGAGACCCCTAACAGGAATCTAAATAGAAATATATCCACCAACAAAAAGTCGGTAGTGAAAGGCTTTACCGATTTTAAAATTTTTTGAAAAAATATCGTGTTTTTCAAAATTTTTTTAAATTGTGATACGGCAACATTGAATTATAATTTCTATTAGTGTAGTAATAAAGGGTGATTTTGTAAGAGCTTTCGGATTTAATTATAAACAAAAAAACACATAAAATTCAGAGAAATGTATGAAATGTTTATTTGAGCCGATAAAATTCAATGTTTAAAGATGATTTCATGTAGATGTTGACCTTGGCTACGCCTCAAATGGTTCATACGCTGGGTCCAATTTTGGCATACTCTCTGCAGCATATCGGCCGCAGAGTAAATTCTTCAATATTGGCTTGCAGTGCGTCAACAGTTGCGCGCTTGTCATTATAGACATGAGCCTTAACATAGCCCCACAAAAAATAGTCTAAAGGTGTAAAATCTCACGATCAAGGCGGAACTCACCGAACTCGCCTCTCAATTGGGCCATTGTTTCGCGTGCTGTGTGGAACCGTCTTGTTGAAACGACATGTCACCCAAGTCCAGCTCTTCCATTTTTAGCAAATTTTCACGTAGTTTTCTGCGATATTAGTAGACAAAAAAAATCACTACCAAATGTAAAATTTAAAATTTTTTTTTATGCAAATTAAAATCTGTTCTTCTGAAATCAGCAATCTACAAATTTTTAACACTTATTACTGTTGATTTTTAGCAAAGTTTACTGTTATTTGCGTTCAACTAAATTCGAGGTAAATTAAACCAAACATTTTGTTGATATTGCAGTATTTGTTAGCTGTTTTTTTGTCTTTGAACATTTACCAAAGGTTTTTTTTTTCCTTCCTGCTATTTTTACAGGTTTATTTCTATGAGTGTGCTTAATTTAAGAAGTAGAAACATTCAAAAGTGAAACACAGATTTGTTCTTACCGATTTATTTTTTTTAGTGTACATTAGTATGACATAAATTTTATAAGTAATACAGTATCCTAATAAGGGTTCAAAGTTTAAAGCAGTTTTATTAACTAGATTTTAGTGTAACACCAACAAAAACATAAATAGATTACAAAGAATTGAATTGAAGTGAGATATTTTTTTTGGAAGCATGTCAAGGACAATTATACTAGTTTACAGCAAAAATGTGACAAATATGCTACTATTTATTATGTATTTATGCCTTTTAAATCTGAACATTTTTTTTAGTACTTTTTGAAATATTTTTTTTGTGTTCCCCGGTAGGTTAGTTGGTAGCGTGCTAGCTTATCAGTGCGGTTGTCGTGGGTTCGATTTTCACCATAGGCATTGCTCTGTTTTTCGTTACAACTAGCCGAAAGCCATAGTAGCTGGTGCTCGGTTAGGATAATAAGATAAAATTTGTGATTATATGATTACACTAATCGACCAATTTCACTTTTTTTACAGAACCTCACTTTGAAATACATATTTTTTAATAGGTTTAGTAGTAATATTAACAATACATTTTTATATGAAATATATTCTAACTTTGGTACTTAAAGTATTTGGAAAATTAGTTAAAATTTTAAGTTCTTTTCTAAATACATCTGGAAATTTTCAATGGATTTGAAATATTAATACAAAAATTGGTTCATTGGAATGTCTAGTGTAGGAACAATGATAAAATTTTTCAACACCCGAGTTTTGCAAAATTTAATATAGTTAGGTATGACATCACTTATAGTAAGATACAATTTTACCTACCACTGTAATTTTTCATAAAATGGCATATTTAGTTATATCTTACAATATGTTATACCATACGTTATTAGACGTGCAATATATAATTGGATTTTCACAATTAAATTAATGTAGGGAATTCAACAAAACAATGTATTGCTCCATTAACAAAAATAAATCAAATTTTTATTTTAAAATTCATAACATCCTACTCAAAATTTTAATATCCACTCG
The DNA here is from genome assembly GCA_021234595.1 of Delia radicum. Classification (NCBI taxonomy): domain Eukaryota; kingdom Metazoa; phylum Arthropoda; class Insecta; order Diptera; family Anthomyiidae; genus Delia; species Delia radicum. The sequence goes on from CM037853.1 coordinate 130,785,724, forward strand.
AAAATTTTCATTGAAAATATTTATTGAAATTATCTTAAATGGACATCACAGTTAAAATATCAAACTCCAAATATATTTAGTTTCCTTTCTTTCCTTTCTTTTTTATCACCATTTTTAAACAGTTTGAATATGGAACATACGAGGGCGGATCAGTAAGTCCGTGACTTTTTGAATGAACACAGTTTTTTTTGCAAAAAAAAAAATATTTTTCAACATAATCTCCGTTTAGCTCAATACACTTAGTCCAACGTCCTCCAATTTTTGTATCCCTTCCAAAAAATAGGATTTTTCGAGATCCACAAAATAGGCATTTCTTGGCCATATGGGGTCGTTTTTTTTTTTTTAATCTTCGTTAAATCGGTCCAATAAGTTGGTATAATATTCGTAGTTTATTGTTTTTTTCCTTTTGAAGGTAATCGATATGGATTATCCAGCGTGCATCCCAAAAAACTGTTGCCATCACCTTATTGGCCACGATTATGTTTATGGTCAATTGAGAGCAAACGCAGCACACATCTTGCAGACAGCTTTCTTAAACCCAACTGATCATTCAAAATCGAAACCACACTGCCATATGAAATGCCTATGGCATCAACAATCTCACGCACTTTACTCTTCGATCGGCCAACATCATATCATGGATTTTTTCGACATTTTCGGGTGTATTGTCCTCAATTGGGCGTCCAGAACGTTCAGCGTCATTTGTACTTGTGCGACCACAACGAAAGTCAGTAAACCAATTTCTTACCATTGAAATCGATGGTGCAGAGTCCCAATAGTGTTTATCAAGCTATTCCTTGGTTTGATGACGAAATTCACTTTTTTTCCATTTTTAAAAAAATCCACGAGGTTGTATGTTTTGAACAGCTGTTAAACGCAAAGTAAATGACGGAACTTGCTCTAAATTTGACAGTAGTCTATTAACAGGTGCTACTTGATGGGATCAGATTTGCATTTCATATAACTACGAGGGAAGTACGAAAAGTTACGGACTTATTGATCCGCCCTCGTATTATGCTACTGGTAAAGGGTGAATTAGCCAAGCGTAAACGGTAAACGTATCTCGGTGTACGAAATTTAATAAGTAAAATAAGAATAGAAGGCATTTTGTGTATCTTGTTGTTTCATTCATATTCATTAAACATATAGAATACGTAAAAACACAAGAAAATCTAATCAAAATAGAATTTGTTGTCTGTTTACGTTTTCTATATGTTAAATGCATATGAATGAAACAACAAGATACACAAATGTCTTCTATTCTTATTTGACTTATTAAATTTCCTACACCGAGATACGTTTACGCTTGGCTAATTCACCCTTAACACTTCGTTTTTAGGATACAGTCCAAGCATGTCGGAGACATTTTTTCTTAAACTTTTTATATAACCACTTTCATTTTTAATTTTTTTTTCACTTTTAATTATTTATAAATAATGCTTATAATAGACGATTTTATTGACATGCATTTGAAAAAAAACATGCCTACTTAGCAGTAATTTATATTTGAATTTTTTCCATTTACTTAGTTGGCATAGGTTATTTGTCTCCGAACAAGCATTTCTTTTGGGGACCGTTAGATGGTCACTACCCTGAGAAGAATTATCTACGTGATATCAATGAATTTTTGCATTAGATCTATGTATTGTCACTGTAACTCGTCCATTGAAACTTTTCATGAAATTAATGCAGTATTTCATAACATTTTATGAACAATTTTATTTTATTTTTGAACCTGATTTAAAAACAGTATTCAAAACATATGCTGCTCATTAAATGATATTTGTTTTGCAATTTGACTGATCAACATTTAAATTACTCAAGAATTAAAAAAAAAAAATAAATTTTTCTAAAACTACTCCATAAAAAAATATTTTTAAGCGATTTTCGGTTTAAGGATGCCGAAATACATTTTAAAAAATATTCGCCTTTTTGTCGCATAAAATTTGTAAACTAGTGTTATTAAATACAATAGCCAGCCAAAATAAAGAAATAACGTCATATACAAAAGGATTCAACCCAAAAATTTTACAACACCCAACCAATAGTTGATTTTCTTCATATCTTTTGGTATGTTTTGTATGTTCACTTAATCAGTTTTGTGTCAAGGATAAAAGTTTATTGGAAAATAAGGAAATTAAATTTTTCGTAGTTATTATATTAAACTTTTTACTTAATAAGTTGTTTATATAAAAAAAAAATAAAACAAAATATTTGTTACTTTAGCAACAAAAAGACAAAGTTTTAAAAAAAATTGTTTTACATCATTAACGTAAATAACACCACTTGGTTTATACACGTTAAAGTTTATTTACTTTTTCATCAAAAGTTTATTTCTCAATTTCCCTTATTTTCATGCAGAAAGTATTTAAAAAATAAAATGAACTTTTGTTACACCTGTAAATAGTTAAGTACACTCATAGAAATAAACTTATAAAAATAGCAGCGAAAGCTATTAAAAATTACGTTGCAGCATAAACTGATAAAATTACCACATTTTTTTTTTTTTGCTAAGTATTAATCAAATAAGTACAGCAAAATTAAAACTGTTAACAAAACATGTTTTCATTTTTGTATTAACGTATAAAAATTGTTTTTTCGGACTTTATATATTTTCATATAGAATATTAGAAATTTGTTCAACCTCAAGTCAAAATCTAATATGATATTGTTATATTAGATTTATTTGATGCTTTTCAGTTTATACACTAAGGCAGACAAAAATTCTCATAAAGTTGATTTTGTCTGTTGTATGTTAATATCTCGGTTTGAGTTAAGAAAATTATCGTTTTCTTTTGCGGACAACTTAAGATTAGTGTGATGACTATGAAAAAATTGTATTGTCTGTCATGAAACGTTCAAACTTTTTGAAAAGCAACAAATAATATATAATATGACAATATCATATTAGTTTAGAATTTAACATGACAATATCATATTAGATTGAAATCTAATATGACAATGTCTGACAATGTCATATTAGATTGGAATCTAATATGGCAATGTCATACTAGATGGAATCTAATATGGCAATGTCATACTAGATTGGAATCTAATATGGCAATGTCATATTAGATTGGAATCTAATATGGCAATGTCTTATAATATATAAAACTTTTAACTTTTTAAAATTTTTGTTTATTCGAGTTAAATTTTAGTTAATTAAAAAATAGCAATATACTCTGCAAAAATTTGCAAAAACCAATAAAAATGAAAACTATTCAAGTTCGATGCCATACTCTATATTTCTTTATCAGGATATTGTCCTAACAATAATCTATAGAGTTTTTGTTTTTCAAATTTATTAATTGAATACTTTTGCAAAAACCTTTACTAAACATTTGAAGACTAAAAACAGCAAAAAACAACTGCACTATCAACAAAAATATTACTATATTTACCTTAAATTTAGTAAAATGCAAATAACGGTATATTTTGCTAAAAATCGACAGAAATCTTTGCTAAAAAATTGAAGATTGCTAATTTTAGAAGGGCAGATTTTTTACACATTACAAAAAAATCTTAAAAAAAACTAAAAATTTAACAGTTTTTTTTTGTTTTTGTTTTTTGTCTACTTATATTTGACGACTGTTTTTGCTAATTTTAGCAGATTAATTTGTTACTTTCAACTAACTAAAAATTTAGCTCAAATTTAACTAAATATTTATAGATTCAACAGATTTATTTTTGCTATTCTTTTTTACTAATATTTAGCAAAAATATCGGCTAATATCAGCATTGTTTTCTGCAACGTCATTTTTAAACTACTGTACAGTTAGTAGTTTTAGCAAAAATGTTTGCTATTTTTTTTCCATTAGTGTAGCAAAAATTAATTAAAACTAAAAAATAGCGAAAAAAAACCTGTAAACTGTACTTTTTATTATTATTTTGTTGGCGCCAAACAAAAATTCAGTTAATAATAGAAATAAAAAAAGAACGGTAAACAAAATTACAAAACTGTTAACAACAAAATACTACAAACTTTTTTTAAACTCCAGCAAACATCAGCATAAAAATTGAGCAACTGCAACAAAGTGAACATAAACAAAGCACAGCTAAATATTTAGTTATGCCGAATCTGTTGTACCCTGCTCAATGAATCACCATAACATATATATATATATATATATATATATATATATATATATATATATATATATATATTATATATATATATATATATATATATATATAGATATTATATATATATATATAATATATATATAAGCTGGAAGGGTTTGAATCGATAACGGTATTTTAACGGTAGATTGTCGGTCATGTTAAGTAGATTCATTATCAATCTTTAGCAAGGACGCTGGCAATACTGCTAAATTTAAGTTATCGATTCAAAAGTCTTCCAACTTATTATAGCTATCCCTAAAATACCGTTACCTAAATAATGAAATCCGTAGTCCGTAAAATATCGTTACCCGAAATAATTCGACAGATCGAAAAAAATAATCTCTGTAAATAGATATATTTTACCAAAGTTTGATCAATGGTGCTATAAATATCGCTGTGCATTGAAAATACCTGAATAACTTAAATAACGGAATACCCTTAAAATACCGTTACCATCGAAATAACTAAAAAAAACCGTTATCCCTTAAATAAGGTTACCGAAACAACTAAAATACCGTTTTCGTTAAAATACCGTTACCGAAATAAGTAAAATACCGTTAACATTAAAACCCGTTACCGAAATAATTGAGATATAGATACCCTTAAAATACCGTTACCGCACCGAATCGTTTACCATCCATGATCTTTCGATATTTTTTAAGACTTCACAATCTTAAGATTTTAAAGTTATTTTAGGGTGAAAAATGAATATCGTAGGCAGAAAAAAGGCTTTTTCGGATTCATATCTCCCAGTTTTCACAAAATTTCGTGTATTTATTCTCTTGGCCCTTACAAACATTTTAATTTTTAGTTTTTCAAAAATTCATTCTACTTCGCGTTTTATAGCAGTTTATATATCTGACTATTTAGTAAAATACATGATGTTCAAAAAATCATATTATTGAGTGCGTCATCCGATTGTTATTGACATAGTGGCATGTTAAAGCTTACACTCAAAAAAAAAAGTATGTATAGTCAGCAACATTTTTTCTTGGAGAATCCTTGCAGAAGCATTGCTAATATCATCAAAAAAAAAAGTAAAATCAGCAAAAAATTTTGCTTAATTTTTCAGCAATATCTTCAAAGTAAAAATGTTGGTGAATTTAAAGACTTTTGTTTTGAGTGTATATAACCATCTCGAAACGGTCTTGGAGAAAAGTTAATCTTTTTGAAAAAAGATCAAAAAAATTAAAAATTTCCTTGATTTGCAAATAACAGTCCAATTTGCACTATTCAAAAATCAAGGTCATCCCAAAACTCTATAATCGTTCTTGCAAAATCTTAAAATATTTTTAATTATAAACTACAATGAAAAAATTGTATTAAAATAATACTAATTATTTAAAAATAACATATTTTATAAAAAGAAAGTTTACAAAATTTAAGATTTCCACGCACATATTTCGAACCCATCCTGAAATTTTTATATGATGTAGATATTATGTGACGTAAACTCTGAACAAAATATAAAAAAATTCTGGATACGCGTTATTATTTGCAAATCAACGACATTTTTAATTGTATTTATCCTTTAAATAAAAAAACAGATTTATTTTCCTCAAAAATGTTTAGAGAAGCTTTATTATGAGACTAAGTTTATAACATTGGATGACGCGTTCAAGAGATATGGTGTTTGCACACCATGCATTTCACTAAAAAGTCCCAAATTTAAACTGCGACAAACGCGACCTACAACAAATTTAGGAAAAATAAGAAATTCAAATGTTAATACGGTCCAGGAGAATGATTGCTCAAAATTTTGTGTAAATTGGAAGACATGAATCCGATTGGTGTGTCGATTTCCTGAAGAATGACTCCCCGATTAAAAAACATTATATTTAGCTTTATGTAGTCATATCACTTTCTAGGTGACGCTATATGTAATCTTATTAAATTTTATCCGAAATATGGGCCCATATTGTATTGTATCAATTTGTATTGGTTTAGATCTAATCAGATGCAATTAGATAAATGTCCAGTACAATTTTATATCCGAATTATGGCCTAGATAGAATTGTATTAGATTGTACACTGAGAGATTTATATTCACTTCAGTAATGAATTTATTCATAGTTTTAATGAAAATTTTACTGGAACTCGTTCATTGAAAATTTTCATAGAACCTATGATTAACGTCAATAGAAACTATCATTATTAAAGTCAATATTTATGAAATTTTTGTAGAATTAATGAAAATCTTCATAAAACTATTGATTCATACCGACAATGAAGCGTTTATAGAATTTATGAAACAATTTCATAACATCTTTTAATATTAAGAAGTTTCTTAAGTTATTAAAACTCTTATGAATGTCTGGAAAAATGCATTGGAACTAAGACAATGAACCGCTTCGTATGATTTTTTTAACAATTTCAAGTCCAAAATTAATAAAAAAAACTACATTGAAATAATAAAGCACTTTTTAAAATATGTCGATCAATTGAGAATTACATATTAAACCTTAAGTTTGAAATGTATGAAAATTTATGAAATTATGAAATTTTATGAAAAAAATAAAAAAAATAAGTCTGAAATAATTTCATAGCTCTAAAGAAAATGTTCGCTTTGTGTACTTAAAATATACTTAAAATAGCTCAAGAGGGCGCTATGTATCATGGATAATAAAAATAACATTTCTTGAGGAAATTTCCTTTCATTTGAGTACCCACACTTATAGGTTTCTACGCATACCGGTTTTTGGGGCCGGGTCCCAAAACCGATGATAGAAACAAATTTTCTTTTTTAATTCCAGTAGAGGTCATATTTTTTTTTTTAGGAACGCCCCATTAAGTACAGTTTAGCCAGAGTTTGCCTTAATTTTAAAGTAAAAGTCGTATTTAAAAAATAAACACATTTTCAATATATTTTATAGCGCGACGAAAAAACTTTAACGACACTAAAACATACAGCTTTAAACGGTATAAACTTTTAAAAATTTAAGTAATTTTTGTTTTGGTTTTTAAACCAAAAAAATCGTTAATAAAATGTATACTTCTGTCGAAAAAAAGTGCAGCCTCGATAACAAAAACTCATTCATTCAGTTTAAAAATGTCAAACTTTATTTAGTTATTTTTTCTTTAAATTTTTTTTGTTAGTTTGGAAAAGGTTATTGCAAAAGTTTTTTCTTTAAACTCATGTTTTGTTTTAATAAATTTGTTTTGGGAAGATAAAAGAAACAAATCTTAGAAAACGTAACTAAGAAAAATAGAAATTGCAAAAAGTGTTTTCTATATTTTAGTGTTTTTGTTGTCTACATGTGCAAATCAGTGTTGCTTCAGTTCAATTGCTTTTGGTAGATTTCTTTTATGGTGAACATTGCAGATATCTGATAAGATTAATTTTTTGGTTATTCTTCTATTCACTTCAATCATATGCGTTTTAGGTAAAGTGTGCATTCGAAAAAATGTTAACACAGAAAAATTAAAAAAAAAAATAATTCAGTTTACAAGCAAAAAAAAAAAAAAATATAGTTTTGTTTTCCCTTTATAAACTTTTAGGGAAACCCTCTCGTTAAGGACTTTAAAGTACATAATGAAACCTTCCTTCTCTGGTTAAAATCGTCCATGTCATGGGACACAATTTTTGTGGCCTTTAATTCTCTTTTAGCAAAAGAGTCTTAGCTCTGGGAGTTTCGGGAATTTGCTTCCCTAGGTACAAAAACAATGCTATTTGCTTCATACGTACCACTCAATGGCTCTCTTGCTGTAGTGTCAAGATGCCAAGTCAGGCCGGAAGTATTTGGACATATTGTGTTGGCGTATAAAAAGAAGTAGTCTTTATTGCAAACATTTTTTTTATAAATTTCGGTTTTTATTTTTCCTGTTGTTACAAATGACTTGCTCCTTTTTCCACAACTTCATATTGCTTACCATACCAGGAACATTTTACGGAATATATTTTTATCATGACGATCTCGTTTTCTTCCTGAGCCAGATGGTCAAGTCTCCCTCAATGGTCAAGTCTCCCTCATTGATCAAGTCTCCCTTAAACCGTTGAATTACTTTTGAAACAGTCTGACGACTAACTTTTGATTCTTTGGCTAATTTTTGATATGTCCAAGAAGGATATTGTTGAAAATATTTAATTATTTTCAAACGAACATTCATTCTTTTGCTGACATATTTTTAAAGGGTACTACGATCAAAAAAAAAAAATGTTAATAAAAGCTTATGATGAAAGTTATAAGGCAAACCCATGTTAACATTTTTTTTAGTACAAATTCTTTGTTTCGATCTCAACAATAAAATTCAGTTGTGTTAAAAGTATTGTAAAACCAAAATTGATATTGTTAAAACATAATTAGTCAAGAAAATTTCTCTTTGTATACTTAAAATTTCATAAAAGGTTAAATTCGTTTTATACAAAGCAAATAAAATTTTTGTAAAAATTTAACAAATCCTATGTAAAAACTATAATTATAGTTTTATTATAATTATAATTAAAGAAAACCCCATAAGAAAGCCACGCGGCGTATGAGTGATATTTCATTTTAATATAAAGTATACGTTAAATTCAAAAAATCATCAGGCCGGAAGTATTTGGACGTATTGTGTTGGCGTATAAAAAGAAGTAGTCTTTTTTGCAAACATTCTTTTATATAAATTTCGGTTTTTATTTTTCCTGTTGTTACAAATGACTTGCTCCTTTTTCCACAACTGCATATTGCTTACCATACCAGGAACATTTTACGGAATATATTTTTATCATGACGATCTCGTTTTCTTCCTGAGCCAGATGGTCAAGTCTCCCTCAATGGTCAAGTCTCCCTTAAACCGTTGAATTACTTTTGAAACAGTCTGACTACTAACTTTTGATTCCTTGGCTAATTTTTGATATGTCCAATATTGTTGAAAATATTTAATTATTTTCAAACGAACATTCATTCATTTGCTGACATATTTTTAAAAGGTACTACGATCAAAAAAAAAATGTTAATAAAAGCTTATGATGAAAGTTATAAGGCAAACCCATGTTAACATTTTTTTTTTAGTATACAAATTCTTTGTTTCGATCTCAACAATCCAATTCAGTTGTGTTAAAAGTATTGTAAAACCAAAATTGATATTGTTAAAACATATTTAGTCAAGAAAATTTCACTTTGTATGCTTAAAATTCCATTGCAAACAAAAGTACGGTCCTTAAAAGGTTAAATTTGTTTTATACAAAGCAAATTAAATTTTTGTGAAAATGTTACAAATCCTTGTTAAAACTACATATAATTATAGTTTTATTATAATTATAATTAAAGCATAGATGCCCAAGGTAGTAGTATTGGTGAGAGTGAAGAAATAACACTGGAAGAAAACAATTTGCTATTCATTTTATTTAGTCGTCAACGAGATTGCGACGAAAGCACATGTGTGGCGGGTGTGATATATTTCGAAATAAAAAGATTCTTTGAAGTGTTTATAAATTTTCCCTCAATTAATCATTGTTCAATTTGCAATTAAAAAGTAATGAAATCTTCTATGTTGATATTCTTATTGCAGTTACGCAATAAAAGTATATTTCTCAATCTAGAAGAATTCAGCTTATTGCGTTTTTTTGAGCAAATATAATTCAAATCTGAAAATATTTGTTCGCAAAGATACGTTGAGGGAAATAAAGATAAACACTTCAATGAAATCTTCTTTATTTCAGGATATATTGTACCATCCAGATTTTTCCAGAATTCTATATTGTTAAAATTATCCGGCAAATCTATTTCGCTTCGAAGTATAATAAGTTCTGTTTGGATTGGAAATTCGTACTTTAATATATCGCATTTTAAAGGGTTTTGAAAAATATCCAGTAAATGCTGAATATTTTCAAAATCCTTAAACCTGTCATTAAAGTTATTTAAAAGCGTTTCTAATATTTCCAAAAGTTTCAACTTTTTCCAGATTTTCTCCTTGTCCTAAATAACAGAAGTTTTCGGAAAGTCCGAAAAGTCTTCAGAATCAATTTGAGCTGCAAGTAAAAATAGCTGAGTTTTAAAATCTGAAAGAATTTTAAACATATCCGAAATTTTATTATCTTTTCCCTGCAGCTTCAAATTTAACTCATTCAAAATGTTACAAATGTCTGTTAAAACGCCATGTGTAAAATAAATTGATAATCTTTTAAATATTCTTTCTGCAAGTGTAGTTTGTCTCTCCCTCTCAACATGCTGATTTCCTATTGGTTGATTGACGATCAAACAAAAGAGCGTAAGTATACGTGTGAGTTTAATTTGCTGATATCAGCTACTACTGGGCATCTATGAATTAAAGAAACCCCCATAAGAAAGCCACACGGCGTATGAGTGATATTTCATTTTAATATAAAGTATACGTTAAATTCATAAAACCATCATAGAATCTAAAAAAAGAAATAACTGAACAATTTCAGAAAACAAAAATAAATATCAACAGAAAAATCTTGTTGTTTTAGATTCTTTTTTTTTTTTACAACTGAGCAATATGGATATGATACTGATGAAGATGATTACACTAGTTTACAAATTTAAACAAATTATGTGTTACAAAAAAGGGACTATTTTTTAAATTGTATGTATTTAGGCCTCCTATACCTGAAAATTGTATTAAACAAAAATTTGACTATTTTGCAGGGTTGGCAATCGTTTCATTCGGTTATCGGTCTTGGAAAACGGTATTTTGTGAATATTTCGTTAGGGGAATTTTAAAGTTAAAGATATTTTAAGTTAAATCGTTATGTTATTTTAAGGTTAACGTTATTTTTAGTTATTTCGTTAGGCTATTTTAGGGTAAATGTTATTTCTTTAGGTTATTTTAGGGTTAAAGCTGTTTAACGTAGCAATATCTAGTACACCTTATTAAGCAATATCTAAAACACCTTATTAAAAAGCAAAAAATGCATTCCAAAATTACAACAACAGTAAAAATTAATTTTTAGAAAGAATGTTATTTTTGGACAACAGATAGTAAAAGTAGACAATCGCAGCATTCAGAAGCTTTCCGAATTTTTGAAGTAGTCAGTTCATCATATTGATGAAACTGTTTCATAAATCGTTTGTCATCAATTATTCATACACTCAAAAAAAAAAGTTTGTAAAGTCAGCAAAACATTTTGCTGAGTCAGCAAAATTTTAGTCAGGACGATGCTTGCAAAAAAGTTGCTAATGTCAGCAAAATCTTTTGCTGAAAATCAGCGAAAAACATTTGTAGATTCAGCAAAAGTTTTGCTAACACTTAGTAGATTAGAAATAAAAAAGCCTTGCTAAAAATTAATAAATATTTTGCTGAATTTTAGTAGACTGAAAAAAACGCAAAAATTTGTAGGAAAAATTGTAATTTAGTTAATTTATTTGCTGAAAATCATAAAACATATGTTTGTGATTCTTTTAAAAATAATTTACTATAATAACGAAACATAAAAATTTTCATTTTCCCACATTGACGACATGAATTAATTTAATATCTGCAAATATATAGAAATAAATATATATAACATAACAAAAATTTTCTTTCAATTACTTACATTAATGGTTGTCTAAATGCAACTGCCGAAGATAATTATAGAAACGAAACGAAAAAATAAACAAAAACAAATGAAACGAAAAAACAACCCTTTTTTTGCAATAAGAAAAAGGAACCATAAAAATCTACCTAAGATGTGTGTCTTTGTCTTTCGCTTTACTCTGTCTACATTTCTGTATATGTTTGTTTGCAATTTGACCACACTATAAACATTTAAATTAAATAAATAAATATTTTGTTTGTCTTTTATCTATAAACATTTAGTTTAAATAAATAAATATTTTATTTTGTCTTTTATTTAATTAATAGACAATTATTTTCACAAGCCGGTGGCAACGCAAAATTAAGTTGTTTTAATCCTCAATTTTGTTTTATGTATGAAAAACAGATACAAAAGTCTTATGGTTGATTTTTTTATGTCTTATTAGAGTTGTACTTTTTAGTATCATTTTCCTCTTCTCTACTACATCTTGACATGCCGCGACATCTACTTCATTCTGCGTATATCTTTCAATCTGGTTGTCGTCCACACTATTAATGTGCTTATCAGCACAATTTTTTTAGCAAAATTAATTAGTAAAACATTAGTATATTAGTAAAGCATTAGTATAAAACAGTTAAGTGCTGAATAAGTATAACAAAAATTTTAGCTGAAAACACGATTTTAGCAAAAAATTTTGCTAAAAAATAGTATACCTGATATACAAGACGTTTTACTAACTTTTCTACTAACTTATTTTTTTTGAGTGTAGATATGACGAAGAGATTTATAAAACTGTATGTCAAATGTATGAAATATCTTCATCATTTCATAAAAAAATTTCATAAACCTTGTGAACATTTTATTTTTTTTGTTTTTCGGCACCCAGGGAAAAAAGTTTCATTACATTGATGAAACTGTTTCATGACTCGTTTGACATCAATTATTCATCATGATTCTAAAGTTTTCATAGATATGACGAAGAGATTCATAAAACTGTATGTCAAATGTTTCGTATATCTTCATCATTTCATAAAAAAGTTCATAAATTTGTGAACATATTTTTCATTTCCTCTCAATTGAAATTCTGAATTTCCATTACAAATTTAGAAATCATCAATAGAAATTAAAAATTTTCATTTGAAATTAGAAAAATGTAATTTGTAATTTAGTTTTTTTTAATATTTTTTTAATATTTATTTTGTATTTTATTTATTTGATTTGATTTCCTATATAACAAGACTTATAATCTTATAATTAGAGTATAGGAGGAGTAATAGTAACTAGTAATGAATACAAACATTTACGAGTACAATTTAATTTTAAACAATAAATTAAAAACAGATTAAATAAATTTAAATAAAATACAAATTTGAAAACAATTAAAAATGGAAAAATGAAATTAACAAATACAAATTTAATTTATAACTTTAATTTTAATATGACATGTTTATGCATTTTTTTATTGAAAATTGAGAAACTATCATAACACCAACTGAAAATCCGAATTTCTAATCAAATTTTGCTTAGAATTTTGTGAATATAAATTTGAGTTTTATAAATATCAGTGGAAAAATTAAAAATATATTTTCGTAATTGGCTGTAGTGTTTGTTCGCTACCAAAGCGATTCATTTCAAAAAAAAATTATAAATTTATGAAACATTTCATGAAGAGCTATGAAACTTCTTCATATTTGTGCGCACCGGTAGGCTAGTTGGTAGCGTGCTGGCTTATCAGTGCGGGGGTCGTGGATTCGAATCCCACCAGAGGCACTTTTCTGTTTTCGCTACAACGCGCCGAAGGCCATAGTAGCTACTGCTCGGTAAGGGTAATATAAGGTGGCGCAAAAATAACCTTCCGATGTTTTTTTTTTATTATGTATTTATTATGTATAGCATTTTCTGATAGGAGGATTACTTTTGCGCCACCTTATAGTATATAATTTGTTATTATATGATTATTAATTAATAAAATAAACAAAAAATATATTATCATAAAAGGGGGAGCAACCGCTCCTATTTTTTATAGAGCTGCCTTTACTCAACTAACATTTTTTTGTAAAAATAATTTTTTGTCTAGAATTTTCGTGTTTCCTTATATTTTTAAGATTTTTAATGTACCTCGGCTAAACTTCCACATCTATGGGGCAAATTCACCAGGTCGAAGTTTCACTTTTGTCAGCTATAAATATAACGGTTCTGGGGAATAACTTATATTTTATATTAAATAATCATAAAGATGGATATCAATAGCTAAAATTTCAGCAAAAACAAATTTAAAAAAGTATATTTTATTCGAATTTGTTAAACGAAAATTACGTCTGATCCGTGCAACACATATGACCATGTATCCCTTACAAACCTGGCGAATTCACATTTGGAAGCATTACTTTTTCGCAAAATAAGCGCGGATATCAGCGCTTATAAAAAGCAGCGATTTCATGAGTTTCAGTAAAATCACATTTCATGTCTTCATTATTACGATTAAAAGTAATACTAGAAAAGACATAATTTATTCTACAAAAAATTCTAAAGATATTAGTTTTTTGTTGTTAAAATATTTGACATATAATATAACTATTTCATTTTTTTTACCGCTCCACGTGCTAGCTCTGCTTCTATTATGCTGCTTCTAAAAACACGAAAAATTTTTTACTGGGGAATTAATATTACGTATACGTCTTTTGAAGTGTCACTAATTTTTGCTGCCAAACTACTCCACCTGATGGTCTGGCGTATGTTTCCCATGATCAGCCGCTCACATAACATAATATTTTTTTAAACCTTTTAGAATTGAATCCAAAAAAATAGTATGAATACTATAAATTAATATCAGCGCTTCGACATCTTAAAGGGTACTTTGTGTTAATACACGAAATGAAAAAGTTCTCCCACATATACTAGCTCTATATACTTTGTTTTTGCAACCCAAAAATCACAAAAACATGTCTACGTGGGACCACGTGTGAAGTACAAGTGTAAAATTTGGTGACATGAAAGATGACCAAAAACTGCACAAATTATGGAACGGAAGATTTTAATAACACTTCTAAATACAGCAAAAATCAGGGGTGGCATATGTGCCCCAGGGGCGAAACCTCCATCCTCTACCCTACTCCGTTTAAGAAAAAAATATTTTATATTTTTCATTGCAAGTAAAATATCTTATATATTTTTTCAAAATTTTCTATTTGGATTTTTCCGCGTAATTTTGATACATAGGTCCTAAACTACTGAACCGAACTAAATAAGTATTTAAAAGATATGTTGCGCCATAAATGATATTCTTGATATTGATATTGTTTGGCAAGTTGACTGACCAAAGTAGCCTAATCGTAACTCAAGATATGGTTAAAATAGTCATGCTATAAACACAAAAAATAGTGTTGACAATAAAACAAAATATGTAACAAATTAGTGCTTAAAAATATTTTATATTGTTAAACACAAAAAACGTCGCAACATTAATGCTATAACTGCATAATTCAAGAGGGGTTTGATAAATTTATTTTTACGTTATAATAATGTATTATAAATAAGTAATTGTGTTTTAAGTCCACTTTATATAGGAGTCTACAACCATGCATGTTGTTATATTTTAATAAAGCAAAAAAAAAGATGTAATTGGCACTACTGAAATAAAAATTCATTTGTACAAAAAAAAAAGCTGTAAGTAGCTGACCACACGGCGACGATTGCCGTGAACGGCATTTGTAGTCGTGTAGCTCTGTAGCCTGCTGTCAAACCATCAAACCAAAAAAAAAAAAAAATTATAAAGTAAAAAATATTTCAAAAGCTACTCCCTAAAATTTTTTAATGCGATTTTCGGTTAAGGATGGCCGTAATACACTTAAAACAAATAGTCGCATGTTTTAAACATTTCTAAACCATGGTTGGCGGACTCTACCTTTTCATTATAATGGTAGTTGCCTACTACGCCCACATCAATGCCGTTATAAAGTTTTAAAACTACGATTCCAATAGTGAGTGACATGTGCCTTCTGATATCACAGGGTTTATTTCAAAAGTCTACCCAATAAATTTTGATTAATCGAAAAAATATCGTTATTAATAGTCGTTTCGGTATTTTAGCATTATGTTGACTTCAGTTAAAGATATTTCAAAATTAAACAGGTAAAATATAAAAATAAAACCGGTTACATAAGAAGAAAAATGTCTTTAATGGAATCGCTTTTTTTAAATTTTCATTTCGGCCTTAGTGTTACTGTGGTAGCCAACGAGCGTTATTATGAAAAGTTATTGCCAACCCTGCTCTAAACTAGAGTATTTAGCATTTTTTTTTCTGAATTAAGCAGATTAATTTGTTACTTTCAATTAATTTAAATTGTAGTAAAGTACACACTAAATTTTTTTTATATAAATAGAACATTTTTGGTCTTCAAAGTTTAGTAACGTCATGATGCTTGTTAGGAAAAGACCTAACCACGTGCTTGATTACTAAGAAGACAAGAATGGAGCAAAATTGATGATTAATAGGTTTTTTTTGTTAAATTTCTGCCTATTATGGAGGCTCAAGCTTTTCTAAAACTTCGGGTTCTGATGAGATCTTTAGCCAGATCGAAATACTAGTATCAACCTAGCTAATATGTTTGATTTGCTTTATTTTTGTAAATATACGGAGGTTGAAAGCTCGTTATAAATTGAAAAAAATTAATTTTATTTAACAGTTTCAATGGAGGAATTCTAGAGACACTTCATATATATAATGCGAAAATTTATTGATATCATACAGATAATTCTTTCAGTGTATATCAATAATATTTAGAAAAAATTTGTAACTTATTTTTAGTAGGTTTAGCAAAATTTTTTATTCATTTTTGTATTAGTTTATGGAAATAACAGATAAGATATTTTTCAAAATATCGAGAAAACTAGATGACATTTTCGTCACAGCAGAACAGAATTTTATATACAAAATGTTTTGATTGATGCAATTTAAGGAATTCATATAAAAAATTACATTTGCATCAAAAATACATTTTTTTAATATGCATTTTCAATTTACATATTTATGGAATTTTTGAATTTTTTAAAAATTAAAACGTAAGTTTTTGAAAATTTTTAAA
This sequence comes from Delia radicum, assembly GCA_021234595.1. NCBI lineage: Eukaryota > Metazoa > Arthropoda > Insecta > Diptera > Anthomyiidae > Delia > Delia radicum. The sequence goes on from CM037853.1 coordinate 130,802,392, forward strand.
CCTTATTATTGAGATGTGTAATAGGATCCATATGTGTGTTTAAAAAATGAATCAAATTTGAAGACCATTGGTCAATTTCTATGTGATGCATCAGAGAATTCATGATATCGAGCCCTAACCGCCAAAGAAGCGTAAGCGCCATGACTTTAGATTTTCGTTTATTGAAGAAAAATTTATATTTTGAACATTTGGATTATTCCTCAGAATTTCATAACTCTGGGATGTACCGTTACAAATTTCAGCAAAAACAAAAAGGACCTAAGCGCCAATTCCTGTAGGACAAACTACAGTTTGTTTACATATTTCGTGACAGTAAAGTGTCGTTTATGGTTTTTTTTTTCTTGAATGAATAACTCAAAATCTTGGACACGCTTCAGCATATATTATACAACGTTGGATTCGCAATTCAAAAGACTTTTATTGATATCTAGTATATATTTTCTTTGGACCAAACATGAAATAACACAAATTTGGGGTCCGCATAGACCTTCTTATTTAACCCCTAAAAGTGATATTTGGCAGCTAAACAGAATTAATTAATTTCGGTGTTTTATACCATATTTAAATTTCATTACAATAGGATGAAACTAAGAAAAATGAAAAAAAAAAATCGAAAAAAGCTTCTCCTGTTAAATTATGATTTTGGCGCATACATCTTTTTGTCGGATAGGGCCGGATATATACACTCAAACAATGTGGCTAAGTTTACAAATTAATTTGCTAATATTAGCAATTTTTCTGCAAGAATAATCCCAGCCAAAATGTTGCTGTCTTAACAGACGTTTTTTTGAGTGTATATTTGTTTACTGTTGAAATTGCTTAAAATGTTTATATGTCATTGTTTATATGACGACTACAATTTTTTATATTTATTAAAACAATTTGAACTGTATAAATATCAATTACATTTCTGTCCACCAATATTTAAATAATCAAATATCCAGTTAACCCGTTAATGGTCAGAGTTAATAACTAGATATTTGATTAACTAAAATAATCGAGATTTTAAATATTTATAGGCAAATTCAAAATATTTATTAACACTTCTGTTCTGTTTAAAATTGTACCTCTTCTATTATGTTTGTCGGGTCAACGTCAGGTTTAAAGTCATTAAAAACCACACACAGAGAAAAATGTAGCTATTTGCCAACTGAAATTCTGTGACTATGTTACAAATTCGGTTATTACGAATTTCATACGTTTGGCACACTTTAACATTAGTTTTCACAACAAAGTTCGGTTAATTCAACTAATTTTTAGTTGCAACACCCAAACTATTCAAAAATCGAATGTAAATATCGTTGTACTAACTGATTTTTTAAAGTTGTTACAATTAACATACACTTTTCAATTCGGTTGGCACTTTATTTCTCTGTGTGCATACATTGCAAGAATTATCAGCATGATATCAATGATGTTTTGCATTAGATCTATGAAGTGTCATTGGAATTCGTCCATTGAAATTTTTCTTTAAATTAATACAGTTTTTCATAAAATTTTATGAAAAATTACATATTACTTATTTAATAAAAATACTGAAGCGTCGCACATAGAGGTATTTCAACGATCTGGGCGGCCAAAATTATTTGTGTGCTTAAATGTACATATCTTGTCGAGTACAACAAGACTGTGTCGTTGAAATTTGCGAAACCCTCTAAAATCTTGAGTTAACGGGTAAAAAACCGGGTTTTCTGCCCTTTTGCACATATAAGCTAGTAACTTTGTTGAATATCAACTGATTTATAATTTCTCAGTGGATTTAGAAAGAAGAAACTAAGCCATTTCGAAGATATGAAAATGATACTTAAGTAATATTGAGACATCTGTGTGTATTCCTCCAGCAGACTAAGTTTTGCAAAAAAAAATTGGGTATTTTTCAAGTTTGGAGATGTTTTTACACATTTTTTCATTTAGGAACCGTATAATTTAAGACTGTAATATAAAAGTATGTTTACTTATGAGTAAAATGCAACTTTGATTTAAAACATCCGTTAAAAATTGACTGAGTTAATGAACTTTTAATAAAACCAAAATGTTGGAATAAATACGTACTCAAAAGTAATGAATAAAAAAAAAGAAATGGTATGTAAATGATGAGAATATATAATGAACATGTTTTATTGAAAACAAAATAACAAAAACAACATAAAAGATTAACAAAACATTTAATTGAATATTGCATCGCTCTCTGAAGAATAATCATTTGTATATGGCTCGTCAGATATGAACATTGATATTGCTTCTGGCAAGAACGGGTTAGTATTTCTATTCTTTATTGCTCTCATACAGCTTAACAAAGGGTCCGAACTAAGTAGAAGGCGATTAAATATATCTTCATTGCAGTTTTGTCTAGAAAATTTTCTTGCGAAGTCTTGCCGATAACTTCTGAAATGCTTATTACGAATTTCTGCCGCCTCCTCCGAAAGTTGTCCTATAGGTAACAGAGATTTTCCAATTACAACTGCGCCATGAACCAAAATTTTGTGCAACGTTGGAGTCATAGGATGCCATGGGTACAGGTCAACATATAATCGAGCCGTTTCTGTGGTATAATTTTCAAACTTTTCAATGTTTGTTTTGTAACCACTTGAAATCACTTCAAGGATTACTTTTAGTCTATATATTAAGTCGTAATTTATGCCCGTTATTTCGGCTGCTAAAGATGGATTGTCAAAAAATCTTCGGCTAGTATTACCATCATTTGTATTACCAAAATTTGCTTTTGGCATGTCGATTATTAAACCAGTTTCGGCACGAAACCTGTCTTGGATTTCTTTTTTCCTAGCTTTCTCTAATTCTTTTTCTGCTTCTGTTTTCCTTTCTCTGTACTTCTTAACAGGTAGTTTGTATGCCAAATGAAGTATACTTTCAAATAGTCGTATTCTGGCATGCAGAACAGAAAGGCCGAACTCAATAGCTTCAAAATTAATATCTCTAGTGAAGTCCAGCTTGTTGAAGTCTTTAGAGGTAGCTCCACAAATGTAGCACTTTCTTGTAGATGTTGTACCTGTGGCTGCGTTGCAAACTTTGCCATCAACCATAGTCATTTTTAATATGTGTTTCACCAAATACTTGTCCCCGTCTAAGTCAACTTCAGTTGCAACTAAATTGTTTATGTTATTTTTAACATATTTTATTTCGTCTTCAATTACTTAAGCACTTTCCTTGATGAAGCGGAATCTGATCGGCCTACAAAATCGGGACGAAGATGGTGTTGGGTTTTCCCAAATAATTCTTTCTTTTTTCTCTCCACAAACTAATCTAAGAGGAACAAAACAACTCTGAAATATGTTTGAATCCAAATCTTCAACATTATCTAGTTTCTGTTTATACAAATCTTGCTTGGAGCCATCGCAACCCCATTTACAGATCAGCTTCAGGGATTTTCGCTCTTGTTCTTTAATGGTTATTAAAACTTCTTCTAAGTAATCTGATAAACGTCTAGTTGTAATATCCATCAGTGACTGTAAATCAGCTTCGGCACCATTACTTGTTACTCGACAAGCTTCTGGAGGTGGATAGCATTGTTTCTTTGCCTTCTGCAAAACACTGTAGCAGGGAAAAAACTTCATATTAGTTTTTCTAATTATTTCATATTGACCTTTCGTCAAATCTGCATCAATAAACATTTGCAAAGCTCTATGTTCACACTGAACTTTATTTAAGTATTTATGGTGTTCAGAAATGTAATTCTATTTATATTTAGATAAATAAAGGACATATATATATATATATATATCATTGATGTTAAGGGCGAATGTGTAGTTTTTTTTACGCTTATACGCGTTTTTAAATTTAGATGCTCGTTTAGGAGAGCTTAAAATATCTTTGAGAATAAAAGATGCATCTCTTTTTCCGCTTTTTTCTAGTTCAACACCTGCAGCATGGATGATCAAATCTTTTTCATAACAGGACCGCATTTTCTCAGTTTTCCTCCTTTTGCTTCTGTCGCTTGACTGCCCGAAAGATTTCTGAGGTCGGCCAGGTTGATTTTGAAACGATTCCACAGGAATTTCAATGGTCCCTTGAAGCCATGAGTCATTGTACTTCAAAAAGGTTTCCTCTTTGCTGTGAGATTTTATCCACCTTTGTTTAAATTGGCTTTTAAAGTGAGCAAAGTTACGCTTCAAGCTAGCTAATTGCTCTTTATTATAGCCTTTATATGCGAACAGTTGATTCTTTAAACATTTTAGCTTACCATCAATAGAAGGCACACCTGAACTGTTCATTTTGTCGAAAAGAGTTTTACGCTTCACCATCTTGTCTTCCGAAACAATGATAAATAATTTCTTTTTTTCTTTAATGAAAACAATATGCACACGAACTCGACATAGACAACAACGATTTCTTTTTATTTTCAAAGTTACTTTTATTATTTGCAAAAACTCAACTGACAGAAAAAAAAAGCTTTTGAGATCCAAAATGTTAAGGTGTCAAAAAAGTGCTTATCCGGGACTATCCGGGAAAATTTTTTTGCTACTTCAATAAAGGAAAGATTGAATAATGCTAAACAAAAAAAATTATTGCTTGATCTACCTTGATAACATATCAAAAAGCATCTTGAAAAAGAAATTCAACAAAAATTTACTACAAAAATAACCTTACTTTCAATCAATAAAAAAATCAGCATTGATATGACTAATTATATGTTGTAAAATGATTTTTCATAAGTCCATTATCTGAAGTACTAGGATCCATAATTTTTTCCTTGTGCGATTAACTTGTTTTGCTAATATTTACGATGAAAACCGGTTGTTTTGTAAGGGAACCCAGTTCTATTATGAGAACTCTGTGAAACACTCAACTTTCGACTGTTCGTACGTGCGCGTGATGCGCGGAAAAAAAATTTTGGTTGTTGTCTCATGTTCTTTGGAATGTCTTTTAACGCAGTGACTATTTTTTTTCAATATTATTCCTACTTTGACTTTTGGGGTTTTGGCCGCCCAGATCGAGCAAATACCTCTATGTGCGTCGTCATAAAGTTTAAAAAAATTTTTAATCACTTTGTGAAGAAAACTTCATTAGTTCAGTGAAAAATGTCAATAACACTCGTCGAAGAAAAATTTCTCTCTGTGTACTATAATAACTTGTTTGTAATTAATTTTTTCTTTTATAATTAAAAATTTATTACACTTTTAAGTGATAATAGTAAAAAATAGTGGCACTAAAAAGAAAATCAATCAATTCTTAGGATTTAAAAAACTTGCACACTGAGAGAATTATCTGAATGATATCAATGAATTTTTGCATTAGATATATGAAGTGTCACTAAAATGTGTCCATTGAAACGTTTCATTAAATTAATGCTGTTTTTCATAAAATATTATGAACAAATTTATTTTATTTATTAAAAATTTCATATGGCTAATGAAAAGTTTTCATTACAACTAGTTGCATAAAAATATTGAAGCTTTTCCATGCGGTTTACGAAATTTTCAATTCATATTGTGAAGTTTAGTGAACAAATTTCATTAAAACTGGTCGAAGAAATTCTTTGTGCATAATTTATTTATTTTTTTTTTTTTTGAGAAGGAGATCCTCCCAACCAAAAAAGAAAAAAAGGAAAAAGAGGAAGGGAAGGAAAAGGAAAAGAAAGAGATTTTACAATTTAAAAGTTTTTGCTAAGTTAATAACACTACTCGACAACCGAAAAGACCTCGCTTTGAAACAGATCTTTTTGATTAAAGATCGCTGATTTGAAATCTGACAAAACTTTTTTTCTCCTTTGCAGTTTTTGAAATATTGCGGTTTTTATATTTAAATCATTCATTCTCTTTAAGCATAATTATATCGGTGTTTGTAATGCACTGTGGTATTGCAATGAATTTGAAAATTTTACTTTTATAGATTTATTCTTATAAATTTTATGCTTGTTAAAAAAAATTGAAAATTTTATCATGGTACATAAACTAGACATTCCAATAAACAAATTGTGTATTAAACTTGCAAATCCATTGGAAATGTCCTGCAATATTTAGAAAATAATTTAAAAGTTTAATTCATTTTCCAAATGCTTCAAATACCAGAGTAAAACATTTTTTTTTGTTGTCCTGATTTATGCTATTTAATCTAAAAATATATTCTAAGGACATACCAAATCGGGGTTTGAATGTCATTATTGATATATATTTAAAATTTTGGTGTTTTAAAAAAGTTACAGATTTTCTTTAAAATCCCAGTGTAGAAACGGTAATCATACGTGATTACTTTGCTCACTACCAGTAACGACACCAACATACTATCTGCCCTATTTTTCCACAAATAATAAGGACTTACCAATAGCTAGTTAAGTATCTTAATATTTTAATACATAAGTACTTATTTTAAACGTTTTTTTTAAATATAAAGCAATGATCTCAAAGTTTTTTGAAAATCAATTTTTAGACTCATTATTTTTTCAACTCTAGTAAGTATATAAAGTACTTACAATTGTCATTACCAAACTCATTATGTGAATCAAAATAATGACACATCATTAAGGGAATTTACCCAATTGTGGTCTGTTTCCTAAAGTGGAAATTTCGTTTTTTTTCGTGTCGTTGCATGAATATGTCAAAACTGTCATCGAGTTTAATTTCTGCTATCACTATTTTAAAAAAGTTTTTACATAAATGCACATCTTTTTCTTGGTTTTATTGTGTCACTTCAAAAAAACTCAATATAAAGTGTGATTTTTCGTAAACATAAAAATTGAATAACAAATAAATTTGAAAGAAGTTTTCAATTTAGAATTTTGTAAACGGTAGGAATTTTATTCACAATTTTAATAAAACTAATTGATTCCATAAACAAATATAATCAATAAAACAAAAATGTGAAAAATTAAATTTTCATAATGTTCCCTAAAGTGGACCTTTGATATATTTTCATATTTTTTGATTTTGTTTCCAAGTTTTAGTGTTTTTTAAATTGGTGACGTATTACTTTACCTGTTTTTGTCCATTTTGGATAATTATTTAACATGTTTCACAACGAAAAATATTGTATATTTACCGCAATTACAAAAGCTAAAATTACATATGGCATGCCCTTAAGCAGCTTCTCAGGAAACATAAAACGTTTTAATAAACAAAATAAAATAAATTTTAATTTAAATAAAATTGTTTGTTAATTTATTTTTAACAACTGTATATGCTTATAGAGTGTTTTTTAATTTAGGTCTGCTAATGTGGGTGGACCTTCTGAGTTGTTTTGAAATTGTTTTATAACTTTTTTAAATAAGTTGCCACAAAAAAATTATCCAACAAGAAATGATCCAGCTTACAAATAATCAAAACCAAGTAGTTATATATGAACCTAATAGAGTTTGAAAAAATAATGTGGGTAAAAATAGATTTTCAGAAAATTTTGAGATCATTACTTTCAATTTAAAATAATGATACAAATTAGTACTTATGGGTAACACATTATTTTTTCGTATTAAAATAACCGAAAAGCTAACTTGTTATTAGTAAGTCCTTATCGTTTGTGCTAAAGTAATGCAGAGAGTAAGCTGGTGTCGTTACCGGTAGTGAGAAAAGTAGTGACATGTCACTACCGTTTCTACACTGGGAAGGTTATATTCTTATTGATTATTTTAAAGTTCGTTGTGAGCAAAATGTGTAGTTTTGGCAGGAAATTTTCAGGATTTCCACATTAAACCTTGCAAATTTCAAACATTACTAACATTTTAGATTCCTAGTTAACCATAAATTCGCGACTGATATTTATAAGAAACTTGTAGAGGAGAGTACAAATGGAAAATAATGGCCATATAATGTCACCCAGCAAAAACCGGTCTTCAGCTCTTTACCAGAATAGTTACTCGCAACATGACTTTTGTTCGCTATGTCCAAAAAATAATCGGCCATCGCGAATTACCTTATCGCTTACAAAAAGGCACAAAATATTGGGTACCCATTACCTTCTCGCTTACAAAAAACCACAAAATAATGGGAACCTATTACTTTTGGGACATCGCGACCAATGGGTCCGGTAATGTGTTGAAGCATTGTTTTTTCCGCCTGCTCAAAGTTATAAAAATTACAAATATCCAGCCCTGCACCAAAAAAAAAATCCTGAAATACAATGTAATGACTTACTGATAATGGGTTATGAAAGTACTTATATGTAATTGCAAAATAATGAGTTACTGTAAATTGGTTACATAAGTATCGATTTCATATTTTTGATTCTAATATTGTGGTACAGTACTTTTCGCTTATAGTCACATCTCTTAGTTGCACACAAGTTGTGGACTATATCGCTAATGTGACTATATCGCTAGTTTTTTTATATGCCATTTTGTTGCCTATAAATAAATTGTGATATAGTCATCATAAAATGTGACTATATGCAATTTATTTATTATTATAATAGGTGGAAAATTTGGAATATAAAAACGATGTTTGAAACGATTCAGCTCAGTTCCTTGTTCCAATTTTCGTTTTAGCCTCTTAAATTTTTAAATAATTTTAAACCGAAAAAAATTCAAGATTTCACAATTATATTAGAAATTTTCTGTATTGTGACTATAGCCAGAGTTATATGCAATTTGATTTTAGATGACAGTAAAAGTGTAAAAATGGACTATATCGCTAAATGGACTATAAGCGATGTGACTATAAGCGAAAAGTACTGTAATTTGTTTTAAAATTTTTTATAAGTAAATTTTCCAAGCTAAAGTTATTAAAATTTTTTTTTCAAGATTTTTAAAAAAAAAAACTTAAAGATAACCACTTATTTTATTACTCCTTGGTAACCATGTTTTCTATCATTGTGAGTAACCACTTATTCCTACTTATTATTTCACTCATTATTCTCACTTTTTTTTTGTAAGAAAGGGGCTGGAACACCCATGAATTTTAGGTCATCGCGAACAAAGGTAATCAAGCGATTAAATAGGCTGGTAACTAGTGAAGCCCTTTGTGCGCTACTTACACGCTTAATTATTTGGTAATGTATTTTTTTTGCTGGGATAGAGATAAGTGAACTCAAATTTATGATACTAATAAGACCTAGAGCTTTTACTCGTTTTTGCTAAAAGTAAAAGATATTGCTGAGCCCATAGGAATTTCGCTCACTGTAGTTTTAAACTTTGTTTTTCGAAATTGGGTAATTTTGACCTGAACAACAGAACGGGGTTAAATTTTGTGTTAATTTCATTGATAGCTTTCATAAAATACACATCCATATACATTAAACCGCAAAAATTTTCAAGTGGCAAATAAAATGCAATTGTTTTAATTAAATTTAAGAGAGTTTTTACAAAAACTGCCATACAGATGTGCACATCAACACAGGAGGACAAAATCATAACTTTTAATAATTAATAAGATCATGACCACCAATTCCACATATATCAGGTACGCTGATTTCAATTTTTCCTAAAATTACTTTAAAGTTTGGCCATGTAAATGCGGTTTTTTACATTTAACTTCTTTAAAATGCAATAAAACTGCTTTCTTTTCATTGAAATATAAAAACAGCCCCTTCATTCTTAATTGACGTACATGTTTGATTCACAAACTAAACCCGCTATTTAGCGGTTTTTCTTATTTTTCCCAATTTTAACGGTTTAAGCGAATCTTATCGCTAAACTAGCAATTGACCTTAACAAATGGTCATGCAGTAGAAAAAGCTTATTACACAGAGAGAATTTCTTGGACGAGTTTTAATGAAATTTTTTCACTAAACTAATGAAGTTTTCTTCACAATTTGAATAAAAAATTTCTTAAAATTAATGAAAAATCTTCATAGTTTTAATAAAACTACTTTTAATGAAACTATTTCATTAGAGGTATGAAATTTTTAATAAGTAAAATGAAATGTTTCATAAAATTTAATGAAAAATTGCATTAATTTAATGAAATGCAAAATTTCATTGATAACATGCAGATAATTATTTCAGTGTAGGAAGAGGTGTTTCGGCAAAAAACCAATTATTTTAAAATTGCAAAATGCGCGATTTGATAACAATTTTATATGGCAGCATATCTTTCTTAGATGAACACAGAGTCCAATCTTTAGTTAGATATGACAATACCTTTAAAAAGTATATGTGGAATAAAATCAGCCAAAAATAATTATATTTCAAAAAGTTTTCTAACAAAACCCTTACTTTTGTGACAAATACTTATGTACCAAAACTGAGGTATTTGTTAGAAAAACTTTTTGCAAATATAAATATTTTTTGCTGAAAATTTGGAAATATACTTTTGAAATGTATTTATCATATCATAATAAGAGCTGTACTTTGGGGTCAACCTGTAAAGTTATGGTGCCATGTACAATTTTTGACAAAACGCGAATTTTACATAAAGAACGATTTGATAAAATATGTTTTTTCTTACTAATATAATTCCTCTTAAATGACCCTTCCCACTACGTGAAAATTTGATTAGATCGATTAATTATCTATCGATAGAACTCGCGACTTTTGTACCATAAATATTAATACTGGTCTTGTTCTTACATTTCAAAAGCAATAAATTAGATTTGCAAATTTTTCTATATAAAAACAGTATAAAGATGCGGCAAACTTTAAATTAATTTTGCGGAAAACGTGTACCATACATAAAAAATATAGTACGTCATTGAAATTTGCATATCCGAAAAATATAGAATTGATGGTCAGAACCTTATTATTAATTTTTTTTGATGTCATACCGTGTAATTGGTTTTTTTTTTTGTGGCAGAGAACATTGTGATTTGTTTATATTTCTAATTGCATTTGACTGTTTAATTGAAATGCAACATCAACAAAAATGTTGTTAACATATGCAGCAGCAACAACAACAACAACAACAACAACTGCAGTAGCAGCAAATGCAATAGAAATAACAGCAACAATAAAAAAGGAAACAAGTTAAAATTTTAATATTCCAAAACACGTACACAACATTTTTTTTAAAAATATTTTATTGCAAACACATCCAAACATAACTGGCATCAAAATATTTTAACAAAGAATTTTAATGATTTTTAGACAAAAATGCAAATGTGTTAGGTTATGAAAATATAGAAAACACACACACACACGCATCTAAGTACACTTACATAAATTTATGCAAAATTAAAAGTCAGTCTTATATCAAGAAAAATGAAAAATAATATATAACAATTATATCTCAGTGTCAGTTATTGCAGTAGTTGTTGTTGTTATTGCTGCTGTTACTGTTCAAGTTGTTGTTGTTGTTGTTGTTATCTTTATTATATGACAGCATATCAAGTGTTTAGAGATGGAAGAAACAAAAACAACAATTTACATATCAAGTAAAAAAAAAATATTCAAATTATATACAAATTTGCCATGCATTTGATTTGATTCGAAAAATGAGAACATATAATTGAATCTAAAATACATCAAATTGTATCGTATTCGATACATTTGTACCGAATTAGTTCTAATTCGATGCAATTAAATACAATTTTGTACAATTTGATGTATATTAGATACAATTTCATTCGAATTTTGTCCCTATACAAATTTTTATGTTTTATATAAAATTGTATCGAATTAATTATATTTCGATATTATTAGAAAAAAGTGGATACAACCCGTTCTTAGTTTTTCTTGACAATTATATCAAATCATATCTAATTTCATAAACTAATATAAAGGGTCCGCCTTCTAACGTTTTTTTTTTCAACTAGTGCTTATTTCGTGAATGGTACCACTTAGCTAATGTCTGATTTGACAGATAATTAGTTTTATCCTTCCGCTGAACGAATATGGTCCGTATGTTCGTTATCTTATGAAAAAAGTGAAAGAAACTGGCATCCTCATCGATAAACCAAAGCGTGAAAAGCCAAAAACAGTGCGTACACCAGAGAATATTGCTGCTGTTGCAGAAAGTGTGCGTGAAGCGCCATCAATATCAATTCACCGTCGTTCTCAACAATTGAACATTTCGGAGACATCATTGAGACGAATTTTGCATAAAGACCTTGGTATGACGCCATACAAAGTCCAATTGGTTCAGGAGTTCAAAAAAAAAAAAGTTATTTGGCGGACCCTTTATATGACTAATTTTAGTTTTTTTTACGAAGGTGGAGCCTAGAACTAATTGCTATATTTCAGCAATTTACTTTTGAACGGGGTTGTTTTGTTGAAACATTTTCTTTTCTCATGGAATTATTACGCTACTTATACCTACAAAAGTCCGTATAATAATATCTGGAATAAGTGGGAACAAAAACTTGTAGTTTTTAATCAAAGATGCCAGACCAGTCAAAATCACTGGTTCGGTCATTCTAGTGTTTAAAAAATTCGTTTTTGCATTTTTATCAAATTCGTGGATCATCTTGGATAACATGCTAAAGTGGGTTAATGATATCTGAATAATTTTGAGTATATTAAATGGAAAAATAAAATTTTTCAAAATTTCGATTTTTTGGGAATTTTTAATAAAAATACACTATTTTTTACAAATGGGAAATTTTCTGACGATATTCGGCAAGGGCTAACGTTTTTAAAAAATCGACTTCTTCCATTTGGAACCATTTGAAATAAAACTGGAAAAACGTTATGACAAATCTATTTTTAAGGGACACTCTTGTGTGTGTGTGTGCGCTAATGTGTGTTTGTGTAATATTGCTGGCACCATTTTTTATACTTTTTTTAACAACATTTTTATGTTTTGTTGTTGGATTTTTTTTTCATCTTTTTGCATTTCTTGTACAATTTCTTTAATAACAATAATAATCATCATTATCATCACTAGGGCAAGAAATAGACAGTAGCCCAAAATCGATTTTGAAGAAATACTTTTCTGAATCAAAGAATTTGCAACAAAATGGCATCGATTTGTTGTTGCATATTTTTGCTATAACTTTGTTATAAATCCATATTTTTGCATATTCGCCTAAAAATGCATATTTTTTTTTGTATATTTTGTAATTTTTTGGCTTATTTTTACATATTTTGTAACAATTAAAGTTAAGTTTTAATTAAAAATAAACAAAAAAAAAAAAATACATTTGAAGGGCTTATTGTAAAAACTTGATATGTCGCATTTATTGTCTTATGGACTTTCACTGTTTTATGTAGAACCATTGATTAAGTTTTATTATAAGTCTTGTTTAAAACACTTCTTTCAAGTACGTAGAAGATAAACGTCCTGTAAAAGTTATATTTTTTTTTAAGTTTTTCAACCTTTAAATGGCAAAAGCAAACTAAAAATTAAATGTGGCTTATTAAGTTTTTACAATAAGCCCTTCAATTGTAATCCTGAACATAGCATCTAGTTTTCATTTGTTAGAATTTTATATTGGATTTCATTTTTAAACCAGCAAGCTCAAGTAATAAATCGATTTGGAAAAATCCAAAAATGGTACGTGCATATTTTTCTGATTTTGAGTGCATATTTTTGGATTTTTAGTGAATATTATTTGGTCTTTCGTGCATATTTCGATTTAAATGTATATTTTAAGAGCCTATTTTCTTTTTTTAGTTGCATGAAATTTCTGTTCCTGATCATCACTGTCAACATCATTTCCATATTATAGTTTTGTTATTGCATAAAACATAATTTTTACCAACAACAAGAAGAGTTCTATTAAGATGTTGTTGTTCTTGATATTCTATTTTATTATCTGTTTGTGTATGTGGCTTAATTTGTATTTTGTATGAGCGTGTGTATTTTTATTATAAAACAATTTCTTGTAAATTTTTTAATATGGTTTTATTATTTAGTTACGTATGCTTAATATTTAATTAATATATCACTCATACGTCATATGGTTTTATACTTTTTCTTTAGTTCTTATTGTTTTCAAATGTTTTTAATATTTAAAAGAATACTCGACATACTGTCACCTATGCTTTATGGAAATTTTTATTTGAATTTCAACCCTTTCATTTTAAGAATTAATTCGACTTGAGCACTAAATTTTGTTATGAAAATTATTTTAGTATTTTGCTAAAAATATTATTTTTTTTCTAAATATTAATTAGATAAAAATATCAAAACTAAATATGTTGAATCTTCAAATTTTAGTTATATTTAAGCTAAATTTTAGTTAATTGAAAGTAACAAACAAATCAGCTATAATCAGCAAAATCCTTTCCTAAATATTTGTAGACAAAACAGCAACGAAACCTGCAGTCCTGACGAAAAAAAGTTTATATATATTTATATCTTGATATAATTGTATCTAACCATATATGTGGCCTTATGTAAAGATATATATTTACATCTCATACTAATATTTACGAAAATCATTAGGCTGCTTCATAAAAAAATAAACATCGAATTTTTGACGGGACAACCCTTGGGTTAGCTTAAAGGCTAAAACATAATTGGCTGAAACATGAGTGACTAAAATCAGTTGTTGGTATGAAACGAAAATTTGGAAATACAATTACTTTAATCAAACAAATGTAATTTTCGTTTTATAACAATACCTGACTTAAGCCACTTAAGCCAGTTATGTTTTAGACTTAAGAATTATGAAAACAAATTTCTGATTTCTTCAAATTTTTGTTTTTTAAAATTAGGGTTTCGCTACCAGACTTTTAAAAATGTTACCATTTAAAAAAGATATATTTTCGTAAAAAAAGTGTTGCCAACTTAAAATTCTATAACTCTATTAAAAAATACCCTTTACTCATATTAAGCAAAAAAAATGTGCTAATTTCAGCAGTTTTCTGCAACACCATTTGAATAGATTGTTAGTAGTTTTAGAGAAAAATTTTGTAATTTTGAGTTTATAATTATAAAAAGTTGAAACACAATTTTTATCCAAAAACATTATTCATGCTCTCTGTGACGAATGATTAATTTCTATATATAAATTATAAAAATCATACCTTTCGTTATACTTATTCACCACTTAACGTTAAAATTTCTAAAAACAAGCCTCCCATTTAATTTGTAAATTTTGTAATTTTATTTCAATGAAAAGCAAACCATAAATTTAAATTATAATCATTGGCTAAATATTCGTTAAATCTAATGGCTATAATTTAGGACAAAAAAAGCCTCAAATTTCTTTTAAAAAAATAAAAACACTGTCAGCACGCAACATGAAACTAGTATTATACTAAATAATCATTAACTAAAAATTCAACAATATGTAGGTACTTACAATAACAAAAGCGTCACATTTTACCTTGGCTAAGTGGTCATAAACCAAGGAAACAAATCTAACAAAAAAAGAATCCACTAAAATAAATTTAACTCTTTAAAAACTAAAATATATATAAAACTGTATGCTCTTAAAAAAAAAAAAAAAAAAATTACAAACAAAAAATATGTCACTAGTTCAAATTACTCTTTGAGTTTGTTTTCAAGAGAGTATGGTATAGAAATGACGTCATTGTTAAATTAATAATAGTTTTATGCTCTTAACCTGAGATAGCAAACTCTTTTACTCTTTATTGCTCTTTGAGTGAGATTTTAAATAAATGTTAAAAAATTAATATCCTGCTGTGTTTTTGAAAAGTTTTTCATTTTTACTTTTTTTTATAAGTTTTAGTTTATTTTAATCGTTTATTATTATCCTTGGATTTCTTTTTTATAAATGTAATCCGTTTTTGCTCAAGTTTGTTTCCATTTTGATAGTCCTGGTGGAGCTTCATTGTTTCGACTTAAGTTTTAAGCTCATAATTCTTGGTTGTTGTTAATTTTTTTCTTGTTTTTTGTTGTTGCTCTGTGTTTTTTTTAATATTCTGTGTGCGTTGAAGTGTAAATTAATTAAAAATGTATGATATAAAATATAAATGATTGACCTTGTTTTTTTATATCCTCTACTCCTTATAGTAAGTGTTGCCAAATTATTTTGTATTAACTAGACAGTTCGGCGAATTTTTTATAAGTCCAGCAGTTTGATCCAACCCTTGGGAGATTCTAAAACTATGAGGCTACAAGTTTTTGATAACTCTAAAATGTTACATCTCGTTAGTGTCGATTTTAACAAGAAGTTTTGTTAAACTTGTCCTGCAAGTTTCTTTAACTATTAAAAAGTAAAATTTGGACAAATGGGCTATTCTCCCCCTGGGAGAGAATACAGTAGATTTGTTTCTAAGGGAAAAAGCAGTTATTTGTAGAATAACTTTCCGATTTTGACTACACTTGTATTTAAGAAAAACAAACCACATTAAACTACTGTACATTAGGGTGGGTCGATTTGAACATCTTAATGGGCGTTTCGCGTTTCTGATTCTTGGGATTGTACTGAGCAAAAAAGTCCACTAGACCATACGTTTACGGTGAAAATCGAGCTTCCAGATTTTGACTTTTTAGCCATATTTTATGAAAGTAACAATGTGTGGGATGGACATATCTCAGGAAGTAGGAGGAGCTTATCCAAGATTATGGTATCAATCTCTTCTTTGGAAGATTCTCTAGCAGATTAATGCATTAATCATATTTGTGGGTGGGGTTTAAGGGGTTAATTTTTAATTTCAAAATGAACCTTTTTTTGCTGTATTTTGTGAAAGTAACAATGTGTGGGATGGACATATCTCAGGAAGTAGGAGGATCTTATCCAAGATTATGGTATCAAACTCTTCTTTGGAAGATTATCTAGCAGATTAATGCATCAATCATATTTGTGGGTGTGGTTTAAGGGGTTAATTTTTAATTTCCAAATAGGGGCTTTTTTGCCGTAAAGTCAAAATCTGGAAGCTCGCTTTTCACCGTAGACGTATAGTGGACTTTTTTGCTCAGTACAATTCCAAGAATCGGAAACGCGAAGCGCCCATTAAGATTTTTTTCTTCCATACTAATCGCCACACCCTACTGCACATACATACTATGAATTTACATTTATTTTGATCAGTTTTATTGTTTTTATTAAAAAAAAAAATAAAACAACTAAACGTTTGTCAATTTTTTACTGCAATTGTGGTTAATTTTTTGTACATTTCTGTTTTATTTTATTAACAGTAAAAAACAAATGACAATGGTAGTTTAATTTAATGAAATGTAAGTCGTTCCTTTTTCCAAGTAAAATATCATTTGCAGTGGTCTTTACCTACATAATATTCTATGTGTGTAGGAGTGACATTAGGCTTCTTGTAGAGTTCCTAACGGGACACTTTAGGTTGAGATACCACTTGTGGAAAATCGGGCAGGTCGGGTCACCTATGTGTCGGATTTGTCTTGAGGAGGATGAAACCACAGTGCACGTTTTATGTGAGTGTGCTGCGATCTAGAGTATAGGAGACGCATTTTAAATAGGGAAATCATGGACCCAGGGGATATTAAAGTGTCCCCTCCATCCAGAAGTTTGGAGGGACCTTTTCGATATATGGCACAAAAGATACTTATGGCGTCGTAGTGCCGGCTACTGAGCCATATCCTGATCTTAAAAATAATATAGGCTATTCTCAAAAATATTAAAAATTGGGGTAAATTTTTTGTTTTTTAATTTTAAGGCACATTAATTTTATTTATTTTTGATTAATTTTTACACTGGGATTGTATAATATTTTTGTCGTTTTATGTAAATTTACTCCCATATTTTGTACTTTATAAAAATACTTTGGTTAATTCTGTGGAGTTTGACTTAGATTCTCGGTTTACGAGATATTTAAAAATGATAACTTATTTTAGACATTATATAAGATTTTATCGTAAGCAGTTGAAGACAAAATTCATTTTCTACAACCCAGTGTAGAAAAGCATTACTAAATAAGTGGTTATGTAAGTACATATTTGGTAATTGCAAGTACTCACAATTGTCATTACAAATATGGGGATATCTTGCAAAATAATGTTATATCATTACTAAACACCTTGCGAAAGATAAAAAAAAATATGTGGTTACCTATATACATACTAGTATGGATAAAAATAATAAGTTTAAAAATAATAAAAAAATCAAAATTTAATAAAAAGAATATTTTTTTTGTTTTTTATTAAACAATTTTTCTTTTAAATAAAATTTGCCAAGACGGGATTCGTACCTGGGTCTCCAGGTTGTCAGTCAACCGCTCTACCGTCTGAGCTATTTCGAAATGTTATAAAAACAAATTGTCCATTGTATTTTTTTAGTTTATTATTTATTTATTTACAATACTATAATCCTTTAAGACCAAATGTATTGATAGAATATGATATACATATGTAGGTAAAGACTACTGCAAATGTAGTAAAAACAAATGAAATTTTCACTTAAAGAAAGGACGACTTACATTTCAGTAAATTCAACTAACATTGCAATTTGTTTTTTTATGTTCAAAAAATGGCTAACAATTGTAGTAAAAATTAACCTGTTAGTAAAAAAATTTAACGAACATGTTAGTAAAAAATAAACAAACATTTATTTTTTTTTATTTTTTTAATATCAAAAAAACTACTGTAAAAAATCAATGTAAAATCATAAAACAATCATTTGATGAGGTTTATTTTTTTAACTGAACTACAAATGTAGTGCAAACTGAAACTTCTTCTACAAATGATTGCTTTTTCACCTAAAAATAAAGAAACTGTATTACAACCCAAACAACTACATATTTTTAAAGCAGAAGTTCCCTGAGTGTAGCATTTCTAAGACTGAGATAAATATTAGTGTATAATGTGTTATTCCTTAGAACAGGATACTGTATACGTATGAACTTATCTGATACTGTATACGTATGAACTTATCTTATCTTAATCTTGCAATTTTCTTTCTTGAGCAAGGCTTCGGCTTTGGATCATCATTAGTAGAGTACATATCGGTGCTTTGATGGCCTTTAAACATTGTTCAATAGTCTAGTTGTCAATGTTCTGGAAGTAATATAGCATTTCTTAAATACACTAGGTGTTAATAAAAAATTTTTTTTTAGGGGTTAATAAAAAGTTTTGTAAATAGTTCGGAAAGGATTCCAGTTTCTGGCCGTACGTATAAGAAATGATCGCTCAAATATCGAATAAGAAAAATAAGGCTCGACAATTTGAGGGGTTGACGTGTATCTGGTGAAACAAAATCTGGCATATAAATAATATGGTACTCGATTGTAAATTATTTAGTAAAAGAATAGTAAATTGCGCAACTGCAAGTTTTGATGAAGGGAACAGCCAAAAAAAGTTTTTACAGATGTTAAAACATGGTTACGGTAATTAATGCCATACACAAATCGAATAATCCTCTGTACAATACGTTCAAGCTTATCCAGATTCTAGCCAAATGTACCAAAGTCGATTTAAATACAATAGTTAACATGAGACAACAATAACGAGTGAGCAAGAGTATATTAAACCTTTAAAGGCAGGTGTTATCCACAACTGTATAGCTTCCTTAGACCTAATGTAACTCTAGAAGATTCGAAATCAATTTGTTCATCACAATTAAGACAATCGTCTATAAAAACTCCAAAACATTTAATGGAATGAACATAATCCACATTCGTACCGTAAATTTGAATTTCCGGATAAACAATTCTACGATTACCTGTTCTAAGGTCTTCGAAGGATTTATAGAAAATTTGTTATCTATCATACAATTGTTTAGCCGATCAAGAGTGGAACTAACAACTGCATTCAGGACGTCAGGAAATTCTCTACAATTACCGCATAATAACTGAATATCATCAGCAAATATAAACGGTGTTACCAGATTAAGATCAAAAGACTTAACGCAATCTTTCAGATACATTGAGAATATAATTATTTATTGCGAAAATACTAAATAAAAAAATTTCAACGGAAAATAATAGGGAGGAATTTCAGATGACATATAAAATGTTGTAAAAAAGTCATAATACGGGTTATTATAACGTTCAGAATATAAAAAAACGAGTTTTTCTTAACTATATGTTAAGATATTTCGAAATTCTGAGGTCAGGTTCTAATTCAGCGGACCTCAAGCCTTTAGAAAAGTATGTTTTAGTCCTTAGGTCTTGATTCCGCTAAAATTTTGTAGGTCTTTGTTATCGTAACTTATTATTTAGAATCTAATAACTACTTATTTTTTTTGTAAGCGAGCGGGTAAGCTCGCCAAATAAAAATAATGAGTTTTAGACACCAAATAATAAGTTGTTCAAAGCTACACTCAGGAAACTTCTGCAGTAATTATGTATAGTTGTTTGAGTACTAATACAGTATCTATATTTGAAAGCGAAAAAGCAGTCATTTCTAAAAGAAGTTTCAGTTTTCCCTACATTCGTAGTTAATTAAAAAAACAAACCGCATCAAATTACTGTACTGTGAATTTACATTCATTTTATAATTTTTTTTTATTTAAAAAAATAAAGAAGTAAACGATTGTCGATTTTTACTACATTTGTGGTTCATTTTATCAACAGTAACAAACATATGACAATGTTGAATTGAATGTTGAATGAAATGTAAGTCGTAATTTTTTCAATTGAAATTTCACTTGCTTTTAACTACACTCAGGGAACTTCTGCTTTAAAAATATGTAGTTGTTTGGGTTGTAATAGAGTTTCATTATTTTTTAATGTAAATGTAAGTCATTTGTAGAACAAATAAAATTTCTAACTATCCTTTAAAAAAATAACACACATCAAATGACTGTTTTATGATTTTACATTCATTTTTTACAGTTGTTTTTTGTTATTTAAAAAAAATAAATGTCTGTTTATTTTTTACTACCATGTGGTTCATTTTTACTACAATTGTTAGTCATTTTTTGAACATTAAAAAACAAATGACAATGTTAGTTGAATTTAATGAAATGTAAGTCGTCCTTTCTTTAAATGAAATTTCATTTATTTTTGACTACAATTGCTGTAGTCTTTACCAATATAAAATCCTAAGTGTATGATTGCTGTGGTTTTTACCTACATAATATTCAAAGTATATGAATTTTCATTACATAGCCCCTGATTTCGTAATAAAAATTTTTGTTGGGAGAAAATACAAGGTATAAAATATATCAAATATTTAAACACTTTAACATAAATGGTCCTACCTTTGGTATTAATTCATAGATTTTCTTAGAAATGGCTTATTTGCTTTGCTAATTACTGCATTAAAGAAAAAAGTTATTTTATATTTTTTATTGCAAGATAAATATCTTTACTCAACAATTAAAATTATCAAATAAAAAATTTAAAAAATTACTCCATAAAAAATGCAATTATTATTTTTGTTGACTAGTGCTATGTTAGCGAAAAACAATAATCATTTTCTTAAACGATTGTATGCAATTTTTTTTTGTTAGCATCACTTTTCTGCCTTTATTCCAATTCTCTTGTTAACATGGGTGCAAGTTAGGTTTTTTTTTTTTTTGCTATATTTTATACAGTTATGTTGAATGTCTTTAAATGCTTTTTTAACGTTTTTTGTTTTCTTAGTTTTTATTATAATAATTTCACAAAAGGAAAATTTTTCACGTTTTTCTACAACATAAAAACATAACCAAACAAAACACTCGTATATAAAATTGTAATATTACCACCCGTACGTATACGTAACATTTTAATGTTTAATGATAATTTATAACTCATACGTCTAGTAGGTGAATTTTGTATGCAAACCTAAATATCTCATTTATTCTACGCCCAAAAACTAATAGTTTTTGCAAACCTCTAGTTTTTGTATCGAATTTGACAATTAAATACAAGTACACTGTGAGAATTCTCTGCATGATATCAATGAATTTTTGCGGTAGTTCTATGAAAGTTTGTAAAGTCGGCAAAAAATTTTGCTGAGTAAGCAAAATTTTAGTCAGGAGGGTGCTTGCAAAAAAATTGCTAATGTCAGTAAATTCAGCAAAAGTTTTGCTAACACTTAGTGGATTACAAATAAAAATGCCTTGCTAAAAATTAATAAATTTTTTGCTGAATTTTAGTAGACTGAAAAAAAACGCAAAAAATTTGTAGAAAAACTGTAATTTAGTTAATTTATTTGCTGAAAATCATAAAACATATTTTTGTGATTCTTTTAAACATAATTTACAATAATTACGAAATATAAAAATTTTCATTTTTGCACATTGACGACATGAATTAATTTAATATCTGAAAATATATAGAAATAAATATATATAACATAACAAAAATTTTCTTTCAACTACTTACATCAATGGTTGTCTAAATGATGCTTTCTTTTAAAGGACGCAACTGCCGAAGATAATTATAGAAACGAAACGAAAAAATAAACAAAAACAAACGAAACGAAAAAAACAACCCTTTTTTGCCATAAGAAAAAGGAACCATACAAATCTACCTAAGATGTGTATTAATTTAAATATTTTATTTTGTCTTTTATTTAATTAAAAGACAATTATTTTCACAAGCCGGTGACAACGCAAAATTTAAGTTGTTTTTAATCATCAATTTTGTTTTATGTATGAAAACCAGATACAAAAGTCTTCCATGGTTGATTTTTTTATATGTCTTATTAGAGTTGTACTTTTTAGTATCATTTTCCTCTTCTCTACTACATCTTGACATGCCGCGACATCTGCTTCATTCTGCGTATATCTTTCAATCTGGTTGTCGTCCACACTATTAATGTGCTTATCAGCACAATTTTGTTTAGCAAAATTAATTAGTAAAACATTGGTATATTAGTAAAGCATTAGTATAAACCAGTTAAGTGCTGAATAAGTATAACAAAAATTTTAGCTGAAAACACGATTTAAGCAAAAAATTTTGCTAAAAAATAGTATACGTGATTTACAAGACGTTTTACTAACTTTTGTACTAACTTATTTTTTGAGTATACTATAACTCGTCCATTGAAACTTTTCATTAAATGAATGCAGTTTTTCATAAAATTAAATGAAAAAATTAATTTTATTTATTAAAAATTTCATACGACTAAGGATAGTTTCACTAAGACTGATGCTTTTTCATAAAGTTTAAGAAATCTTTCATTCACATTGCGAAGATAACTTTATCAGTTTAGTAAACAAATTTTATTAAAACTCGTCCTAGAAATTCTCACTACGTAGCTTTAAAAAGCTAGTAAAGGCTGTTTTTTATAGAGGTATAAAACTTTGAAATGGAATAAAACAAAGATGAATTTTTTAAATTGACATGAAATTTACTTTATTCGAAAGATAATCTTCTAGCATTATAATTTAAATATGACTGCTGGCCGTAGTCTGATCTGGAGGTCCAATTTTCGATGACTTTTTCCAACATTTCTGGCTGTATATAGGCAATAACGCGGCGAATGTTGTCCTCCAAGTGGTCAATCGTTTCGGGCTTATCGGCGTAGACTAGCGACTTCACATATCCCCACAGGAAATAGTCCAGTGGCGTTAAATCACACGATCTTGGAGGCCAATTAACGGGTCCGAAAAGTGAAACTATGCGGTTACCAAAAGTTTCCTTCAATAAATCAATTGTGGCACGAGCTGTGTGACATGTTGCGCCGTCTTGTTGAAACTACAGCTCCTGCACATCATGGTTGTTTAATTGATGAACAAAAAAGTCAGTAATCATTGGTCTATAGCAGCTATGCCCAACGTCAATGTATGCGATTTGTTCGAGTGTGTTGGGTACGCGTAAAAGCTCTTTTATTGTTACTTTTATTTATTAGGATGGGCCGAAATATCCGCTTTTGTAGAACATAGAGCGAAATATTAACAATTTTTAAGTCTGTTCTTGGTGAGGGAAAAAATATACGAACTAATTTGTTCTGTCCTACGGGTAATTGTGTTCCTTGATAATGGTACTTTTTCTAAAATTTGGGCCATATCTCTACCCTTACTTCCAAAACAACCCAGCACTTCTTTAGCGAGCACCTTAAAAAAAATGCCATCATCAAAAGGACGACAGCGTTTTGATAACGCAAGCGAAAACAATAGAAGACTCTTTTTCAACATCATTATTTACAATGTTTCCTGCAACAAATGTTTTTTTTAAATTAGCAATTAAAATTTCTCTTTCCGCATCTACAATATCGAAATATTCTTTATGGCAAGACCTGTAATGCCTTTCGACATTAAATTTATGAATACGCTTAACATTGCGTTGGCATACCAAACATACTGGCTCGCCAACGCTGTTTTGTGTAAACAAAAAATCATTTTCACAAACCTCATTAAACATTTTGAGCAGTGCTGTACTTCACTTTCTAATTTGCGTGTACTACCTTCTCGCATGAAGTCTGCGTGACAACTGATCAACAGTCGTTAAAAAACAAAACCAAACGCAAGCATTGCACAAATGTTTTCTAGCTGACCCGATTGATTACTAGGTTTCGCGTACACAAAGCTCTTTATGTGTATATTTCGGCCCATCCTATTGTTTATCACTACACCCAAAATATTTCTTAGTTGATTTATAATTTAACCATACTAGTAGTAACAAATACTCATTTAAATGTTGCATCCATTGTTTATAGTATAAACAATGGATGTATAAGATAAGTATAAACTTTATACTTATAATTTCATCAAAATTTAAGTTTTTTCAATTAAAATATTTTAAATTTAAATTTAAAGTTTACAATTTTTAAAACAAAAGTCAAATTTTCTGTGCTTACGAAAATTCGTTATATTTATTATGACAATTAAAAATTTTTGACACAAAAAACAAATAGTTATTAATGGTCAAGATAGTTAAAATTAATTTATTTAAAATGAACTAAGCATTTTTTAACTATGCGACTATTCAATTTTATCGGTGTAGTTTTCGCGTATGTGTGAAAGCACAAAGCTCTTTATGTGTACATGTGAAAGCACAAAAAGCTATTTTCGCTCGCGGGCATATGGAGTGGGCATAGCTGGTCTATAGCGGTCACCATTGACTGTAACGTTCTGACCAGCATCGTTTTTAAAGAAGTACGGACCAATGATTCCACCATCCCATAAAGCCCGCCAAACAGTCAGTTTTTCTGGATATAACGTTGTATCAATATTCACTTGAAGATTATCATCACTCCAAATACGGCAGTTTTGTTTATTGACGTATTCATTTAACCAAAAGTGAGCTTCATCGCTAAACAAAATTCGCAAAATTCGTGCGCGATACGTATTTAGAACAGAACCATGATTTTCAAAATAAATTTGCACAATTTGGAAGCGTTGTTCAGGCGTCTGACTATTCATGTTGAAATGCCAAACCAAACTAAACATAAATCACTTGACAGCTGACGAAATCGCCGCCAGTTAAAAAAGTGTTGCCAACTTAAAGTTTTATACCTGTATAAAAAGCACTCTTTAGTTTTTGGTTGTAGTATAAATGTAGTATAAAAAAAATTTAAATTGCGAGGTATTATTTAATAATTTTAACATGTTTATTTAAATATTTAAATAAATTGTAATTAAAGGTTTTTTTTTGTGGAAGTGTTTATATTGTTTGCCAAAAGTGGATTGTGCATACGTATAAATTTACTTTATTTTTTATGTGTTTATACCAGTGGCGGATCCAGCCCAACTTTAGTGGGGGATATCATTTTTGAAAATTTTCCCAAATTTTTCTGTAAGCACTTTAAGCTAGGTTGGCAACCGAATCGATTAATTTTTTCCAAAAAACATTTTCATTCATAAAAAGCTCGAACTCATTAAATTTTTATATAAAATAAGTATTTTTTAATATGAAAATAAAATTTTTAAGACCCAATTAATAAAATTGGTGTTAAAATTAAATAATTATTTTAATTAAAATTGTATTCACTGAGAGATATCAATGAATTTTTGCATTAGATCTATGAAATGTCACTGGAAATCGTCTATTGAAACTTTTCATTAAATTAATGCAGTTTTTCATAGTGTTTAATTAAAAATTTCATATTATTAATTAAAAATTTCATACGACTAATGAAAAGTCTCATTAAAAATAGTTTCATTCAAACTATTAAGCTTTTTCATAAAGTTTAAGAAATTTTTCATTAACACTGTGAAAAAAAATTCATTAGTATAGTTAAAAATTCCATTAAATCTCGTCCAATTAATGTCTGTATGACACCTACTTTTTTCAACAACTTTTCCTGTGTTTTTCTATCAAAAACATACAATCTAACTTCGTTTTTGTAATAGTATGCCCTTCACTGTTTTAAAGTATGGAGTTTGACCATGAAAAACCATACCAATTAATTGCGATTGGGTGAAGGATGTTGGTATCCTTGCAGTTAAAGTTAAAACTTGACATATTTTTCTTATTGGTGAATATTATAAAATCACTGAATCGAATTTGCAAAAGTTAAGCACATGATTTTAATTTATATTCCACTTAATTAATTTCAGCGAAAGAACCAAGAAATTTTTCCGAAAATTCAAAATGTTTGAATTTTTTTTTTATTTATTTTGTATGCGTTTACTACTGTGGAGGAAATAAAAAAAAACCTTTTGAACTTGCGTCATTTAAAATCTTTATTTTTAAAGAAAACACGCTTTAATTAACTGGAACTTGGTTGGTATAGATTAGAAAACATGTGTTGAACATATTTGAATGATTTTATATTAATTTTGTTAATTAAGATTTGTCACAGACTCCATAATTTTAATTGAATTAAAATTATATAGAAATTTTGTAGTTTAAGCAATTTATTTCTTAAACTGAAATAGAAAGTACGCAAGTTTTTTCATAAATTAAGTAACCTCTGATGTTCACTAAATATAGGTATTAAAATCTTGGATCTTCTTTTCGTATTTAATGTTTTGTTAACGAAATCGTGAAAAATTAGAAATGCCGACTTTAAATAGATGCATGGAGAATATCATCGCACCTTTCAAAACGTGTACTATATTAAATTAAAGAGCATATTTAATAGTTTTTGAATTCTGTAAAATTTGTATTATTTTATAAAAATTTTATCAAAAAATTGATTAGTATTTTGCAAATATTTTTTTAACTATAGCTAACTTTAAAAAGCTAATAGCTAAAGGCCATATTCGTCATCTGCGTCCAAAAGTCTATTAGTAATTGTAGGTCGCATTTTCTGTTTTTTTTTTTTGAACATTTTTATGTAAAATTTACTCGATATTGACTTCGATATAACACCGAAAATGATGGCGTTTTCATATAAAATCTGAAAAATTATATATGTATAGTCGAAAAACTGATGATTTAGTGAGTCGCCTTTTGTTGGAAATATTGAACATTTTTTGACATAAAAGCGTAAAAATAAAAAAATATATTCTATAAAGTGAATTATAGGTATTTTACCGTACATTGCCTATTTGTGGTGATATAAGTTGGATAATTCAGAATTTTTAATTTGAGGTCATAAAAGTGACTCCTAAACTAATAATTTTTATGCCGATTTTTTTTTTTTTGGCTGGAACTCTAGAGTAGGGATTTATTCAGTTTTGTGTAATCAAAACACATAATCAAAATACATAAAAAATATGATTCATAAAAAATCCATCCATTTTAGATCATAGGTGGGGGGTTTTTTTATTTTTTTGGCACTTGCCATTTAATACCACTTTTCCAATTATTTTGTAAAAATTCAATTTTTTTGGGATAAAAATTCATTTTTGCAAACTTTTTAAACTTTTCGTGAAAAAATTGTAAACAGTCCATGTACATAAGTTTCAGGAAAACTAAAAAATATATAACGACCATTCCACCAAAGACCGGCCAAAAACGGTAATTTTTTAACCTTTGGTTTTCCGATTGCAATTAAATTTTTAGTTTTAGTTTTTCAGATTTCGAAAAATCCATGGTTTTATGCACGATTTAGTTTTATGGAAAAATGAGAAATATGCAAAAAGTGTATTTGTGTATTTTCTTTGTTAGTTATCCGATGATCACCATTTAAATTGCATTTAAATTGGTACACGCCTACTTTTTGTTGGTACAACGACTTTTTGTTATTTTTCAACGTCAAAAAGAAGTATTTTTTATTTATGTAATTTATTTTTAAAAATATGGGGTTTTACTATAACACAGCACTTTCGTTTTTTTTTTGTTCCCGGTGTTTATCTATTAATAAATTTTTGAAACAAGATTGCATCATGTTTCCATAAAAAAACAACAATTTTGAATTTTTCAAAATTTATAAGATTAAATTTAAAAATTAAATTAAACCGCCGTTTAAATGTCTCTCTTTTAAAAACAACACATTTAATTTTTTAATTTTTTTGTGTACTTGAAAGGTAAACGAATTTACTAAAATATTATCTTTTAATAATTTTAGTTTTCTTTCTATACAATCTGATATTCGATAACAAGAGTTGGCTTGAAAGGGTTCACATTTTAATTTTTTAAACAGAATATTTAGTAAATTTGTGTACAGTGGGGAAAATTTGACTTTTTTGAGCAAATTTGCCTACAGCCCATAGTTTTAAATGAATTTTAAAAATAATTTAGTAAACTCCAGATCGATTCCTCATGGCCGATTTTATTGATTTTATATCCTTAATAAATCGTCAAAATCAGCAAAATTTACATTTTTTTGATATTTCTGCTATAAAAATTAAAAAAATAATGGGATACAAACGAAGTGTATCTCAACTTTTACGTAATTTCATTCTCTCTTGGTAAATTTTATCAAATTTTTCTTAATACATCTTCAAAAAATTTACAAATCGTGTTGGTGTTTTATGGAGATAAACGTGGATACTCTATTTCATCGACATTCATCTTTACAATATTTATATTTAAGAAATACAATTAAAGTTCTGTTAAAGAGCAAAGAAAATTACATAATTACATAAATTACATAACTTTTTTTTTAACTAAAAAACATGCGTCAAAGTAGTATTAAATTTATTACAAATATGAGGTATTTTACAAAAAAAAGTATTTCATACAGTTTTGTTTTTATATACATTAGGGTGTCTTTCGTTGTATGGGCGAAAAATAAAAACGAGATTTTGACTGTACCCCCCCTCTTAAAATATTTGTTTGGGTACAAAAATTCACCATGGAAAAAATTAGAGTTCTAGCATAACGGGAAGATGTCCCGCATCGCCCTTGAAAATCGGGGCCCCTTGGAAAAATGTGCATAATTTAAAAAAAATTACAAATTATTTTCTTCAAAATTTAAAAAATATAAAATAATTTTTGTGTTGGGTTTAATCGTAACTACTCAGATAAAAAACATTACTTTCCCAGAAAATCGCTAACTTACAATAACTTTGTGTCAAAAAAATTAATAAATATTTTGGGGTACCTCAAAGTGACTTTTTTGCATTTTTGAAAATTTGAACAAAAATCAAAAACCTAGTATTTGCTGTCAAGTATTTCATTAAGCACATTTCAAGTATTAAACAAGCCAGGTATTACGGATATCCGTTGGCAAATTTTTTTTTTAGGGCAATTTGATTCTCGGGGATTTCAAGGTTTTTTTTTATTTTTATACATTTTTACTTTAAAACAAGGTTTTAATAATATTTCATCAATATTGTTGTATATTCCTTTTTATATGATTGTAATAACTTTATTTTAAAATACTATATTTTCTGTTGATAGTTAACCCATGTTAACCTGGGGTCAAATATGACCCACGTAAGAAAAATGCAGCTTTGTGGCAAAATTTATAAATAAATAAAGAAAGGAATAATTCAATTTATATTTATTCAAAAAAAATTTCGTTAACCGTTTCTAGTCTTCGAGTAGGTCAATTAAGTAAAAATTAGAACTTAAAACTTTTCCATAATAATAATTTTGAGGGAAAAAAATTTACACTATTAAATTAAAAATACGTTTTTCGAAAATACTCCTGAATATGTACAAAAAAAAAAAATCAATTTTAATATGAATACAAGTATCTGAATTTATACTTAATAATTAATTTTAATTAATTTTAAAATGTAAATAAATTACAATTAGAAACATAAACAAAATTTATTTTGTCATCGTTGTGATTTTTGACTCTTTAAAATACGGGGGTCAATTGTGACCCCATGAAAACACAGGTTAACAATGAACACGAAAAATTATACTTTATAATAAAGTTATTACAATTATAAAAAATAGCATACACAATAACATTGATGAAATATTACAAAAATCTTATTAAAAAAAAAAGTCTATACAAATTAAAAAAAACGTTGAAATCCGCTAGAATCAAAATGCTCTAACAAAAATTTTTGCCAACGGATATCCGTAATACTTGGCTTATTTAATACTTGAGATGTGTTTAATAAAATACTTGACAGCAAACACCAGGTTTTTGATTTTTGTTGAATAAAATTTTCAAAAATGCAAAAAAGTCACTTTGAGGTACCCCCAAAATATTTATTCATTTTTTTGACACAAAGTTAGGGTAAGTAAGCGATTTTCTGGGAAAGTAATATTTTTTATCTGAGTAGTTATGATTAAACCCAACACAAAAATTATTTTATATTTTTTTAATTTTGAAGAAAAAAAATTTGATTTTTTTTTAAATTATGACCATTTTTCCAAGGGGCCCGATTTTCAAGGGCGATGCGGGACACCTTCCCGTTATGCTAGAACTCTAATTTTTTGCATGGTGAATTTTTGTACCCAAACAAATATTTTAAGAGGGGGGCAGCCCCAAAAATCGCAAGTTGAAAAATAAGGACCACCCTAATATACATACATCGAGATTATTTTTATGTTATTTTTAATTTTAACGAGCTTCCAACCTCCGTTTATTTACAAAAATAAAGCAAATCAAACATATTAGCTAGGTTGATACTAGTATTTCGATCTGGCTAAGATCTCATAAGAATCCGAAGTTTTAGAAAAGTTAGAGCCTCCATAATAGGCAGAACTTTAATAAAAAACCTATTAATCATTAATTTGCTCCATTCTTGTCTTCTTAGTAATCCAGCACGTGGTTAGGGTCTTTTCCTAACAAGCATCATGACGTTACTAAACTTTGAAGACCAAAAATGTTCTATTTATTTAAAATATTTTTAGTTTTTACTCTGGCTCAAGTAATATTTTTTACAGTTTTGTTAGTTTTTTGTTTTTATATACATCGAGATTATTTTTATGTTATTTTTAATTTTTAACGACCTTCCAACCTCCGTATATTTACAAAAATAAAGCAAATCAAACATATTAGCTAGGTTGATACTAGTATTTCGATCTGGCTAAAGATCTCATCAGAACCCGAAGTATTAGAAAAGTTAAAGCCTATATAATAGGCAGAACTTTAACAAAAAACCTATTAATCATTAATTTTGCTCCGTTCTTGTCTTCTTAGTAATCAAGTAGTTCATGTTCTTATTAAAAATACAAGACTTTGAAATTTTTTTAAAATTATTTTAATGTTGGACATTTTTAGAGCAAAATATTGTTTTCTAAATAAAGAAAAGCTCAAAGGGTTGATTATATCACCATGACCCTCACCTTCCCTGGATTACCGCCTGGTTTATACTCATATCGTGTTTCACAATTATACTAAAGAGCTGTAATAAATTTATGAAAAAAAAAATATATATGAAAAATTTAAATTTATGAGCGCTTCTACAAACTGATTTTAACTATCGTTTTTCAAATATGAGTTTGATAATTAAATTTAAGAAGTTTTATATCAAATCTCTCATTAATTTTAATTATTCTTCAACTAAGATACATAAAAAAATACCATTGTTGAACAAGTTTACGTACCTAAAATGTATTAAAATCTATTCCCATCATCATGAAAAAATCTTTCAAAAATAATGTAAATCAAGTTTCGAGCTGTTTAGTTTAATTTTAATTTTAGTATAAAAAACATAATAAAACTTTACATTGTACAAAATAATAGTCTATTAAAATGTAAATGTGACTACACAAGTACGGAATTACAATTAAGTACTTACTTCTAAATACAATCACATTTTGTATAGTTATATTTACATTTATCAATAATTGAAATGAATTCTATTGTAATCTTTACTATCAGATGATGGGAAGTTTATTGGCAATTGTCCTGGTTGGCAGGCAATACCTCTAAAACACCGTCATCGATTCAAAACTCTTTCAAATGACTACCGTTATCCCTAAAATGATGTTACCGAAATAATTGAAAAATTGTTATCCGTAAAATACCGTTACCGATATAACTGAAATACCGATATCCTTAAAATAGTCTTACCGAAATAACTAGAATATCGTTATCACTAAATTATCGCTACCGAAATAAATGATATAGCGTTACTTTTTACAGTTTTTTAAGTTTTTTGTTTTTATATACAACGAGATTATTTTAATGTTATTTTAAATTTATAACGAGCTTCCAACCTCCGTATATTTACAAAAATAAAGCAAATCAATCATATTAGCTAGTTTGCTACTAGTATTTCGATCTGGTTAAGGATCTCACCAGAACCCGAAGTTTTACAGAAAAAGCTAGAGAATCCAGAATAGGCAGAGCTTGAACAAAACCCTATTAATCAACAATTTTGCTCCATTGTTGCCCTCTTAGTATTCAAACGTCGTTATTTTCCTAACAAGCATTAGACGTTACTAAACTTTGAAGACCAAAAATGTTCAATTTGCGTATATTTTACCCTTTCAATACCATTAACGAAACAATTTAAATTAGCGTAACCTCAAAAATGGTTATACCTTTATTATACCCTCCACACACTGTGATGAGGAATTATATCAGTTTGTCATTCCGTTTGTAATATGTCCAAATATCGGTTTTAGGCTCCATTAAGTATATATATTATTGATCCTTATTCAATTTAAGGCGATTTAGCGAAGTCCGTCTGTCTGTCTGTTGACTGATGTACATTTTCGCAAAAAGTTTGGTATTGAAAATGAGTAAAATCGGTCGAGCGGTTATGAGTGAACATTCCATTTAAAAAATGCCATACAAATTCCATAAAAAATGTGTATCTTACAAGGAAGGTCTTTCGTCAGATAATTTCCGATTTTGATGAAATTTGGGTATTTTGTAGTGAAAGAAATTCTAAAGTTGTCCAAGATTATCGGCCATAGTTTGGATTTAAGGGGTTAAAAGTGGAGTCAGAATTTTCTTTTTTTTTTTTTATTTATTTGTCATTTGATCCAAAAAAACTGCATATATAAATGTTTTAGGGTAGGAGTTTTCAAAAGTCATCCAGGTTCTTTTTTTTTGGTACTTTTTTGTTTTTGTATAGTTGTTATTGTAAAAAAGTGCTAATTTGATGGCACTTTATATGGACATGTACACACAAAAAAAATTTCATACTATTGAATATTTTATGAAAAATTTGCCAATGTACTAATTTAGGAATTTTTTCATAACATTTATGAACAGTTCATAAAAACCACTAGGAAAGTTTGTGTCTCGTAAATTATGACAAGGTTCTTAAAATATATGTAGAAAACCTTAATATTTAAGAAAACTTTCATAAATTGCAATAATACTGGGAATTTTATGTACTTTTTCACAAATGCTAGGGAAACTAGGAGCACTTCATATATAGTAAGTAAATTTTATAAATCGTATGAACCTTTAAAAATATGAACTTTTTTTTTTTTTTGTGTTTATAGTAGAGCGACTCAACAAAAAAGTGCTCGCGATGTACCCTCCTAAAAATGAACCTTGGACTTTTTTAAGATGACATTTAAAATATTTCGGCTCCAGCTTTGACCTCTCGTGAGCTGGACCATTTTGAAAATGGGTCTATTTTTGCATGTTTTGTTAATTTGAGAATCTGTTTCCTTACCAACATATACAATATGGGTAGCATAAGAAAGGTTTTTTTAAGGCGCGTCCAACTCCTTATTTTAAGGATATTCTGTAAAACAAAAACGGTTTTTGAATTTTTTGTTCGGGGTTGTTTGCAATAAAAATGCCAAATTAAGATACTTTAAACTTTAGTCAATTTAATTAAATACGGGTCTCAGCAATGTATGGGCAATATGGGTATCAATAATTTAGATTTTTGCAAATTAGATGCATTTTACACGGTGCTCTGGAATATATATATAAATGCAATTTTGTGCGGCATATTCTTTTTTTTAATTTGCAAAAAAAAATATGCCGCCAAAAAGTCGTGGATCATTTTTTTTTCCTTAGTCCTATTTTCATCCATACATGATCTAGAAACTAAATCCGCTATCATATTAGAGTTACCACAAAATTGCATTTATATATATTCCAGAGCACCGTGTAAAATGCATCTAATTTGCAAAAATCTAAATTATTTACATACAAAGATGATGTACTTGGCAAAAAAAATTTTATACCCATATTGCCCTATTTAAAACGAAGAGTTACCACCCCATTGCATTTTTGTCAAAACGCGAACCAGCACGAATTTCAAAAAAAGCTGAGACCCGTATTTAATTAAATCGACTAAAGATTAAAATATGTTAATTTGGAATATTTATTACAAACAACCCCGAACAAAAAATTCAAAAACCGTTTTGTTTTACAGAATATCCTTAAAACAAGGACATGGATGATCGTCCTTGGACAAATTGTATATACAGTTGGACGCGCCTTAAAAAAGCCTTTTTTTATGATACCCATATTATATATGTTGGTAAGGAAACAGATTCTTAAATTAACAAAACATGTAAAAATGGACCCTTTTTCAAAATGGTCCAGCTCACGAGAGGTCAAAGCTAGAGCCGAAATATTTTAGATGTCATCATAAAAAATACCAATGTTCATTTTGAGGGGGGTACACCTTGCACGAATTTCGCTTCCATACAACTTGAGTCGCTCTAGTGTATAGTGGTACGACTGTCAAATTCACATATATTGATCATTATTAAGTTTTATCGGGCAAGTATTTTTTCGACATTCCAGCTATCGTACTTCGGACTTTGTTGGATTTTTTTCCGAAACCCTATTGTTTGCATTATGGCGGCAACTCAATTTCTCAAATATGGGCAATATGGGTATTAAACTTCATAGTTTTTAGTGACCATGTAAAGTAAAATAATTAATTCCTAAATTTAAGATAGACTACCATACAAAAATTAGTGAAAAAAACTATATATTTTTCAAATATGTGTCTCTTTCAATGAGATTTTCAACGATATATAACATGATATGAAAATAATGAACTTTAGATACAAAAAAATAAAAAAAAAACTAAAATTAGCATATAAAAAAAAAAACACCAAAAGCAATGTTTAAATGATACATTTTAATAAAGTAGACAATATTCACATACAATTTTTTCCTTCTATTCAAAATTGTATTAGCAAAGGGCACTCTGCCACCTAAGCCGATAACAAAAAAAAAAACTTTTTTTTTTTCAATTATAGAGGTAGTCACATACTTTTGTTTGTTTCGAGTACTGGCCCAAAAAGTAAACTTCAGCCACACAGTTAATTAAAAATCCTCTTACTTCCCTCGCCAAAACCTTTTCCTAATATGATTTAATATATAGATATTTTATTCAAAACAAAACACATTTTTCTTCAGGAGAGGCAAAAACTGATTTATGCCCAAATTTTTAAAGTATAAATCTTCAACAATATTTGTTAAATGTGACTACTGAACCCTACTCGTGTAAAACAGAGTAATATATAATTATATCTAATTGGATATAATTATATATACTCATATCTGATCATATATGGAGAACTTGGTAATTATGTCATGCTATATATGAACGCAGATATGAGTATATATTATTATATCTGGTTCCAGATATAATTATATCTAAGTGATAAGTATATATAAACATTAGGGCGGGTCGATTTAAAAATCGCTTAACCTTCAAGGAAAATCGTATTCAAGGGATCAAAATAAGAAACTTTGCCCAAGGAACCTTACCTCTAAAACGAATTCTGATGTCCCGACTTTTGACCCGTAGGGTGAAATTTTGAAAAATCCCACTTTGACCCATTTAGAGTGCCCCAATCGCATCCGACCCAATCGAATATATTTATATTGCATTGTTAATTAAACAATGCAAATTCAATTAATTGTTATTTATGTAAGCGCACAGTTCATACGAGTATAAAATGCGCCAACTTAACTACTGGCGTCTTTATCTGCTAGAACTAGGATTCTGATTGAAAATAACAATAATAATAAAGGTTTAGTTTGAATCATTTAAAATCAGAAGTTTAAGTTAACCCATCCGAAAATAAACTTTTGGAAAATTTGGATTTTTTTTTGCGGAATCGAGTTTATCGATCCAACGTTTCTTAAGAAAAGTTTCATCAAAAATATTTGTTTCAACTCCTTTGAAAAAATCCATGGTACATATATAACCCATTGATCGTCAACGGCCAAAATTAGTGAACAAATACCTTACCTAAGTAAAGCGAAAGACGGGTCAAGTTTATTTATATTATCTTGTTTTCGTCATATGACACATGCTTTTTAATTATTTTGCTGTGCTAACAACGAATATGTAAACTATTTAAAAATAGCTTAAGTCGTACATTGAGTTTTGACTTTTTATACAAAATTTCAGCATTATTATCCTTTCATAAAAAATTGGATAGCAGACTTGGAATCAGGAGATAAAAATCTATAAATGTCACTTTTTAAATTTAATCGAATAACAATTTCAATACGAAAAACCACCTCTTTTTTTACCTATGGATTATTTGAGTTGTTTTTAGAAAATTATCTATCTAGCCTTAAGAAAATTATCTATCTAGCCGAAAAATATCCAAGAAGTTGGCTTATAAGCTAGTGTATTTGGATTTGGAATATTTCACTTAGTTTTTTTTTGTATAGTCCAAATACCAGATGTATTCCCTTTCATTTTAAATTGAAATCCTAATAAATCTGAAAAATAAAAAACGAAATTGTCGCTTTTTTTATGTTAAAATGCATTACGATTTTTGCCAAAAATCATTAAAAATGTTTAAACCCAGGGACCCTAAAAAAGTATAAGTTTAACTTTTTGGCAAAAATTACTTATTGTTGATTGTTGTTTTAAATCGATGGTGGCCAAATATAAGAAAAATGTAATTTAAAAAGAAATTGCATAAAAAATGAATATTTTTGACGCTGGAAAATAATTTTAATCCGCAGTATAAAAGTAGAAAAGTGTACCATTCCAATGCATTATAATTGCTAATGATCTGATATTTATTAAGGAAACTACGAATGTTTCAACTGACACCGTCTTTGTATATTTTTTATTTTACACAGAGACCCCCTAATAACTGTTAAAGGTTAATTTTAGTTTAAAAACAATCACTTAACATATGCTGTCGTACATACACATATAAAACCAAGTATTCTTAAAGATTTCTTATTAAAATTTATTATTTGCTTTTTGTTTTAAGAAATCAAGTTTAACAATTTAAATAGTTTTTTAAATTTTAAAAACAAAATTAACAGTAACAGTTTAAGTGTTACTATAAAATAATTGTTATTTTATAAATAAATTATTTTTAAAAACTACGTTAAAAATCCTTTATTAATGAATGAAATATTAACACTGGTCATAACTAAAATATTTCACCACAATTTTATAATTTTCAAGCACTAACATGTAGATTTTTTAAAAAATTTAAAAAATCAAAAAAAAGTTCTACTTTGTGATTTTTAAAAATTAAATTCATAACAGCAAGGGTCGGGTCTCTAATTTTACACGAAAAAAAAAAAAAAAATCGGGAATAAAACTATGTTTTTTTATGGGGGTTATGCTGGGGATACCACCATTGCATATTTCTGTAATGGAGGCTGCCTGCATAGGATCCTCCAGACTTAGAGAATTCGGTGACATGAGGGGAGGTGATCTAAGGGGTCACATGAGGATCGCTAGAATCCTAATTGATGACCCGATTACAAAGGTTACGGATAGGAGGTCACCGGAGTACATCTTTGATAGGAACTTTAAAGTGATGCTGTTCGACAGGGCCATGTGGACCAACAGATCCTGGGAGCCAGAGCGGGGTTCTCAGATATGGTTCACAGATGGCTCAAAGCATGCGAATGGTGACACTGGTGCGGGTGTCTATGGACCAGGTTTCCAACGGGCCTTACCCATGGGTAGATACCCCTCCATTTTTCAGGCAGAGATTTTTGCTATCTGTGTCTGCGCGGAGGAGTGTCTACGAAGGGGCACTATTAGATCTCGTATCTACATTCTTTCCGACAGTCAGGCGGCATTAAGGGCTTTAATGTCCTATGAGGTGTCATCTGGTCTGGTCATGGAATGCATTCTGGCTCTTAACCGACTTGGCAGGCGCAACTCGCTTACCTTAGGGTGGGTTCCTGGTCACGAGGGGCATGAGGGGCAACGAGAGGGCAGATTGTCTTGCTAATTGCGGAGCCCGAAGGCCCTTTATTGGCCCTGAACCATTCTGTGGTATACCTTTGGGGTATGTTAGGGAGAAGCTCGGGTCGTGGAGGGAGTCAGAATTCTCTCTCTATTGGGAAAACTCTCTTGGCCAACGACAGGCTAAGAGATTGATTTCTTTTTCCAGTGCAGGATCGAGGAGACTCTTGTCCCTCGGGAGGGGTGACTTGAGAACCCTGGTGTCTTACCTGACTGGACACTGCAATCTCAGATACCACCTGCTCAAAAGGGGTCTTTCGGACACGGATGAGTGTAGGTTTTGCGAACTGGTAGCTGAGACATCAGAGCATGTTCTTTGCGAATGTCCGAGGCTATGTGAAAGGCGTGCCAAGTTTCTTGGCAATCGCTTTGTCTCCCCTTCGGACATTATGAAGATTTTGCCTAATAGGATTATTGGCTTTATAGGTAGCTTGAATCTTTAGGGTAACTTTAGGCAGCACAAAAGACCTAAGTTGGTCGCGGTGCATAGTGCCATATAATCTAATCTAAATGTTTTTTTATTGGGTATACATGTTAATAATGTCGATTTGGACAACATATGGCATAACTATCACATATGATTTGTGTCAATAATAGCAAATATGGTATTATGGAGGGTAAACATCTGTCATTATAATTCAGTATTCGATAGACGCCAAAGTGTAAACACACATTTTTTTCAATCGCTATAATAATGTCGAATGTTGTGCCTAAAAAAGATTTTTTGGGGGAAAGTCTGATAAAATTCTTTCATTTGAAGAAAACGGCTGCTGAAAGTTATCGATTGTTGGTAGAAGCTTACGGTCAACATGCACCAACTCAAAAAACTTGTGAACGATGGTTTGCGCGATTCAAAAGTGGTGATTTCGACAGATAAGACAAGGAACGGCCTGGTCAGCCGAAAAAGTTTGAAGATGAGGAACTGGAATTACTTCACGAAGATTGTTGTCAAACGCAAGAAGAACTTGCATTATCATTGGGAGTCACACAACAAGCCATTTCCCTACGATTAAAAGCATTGGGATTCATTCAAAAGCAAGGAAATTGGGTGGGAATTGAAGCCGAGAGACGTTGAAAAGCGATTTTTTGCTGCTTAAGCGCTACAAAAAGAAGTAGTTTTTGCATCGTATTGATACTGGTAATGAAAAATGGATACATTACGATAACCCCAAGCGCTTATATGTAAAGCCAGGCCAAAGAGCCAAATCAACGCCGAAGCCGAATATCCATGGCGTCAAGGTAATGCTCTGTATTTGGTGGGATCAGAAGGGTATTTTGTATTATGAGCTGTTAAAATCGGGTCAGACGATCACAGGGGACCTGCACCGAACACAATTGGTTCGTTTAAAGAGAGCAATCTACGAAAAACGACCAGAAGATTCGACCAGATACGAGGTCATAATCTTCCATCATGACAACGCTCGGCCACATGTTGCAAGACCGGTAAAAACTATTTGGAAAACAGTGGACGGTGAAGTTTTGGCTCACCCGCCTTATAGCCCAGACCTTGCCGCTTCTGACTACCATTTGTTTCGATCGATGTAGAACGCAGTTCTTTTGGTGCGGAATCCATATGCTACCAGAAAGATGGAAAAAATAGTAGCTAACGATGGACAATACTTTGAATAATGTATCAATTCATTTTGTTATTATAATAAATGCCTTTTTCAAGCTAAAAAAATCGGCATTATTAATTTGTAACTCAATAATTTCAAGAAAATAAAAACGGAATCTTTAAGTGGCTCAGCGGTTGTACGTGCAAAATATATTTTAGAACGGAAGACCCAAGGTCAGATTTTGGGCCGATCTTACGTAGAATGGGTGATAATATTAAATGATATATTTCAAAAAATAAAATAGGTTTTCGTTATATTTAGCAATTTTCCAAATTGCGAAATGTTGTTGCCGTTTAAACGTTGACATTTCTAGAATTTTAGTGCACTATTTAAATTTTAAATTTTCCAGTACACTTTAGATTATTGCCCTTTTTGTTTACCCATTTTCATTATCCGCTCTGCGAGTTATTATGATTAAAATGTGGTAATCATTTGGCTTGCACTATAGTTATTGTGTGTGCAATGTTACGAAATTGTCCATATAAAATTCAGTTAATTTTAAAGTCATTTAAAACAGAACATTACAAAAATTATAATTGACAGTTATAATAATATACACCTGTCCATATCGTTTGGTGGTTTTGCAAAGTACGTACTTAATTACACATACAAATTGTATAAGTGTGTAATGTATTCGCATTGGTGTGGGTTATACCCATTGGATAATAAGCTATTGTTGCCGTGAACAGAGAATGTAACTACTACTTTCATAAGTTCTGGTATACGATTTTTGCATGAAGAAATTAAAACGGCATACGATTTGAAATTTCTTTTTTTGTGTATTTCGATTTATTAAAGGGGAAAGCGATCGATCCCATGTGACACACATGCTTTTTGTAAATTAACATGCTTTGGGTAAATTAACACATTTTATACACCTTGTCATGTGTTACGTGATGCATCTAAAAACGTAATTTTAAATCAGAGACCCAAAATTACTGTTATTTTTTTTTAAAATGGATAAGAAAAATTTAATTTTGCACTTGCTCTAATGTTAAAATAGCATTTTAAATTGAAACATTTCCGCAAAAACTTTTACTTTTTAGATTTTTATTTTGTGATCTTATAATTTCTATTATTTATTGACTTTTTTTTATAATCTTCACATAACTTTATTTTAATTTTTAAAATAAAAATCAAAAATTTAATTGCTATTGTTCGATTTTGAATTCTTACCAAAAATTATTTGCTAGATGTTTAGTTTGTTTTGTGGTTTATTTCGAGATTTATTTAAATATTTTAATGTACACTCCCTGCCAATACATTTCCGATAATTACTGACTCATTGCACTTCACGATTACTTCGCTATTGATTTTTATTTGTAACAATTATTTTGCGATAAAAATAAAATAAAATAGTGGTTGTTTTGAAAGTTTTTGTTTGAATTTTCAATAAAAATTAATCAGGGCCAGTAGACAAATATTTAAAAGTTTAAAACACAAAATTATAAAATATAATGTTAATTTTTTAAATAAAATTTATAACTGTTGTAGACATTTCAAAATCTAAACTCAAATACAAAAGTTAGTAGAAAAAATAGTAAAATCGTTTCAAATAACAATTAACATTTTTTGTACTAATTTTTAGTACACAATTATGTTTTAGTAAACATTTTACAAAATGTTCAACTAATTTTAATTGCTAACTTTAGCAATATATTTTGCTAATTTCTTATGCCCTAGCATAGTTAAGAGCAAAGTTTTTTTAAAATGAAACATTTTTATTACCTAAAATATAAAGAAAATGCCAAAGGATAATAAAAATAAATTTTAAGAAGTATTAACTAATCTTTAGTAAAAAAAATTTGCTGTTTTTATCAAATCGATTTCATTTGGCGGTTAACTAAAAGTTTGACTAAATTTTAGTAAAGTTTAAACATTTGTTCTACTACTTTTACTTTACTAATACTTACCATTTCTCAGAGAACATCTGTGCTTGTACATATTAACTGGCTGGCTGGCTGGCTGGCTTACATCAAAGTTACATTTTTTGCGTGTGTCTAAAAGAAACAAATATAAAATAAATTTATCATCTTCTCTTACATTTCTTAATAATTAGTGTTTTTTATTTGTAATAGTAACATTTTAATTATGATCTCAAACCTGACAATTCAAAATGAAAAGTAA
Source organism: Delia radicum (assembly GCA_021234595.1). Lineage (NCBI taxonomy): Eukaryota > Metazoa > Arthropoda > Insecta > Diptera > Anthomyiidae > Delia > Delia radicum. Next base: position 130,844,073 of record CM037853.1, read on the forward strand.
TTTTAAAATATCAACAATACATACAAAATTTTCAAACCAAACATGCACGTATTTATTTATTAATTAAAAATGTTTTCATCCGCTAATTTAATGCTGAATTTATCCACTGACAGGTACTTACATGTCTAATTTCTCGTCACCGAAAGACATTTTAAATTAATAAATAAACATTGCACGGTTTTTTGTTTAACAAAAAGAAAAATATTTTATCTTTAACAAGCTTCATTAAAACATGCAAAACTTTAATGCAATTTTGTGATAAATCTGGTCTATTAGTAAAGCAGCGGGGCCGAAATATTTATAATCAATGGTCGGTACTATTTTTTTTTTTAAATTTTTTTAGTCCTGGTTTTAAAAGTCTTACAAAATTTTTAATAGGAAAAGAATTTCAACTCCAAACGATTTTAAGACACAAAACACTCTTATTTTGTGGGGTTTGCGATGACGAAAATAATGGAAAGTTTAAAATTTTCATTCGAGAATACAAAAACTCAAAATTTGGAGTTTCTGCTAGATTCAAGAAAAAAGAAATCAAATTGTTTCTGAAACATTTATTAAAAAGCATTTATTTTCGCAGAAAAATAACGAACTTAAAGTTTTTCTGCAATGGAACTTTCTCAAAAGCAATACAAAAATTATTACATTCTCATGATTTTTTTTCTACACCGAAATTTTAAATTTAAAACCTTTGCCAATAAAAACTGCTTTCAGTTTTTTTAAAATTATTTCAAATAATAAACTTGATTTAAAGGGCGTATTATTTTTGATAAACCGAGTTGTAATTAAAATATTATGTTTAATTATGTTACGTTTTATTAAGAATATTGTAGTATCAAATAGAATAATTTGTAATAAAATAATTTGATTAAATTTTAATTAAGATTTTAATCATATCTATTAAAAATTTAATTGAATATTACTTTTAATTTCAAACAAATGTATACTATATACTATTAAAATTTTAATTGAATTCCAAAAAATGAACGAAAAATTTAAAGAATCGATAAAAATTAAAAAAAAATTTTAAAAATTTTACGTATAAAAAAAAAATCACCAAAATTTTAAAAAATCCTCAAAATTAAAAAAATAAATCCTGAAAATTAAAAAAAAAAATGGTCCAGATTAAAAAAAATCGCTAAAATTAAAAAAAAAAAATAATCACTAAAATTGAGAAAATTATCAAAATTAAAAAACCCAAAAATGAAAAAAAATTCAAAAAAAAATCGTTAGTATTGCAAAAATTTATTAAAAATAAACGTTACAAATGGAAAAAATTTGGTTAAAAAATTGGCAAAATTAAAAAAATACCAAAATAAAAAAAAAAAAATCGACAAAATTAGAAAAAAAACGTTGACATTGGAAAAAAAATCGCTAAAATTGCCAAAAAAAAAAAAGACCTTAGTCCCGGTTCACATACGGCAATTTTACTTGCGCAATTTTTCTTCAATTCGTCTTTGAACTTGCTTTTGTGTTTACACAGGAAAAGTTTGTTTCAGCAAATTTCGTATATCATCCTGCAGTGTTGAAAATTGCGGATGACAAAACAAAATGGAATTGGAGTACGGGCAAGTCTGTACCCCCTTCCATTCTCTTTTCCTCACTCTTCGATAACTCAAGAATTGCGCAAGTAAAATTGTCGTGTGTGAACCGGGACTTAGTAATATGTACAGCTTATATATCTTGAAAACATTTTTAATTTTACCTTTTTTTTAATTTCGTTTTTTTATAAGTTGTGGTGTATTTTTTTAATTTTGAAATTTTTTCATATATTAACAATTTTTAATTTAATCGTTTTTTTATTTTGTTCGATATTGGCGATAAAAACGATGTTATTGAGTGCTTCTCATGTAGAATAGAATTAGCTGAATATACATGAAGTATTACTTTAAGATTACGTTTTTAAATAACTATAAATAATAAAATAATATTTTTTAATATTATAGGTGTCAAAAATGTTTGATTTATCGCGACCCGCTAAATATTTATGAAGATATCTATTTGGTCAAAATACCTTACTAGCACACACAGCTGATGAGCAGTTAAAAAGTTATTTGGAACATAGTACTAACAAAATATAATTTTAAAATTTAACAACCCTGTCAGAAACTGTCAGTGGCACAAAAAATCAAGCACTGGCATACCACTGGCTAACCGAGGAATTCTAAAATAATTACTGGGAGAACACTTGTTTGAGGCGCTTTACCAGCGTTTCCAAGAAACGCTTTGCCAGTTTTTGTTTTACAATAATTTTAGTGGTGTACAAAAAAAAAACATTGGCAGAGAATTAGCTGAGACTCATACGCCAACGTTGGGAAAAGGAAATTACTAACGGCTCAAAAGTCTATAAAAATGATGATGCTTTGTAAAAAAAATGTGGTTGGAATGTTCCGAGTTCGAGCCCGGTTTCAGTCATACCCGAGCAATAAAAATTATGTATGGTCTTATGTTTTTTCATCTTAAAATATATTATAATGTGATTATATAGGGTGTCATGTATACATATATATATTATAATATATTTTTTTATGTAGTAACATATATAACGATATATTGTTAAATATTAACAGTTATAAAATCAGATATTAAGCATATGTTTGTGTGTTATATAAGATATACTTATATATGGTGCCATATTAATAATGCAATTCAATATATAATTAGGGAACTTTTAAACGGATCGCGATATATCGGTTACAATTTCTCTTATTATCGCATAAATACTCTGTAGCACGGATGTTAAAGTTGGTACAATTGTACTTTTTTGGTACATTTTGACCTTCTAAAGTACCGTGGTACTACCGCGACTCATTTAGTACAATTTAACAATTTTAATTTTTCACCTTTTGAATTTTTATTATAGCAAACAAATTATTATTGTGTCCTTTTTCATTGCATTTATTCGTTTTATGTAATGAGCGCGTAAAATATATGCGACCATATCCGATTTGACGATTTATCATCATTTTGAGGATTTTGTGGAATAAAATTGTCGATTTTTTTTTTTAAATATCGCAAATTTGACGATTTTTCACAAAATTTATCTGGCAGACTGGTATTGTGGTGTATAGAGCTCTTACATATATTGACACTTGTTGCAGCCAACTGCACTTTCATTTTGAATTTATTAAAATTCTGAAGAAGTGAAAATTAAATTATTGTTAAAGAAATGAAAGAAAATGCCACACAATCTTATATAAAATTATGCGAAGTTTTGACAACCAAAGTCAACTCTAATAACGAATTATTAATGGAGTTCCATAAGTTTACTCTACAAAATGTAATTTCAGGTAAAACAAGTAGTATTGTAGTAAAAATGTTTCCGTATGAAATTGCAAATTTTGATTCAATAAATAATCAATTTAGAGCTTTCGCTGATGTTGAGCAACTGAAGTCGTTAAAAAATTAAAACATTTATAGTTTTTTGGTCGGTAGTAGCTAATTTTCAAAATGAACTGAATTTCAATATGTTTCCAGACATTTCTAGAGTCGTTGCTGGAACTTTATCCATTCCGCACTCATCTGCAAATGTGGCAAGAGTTTTTTCTTTTCAAAATATAATAAAAACTAAGAAAAGAAACAAACTACATGTGCATTATCAAGTCTCATACAGACAAAGGATTGGTTAAGATCGACAAATTCGTGCTGCTATGATGTAGGAGTTCCAAATAGTTTATTAACTAACCAAATAATTCCATGATTTTGATCTCATATATTCATAAGACTTTTTTGTACCTTATGTTATCGTTAAGTTTTGATTTTTTGTGTACAAGTGAATTTTTATGTACATTTTTTGTTGTTTTAATAAATTAAAAAAAAATGGTACCATGAAGGTCCAAAAAGTACAATTTTTTTTGGAGGTTGGTACAAACCTATTGCGCATGCTTTGCTTATGTCTCAGGTGAATTATTGTATTGAAGTATTTTCTGGTTGTTCTGAGTCTAGTAAAAAAAGAATTAAATACGTTATTCATAGAATTGTTCGTTTTGTCTATGGATTAAGACTTAGAGCCCATGTGTCTTTATATTTGAGGGATTTTCTTAATCTAACATTTGATGATTATCTTAAATTTCGACTATTAATATATTTGTATAAGATAGTTTTTTTCCGTGAGCCTGAGAGTGTTTTTCGTTTAATTTCTTTTTTGCCTTCTCAAGAAATCCTCAAATAGAGTATGCACTCATCTCTTACGCAGTTTATGAAAATTCATTTGCTATTAGATCTGGCCGGTTGTGGAATAATTTGCCAAGGAATCTGCGATCATTTCAGTTTTCTGTTAAATCATTTAAACGTAGGCTTCTTGAGTATTTTACTTCTTATTACTCATAATGTCACTTGATAATTGGGTTTTCATTTTTTTTTATTTTAGATTATTTAAGTAGAGTGTGTTTTTAGAGAAGTCGCAGGGATTTTTTTAGATTTAAGTATTTCTATTCTCATAGTATTAAATTTTACTTGTAATATAATTTTATTGGCCAATTAGGCTACATGTATTACAATTGAATAAATGAAATGAAATAAATGAAATGAAAATTGAAAACCCCATTTAACATCTCTGCTCTGTAGTCTTGTTTCTATTAAATTTGATCTAAGTTAATTTTTTTAGCCCTTAGCAAATAGTTTTTGACTAGTCGATCAAAGAAATATTTGGCTAAATCAAAAAAGATTTCTTGTGTGCACAATTCTGGAAAAATATAAATTCCTTGTTACGGCCCTGTCAATACCAACAACTTATATTTGTACATTTATTTTATAATTTTTTTTTTGATTTGTTTGCTTAAACCTTTTTGTGCATTTATTTAATTAAAAAAATTATAGTTTATTTTAGAGTTTGTTGAATTTATTTACCACTTATTATTTATTTTAACTAGTTTTTAATTTATTAATATTTCTATTAATTAATTGTTGTTTTTGTTTTTTATTTTTCTTTCTTTTTGCATTTTTATTGCTCTATGCTGCTTCTTCATTGTATTATGTATCTATGTATGTGTATCTGTTATTTTGATATATTGCCTGTGTATTTGTGTTGCAATTTATTTTATTTATTTAATTCATTTTTTTATGTATTTAAATAAATAAACTATCGATACAATTTCCTACTCCGTCCACAACACTAACACAATTTTGTTGTGTGTATGTGTGTGTACCCATCATCTCATTTACAATTACTATAATGCATGATTTGCTTGCTGTGTTATATTGTCTGCCTCACCGTCGAACGTGCTGCTGTTTATTATTATTTTATCTGTTGCCATCTTTAAAATTTATTTATGTTTTACGTAGAATTTTGGAAAGCAAAATCAGGTTTGTTTGTGTTTTTTTTTTCATTATTATTATTTTGCAAAAATTATTGGTGATGGTTTGTCCTTATATGTATTTAACTCCAATCAAGAATAATTTATTTTTATACCAGCATATTTTTAATAAATTTTTTATAGTCAAATGTTAGGGAGGCTTTAAAAAATTTCCGTTTATTTTTGAACACCCCTGATTCCCAACTTGAAATGTTTATATGTTGTAAGTGTTACTTTGAGTTAACCCTCTAACCGGCAAGCCCGTCTTCAGGAGGGGTATTTTAAATTGGCCATAAGTGCTCAACATGAGTGTTTTATAATAGGAATTTAAGCTATTTCAATAGAAACCCAAATTTACAAAATAGTTTGTGAAGTAATTTTTTGTGTGCATATTACGGTTTCGAAGCAAGAAAGCGTTTAAAGTTAAAATTTCGCAAAATTTCAAAAAATAAATATTTTGAGATTCGCTCTAAACCTGTATTGGGTCATATCCACAAAAATATGCAACGAAACAAATTTGGGTAGAAGAACATATTGTTTATTTTTCTTGCAGAAAAGCTTAGGCAGGTTTGAGGGTTAAATTGCATTGAAATTTACACTCCCCTACTTTTTATTGTGGAATATTTATGTATATAAAGGGTGATTTTTTAGGAGCTTTCGGATTTGATTAAAAAAAAAAACATACAATTTAGAGAAATGTATGTGATATTTATTTGAGTCGATAGAACGATATATATAATTCATTGTTTAAAGACGATTTCATGTAGATGTTGACCTAGCTACGCCTCAAATGGTTCATACGCTTGGTCCAATTTTGGCATACGATCTCCAACATATCGGCCGGTATCTCACAAATAAACTCTCAATATTGGCTTCCAGTGCGTCAACCGTACAAAAATAGTCTAAAGGCGTTAGATCGCACGATCTATGCGGCCATTGATCGGCCCCAAACGTGAATAAACTGTTCACCGAACTCGCCTCTCAATTGGGCCGTTGTTTCGCGTGCTGTTTGGCATGTGGCACCGTCATGTTAAAATCACATGTCACCCAAGTCCAGCTCTTCCATTTTGGGCATAAAAAAATTTGTAATCATCGCACGGTAGCGCTTCAGTAAAGTTAACGTTCCTGCCTTCTTCGTCTTTGAAAAAAGTACTGTCCAATGATGCCACCTTCCCATAATCCACACCAAACAGTGCATTTTTCGGGATGCATTGTCAGTTCTTGCAATGCTTATGAGCTTCGTCGCTGAACACACTTTTCCGATAAAAAAGTGTATCTTCATCCAACTTTGCCAGCCCCCATTCACCAAAAGTTAGCCGTTGTGGTAGGTCGTGTGGCTTCAATTCTTGCAAAAGCTGTGTTTTAAAAGGTTTTACACCCAAATCCTTCCGCAAAATTTGTGGAGTAACAGAGGCCCAATTGCTGCAAACGGCGCTGAATCGATAATTTATGGTCATCAACAACTCTGGCGGATACAGCTGCTATATTTTCCTCTGTCCGCACTCTTCGTATGCGTGTTGGTGGTTTAATGTCCAATAATGTAAATTTGGTGCGAAATTTAGTCACAAGATTCCGAATAGCCGCCTCAGAAGGTCGCCCAAACTGACCATAAATTGGAAGAAGTGCACGATGCACTTTCTTAACCGAGCATGAATTTTGATAATAAAATTCAATAATCTGCAAGCGTTGTTCGTTTGTAAGTCGATTCATGGTTAAATTATAGACCAAACTGAACATGTTTTACAGTAACATGTTACTCGAAAACAGAAAAGCTGCCAAAAAGAAAGTTGCTAAAAAATCACCACTTATATATAAAATTAATTTTTCTCTTTGTTTGTTTGTTTGTCTGCCAATTTATTGGAAATTGAAAGTTTTGTTTTCCAATTATTTCTTAAACAACTGAACCGATCGCGTAGGTGTCTTCGGAAGATTAACTCCTTTCTGTCCTAGCTTTCGATTGATACAACAAAAAATTTATGTTTCTGTATTTTTTGAATTATGTAGTTGTCTAGTGTTTCATAACTATAACGTAATTTTAAGAAACTTTAAAATCAGCGGTTAACTTTTTAAAACAGATTTTTGTTTCTGCCGTTTGACAGTAGTTTCTGGTCAAGAAAAACATGGATTTTCGGATATTTTAGTCAAAATCTGTATTTATATAAAATTGTTCATAAATTTCACCAAATTAAAGTCGAGACTTGATTTTTTTCTTAACAATCCTACTTATTAGATTAAAAACAAATAAATATGTTAGAAAAAAGTTAATTACACGCTAAAAATAACGCATATTAGGTTTTTTTTTGGACAAGTTCGATTCTGACTTACAATGCTTGTTTCACTCATAAATCATTATTTATTCCATTAACTTGGAACTTTTTTTTAAAAGTGTAGGTTTACTAAGTTTTTACTTTATGATGAAGTGTCTGACGTAAAGACATGTTTAAAAGTTTGCCATGTTTTATTAAAATGAAAGAATCTATTTTTTTTTTTTAATTTTTGAGTTTACTCTTGTAATATTTTAATGCAAATAAAAATTTCAAAATTTCGCTACGTCAGGGACCACAAATTTATTTTTGTGTAAGAAAAACAATTTTTTATTCTCTGATTTTCTTTAAAAAGGGCCTATAATGAAGTAGCCAAGTTTTGAATTATATTATAGAGTAAATATCGCGCAGGTACAATATAGCGCAAGAAGTTTGAAATAAAATAATCAATAAATGAAAAAAAAAATAATACACTAACCGAGCACTAGCTACTATGGCTTTCGGCTTGTAGTAGCAAAAATAGACCAGTACTTCTGGTGGGAATCGAACCCACGACCACAGCACTGATAAGCTAACACGCTACCAACTAGCCTTCCGGAGCGCACAATTATAATAATAATAATTTTTAAAGCACATAATACGAGCTTAATTCCCCAAAAATCCTAAAATATTCACAAATATGTGGAGATTTTAATTTCGCCGCCTGTTTTTAGTAGGCGTGGCTTTAGCCTTATCTTAAATTACATATACATAATAATGCAATGTATTACTGATAAGATCTATTATATATCATTTGAAAGCTTTAAATGTGTCTAAAATATAGCATTAATCAAAAAAAAAACAAACAAAGCTTCTTTGGCTATTCGATGGTTTAAGTTGTAAAAATCTGCTGAGAAGTTTAAAACATTCGATATTCTCACCCATTTTTGGGCTGGGTAGGAGGCGGAAGGTTTTTTTAAATAAACTTTTTTCGTTCGAATTTAAAGACCCCTTATAAGAACTTGAAGTCGAAATATATATACATCCTCAAAAAGTCGGTAAGGAAATTGGTTAACACACCATTGTTGAAAAACAATTATATTTTTGTGTCATTTTATTGCCATTGATCTAATCAATATCAATTTAAAAAAATATCACTATATGTACCATAAATATTACGGGGCTTGTTCTTATGGTGTTTTCTTTTCTGGAAAAAAGTTTTGCATTTTAAAGTGCAAACATTTCAAACATTTCACCCTCGCCCAATAAAATGCTTAATTTTAACAAACAGAATAGAACACAGTTTTATCACATATTGCTTTCTTTAAACATGTGTAAACGAATCTCTCATGAAAGAATTTTTTTAATAACTATTTTTTTTTAATAAAGTTTTAAGTTAGCTTCATATTTTTTTTTTATAATTTTTATTATAATTCTGTTTTTTTTAACGAATTTTAGGTCAAAAATTGTTAATACTTGCAAACAGAAAAAAATAAAATTTTATAACATAAAACAAAATGAATAAAAACTCCTAAATTATAATAAAAAAATAGTGGTCCAATGACGGTTTGAACCTAGGAACCTTATGCATAAGAAGCCAGCACACTACCCTTCGGCTACAAAGGTGAAAGTTTTCTCGCAAACAGCTTTATAATATATACACATGAGATTGATTAAATCGAAAAAAACAGGGCAAAAACAACCCTGTAAATAATTTGAGGGCGTTAAATTAGCACTTTTTGCTTTTTTATGGCAAACATTTTTAGAAAGAAACACAGCACCCTCTCATGCTTTTCACCTTATTTTAGAAAAGAACACAAAAAAGGAAATTTGAGGGCAAAGCACCAAAAAAAAATGTGACATTTTTGTCAGAAAAGAAAACGCCATTAGATTTCAACAGAAAGGAAATCAGATTTATTGCATTTGCAAATTTTTTTTTATATAAAAAACTGAAATTGAAATCAGTTCGAAATATATAGAATTCATGGTAAAACCCTTATTAATTTTTTGGATGTCGATCTGTGTATTTTTTAAAATTGTGCTAATAAAAATGTCAAAAAGTGTATATTTTAATAAATTAATTTTGAAGGATCTCGTATGGATTTATCATAAAACTACTTTTGTACAGCATTTGTCAACATTTTCTTGTCTTTTTTGTGTTAAAAAACATTGATTTACATGTTTTTTTTAATAAAGTGCATAATTTTTTTTAGAAAAATAAAGCTGCACAACAAATTGTATATAAAATGAATGCAATGAAGTTGTAAAATATGCCAGTGAGGAAAAAATCATACAAATTTAAAATCTTTTGCCTAAAAACTGAGTTTAACATCACTGAACGTATACTTATTTCGCTGGCAAAAAGACAATAATTATTGAAAATGCTGCAAAAACTGCAGAAAATGGATCGAAATGGGTTGGCTATCGACGGCTTTTATGTTATAATACTCTTATGTGGTAGCAAAAACTTAAAAATATTGCAAATATGTTTTAAAAAATTCAAAATTTTATGGGTGAACTTATAATTATCTCGTCCACTGTATTTATGATTCTTCTTCTGTAATCAAACTTTAAAAACCGATTTATGGATTTTCTTTTTTTTTTTTTTAATATAAACTCATTGCAATACTAAAACTTTTTGTGTATTTGTCATTTCTTTGTAGACAACAATCACTATTATCTGACGAACAAGCCAAAGAAGTTGAACAAATATTATCAGCAGCACCAACAGTTGGTGTAGCCATTGCGGCTGTAGTAGCAACAGCCACATCGCCCACTAGCATTAAGAATCTAATAGAGGAAGTAACACCCCAAACACCATCGCCACTAGCAGCAGCAGAAATTACAAACGACCCAACCAACAAGAACAACCCAACAACAACGACAGCAGCAGTCACCGCAAAGAGACTACGACGACAAGCTAGAGGAAATACAACAGGAATCGGAAAAAGACACAAATAATTTCGAGGAATTTCCTATACAACAACAAAACAACAACAACAAGAAATTGTTAAAATTCAACAGCAACACCAGCATTATATATCAACAATAATATAAACGTCCAAACAACCAGCAACCACAATTGTTGATGATAATTTAAGCGTATCGTTCGAATGATAATGAAAATAATGATGCCAATGATGATGATGATGACTGATGATATAGAAGATATCGATATTGTGGGGTATTGGCGCCACTTCTGTTTGTATAAATTCCACATTACAACCACATCATCAATTGTACAAGACAAACAGGAAACAACCACAACAACACAAGCAACACTAACATCAATAAAAACCGATGACGATGAACCAGAGTGGTTGCGTGATGTTTTGGAGGCTCCTAAACGCAGTTTAGAAAACTTATTAATTGCATCACAGACACAGGCAACAACATCAACAACATACCAGTAATAATAATTCATCCCATTCAGAATTTAAGGATAATAAACATTCCGTTGAATCATCTTCATCAACATCATCATCCTCTTCTTCCATTTTAGCCAATGATGTGGTTTTGGTGACCACAGCTTCAAAAGTTGAAACAACATATGATGAGGCGAATGATAGTACTACCATCTATATAACCCAACAACAATCACAAATCGAACAACAATTGTCGTCGCCCGACAAACAAAATGATCAGGATTTATCGTCATCTACATCATTTTTAAATCGTACATTTATTCAGGATTCCACTGTTGATACAACATTTCAACAACAGCAACAACAACAGCAACACCAACAATTTAACAATAACACAGCTGAGTCATTACTTGAGTCAATTGTTTTCAGTTGAATCAACGCAATCGGATGCAACATTTAATCAGACAACAACAATTGATGATAGTATTATATCGAGCAAACATAATTCCCACATATTCGCTGGGTGGTGGCGGCGGTGAATGAAACAATGAACAACATTCACTGAATACAACCACCGAATTAGATGATTCACAATTTTATATACCCGAATATCCACCGGTACGAAGTAAAGAAGTTTACGTTGAATCGGGTGTTCATTACTTTGAGGATGGTAACTTTTGGATGGAAGTACCAGGTATGTTTGACAATAATATAAAGTCGCTCTCTTATTCCAAATAAATGGAACCAGAAATGCATTTCTTTAAAAGTTTAGTTTTGATAGAAGTAAGACGTTTTTAAAATAAAATACAAAAACGAAAACTTTTATTAGACTCATTTCCATATAAGAGCATAAACAAAATATATAATTTTCGACCTCGACCACCTTCAATTTTAACCAAACTTGGTGTTGTAAAAGTTGAGTATCATGTAAAAACACCTGATAACATAGAGTCCAATTAAATGCACACAAAACCCAATATTGTTGGTTGACCCATAGGGACGTGAATTAATCAGTCATCTGTGTGCATGGGTGGTATCAATATTGAGGAATCAGATGCTTTTGATGTTCTAGGCATGAGTATCCAATCACGTTATTCAAGTGTCGAAAGAAGCATTGCAGTGTCTTGGCTTCCTTAATCGTGGCAAGAATTACTTAACTTCATCTGGTATCCTTACTGTGTATTAGGTTTTTAACTTACTTGATTAATCGAGTAAGATTTTAAAATTACTCGAGTAACTCGAATAATTTAAACATGTTATTCACAAATTTTTGATTTAAAATTCACAATAACACACAAAACAAATACAGAATCAGGACTTCCGAAATGTATTTAATCAAAATTAAAATTATACGGTAGGTTAAAACAAAAAGGATCTTCCGAATTAATATGCAATTGAGGTGTTTTACTTTATTTTCTTTTCGTTTTTATAAGTTTCGACTTTAAGAAAACATTAGGGACACATTAGCTTTTAGCATTTTTGCAAATATCAAGAATAATATGGCATAGCAGTCTCTGCCTAGGAAAAACATAAAAAAAAATATATTATTATTCCGCCCTTGTTAAAAAATTGCCGCAGCAAATGCGTTGAAGACTGATTTTTGTTCAACTTTATTATTTTTTTTTTTATGTGATGAAGTTGTATATAGATCCGAATGATAGAAACTAACAGAGTTCGAAATTAAACACAAGCAAACGGTTTTCTATTGTTCTGTTTTGCTTTCTGCTGAAACTCAACACAATCATTTTGTTGTGTACAGTAAACATAAACACAAAATTTCTTTATTTTCATTTTTGATTTGTAAACAGAACACAACACTTTCACAAACTAGTTTTCGATGAGAGACCAAACTAAACGATTTTTGTTCTGTTTGTCCAATATTTCAAACAGTTTGATTTTGTTGTGTTTATGGAATGAAACCAAACTATTTGTTTATGTCATATTACAAGTGAAAAAATTTTTCATTGAATTTTATAAATAATTGCATTAGTTTAATAAAAGTTTCAACGGAGGAGTTCTAGTGAATTTTCATAAAACTAATGCAAAAAAAACATTGATAACATGCAGAAAAATCATTTCTTTATCTTGCCAACCACAACGTAAAAACGCGTTTTAATGTTTAAGTTGAATGAATACAAAAAATAACCACTACAAAATAATAATGTTTGACGAAAGAAACATTTTCGTTTTGTTCCGTTTGTTATATTACAAACAACAATTTGAGCACTTGTGTTGTGTTTATAAATTGTGGGCTCTGTGGTGTAATGGTTAGCGCGTTGGACTGTACACAGATGGTCCCGGGTTCGATTCCCGGTGACGGCAACATCAATTTAGAAAAATAATATGTATGAGTTTTCTATCCCTCATATTTATCGCAGCTCCCACCTTCGGTGTTCCCATAGCACTTAACCCCACCGAAGTAAAATAATGAATGAGGGCTATGAACCAAAAAGCTTCAATAAGTTTCGCCAACTCTCCATCAGGTGGCGAGCAACAACTGTTCTAAGACTTATCATCTCGCGCAATTACAGTGTTTGCCATGCTTGAAGCTCTTCATCTTTCCCCACCTTTCATCTCTCCACTATCCAATTTCCAAAGAAAGCAACACATAAATAAATAGGAAGAATTTCCTGAGTGTTGCTTCTCTTTAAAAAAAAAAAAAAAAAAACGAACGAAACAATATTGGTTTTTTTTTTTTTTGATAGGAACGTTATGTTAGTGGTACATAAATTTTCGAACTCTAGAAAATAGTGAACGACCCAATCCGATCTGTAACAGCGATTTTTTATTTTCTTATTGAATATTTAGATATTTAAAAGTTTGCTACAGTGTCGATCCTTCATTTTAGTATACTAATGCCTGTAACTGTTCAAGGATAATTTAAAAAATCTTAAAAATTTGGTATTTGTGGCATTGGTCTCCGTGCTAAATGGTTTTTTTTTTCTTTAAAATGAAAACTAAAAATAGTTTTTTACCAGTACAGTATTGTGCATATCGTTTGTGCCAAGTAAAAAGTTGTCTTGGACAACTTTACATGAAGTAGCTTCTTTACCTTTTGCAAAGGAGGGCGTTGGCGGTAGTCGGAAGGTGGGTTGTGCATCATTGTTCTATCGATACTACCATGGGAAGTGTTCCGCTGAGATAAGTGAACTTATTCCAAAAGCCATTGATTTTTGTTTGTAAAAGACGTTTATCCAGTAGATCTCATCCGTTTGTGGTCAATAGTCAGCGGATCGCACAACACATTACCGAGAAAATTCGTTCATTAGTTGAACCACTCGTATATGGAATAGACTCCCCGCAGATGTTTTTCCTGACACCTATAATTTAAAGAAATTCAAGTCAAATATCCTCCTCCCATATTCTATTTTCCTGATATCAACACTGCATTAGTAGGGAGCATCCCCTGAGTGTTCGTCTATAGTTAAAAAAAATCTGAAATGTAACAAAAGTAGTCGTACATAGTCTATATCTTTTTATCGGTTAAAGCTATGAGATTCATTGATATCTCATTTTAAAGCTACTGTTATCGTGCTTTAAAAAAAAAGTTGAAGCTAATATGAATTTTTTAAAAATCATCTTTTCAAACCGCTGTTTTTTTTTTAATTTTCAAAAAATATATATATGTTAGTTATACATTATTCCACTATGCCGTTGCCAAAACCCCAATATGATACTCTTACGAGATTTAAAGTTACGTCTGTAAGAAAAAAGTGCATCAGTAAGAAAAAAGTTATTTTCTCAAGGCGTTTTTAATGCAAAATTCGCGATTAGTCAAAAATTTTACATGGTAGCATAGCTTTCCAGGATGACCACAAGGTCCAATTTTAGTAGGATATGTGAATGCTTTTCAAAAGTATATGCCGAAACTTTCAGGCAAAACTATTTATAAAAGGGTGGGAAAGAAAGAAATTTACCATTTTTAAATGCGGATTGTGCAAAAACTATAATCGCTAAAATAAAATTTAAATTTTCATAGATGTTGATTTCAGTGAAAACATTTTGGGCCTATAAATATTATTTTTTTGGCAGCAAATACCATAAAAATGGAGAGAAAAATGGATTTGGACAATTTTTTTTTTGGTTGAAATCGGATATTTTCAACAGCTTTATTAAAGGAAGAAGGTAAATCGATGAAATAAAGAAAGATGTTATAAATTATATTTGGGGATACGTTTTAGTTAAAAAAAAAAAATGATAATCAAATGCAGAAGTAGTTTGCTGCCACGTAAATTGGCTGGTTGTTAGGAAACTTTTTTATGCAAAAATTTCATATATTAAATCCAGTTTTAGCCAACATTTTTTAGAAGAGTTCTCAGACACATCAAAAAGTGCTTGCACTAACTTATAATCTAGCAAAACTAGTCACTTTTCTGTACTTAAATAGAATAACGAAATGGGGTCATTTACGATAATGTAAAATTAAAAACCTAAAACCCCAAGAATGCAAAATTTGTATAACAAATGGTCTAAATTATTCATAAAGCGTCTGAATATTCTAAAAATGATCAAAAATCTGTTATTTTTAAAATTAAACTGATCCGAAAAATGTTGCCCATATGGGCAAAAACCTTGTAGAATTGTTCATAATTTGTAGGGTAAAGGCTTGCAGGTTGATACATATTTATACTAATATCTATTATTTTACAAAATAGTAGCTCACGCAAAATGTGCTTGCATATGCCCGAAATGTGATTCCGCAGCCACCGAATGCAACAAAAAAAATTAATAATTTTTCTTACATGGCTGTTCTTGCACTTTTCTACAATTTCCGCAAATTTTTAGATGGTGGCAACCAGCAAGCCTTTTTTTAAAGTGCCAATTTTGGGTACTTTTAAGAATTTGCAATAAAATTTTTATTTTTGCAAATTCATATTATTTGTAACTCAGGACTGGTGAATTGATATTTGCTCTTGCCAATCTATGATTATGATAACAATACGTTGATTTTATGATGAGTTATGGGCAAAAAAAAAGCTAAGGGGTACCAACCTGCAATCCATTCCCCTAATATTAGATTTTTTCTATATTTTTTTGTGTTAATAATATTAAGATTTCAAAATGCTAAATTTTTTTTCGTTTCCACCCTTTATTTGCAAAAGTTTTCCTAACAAAATAGTACATATTTGTCACAAAAATGGTTGCTAGAAAAACTTTTGCAAATATATATATTTTTGGAAGGTTTTTTGAACATATACACTAGGTTGGCCCAAAAAAAAACAAGACTGTTGAAACTTAGAGCTTCACAAGCAAGACTGCCCCTGTTTTAATATTGCCCAGTAATGCTATGTCCAAATTTCAGTATTTAGAGGTCGCTATAAATTAACGATTTTTCAGGTTAGGCCGAAATTTAACAATATATTTATTTTATTTTATGGATATAGAATGGTTTTTGCACAGACTCGTAATAAAAACTTTTTTTGAGTATTTTGACCGTCTAAACACGAATCTGAAGTCAAAACACCGAACTTAAAGCAGCCTCTTAAAATATATTTCTAGTGTACTTATAAAAATTGGTTTAAAACTTTTCAATATAGTTCTAAATCTACTGAATGAATTTCCAAGTTTGAACCCACGTTTTATTTATTCAAGTGAATATTATAAACATGCTTTTAATATGTCCAATTTTTTCCCGACATAGTTTTTACACAAATTAGAGTTACATTTATTTAAGATTCAAATTCATAAAAAATAAAACAGATTTTAAAGACATCTCGGCAATATTGACCAATAAACCATTCTTGTCCCTCGTAAGAGGGTTAAAAAAAGTATGGTCCAAAACTCGGAAAAGGAGCCAATGGAACGTTTTACACTTCATATTTGGGCGTTGGAACCCAAACTTCTTCAACAAATTTGAACTCATCGGCAATAAGTAGGGGAATGTGGTGTACCATGAAACGAATGATATATTAACAGATATATCTCTGCAGGAAAGACATGTTAATGCCCAGTTTTAAGTGAGAAATATTTGTCTTTAAGCATACTTAAATTTAATTGCACTAAAATGTTAAAGAAATTTGAAAATTGCAAAATAATCGCAAATTTTCACATTTTGAAATCGTTGTGTACCTTGAAACAAAACATCAAAAATGTGAAAATTTGCAATTATTTTTGTCAATATATTTTATTGATCCGGTTCGTTTAAAATAAATAAGTATAAATTTTAGTCATATTTTGTTTACTAGAATTAGGTTCTTAATATAGGTCTGTTTTAAATGCCAGTATGTAAAAAACTTTGTTTTTATATATTGAAAATCATATAAAAAAACTATTTTACGAGTTTTTTTAGACTAATACATGGAACTTTCATACGTTGACCGCTTACTTTGTAAAAATGATAAAATATTGGAGTGAACCAGCATTGAAATAAATATTTAACTAAAAAAACATCAATGGTGATAATCTTTAACTTCAAGCTCATATATTAGTTCTCATGTAGTGAATGTTTGATGTTTGGCATGAGATTGTTACCTCTTTCAAAATGTGTTCTGACGATGGGAACCTAGAAAATTACCAAAATAGATCTATCAACACATTCCTGAAAGGGTCAAATAATAAATTTGAAAACAAAAAACTCTATAGATTATTTGTTAGGACAATATCCTAATAAAGCAAAATAGAGCAGAGTTCGAAAATTTATGTACCACTAACATAACGTTCTTATCAAAAAAACCAATACAAACGATCTCTATTGTTTCGTTCGTATTTATAAACACAACACAAGTGCTCAAATCGTTGTTTGTAATATAACAAACGGAACAAAACGAAATGTTTCTTTCGTCAAACATTATTATTTCGTAGTGGTTATTTTTTAGTGTTCATTGAACTTAAACATTAAAATGCGTTTTTAACGTTGTGGTTGCCAAAATAAAGAAATGATTTTTCTGCATGTTATCAATGTTTTTTTTGCATTAGTTTTATGAAATTTCACTGGAACTCCTCCGTTGAATCTTTTTATTAAACTATTGCAATTATTCATAAAATTCAATGAAAAATTTTTTTCACTTGTAATATGACATAAACACTAAGAACGGTTTACGAATAGTTTTGTTCCATTCCATAAACACAACAAAATCAAACTGTTTGAAATATTGGCCAAACAGAACAAAATCGTTTAGTTCGGTCTCTCATCGAAAACTAGTTTGTGAAAGTGTTTGTGTTCTGTTTACAAATCAAAATGAAAATAAAGAAATGTTCTGTTTATGTTTACTGTACACAACAAAATGATTGTGTTGAGTTTCAGCAGAAAGCAAAACAGAACGATAGAAAAACGTTTGATTGTGTTTAAATTCGAACTCTGATATAGAGTATGGCCTCGAACTTGAATAATTTTCATTTCATTAAAAAAATATTTGTTTCAAGGTGCACTCGAAAATCGTTTGAAAAAATTTAAACTTTTACTCTTATTCACTAAATAAGTTTAACAATTTTGAATCCCAGGCTTTACTAACGTTTAATTTTTAAACGAATAAAAATATTGCACTTCTACAATTTTAATTGTCTTCAAAATGTTTCTGAAAATTTACTTTTGGTGTTTCAAGGTACACCACCCCCTATTTTTATTTGCATCTCTATAACTTATGGACCTAGATTTATGGTAAACATGAGCGCAAGGCTAAGTAAAACACTATCTGGAAGATAATTTTTTTAAAATGTGCAAAATATACTCAAAAAATGGATCGTTTCAAGGTACACCCACTTTTCCCTACACTTGAATTAACTTTATTTTTACTTATTATTATTATTATTATTCTATTTCATTCTGTATTTAGAATACTTTATATAATTATAGAGAGGGATGGGTCCAATTAAATTTTTATCAATTGTGAGCTAGTTAAGATCATATAAAAGAGTGACATAGTATTAAAAACGACTAAATTATATAAATACACTGTAAAACAAGAATACACAGTCATATTTCGGACTGTATATAAAAAATACAAAAATGTTGAAACACTAGTAATTGCACGTAATATAAGAGGCGAAATCCAAAATTCGCATTTTATAGCGAGCTCTAAATGTCGTCTGATTGAGCTAATTTGTGGTACACATGTTTATTTTGATAAAATTAACAAAAGCAAGCTTGCTGAGAAAGAATCGGAATATACTTTTATTTTCCCATAGAAGCGTGGGCCAGTCTAATATACATTCATAACTAAAAAGTGCCTACAAATAGTTGAAAATTCAGGTACGACAACAGATAATAAATAGGACCTGAATTTGCGGCAGAAGACTATTCAATGAAGTTGAGAATCACAGCCTACTAAATTTAGGTGACCTAAATTTAGAAGAATTAAATTTCAGTTGTCAATTGTTGTTCCATTAACTAATAATTTAGCTAAATCAACCGAATTTTTAGCTGAATGAACAGAAAATTTCTGGTAAGAGGTGTTTCCAGATTTGACCAGAGGCAGGTCCATATTTCTTACAGGATGTATAGGTGGCTAATAAAGACAATTTAATAGGAGTAACGATTTTTGGTTCATATAAAATTTTTGACAAGTCGAGCCTTTTGCATATTAAAATAATTGTTTTAGTGCTGAGACAGCTTTTCCTAGTTAATAGCATAAACGACAACATTCGCTAAAACCGTATAAATTGGGAAAAATTAGAATAACCGCAAAACAGCGAGTTTAACATAAAAAAAAAATTGTGAATCAAATATATATGAAATCATATATAAATTAATCATGATCGTGTAAATACATTTTGCATATAAAAATTATGATTTAAAATGGCATAACATATTTTGTGAGCTAGATCCCGGGAGATTCGAAAAAATGTTTCGCTATCACGGGAAAATAAAGTGTGGGATTTTACATTCGCTAGTAGCGCAAGTATTTATCCAAAATGTAGACAATTTCGGTAACATATTAAAGTAATGCAGAGAGTAAGCAGGTGTCATTACTGGTAGTGAGAAAAAGTGATGACATATCCCGTTTCTACACTGGGTAATTATAGAGATGGATGGGTCCATTTGAATTTTCATGAACATCATCCAGATTTTCGATTTGGGTATTTCGGTCGAAAATGTTTGGTCATAACTCCAACAACAAAAACTTCGGAATGTGATGTTGAAAATGAGTTGAAAATGGGCCCATTTCAAAAGAACATATTTCTCAATATGATAATAGTCATAATTATAGGCAAGTTTTTTTTTTGTAGACACACTCTGGGCTGGCTTAGAAGTATATTCCTTCGGAATGTGATGTTGAAAATGAGTTGAAAATGGGCCCATTTTCAAAAGAACGTATTTCTCAATATGATAATAGTCATAATTATAGGAAAGTTTTTTTTTTTTGTAGACACACTCTGGGCTGGCTTAGAAGTATATTCCTCTGTTGTATATCCAAAGCTAGTTTCACTGAGGAAATTTTTTCTGAGTAGCGGCCATTGAGTTTTTCTCCATTATCATAAATCCAAACACGGTTTCACTGGGTGAAGGTTTTCTTCTTAGAGCCTTCGACCGGTTGTCAAATGGTGACTGATGACTAGGGCAAGGAATTTCATGCAAATGCATGTTTATAGTCAGTAGCTTAATATCGATTTTGAACTAATTCTTTTTCGAATCAAAGAATTTGCAACAAAATGGCATCGATTTTCAATTTAATTGATTAATTTTGCATATTTTTTAAAAATCAAAATTCAGTTTTAATTAAAAATAAACAAAGGATAACATCTGTAACCCTGAATATAGCATATATTGTTCGTTTGTTAGAAATTTATATTGAATTTAATTTTTAAAGCAGCAAGCTCTAGTAATAAATCAATTTTGAAAAATCCAAATATTTTATGGTTTTTAGTGAATGTTATTTGTTTTTTTGTGCATATTTCGATTTAAATGCATATTTTAGGAGCGTATTTTGAATTTTTTACTGCATATTTTAAGCGCCTATTTTCCTTTTTTTAGTTGCATCAAATTCCTTGCCCTAATGATGACCTTAAAATTACTTAAAAGTACTCAAACTTTTTCATATTAATCCCCATTTTTTCAACAAAATCCCAAAAGTTCTAAAGTGTTAAAAAAAACCATCAAGTTTCGAGAACGTATTGGCCACAAATCAAACGAACTCCCTTATATTAGGTTTATGCACACAGAAAAGAGAACCAATTGCTGCAACCAAATTTTTTGCCAACCGAATTTTGATAGTTACATTTACTAATATATTTTTAACTTAGAAATTCAATTGAAGTCATTAAAATTTGGCTATGAGTACTGACTATTCAATTATACCTACGGAATTAAAAAAAAATATACTTGTTGTCACAATTGAATTTATTATCTACTTAACCGAATTTAATTAAGTAATACACCGTATCCAATGATTTTATTTTTATTTATTAAAATAAATATTACAGTCAATATAAATAATATAGACCGGTCTACTAGTAAAACCCGGTCAGCGATATTAAAACAAAGTACTTCTTGCATAGAAACATACCCTTTATAAACGCAAAAGTACCTTTTCTCAAAAAAATGCCTTTTTCACAAACAAGTACTCTTTATCAAAAAGAAAACTATATTGTTTTCAAATAGTAATTTTTTTTCAAAAAGTACCTTTTTCAAAAAACTACCCTATTTCAATAAAATATCTTTTTCACAAAAAATATCCTCTCTCAAAAAAGTATCTTTTGGAAAACTACCCTTTTAAAAAAAAATCCATTTTCAGAAAAAAACTACTCCTTTTAAAAAGAAGTATATTTTTCTGAAAAAGTACCTTTCTTCAAAAAAACTACCCTTTTCATAAAAGTACCTTTTTCACAAACAAAAGTATTTTTCTAAAAAAAAAGTTTTTTAAAAAGTACCCAAAAAAGTATCTTTTAAAAATGTACTTTTTTTTTATTGAAAAAGCAAGTATTTTGATAAAAGCTAATTTTTTTGGAAAATTTTAGTTTTTTGAAAAAATGTTCTTTTTTGAAAACAGATACTTTTTCTTAAGGTGCTTTTGATAGTTTATTTTCGAAAACAGATATTTTTTGAAAAAGAGATTTTTTTGTATTATTTTTAAAAAGGGTACTTTTTTGTAAGGGTAATTTTTTGAAAAAGATAATTTTTTGAAAAGGTTACTTTTTTTAAAGGGTCCTTTTTTGAAAAAAGATACTATTTTTTTTTTTTTTTTTTTTTTTTTGATTAAAGTATTTTTGAAGAAGGTACTTTTGTTGAAAAAAATGTTTTTTTTTTGAATGAAGGTTGTTTTTTTGAAAAGGATTTTTTTTCTGAAAAATGTACTATGGAAAAGTTACGTTTTTTTGAAAAATGGCCACTTTTTTGATCGAGTATTTTTTTAAAAAAGGTGATTTTTAAAATAAATGTACTGTTTTTTGAAAAAGGTCCTTTTTTTAAAAAAATTTACTTTTGTGATTAAAAATCATACTTTTTAATGCAAAAACTTCTTTGTTTTAAAAGCGCTGACCAGTTTTTACGAGCAGACCGGTCTACTTGGTTTTCGGTGTAGCCGGGTTTTCTGGGATTCCTGGGTTTTCGTTCCACCCGGTCTTTCGGTCTAATCGGGTAGACAGAAGACCGGGAAACCCGGGATACCGGTATAGACCGTAGGCTCTACTTAAAAATTATAAAACATATTTTCGCAACTTCGCTAGGTAGAGCAATGCCGCTGCTAAGTAGTTGCTGTTAACATGTTAGCTTTCTCCAATTTTACCCCATATTTAAAGTATTTTCTATCCTCCGTCTTACAAATATGTTTCAAATTCTGAAAGAAAATACAATAATATAATAATTTTCGTTTATGTGTACACAAAATTTAAGCTTACCACATTAGCATCTCCTTCTTGATTTCTGCTACTATTCCATGGTGTTTGTTTATTTTTATTTCTTATTTTCTAAGAATTTAAAATTTTTGTACTTATATGTTTCACTAAAAATTTTTTGTTTAAATTTTCGTTTTGTTATTTTTAAATAATTGATTTGACACAAGTAGCAAATAACAATTATTTTGTTCGGAACAAGGTACGATAGTTACGGCAATTGTGAGCAAGGGTTATGAATATAATTAAATAGCTCGGTTTACTGAAGATTTTTTTTCTATGGTTGCATAGACTAGTAGTTTTTCTAACCATATTTAAAATTGTATACTTAGGGCAATCAACCAATTGTCTGTCACTAAGAAAGTTAGTTTATTAAGCACATTTTTAAACTTGCACTAGACAAAATAACTGGTCCTGATTAACATTTGTACGCACAAACAGATAAAATATTTGTTTAACAACTTAAATAATGTAATATAGAACGAATTGCAACTGATATTTTCCCTGTGTGTGCTCCTAAATTTTCGATTTTTGAAAATTACTACATATCTAATAAAAAATAAAACACAAAATTTACAAAGTCAATAATCTTGAAAACTTTATATTTTGCTTGTTTTCTTATTTCAGGTCTCTTAGACTTCGATGACGATGAACTTTCTTATCCCCCGATACCGATAAAGAAAAATCCAAAAGTACGTTTTAGCTCGGGACCAATACAAGTATTTTCTACATTCTCCGTTAATGATTATGATCGTCGCAATGAAGATGTCGACCCAGTTGCCGCATCAGCGGAATATGAACTGGAGAAACGTGTTGAAAAAATGCACGTTTTTCCCGTTGAACTTATGAAAGGTCCAGAGGGTTTAGGTCTTAGCATTATTGGCATGGGCGTTGGAGCCGATGCTGGTCTTGAAAAATTGGGAATATTTGTGAAAACTATAACAGATAACGGTGCTGCCGCAAGAGACGGACGCATACAGGTGAGTTGAAATTTTCAAGTTTTAATATTACTGAAGTTTCAATGTTTTTACCACTAACAAACTTCAATTAAAACTTAAAAATTTGCTCAGGTAAATGATCAAATCATCGAAGTGGATGGAAAAAGTTTAGTGGGTGTAACACAAGCCTATGCTGCATCGGTGTTGCGTAATACATCGGGACTAGTCAAATTTCAAATAGGGCGGGAAAGAGATCCGGAAAATAGTGAAGTGGCACAGCTGATACGACTAAGTTTACAGGCCGATAAGGAAAAGGAAGAAAGATTAAAAAGGTTAGATGAAATAAAATGGAATTTTCTGTAAATTTCTTTCAATTTATTTAAATTATTTATTTTAGACAACAAGAGGAATATCTCAGGCGTACTTTAGATTACTCTGAAGATTCTACTCAACCCGTTTCGGCTAATTCTAGTGTCTGCGAGGGACCCACAAGTCCAGTACAAGTCGAACATCCCATGGAGGTCGAGGCTACACATTCACAAGAGGTAGAGTCTCTTAAGAGACTACTACAAGAGGTATGATATTGGTTCTACTTTATAAAATAAAATTTTTTTAAAATACTTTATTAAAATCTTTTCTTGCTTCCCATTTATAACATTTATTGGATTATATTGCCATCAAAACAGCACAAAGCGGTAAATGAATGTTGAAATGAATTTCGTTTTAAATTTTTCATAATGTTTTTCATAAAATATTGCATTCTTAATATCATTCTTATGGAATAAATTCTAAGCTTTATTCCCAAAAAGCGCTTTAAATTATGTGAATGAATTCTTTTTTGAATTATTTAAACATTTTTAATTAAAGACCTGTAGCTTTTTGTATAACCGGTTTTTTTTAGCTATTTAACCGCACTGAGAGATTTATCTTTGCTTAAGTAATGAATTTCTTCATAGCTTTAATGAAAATTGTCACTGAAACTCGTGAAACTGTTCATAGAATCTATGAAACAGGTTTCATTAAAGTAGGCTGACCATTCGTAGTGATTTGATCAGTACATGTATTGATTTTTGATCATGTGTATAGATGAAATAGTCGTGTACTGATTTGTTTGAATTTGTACAGGTACTGATTTTTAACATCTTCCAACAAATTTCATTATTTTCATCAAGTTTTTATCCATTTAAAGCAGTGAAGGGTTTCCGTTTGCGCGACGTCGGCATACGTATTATATAAGCATCTTCGTGTGGGTAGCGATTATGAACGTTCGGCTGTTGCCATGCTTGCCAGATACTTTTTTCGTTACCCCAAACAAATAGAAAAATATATCCAAAAAATCCTCAATCAAAAAAAAGGTTGAACAAAGTAGTAGAGTTAAAATTCTTTTTGTTATCGATATCAAATCAACAAATATCCCCATTCATCCATATCAATTATAGCTAAGTCAGAGCTAAAATTATCATTATAAATATCAAACTACAACAGTTTCAATTGTGTTTTTTGCAATGAAATCCTTAGACTTTTATTACCTATGTTAAGAACCCCATTCAATTTAAAGGACTTTCAATCTCAGTCGTTTTTCAATTAAAAATAATTTAGATAAATAAAAATATTTGGTGCATAAAAAGATAAATCTTAAGATTATTCACGTTTTTTTCTTCAATTAACATGAGGGTTTAAAAATAGCCAAACTTTTATATGATACATACAAAATTAATTTAATTGAATTATTGATATGCAAAAACCAATCAAATATTTGGAGTCTTAAACGTAAAGCCTTTATTTTTCTATTTATAAATAGAAGTGTTTAATTTTATTATACAGATATTCTAAAGAAGCTGACCAAATTTTCAGAATATAGTGCTTGTAGTTTGTTTCATAAAGCTCTGAATAGCATTAATTGTTACTTGTTAAAAGTAGATAAATTTTACCTTATGATCGAATTTTGTGCAAATGGTGTGTAATGGTTAGCGCGTTGGACTATTACACAGATGGTCCCGGGTTCGATTCCCGGTGACGACAACATCAATTTAGAAAAATAATATGTATGAGTTTTCTATCCCTCATATGTATGAGTTTTCTATCCCACCTTCGGTGTTCCCATAAAACTTAACCCCACCGAAGTAAAATAATGAATCAGGGCTATGAACCAAAAAGCTTCAATAAGTTCGCCAAATCTCCATCAGTTGGCGAGCAACAACTGTTCTAAGACTTATCATCTCGCGCAATTACAGTGTTGCCATGTTTGAAGCCCTTCATCTTTCCCCACCTTTCATTTCTCCACTATCCAATTTCCAAAGAAAGCAACACATGAATATATAGGAAGAATTTCCTGAGTGTTGCTTCTCTTTAAAGAAAAAAAAAAAATTTTTTTTTGGTATTTTTATTTTAAATTTTATACTTAATGAGACCTTAGTGTGCGAAACTATTTTTTTTTTTAATTTTGTTGAACAAAATTTTTTAAAATTTGGAATTTGAAAAATACCCCAAAAATATTGTTGGTTTTTGACGTCACCTTAGGACAGCATACCGACATCCTAAAAATTAAATATTTCATATCTAACAGTTAATGGGTCCAGTAAGTAAAAACAAAATATTTTGGTATTTAATTTCGAAAACGTTTAGGATGTGGGCTCGAAATGTTTGATCAAGTGGTATTTGGCACATTAGTGGTCTGGGGTATTTTTTTTTTACTCGGGTAATTCTCAACCGATTTTGGATTTTTATATCTTTTTGAAAACACTTTTGTGTCTTCATCTCGATTAATTTATAATATGGAATAAAAACTGCTTCAATATTAACAATTTTTGAAAAAAACCCAAAAAAGCCATTTTCCCCCATACAAAACACACTTTCAATTTTCAATCGATTTCCGCCTCGTGTTTTCTTTATCCAATCGGCACCAAACTTCATATTAAATGTTTTTACATACAAAGGAACCAAACTAGCCCATATCTTGACTTTAGAACTCATTTTGAAAAACGTCCATACAAAGTTGAACACCTCTAATACGCAACATAAAAAAGTACACGAACTGAACTTTGTTTTATTTTTGCTACACACACAAGCGTAAATGTAATAGTATGTGTTATGAAATTCACTGATTTAAAATAGAACTTACGAGTTTTTCGGAAAGCATTCTGAACCAGATATTATTTCAGTATTCAAAATGTTTTAATCTGATGGAAGCTGCTAAGACATTTCTTGTAATCTAAAAATATTTATGGGGGAAACCTGTTTAAACTCTATGATTGATGCGAATAGAAGTGCTTCAAATCTGAGAGACTTAATATTTAAAAATCTTGGGTGTTTTTAAATAAATAAATATTCTGGACAATAAGGGAAAAACCAGTTGATTTTGTAGACAAGATGAAGTGTCTTGGAGTTTTAAATGATAATCAGTTAAGTTTCTCGTCGCATATTAATAGCGTTTCTTCGACAAATATCATTCTTGTTAAGAAGATTTTACTCTCTTGATATATATCTGCCTCTTTCAATTAGAATGTGTGTTGCTAACGCCTTATTAATGCCTCATGTATTATATTGCGTTGAGGTATTTTCTCGTACCACAGATGGTAAATTTAGTAGTTTTGCTAGGATTTTCAATCGAATTATTAGATATGTGTATGGCCTAAGACTTCGGTCCCATGTAACCCTGTATGTGGTCCAATTTCTTGGGTGCTCTTTTAGTAATTATGTAAGTATGAGGTTGTTGATATTCTTCTACAAGGCAATGGCAAATGGCTTTCCAGACTATATAGTAAACAATTGTATTTTATCCCATTCGGAAGAAACCCACAATCGGTATATCCAATACATCACTCGACTATGTTTGAGCGATCATTTCAGATTAGGCTTTCGAGAATATGGAATGATTTACCTATACACCTGAGAAGTTTTAGTTTTTCACCACAGGTCTTTCTTTACGCA
This sequence comes from Delia radicum, assembly GCA_021234595.1. Classification (NCBI taxonomy): domain Eukaryota; kingdom Metazoa; phylum Arthropoda; class Insecta; order Diptera; family Anthomyiidae; genus Delia; species Delia radicum. The sequence continues at coordinate 130,871,606 of CM037853.1, forward strand.
AAAGCTGAAAGATTGTGTGACTGTTCATGATTTGTAATTTTTTGTGTTCGCTATCTTTTTTATCTCTCTCAACTTTTTATTTATTTTTTTATTAAGACGTAATTTTTTAATTAAAAAGAAATGTTTATTTTTTATTATTTATGATAGTTTTCAGTTATTTATTTTTTATATAGAAAATGTTATTAATTAGCTTTTGTTATAAAATAGCTTTTAATAATCATATATGGCCCTAAGGGCTTGGGTTATATAAATTGAAGAGAATAAATTCTATATTTATTATAAAAATGAAAATAAATCATCAGTCTGCATGTTTTCCAAAAGATAAAACACTTTATGTAAAATCTAAAGTTCTTTCTTAATGAAAAACATCTTAGGATATGACTGTTCCTTGAAAAGAACCCAGGTAGAAAAATACAATCTTTAAAACGTTTTAAAAGCATTTTTCATGATGGTACAAGCGTTTTCAGAACATACCAAATTACAAATTTAAAGCGTTTTGAGAATGTGCAAAATGATAACCCAAATTTACGGTCTGAGGATGGTATTTTATAACGTTCTCAAAACATTGCAAAACAAAATTTTTGAAATGCTTTTTCAATCGTTAAATAAGTATTTGCAGAACATTTTGGCTTACAGTTATTAAGCGTTATGAAAACGACCCAAATGGTAACCGCTTTGAGGGTTGTAATTTTGAACATTGTCAAAACGCTCGAAAGACAAATTATAAAGATCTTTATGAATTGTTCATAAATACCACAAATAATGAAACATGTAAAATATGATTAAAATAATATAAATAAAGCAACAAAACATTGTAATTTTAAATAGTTTAACTAGCGTTTTATTAAGTTTTGAAAAAGTCCTCTAAAATATTGCTTTATCTGTCCTCAAAATATAGTGCTTTATAAAAGATATACAAGGACTATACACTTTATAGAGTCGCTACATTATGGGCTGGCCATATTGAGTGATTTATTGAACTCGGTTCATGAAGAGAAAAGCATATAAAAAAATTGCATAAGAAACCGAGTTCGCATATAGATAGACCCCTTATGACAGTGTTGTTTTTTAATCAGTAAAATATTTTGTAAAAAAAAAAGTATTTCTAAAGTACTATTGGCAAATGTTAGAAAAACGCTTTAACGCAATGGTTTTACATTGGTTTTATTTTATAAATCGTTGTAAATTTTGTACGATAAGAACTTCTAAAGTACTTTTTACAAACGTTGGAAAAACGCTTTGAACCAATGTTTTTACAGTGTTTTTATTTCACAAATATTTGTAACTTTTGTATAAAAAGTATTCCTAAAATACTTTGTCCGAACGTTCGAATAGCAATCCAAAATAATGTTTTTTAAATGCTTTTTTTCGTATTATTTGCAATTATCGCTTTGGAAACGCTTTTATGTTAGTACCATCAAAATCAAACGTTTTGAAAACTCTTCGTTTTTTGTACCATCCCAAATTTCTACCTGGGAAGCTTTTGTCTGAATAATTTTTAATTCATAAAAATTTGCTGCTTCGGAAATTTTCTGTATAAATTTTGGTATTTTTCGTAACCTGTGGATAGTTTTGTAGGAAATATTCCACTTAATCTTGCTGTGTTTTTTAGAATTCTTCACAAAATTTTAAAGTTTTTATAAATTTGTACTGCTCTCATCTCAGAAAAAAATTGTCACCCTACATTAAAGTCAATGTTTATGAAATGTTTGTAGAATTGATGAAAATCTTTATAAAACTAATGAATTATTCCGACAATGAAGCGTTTATAAAATTTATGAAACAGGTACATACATTTTTTTAATATTAAGAAGTTTTCTTGAATTAATAAAACTCTTCATCGATGCCTTGAAAAATGCATTGGAACCGCTTCCTAAGATTTTTTAAACAATTTCATTGATGTCCAAAATTAATAAAAGGCTGCATTAAAACAATAAAGCACTTTATAAAATATGTTCAACACTTGAGAATTACATCTTAAAAAAGTTTGAAATGTATGAAAATAAAAATTTTCATTTAATTTATGAAGAGATAATTTATAAAATCAAATGATTTTTTTTTTATGAAATTTGATGAATAAAGTTTATGAAAAATTTCTTAATATTAATAAAATTTCTTGGATCCAATAAAATTCTTTATTGAATCTAGGAAAAAAAAATGTTAAATTGTTTTATTAATATCATGAATGATAATTCTTTCAGTATGGTTTGATATTGAAATATCTTGAACTGTAGTTTAAACAATTGGCGAAACGCCGATTTATTACATATTTAATTGATATATATCCTGTGATATTAGTATGGCAGTATTGGAATCGTAATTTTAAAATCTTTATATCGGTATTGATGTGGGCCTGGTAGGCGAGTACGCACTCAAAAAAAAAAAAAGCCCGTACTAATAGTTGAAATTTCAGCTACTACAACAGCAAATAGTACCTGAATTTGCGCCAGCAGAATTTTAAATGAAGTTGAGAATCACAGTCGCTAAATTTAGGGTTTTTTGGAATATAAGTAGTTAATAAGGAGTACTTAATAGGAAAGGAGTAACGATTTTCGGTCAATTCGCTAAGTTACCGAGATACAGCCTATTTTATGATTATAAAACAAAAAATATGAACAAGTAACGCCATCTACAAGTGAAACTTATAGCGGAGACACAAAAAATAATAGTTTGAAAACAATTGCGGTTTAAATTAACTGGCACAATTTGTAAATTTGAGAATCGCGAATTACTAAATTTTAGGTCGAAAAATTTGTTAAAATACGGATGAAATTTGTTCTTGAGGTAAAATGATATAACTAATAACCTTAGCTAAATAAATTAAACGACAACAGCATAAAAAATTAACTAAACTGACTTTTTGAACTAACTTTTTTATGAGTGCATTTTTAATAAAATGTTTGTGTTTGTTAACCATTATAAAAAAACCGCCAAAGTTAAGAAATAAAAAAATCATTTAAAAAACTCAGTCAGTTACTTATCCGTTTCAAATAAAAAAAAATTTAAACAATGACTTGTAATGTTGTAGAGGACAAAAAATTATTAGACACGTATTCTGACTGAAGTTTACTTTTTCGGGCATTCCTTAAAACAAAACTAAAAGTATGTGACCCCCTGTAGAATTGAAAAAGCATCGGTTAAGCTCAGAGAGAATTTTCTTGGAACAGTTTCAATGGACGAATTTTAGTGCCACTTATAGATCTAACGCAAAAATTCATTGATAACATGCGGATAATTCTCCAGTGACGGGGCGTTACGCCTACTAACATTTAAGTGTGGGTACAGAGAAAAAAATAATTTATACCTAGAATTATTTTTTTTATAATGCACTGCTTAACAATACACATTATTTTCACTAAATTTCGTAAGTTGAAAAAAGTATTCAATTGCCTAACCCAATATTACATTCCAAATTAATATTATTACGTTCCACAAAATTTTAGTTAAATTATTTTTTTTTTATTTTTCTGGTATTGAACAGTTGCCTTCAGATTAATAGTTCTCTATCCTACTGATTGTACCATAATCACTTTTATTTTTCATTGCCTTATTTGCTTATTAAACATTTGAATATTTTGTGTTTGTCTTTTCCGACATTTGAACTCGGAAGTTCGGAGTACAAGGCAAACTTTCTACCCACTATAACACAAACACTTATAAATGTTGAGTGCTCAATTTGAATTTAAATATTTTGTTAGAAAACAAACATGGTACCAAATTCGTCTACCAACACCAATCAATATTTGCTTATATAAACAATGAAATCGACAATTTGGTTGGTACTACTGACCCTCTAATTTAGTGGCATATTTAATTGCGAATACCGTATTTGCAGTAACCACTTTTAATTGCCGACAATATTTTAAAAAATTTGATAGATGGTTCCAATTCTCTTGTATTATCACAAAATAAATGGTTGTTCTACCGTACACAATTACTAACCGAACTTTATTTGAAAAGTTGATTGGAAATACCAATAATTGGATAAATGGATTGTTTTTTAGTCCCTTTTCCATCTTTTTAATTTCCAGTACATTATTTTTGCATTATTATTCGATTATTGGTAGTTCCAAATTAAAATAAATTTTAATGGTTTCGACCGAATTTAAACCAATCCTTTTTCAGGGTGTAGGTGAAAAATTCTTATGAGAAAAAGGGGTCCGTGAAGTAAAAGTTGGTGTTAACCGCTGCACTACATCATTTGATTTTTTTTTCCTATTTTGTAACACAGTGTAATTAAAGTTTGGAATTCATTTAATTTAATTAAAGCTTTGGGAATGAAAGATTTTTTGTATATTGGATTAACATTCCGAATTATATTTTGTGTGAAGTATGCGCAATATGATTAATTCTTTCTTCGAAGCTCTGAGTGAATTACAAAATAGTGCCATAACAATTTTAACATTTTTTGAAAAATATTATGAAAAGATTTTTTAATTTAGTTGAGTTTTTAAATAAATTATGCGTTTTGTTTGTTAAGTTTTAACTTTTTATTTTTTATAATTTTTTTTAATTTATTTTTTTTATTTCTTTTTTAATTTTATTTTAGAGCGAAATGAGTTGTATACTGAAAGACGACTTAATAGATACCCTTAAACGAAAGGTGGGTCATATAAGGGCTCTTCTTTAAATATTTCATTTAATTTTATTATATTTATTTACTTGTTTCATCTGCATCTTGAATATTTTTCAATCCTTAATAATTATTTGAAATCTGTTTCCTTCTCCTACAAAGCTCGTCAAACTTGAAACAACCGGCAATGAAAATGAATTGCTTAGTGAACGTTTGCGACAAAGTGAACGTGAATTGGTTAATATTAAAAAAGAGGCTGCCAATTTACAAAATATGCTACAACAATCCCAAGCTCAGTACATGGCTTTGGATAAAAAATACAATAAAGCCAAACGTCTGGTACGTGAATATCAGCAACGTGAAGTTGATATGTGCCATCGTGAAGAATTCTACCAACAGTTGTTACAAGAAAAAGATACCGAATATAATGCATTGGTTAAGAAACTCAAAGATCGTGTCATAAATTTAGAACATGAGCTACAGGAGACGCAACGTAAGGGAGGCTTTCCCGTTGGTCTACCCTATGATAGTGCAACATTAAAATTAACACCACAAATGATGCGTAAAGCTCCTCCGAAACCATTATTCCAAAAATTAGAAACCGAATTGTCAGATACTGAAATTTCGGATTTATCACCAGATGGCGAAGGTGTTAAGACTGCTACGGTGGAACGTAAAAATCCAGTTAAAGATGAATTGGATGCTGCCGTGCCACAACATGAATTACTGGATAATTCGGCAAATAAAACGAAAATTGATTTGGGTAAGTCTTCGTACCTACATGTTGAAAATTCTGTTAAATATTTTTTTAAACTTGATTCTTTTTAACTACCTTTGCTTTGCATTTAAAAATTGTTCATTGTTACCTAAAATAACTGGCAATTTTTATAAAGTTAAAAAAATAATTAATTAGGATTTGGCTGGGGCCGTATTGTTTTCATAAAAGTAGAGGGGAATAGGTTTCGCTTTACAAAAAGTTAATTCAATTTAATACATTAAATTTATTCATTATTCTTCTTCATGCGAAAGTCATTTAGCGTCCTTACATTAAGTGGTAATTTCGTGGTCAATTTTGAGACTTCAACTTATGACCATCGGTATTTTAATTACCATGCCTGTTTAAAAAGGAGAATTTTTATACATAAGGAACCTGTATCAGTTTGTTATGCCCTCCGCACGCTGTGATGATGGTATACATCAGTTTTTCATTCCGTTTGTAACGCATCGAAATATAGGTCCAAGACCCCATAAATTATATACATATACTAGCTGACCCGGCAAACGTTGCTTTGCCTTCAAATTTTAATTGTAATTTATTCTTTAAATCAAGAAAATTTTTTTACGCAAATATATAATTAAAAAAATAAATTCACATTAGTAAATCATTTTAAAATTTGTAATTTCATGGGAAGCCCAACGCCTCTTTGTCCTTCTATCGCCTTTATTCTAGGACTATGAGGAATGCTAAAACAATTTTTGAACAACATTATTAAATAACCTTGCAAAAAGTCTTGAATGTGATAATTTATTTTAATGCTTATTTGTTTTTTGCTTTTGGTACCACGCCCATTTATCCCATTCCGCCCATTTTCACTTCGACTACTTATATTTGTAATTGATGGACTCGTACAAAATTTGAAGGCTATATAGCTAATATAGAACCCTAGATATTTAATATTAATATTAATTTTGTATATGAGCTAAATAATCACTTTGTATGGGAGCTGCCACGCCCACTGGTATGATCCCGCCCAATTTTCCCATGACTATTCATAATATAATCAACGTGCACAAATTTCTAAGACTCTGGCTATTATAGAACTGTAGATATATGATATTAAATATTTACTTTGTATGGGAGCTGACACGCCCACTGGTCCGATCAGGACCATTTTTCCCATGACTATTCACATTAACAAATAATCAACGTGCACAAATTTCTAAGACTCTGGCTATTATAGAACTGTAGATATATGATATTAAATATTTACTTTGTATGGGAGCTGACACGCCCACTGGTCCGATCACGCCCATTTTTCCCATGACTATTCACATTAAGAAATAATCAACCTGCACAAATTTCTAAGACTCTGGCTATTATAGAACTGTAGATATATGATATTAAATATTTACTTTGTATGGGAGCTGACACGCCCACTGGTCCGATCACGCCCATTTTTCCCATGACTATTCACATTAAGAAATAATCAACCTGCAGAAATTTCTAAGACTTTGGCTATTATAGAACTGTAGATATATGATATTAAATATATACTTTGTATGGGAGCTGACACGCCCACTGGTCCGATCACGCCCATTTTTAGATGTTGGCCGATTCTCAGACCTACTCAATATGCTCACAAAATTCCATGAGAATCGGTCAAGCCGTTTCGGAGGAATATGGGAACGAACATTGTGACACGAGAATTTTATATTAAGATATTCGTGATCCTTATTCAATATTAGGACGATTAAGCAATGTCCGTATGTCTGTTGAAATGGCTATGTCGGCGTAAAAACGCAGTGCGGACTACTCATTCTTACATAGACTTAAATATTAAATTAAATGCATTAAAATTGGTTTCACCAAAAGTTACAAATAAAATAATGAAAAAAAAAATATTATTTTTGAATGTAAAAAAATAATTTTGTAGTAAAATAACATTTTTGAGGAGAAAACCTGTTTTTGTAGAATTTGAAATATTATTCACCTCTTATCGTCTATAGGAATAATATGATGTATATTTTATACACCAGGCGCTAATATGAAATTGTACTAGTATACTAGTGTATTATACACCAAATTGTAAAATTAAGAGGTACCTTCTAGGGTGATCAATTATTGGACATTTTTAGGAAACCGGTTGTTATACAATTATAATCAGAAATATAATTGTTTTTTTTTATGAATTTGGTTTTTTATTTGAGAAATTGTTATTCATTTTTGATCAGCTTAAGAAAATTTGTTCGATGGTTTTCAAAAAATCAGTAATTATTTTTGTAAATCATTTAAAATTTTTATTTATGAGCGCTCCGAAGTTGTCCGAGATATACCTTTTGTATTCAAAATGATTTATTAAAAGCCTTTCGTTATATAAAACGACTCAAGTAAAATATATTCTCAAGAAAATTTGTTTAAAAATGTGAACAAAAATAAAAAGATGTAAATTTTATTTAAATAAATTTAAATATTTTTTTTTTGTATTTGTTAATATAGCGAAATATAAAATGCCAGAATCATAGCACAACTCAAAACTAATACAGAAAAACAATAATTTTTTAGGTTACGGAAATTTTTAAAGTATGACTAATTTTTAAGTAAAAATAAGCTTTCTTGCATTAACCACTTTTATAAAAAAAAACTGAGTTTTAAAACAATTTTCCAGAACATTCCGTTTTCAACAATGAAATTTGTAGATTTACGATTTCTGATATATTGAAGCTAAAAAAAATAGTTACGAAAAAAGCAGGTATTTGAGAACAAAAAAAAAAAAAACGGTTTATTCGATATTCGAAAACGTAACTATTAAAAAAAAACCGACAACGCACAAAAAAACCGGTTTCCGATTTTTTTCATTTTCAATACCAAACTTTTCGGGAGGATGTACATTCAATAGATTAAAAAAACAGTCTCTAATCCGTTTTCACGACGTGATCATCATTTCAACAGACCGACGGATACCGCTAAATCGGCTTAAAATTCAATAAGGTTCAAGATTGTATATACTTTATGGGATCTCAGATCTATATTTCAATGCGTTACAAATGAAATAATAAACTTATTCCCTTTTCACCAGGGACCGGAAGTTCATGCAAATGCATGTTTTTTTTTGCTGAAGTCGGAAAACAGTGTAAACAAAATATCTTTACGAATCAATAAATTTGAGTTAAAATGGCATCGATTTGTTAGTGCATATTTTTGCATATTTTGCTATAAATGCAAATTTTTTCATATTTGCTTTATCGCATATTTTTGCTTAAAATGGATATTTTTATTGCATATTTCTTAGTTTTTCGTAAAAAGATTACTTTCAATTTTATTTTGTTTTGTACAAGTTAACATTAAATATTGACAAATAAAATGTTTTTAAGTGATTTTAATCAAGCACTATATACCGTACTTTTCTAAAATCCTGAACTGAGATTTTGACAGTTTCAAAGTAAATTAACAAAAAAATAAATAAATTTGAAAAGGGAGGCACTTTATTTTTCATGTCTTTAGGCCATTTTAATTAAATTGCAAAGTTAATTGTATAGTTTAATATATTCTCTACATACGTTGTGCACAAGAAACACAAATTTTTAATTATTTATATTAAAAACAATTTTAAAGAACATTATTTTAAAATTTTTAGTGCATATTATATACTCCTAAAACATACTTTTTAAGTACATGAAGTTTCTGTCCCTTCTCCTTATTTATGGCGGAGGGTATAATTAGTTAAGTTGGATTTAAAGACAATTTACAGATTTTTGTACGAACTTTTTTTGTGTGTTCTCATCATAAGAGCTACTTACAAGAGTGTCATACCGACCAGGACTCTCAGATTTCAATGAACCATGGATATATTGTAGAGAATACAAATTTAAGAGACACGTATTTTTTAGCTGCCCAATCTCATGTTTGGGGTTACTAAATGGGGTCAAAAATTACCCAATTCTTAATTTTTTCGCATTATTTCGTTCTAGTTGAAAGGAAATTATGCAAATTTGTTATCAAATAAAATGAATAAATTATGCATAAGGACTTTCAAGTATTTTTGCAATTCAAAAAAAAAATTGTTTTGAGTAACATTAAACCTGTCGTTTTAATGCACATTAATGCCATTTTAATTTAATCGATGGGGTGTTTGAGTTTTTTCCGATAATCGAAATCGTTTGGTTTGTATACTTCAAATAACTAATTCCAAAATATGACCACTCTGGGTCCAAGCGTGGCAGTAGTGGCAAGCGAGTGGATTTGGTTTAATATTTTTAAATATCTTAATGTTATACGAAAAGTTATTTTAAAAAAAGTTAACAGAGTTTGAAAACTTTATTTTTGGTATTTAAATATGTGATTTAAACAGAAAATGGTAAAATTCTTCATTAATGTTATAAATCGCCTTTCGAAATGATAATTATCATAAACCAGCAAAAAATAACCTCGATTTGGTAAGCAGTAACTACAATTGCATACTTGGAAAAAAGCGCTTAACCGTCTTGCATACAATAAAACAATTGGGAAGGCATTTTGCTGTGCTTCTTTGAATGCATTCTTTTGTAGCAGCAAATAATGCATACAATGAAGCCGAAAGAGTCATACTTAGTGAAAAAAAAGAATCGAAGTTCCATAAGCTTTTCGGAAAATAAATAGTATAGTTTTTTTTTCACATTTTTATCATTAAAATTTTCTAAATTCACCCTCAAAATGTGTAATCACAAATTTAAATAGATAACATTTTGCTTAGTAAAAATTCGTAAATTGTTTGGAATTTTAGATTTATACACGCATAAAAAAAGCCAGTACAAATAGTAGAAAATTAAGGAAAGTTATAAATTTCAATGAAGTTGAAAAAATTTGCTCAACCGAATTTGAACCCGTTTATCACAGACTTTAGAACTAACTTTTGTTGTGTGTGTTAAAGCTTAATTGACATATGCATAATCATTTTGTTGATTCTTATTACAGTCTTATAAGTAAAATTTGTTATTATTGTTTTACGTGCAAATTTTAATTATCCCTTTTAGACTCAAGCTCACGATTGTGAGCTTTGATGTTTTCTCCTAAACCTGCGAACATTTCAAATAGGAATAGTTTTATTGAGTTCAAAAAGTCCTATTATATTTTTAACTAAATTATATTTCATAAAATATGTATAACTACTAGGCCGGGTCGATTTGTATGGAGGCAAACAAATCGATCAACGTTCAAGGAAAATCGTATTCTAGGGATCAAAATAAGAAACTTTGCCGAAGGAACCATACCTCTAAAACGAATTCTGATGTCCCGACTTTTGACCCGTAGTTTAAAATTTTGAAAAATCCCACTTTGACCCAATCGAATATAATTTATACATTAATCTGCTAGAGCGTCTTCCGGAGAAGAATTAGAGACCCTAATCTTGGAAAGACTCCTCCTACTTTCTGAAATATCTCTATCCCGAGATTTGCACATTTTGCTATAAAACACGACTAAAAAGGCCCTCTTTCAACTTAAATTTTAACCCCTTAACGGTCACCTAGAATGATGTTTTATGCATTAATCTGCTAGCGTGTCTCCCGGAGAAGAAGTAGCTCCCATAATCTTGGATAGATTCCTCCTACTTTCTGAAATATCAAAGTGGGCTTTTTCAAAATTTTACCCTACGGGTCAAAAGTCGGAACATCAGAATTCGCTTTACAGGCCTTAATAAGTACACAAGCGCTTGAAAATTAAAATCCAAAAATATTACAAAAGGGAAAAATTACAAATTCTTCTACTCTGGTAATGACATTTAAAAAAACAATCTGATCTTCAAAAGATTGCACTAGAAAAGGGCTTTAAACATATGTAATTAAGGTGCCATGTGACACTTTTGAAATAAAATATTTCACAAAATGGGTTGCATTAATATTGGTAGGCAATATGGGTATTTTGTTTTCTTGTGCACTTTAACCCTGTGTAAGTAAGTAAATCTAATTTTCATAAGCTTAAGACAAGTTTTCATATAAAAACAAATTGGGCAGCTAAAAAAAATATGTGTCTCTGTGTGTTTTGTTACACTGTTACACTTCACTTCAGTAATGAATTTCTTCATAGATTCAATGAAAATTGTCACTGAAACTCGGCCATTGAAACTTTTCATAGAATCTATGAAACTGGTTTCATTAAAGTCAATGTTTATGAAATGTTTGTTGAATTAATGAAAATCTTCTTAAAACTAATGAATCCGACAATGAAGCGTTTATAGAATTTATGAAACAGTTTCATAAAATGTTTTCCTATTAAGAAGTTTCATTGAATTAATAAAACTCTTCATGAATGTCTTGAAAATGAATTGGAACTAAGACAATGAACCGCTTCATATGATTTTTTAACAATTTCATTGAAGTACAAAATTAGTAAAATGCTACATTAAAATAATAAAATATGCTGAACATTTGAGAATAAAATCTTAAAACTAAAGTTTCAAGTGTATAAAAATTTATGAAATTATAAAAAAAATAAAAAAGTAAGTCTTTGAAAAAATTTGTTAGCTCTAAAGAAATTTTTCATTAAATTTATAAAAAGATAGTTTATAAAATCGAATGAATATTTTTTAATGAAGCTATGAATTTTTATGAAATAAAGTTTTTGAAAAATTTAATAATATTAATAAAACTTCTTCGAAAAAAATTCAATGAAATTGTTTCATTAATATCATGAAGGATAATTCTTTCAGTGTACTCTGAAACATTTCCAAAGTTCATTAAAATCTGCCAGTTTGGGTCGGGATACTTGTTAGCAGGTTCGGATCCAGGATTCACTCAAAGTACAAGGGTAAACATTTCTTTTACCCTTGTACTTTAGTACGAGTATAGATATTTTTTGAACTAAAAGTCTCAATGAACCCTCAAAATTATTGACAATTCAGTTGTTTCATTCGATTGACTGTTATCGATTCGATTGGCAACAAATATGGTAGCCACGACTGGGTATGTTTTCAGGGTGTAAAATAAACAACCAAAAATTTACCCTAAAAAGCTTCTCAGAATATGCCTTAAATTTTTAAATGTTTTTCAGTATAAAAGTCTGTAAACTCTAAACCCAAAAACTGTTCAGATTAAAAAATTATCATATGAAAATTTTTCTGCACCTAACAAGGAAAGTTCTTATCTGATACGTTCCGATTTCAATGAAATTCGGATGTGTTAAAAGTGGTGTCAAAAATTACCCCATTTTTCGATTTTTCCTACTTTTCGGTATTTCTATCATAGAAGCAATAGGCAAATGTGGTATCCTCAGAAAGGGGTTTAAGAGAAGCATCTGCTGATATATCGTTTTCTAATTTTTGTAAAATAAATAATGGGTTTTCGCTAAAAAGTGTTATTAGTGATGTTATACAAAATGAAACAACAATTATTTTTCTCATAACTAGATACTTTTGACCTACATATGAAAAATCGTAATCGCTCTTTAGCACATCAGCTAAAGAGTATTTACTGCAGTTTTAGCAAAGGCTTGGTCTTTTAAAAATATATCATATATTCCATGACGAAATGGCAAAAACCTTATAATGAGACATATTTTGTTTTATGTTCTGTCGTGTTCTAAAATGCTGTATAGATATATTTTTTTTACAGTATTTACACATTTTTCAAAGTCGCGATTTTATACCCAATTTTATTTGTTTTAACTAATAACTAAACTTTTAAACCTATATCTCAAGAAATAGGTATCGTAAATTAAAAATTTATGTTATGATGTGAGCAAGATTAATTAAACTTAATTGTGTTGCATTTTATCCACTATCCCACCCATAATATAGCTTTCTAGAGTACACCACAGAACATAAATATATATATATATATATCCCATTGTAAGATTTTTCTAATTTCGTCGTGAAATAGATAACATATAAAAAAAAATCAAACGTTTGCTAAAAACTACAGTGGATACTGTATTAGCTGCAGTGTAGCAAACAAATTTATCGCCTCACAAAAATCAATAAGAGCCGTTCAAACTTTTTTTTTTTTTAATTTTGATCGCAAACACCATCACGATTTTTCATATGTAGGTGGTAAGTATCTATGAGAAAAATAATTGCTGTTTTATTTTGTATAATAACACTTTTTTAACGAAAACCCTTAGTTAAAAAATTTGTAGGACTACAAAGACAAAACGGCATGGCCGGTTTGCGAGCCAGTTTCTTCGCAGATCTTGTTTTTACACCCAATCTATCATAAAAAATAACTTTTCAATTTTCATATATTTCATGCGTACTCTAATAAGTCAATAGGAAAAAGTGGCTTAAAGTTTGATAATATTTGTATAGCAAAATGCACTAGGATTTGAGAATCATTTCTTAAAATTTTTGGATTTTTTTTCTTGGAAAAAGTTATAAAAGAATCTCATTACAATCTAGAAATTAATGAGATTTTAGTTGTATCAGCGCCTGCTTGTTAGTTTGCAAATCTGCGTGAGAGAATAAAAAAACAGAATTTTTTGGATGCCTTCTCAGAATATTTGCCACAGTTTGGCTAGTTTCTATTGTAATAAAAAAAAAATCGCCAGTTATTTTGTAATATTTAAAAAAAAAAATAATAAAAATAGCACAAGTTTTTTCCATGTTACTTTCCTTAGCACCTTTTCATGTCTACGCACTGCTTTGTAATTCTTACTAAATCCTCTCTACTTTTAACACAAATTTTTTTTACCAAATTGTTTGTTTTTTAATACCAAAATTTGTTCGTTTTATTTAATAAAAAATTTTAGTTTTCTTGTAAAAAAACACATAATTAAACCTTGAAAAAATATAATTTATTATTTTGTTTTTCTTTTTTTTTATGTAAAAAACAAATATCAAACTTATTTATATTTCAAAAACAACTATTTCTATTTAAAATAATATTAAAATGCTGCTATAAAATGTATGTTGTTCAAAATAATCAAAATTCAATACAAATCATGTACTCTGCTGTCAAATTATCCGTAAACATTAATGTGTGTGTGTATATGTGTCTAAAACTTGATAATCAATCAATCATCATTCAAATCATCAATCAAAATCATCTATTGAAAAAACTGCCTACCTTTGCCACGCCTCTGTTTTTTTTTTTTTTTTAATATTAAATATTTTATGAAAATGATATAATTTGGCTGCTGCTTTATTTGTATATCGCTAAAAAAAAAAAAAAAAAACAACAACGCATTTTGACAATCATGCACCAAACAATCCGAAATATCTAAATAGCTTCCCGTGGTGGTTTAGCAAATCGTCAACTACCATCTGTGAATAATTCCAATACAAGCTCGAGTGCCTCGAATGCTACAACAGCTGTTACCATTGCAGCAGCCAACAGTACTAATAATTTAACTAAACGCACTTTGAGTAATAGTAGTTCGGAGTGCGCTTTAGACGATAGTGAAGATGATACAGCTGCCACTGGCTTAATATTGAATAATCTACATCAGCAACAGCAACTTCATAATATTTCCTCATCGTCCACACATGAACTAAACCTACTTAATGGTATACATCATCAGCAACATCAGCAACAACTTAATAATGTCATTAGTAATGGTCATCATCATCAAACAAATAATATTAATAATATTAACAATTTAAGTAACAACATTAGTAATTGTAGTGGTGGTATTAATGGTGGGGTGGGTGGTGCTGTTGTTGGTGGTATTATTGCTGGTACCACCACAGCCATTTTGCTTAATTCCACGTCTTCATCAACATCATCAACATCAGCTAGTTCTAGAGAACAGCAAATTAATCAATTGTATGCTCAGGTTCATAAGGATCATAAGACAACATCTGCTTCTCACACCGGTTTGCCGGCATTATTTAAGAATACCTTAGGTTCACCGGGAGGCGGTGGTGGTGGTGGCGGCGGCGTTGTTGTTGGCGCCAATGAAACGACCGCTAGTCCTAATGATTTTCATCGTGGTGGCATGACCACATTTGGTACTAGTAATCGTGATCTCAATAGTTCATATGATTCTATTTTAGGATCTAATGATAAATTATCTGAAAATGAACAATCTTCGGAAAATTGGATGTATCCTAGTCGACGACGCGTTGGTCCAACGGGAGCTATAGTAAGTGGTAAATTACCACCAACATCATTTACCGAACAATTGAATCAAGCATTAACGGAGAGAGAGAGGTAAGAATTTTTATATTTTTTAAATTCAACTTTATTAATCTTTTATACAAAATTTTGAAATTCTGTAAATTGCAAAAATATTTTGTTAAATACAATCTCGGTACTAGTTTTTTAGGGCACAATGTTTTAGCAACAATTACACTAGTGTACAGTAAAGCGGTATTTTTTTCAACTTTCGATTTTTATCAATTATTGTTGCGATCTAAAAGTTACGTAGTGCGAATTTGAGAAATATCGGTGGTGCTCCGCAAACAAAATTTTCATTTTTTGAAAATGTTTCCTAACCTGCTTTAATAAAAATATGTCTTGCGATACATCGTTTTAAATGAATTCTGCTAGGTAGGCGAATATTCCAAAAATGCTAATTACGAATATTTAAAACATTTTGAAATCGGACTAACGGGTTTCGAGATACTGTGACTTGAGTTTTACTAAAAATGTAATTTTTGTCATCCATTGAACAAATTTTTTAAAAATAATTCGACATTATTTATAATTATATTATAATTTTTTTTTGCACTAGCAGGTAGACAATATTACTTTTCGTTTGAGTATAATTATGTTAATATTGGCTGAAGGTTAACTTGTAAATTTACCTACAAATATCTCGGAAAAACAGAAAATTGAAATAGTAAAATTTTTATGTTTTTAAATTTTATACACATGATTATTGAAGGAAATTGACTTTAACTTTTACTTTTGAATTTCATTAATTAATGCTGTGATTATTGAAGCAGTAGGCTCAATAGTTTTGTGGTGCTAAATTTAAGAAAAATTGGATTACTTAACCCTTGGCGACCTGCCCACAAAGCCTCTGATATATGAACAAAAAGTTTAAATAAATTTTAAAAAATATATTTTGTGCTACATCAGCTCTAATTTCAGACATAATTATGATCAAATTAAAGCATGTTTTGTATAGAATTTGTAGAATAGAGGAAAAATATGCCATTTTTAGTGAAAATCAAGTCGAAATATTTCGAATACCGTTAGTACGATTTAAAAAATGTTCATGTTCAGCATGCCAAAATTAATAAAAATTATGTGACGCAAGACATATTTTTATTAAAGCAATTCAAAAAAATTTTTTTTTTTAAAATCGAAAACTTTGGTAGCGGGGGCGCCCCTCATTAAAGCCATCCTATTTTTCTCAAATTTGCACCAAATAACTTTTAGACCTAATTCTACAATAATCTGAAAAATAAATGGAATTTTTTCAATAAAATGTTGTCTTCATACAAAAAAAAAAAAATGCCGCTCTTGTGTGCAGTAAAAGTGCTACAAACATGCGAATATGTTTCTATTATGTATATAAGCCTCCTAAAACTGAAAATCGCATTAATTTATGGAGTAGTTTTTAAAATAATTTTTCAATCATTAATGGCACGTCATATATATATATATATATTTGCAGATATATAGAGAAATGCTTCATTAAGAGATTTTTGTAATTTGTTTGCCTTAAAGCGCCCTCTAGTGGAAATATTAGCAACCAAAATTTAAATTTTGACAGCATACATATCCTAGATGGTTAAAGATATTTACTTTACACTAAAAAGCGCCAATTCGCTTCATTTCGTTTAGAATTGCAACTTTTTTTCTAAGCTTAAAATTTTTAGATGTTTGTGTTTAGTTTGATGTGTAAAATCTTGTTTACAACTTTTCAATAAGTTGTGATGAAAATAAAAATTAAAACAAATTTTTGTAAGCATTCTTTTGAAACCGGAAAAAATGAGCGTTTTTCCAAAATGATCGCAGTTTTCTTTTCAAGTTCTAATATATGACAAAATCATTTTTGCGTGTATTTTAATACTCTTTGAAAGTGCAGTATACATATATTTTGACATATGGTACTTACAATCAGATAAATAAATTAATATAACTTTGAATAAATCTAAGCATAAACTATAATTTTAATATCTTTAATTTGTTTTAAACTTAAATCGGCCATAATTTTTGCGATGTTAAAGATAAAAAATTAACGCGGATGTAGGTTTTTCATGCATACAAACAAAAACTTTGCTTAAAAATTTTTGAAATTCCTCATAGTATATAGCAAAAATTTTGTAAATAGTTTTTGCTTGCTGTATTTTGTCTACAAATATTTAGCAAAATTCTATGCCGATTTTATCATAGTAAATTTCAATTAAATTTAATTCGAAAATTTGTTATTTGATATACAAATTTGAGCAGTATTTTCTGCAGCGTACTTTTTAAAAAAATGTTGAGTAGCTTTTTCTGCTATTTTTACAGATTCTTTTCTATGAGTGTATCTTACTTTAAACTCTTTACGTTTTGAAAAATTTTAGATTTTGTCTATAGACAGTAGAATAACAGTTTATCGACGTTCGTTCATTAACCATCCAGTTTTATTACAAATGGTTCCAAATGAAAGAAATCGATTTTTTTTGAAAACATTAACCCGTACCGAAAGTTTGCTCATTTTTTAGTAAAAGTGTATTATGTATTATTAAAAATGCCTAAAAATCGAAGTTTTGAAAACATTTATTTATGAAAAGTAGTCTTTGCCTTGCCGGCCTGCCCAAACTGCTTTGGCCAGAAAATTGAAAATTAATATATATCGCACCTGTACCTCTCAAGGGTGTCAACTCAAAATTTACAAATTTTCAGTAGAGGCAAAAAACTGTTTTTGTTTATTATTTACTAAAAAAAAATAAAAACAATTATGCCATTGTAAAGAAATACGTATAAGGACTACAGAACGGTAGTTGTTTTTGCAATTTTTTCAGTGATTATCAAAAAATAACAAGTTTTTTGAGTTGTTCCTCTTTATCTGAAATTTTTAAATTTATTTGGTGTTGTCATTTTGAGTAGTGCCAGTTTAACCGAAATAAAACAGTACAATAAACTTACCCATAACAGCGAAAGAGGGACAAAACAAAATAGAACATCATTAAAATAATCCGTTATGACATAAACACAGGCAGAACTTAAAATATTTCTCTTTAGTTGAAAAAACACTGATATGAATTGGGTTTACATTTGGAGACAACTCAAAATATGTCTCTTTAGTTGATTTTAAAGAAGCTACTCTTATAACACAAATAGGGATACAACTGAATTTTTTTTGAGAAAGAGTAGAAAAAAAGGTGTAAGATTTTTACAGTAGGTAGATATGATCACTGTGCATCGTTTTCTTGCAAAAAGTGAAAATTTAAATATTTTGAGTTGACTCTGTTTAGAGGTACAGGTGCGATATGACCCTTCGAATATGATATGTGGTAAAAATAGGTGTTAAAGTAAGAAAACTCTCTTCTTGGAGGCCAGGCCCATATCACTAGTAGGGCTAAAAGGGGGAAAACTCTCCCCCTTTGTGCCCTATATATCTGTATAGAGCGGA
The DNA here is from genome assembly GCA_021234595.1 of Delia radicum. Taxonomy (NCBI): domain Eukaryota; kingdom Metazoa; phylum Arthropoda; class Insecta; order Diptera; family Anthomyiidae; genus Delia; species Delia radicum. Next base: position 130,890,379 of record CM037853.1, read on the forward strand.
TTTTTGGAAATTCCTACCTGGATGGGCAAAAACGGAAAAGCTTAAGCGAGGAGCTTGAAATTTGGTATGTTGTTACCTTATAACGATTAGACATCTGTATTGATGGGGTTTTTGGAAACTACCTAGGAGAGAGGGAAAACGGTTAAAAAAGTTGCTCCTTTTTTCCTTATCAGGAGTACTAATCTGTATAGAGCGGATTTTTGGATATTTTTTCGGGGAGGGGAAAAACGTAGAAAAGTCTCCCCCTTTTAGGCCTGGCTAAAAAAGCGAGGAACTTGAAATGTGGTATCTGAATGCCTTATAACGAGTAGACAGACATCTGTGTAGAAGGACTTTTTTTGCAAATCTTTCGAGGAGTGACAAAAACGGTTACCTACGAGTAAAATGGTTAGAAAACTCCACTTTGGGGGCTGTTTATAACCATTTTTCTCTCTTTGCCTACGCAGAGAGAATTTTTTTGGACGAGTTTTAGTGAAATTTTCCATTACGATTTCTTAAAATTCATGAAAAAGCTTTATAACTTTTATGAAACTAGTTTTAATGAAACTTTTTCATTAGTTGTATGAAACTTTTAATAAATAAAATTAAATTTTTCATAACATTTTATGAAAAACTGCATTAATTTATCGAGTTACAGTAACACTTCATTGATCAAACGCAAAATTACATTGTTAGCACGCAGATACTTCTCTCAGTGTAGACCCCTGAAATTTAATATTTATGTTTCTTCGAATATGACTTAACTCATTGATATATTACTTAGTGCAATTTTGATCACGAACATGGTAAAAATAGGTTTTAAAATAGGCAGAAGTCTACCCCTTAACGGCTTGGCTAAACCGCTAATCCCACCTGAAGTGTTGCACAAACACTTAAGTTTAAATCATATGTTCCTCGGAATATGTCTTAAACAACGGTTAAGGTTCTTTTAGAATTTTTACCAGGAGCGTAATAAAAATAGGAGTACAAACCTTAAATTTTAATCTAATGACCAAAGCAAAATCAAACCAAGCATTTTTGGATACTCGAATGTTTTAGTGGTAAAAATGGGCTGAGAAATTTCAATCATTCGATTTTTGGAAACATTTTTTTGGTGTGATGGAGGGAGAGGGGCATACATGTCAACCTTTTTCTTTCTAATTTAAGGAGCCCAAACAAGAATCTGAGGTCCAAATAGAAATATATGCACCATTTTTAAATGTTGCAAAATCTTTCTTTGGGTATGTGGAGTCACATATACTTCCTTATATGTTCATATATGAGGCCTTTTTTGCACATACGAAATTTTACATACTTCCATTTATGACACTCTTTAGCGAATATGAAATAAAATATACTTCCATATATGAGCACCTTTTATAAATATAAAATCACATATACCTCCATATATGACCATATATGAGTAGCGTGTGCATATATGGAATCACATACACTTCCATATATGCCCATATATAAAACATTTGTCCATATACGCAACCATATATGTCCATATGTGAACATATTTGTACATATATGAACATAAATGTACATATATGAACATATTTTTACATATATGAACATATTTGTATATTAGGGTGATACCTTTTTTTTGGTCAACATTCTCCCCAGGGGTTTTCTAATGGCAAATATTGTATTAATGATAAAAAAAACTATTTCAGTTCAATTTGATAAAAAAACCTTACGCACAGACAGCGATTTCTAAAATGCCTTTAATATATTAATATGTGAAAACAGTTTTTTTTTATATAAAAAACTTCAAAAAAATAGCGGAAATTAAAAGCAAGTTTGGAAGAATACTATTCCATTGACTCGAAAACGGACTTTACTATTGAAATCAGCATGCATTAATTATATAGATGTGATGGTCAGACGTTGAGGCATCAAAAAAAGTTTTTTTTTTAACTTTGTTTGATTCAAAACTTTAACGCGTTTGGTGCGTAACCTTTTTTAACGATAGCGAAAAACTAAAAACGCAGTTCTTAATATTTGTCCATGCCCTACACGATTTTGACTGGGGAGATTTGATATTTGCAAAAAATGCAAAAAGTTATTACCCTATTGTACATATATGAATTTTTTTAACCGGGTTGGAGATAATTATTATTTTTTTGCGTAACTTGATAAATATGGGGCTAACGTTTTCACCTTTCATCTTAAAAGGCCCACTAGGATATTTTCAGAATAAAGTGTTTCAGATTTTTATTAATCTTATGTGTAAGGGTAAAAAAGTGGAGTCAAAAGTAACCCTGAAAAAAATATTGGGACTATAAAAAAACTGCGCTTGTTCGCTAGTTGTGTACCGCCTATTACATATCCGAATTTAATAAAAATCTGAAAGCATAAGCCATATATGGATCAAGTTACACTAAATAATAGTAATCATTTTTATCAAATGGAAAAGTGTTTTTTTATCCATTTAAAGGCTTTATATCGAGATCCTATATTCAAAACCCTCTATCTTAAAAAACACAACTTTTCAGGAGAGCCAAAAAACTGTTTTTTTTTCGCGTATTACTTGAGTTATTAAAATTCGGTATTCTACAATATTTTTTAAAGCAACTACTGAATCTCACATATAATTGGTTTTTAAAATGTTGCATTATTGGGGACTTTATGATAGATAGAGGGTTTTGCTTCTCAAAAATATTCAATGTTTATGTATGAAAATGATCAGATAGAGGGTTTTGCATATTAATAAAAATAAATTATTTTGATTTCATTTATGCCATTTGTCAGTTTTTAAGGTGATTTATTTATGATAACGGCTAGTAATACAACATAAGATAAAAACAATAATAATAAACAAAATGAAACAAAAAGTTATGTTTATTTTTTTTTTCTTAAGTTTTTTTGGAGTTTGATTGTAGTAAATTATCGTAAAAATAATGGTATTCCGGTGGTATTACGCTCTTCAAATCTTGCAAATTCTTCCACTTATTTGGCTGAATTGATAGTGGACCAGAATATAGAGTTTTTGGTTCAATATGTCCTGTGTAAGGTTGAATACGAACAGGTAGATCCATGTAATCTGTATCAAAATCTAATTTATATGTTATGTTACCATCTGGAAGATATAAAAGGGATTTTAAATCAGACACAGTAGGATCGTTCTTTACTCGTCCTGATCTAATGGAAGAAAAACGCATAAGTTTGTCATTATTGTAATTATTAAAGAAATCATAATTTAAATATTCTGCATCAAACGGGTTTTTACGATCTCATTGTTAATTTTAACAGTCTTTCTGACTTCTCTAGTAATTCTAACGTAATCGATTGGCAAGTGTATAGATTGATTTTTCAATTTAATCTCTATCTTAGCGTGGGCACTATCGCACTCCATTTGCGTATGACCTTTCTCTAAGAACATCTGTTCAATACCTTTATTATTTTCCGCAGCAAAATTAGATAGAGCATTAGATAAATAATGGTTGCGGTTTTGGTAGCCACAACCATCCATATCTTCATTTGATGATGCATAATGGACTGCTATACGTTGCAAGGAATTAAAAGCCACTTTATTTTTCTGTTCACACAAAATATCAATAGTTTATTATTAAAATCTAATTATTAAACTAAATTTTAAACTTACCATTACGTAAGTTTATCACGCGATATTTTAATTATGATTCTTAATATCTTATAATTTTTTTTTTTTTTTACAATAATATCGTAGATGACACTTTAAAAGTATACACTTTTTTTCAGCAAGTTGCAAGTTTAACCATTTATTTTTATGCCATGGACATTAAATTTTCCAAAAACCAAAAGGTAAAATATTTTCATTTTAATTCAATTCAGAATCATCTTTCGCTATTTTAATAAACGATTAAAAAATGTAAAATTCATGTTCAGCATGCAAAAAAAAATAGTAAGAAAACATGTATTGCAAGAAGAAATTATTCTAAAAAATTATTTGAAAATTTATTATTTGAAAAGATAGAGGGTTTTGCATTCAGAAAAATTAATTGCGTAAGATAGAGAAATAACAAAAATGCAAATAAAACAGCAAAAAAAAAATATTTTTGTTATGAAATTCACACCATACATGAGGGCTGTTTTACTGAACATTTTACCATCAAAAAGTCATTTTCGTGAAAATCAAAGATAGAGGGTTTTGAATATAGGCCCTCGATATTCTTTTCTTGTTGTCATAATTTAAATTAAGTTTCATGTTTTTTTTTTTTTTTTGGAAATGAGTCGATAGTTTTGTATTTTTATCAAATTCGTGGTTTATTTTAAATTCCATGCTAATGTTGGTTAAGGATATCCGATGAAGTCAGAATTTTATATCGGAATAATTATGAGTATATTAAATGAATAAGTAAAATAAAAATTAATTTTTTCGAAACTTCGAATTTTGGGGATATTTTAATAATAATACACTCTTTTCCAAAAGGAGTCATTTGCAACCGACTTTCGCCATGGGTTAACGTTTTCCAAATAATAATCGATTTCTTCAGTTTGGAACCATTTCTAATAAAACTGAGGTTGTTATGCCTCAATTATTTTTAAGGGACACTCTAATAGACAGTGATGCCAAGTTAGGGTTTTTTTTGTACCATATTCTATAAATTTATTAAAATTAGCTTAGTTGTCGTTTAATATTTTTCAAAATTGTCTCATCAAATGTTTGCAAAATTTAATGTCTTGTCATTTTATTTTTTTTTATTTCCTGTTTTTCAGACGTCTGGGTGATGGTTCATCACGACATTCCAGCGATGATTATACCGAAATAAATAAATCACAATCAGCGGCAGCTATTAACTGTAAAACATTAATTAACGAAATACGACAAGCTGTTAATGAGGCTCAACCAAAAGGTGACACATCATACTAATTTCAAAAATAGAAAAAAAAAATAAAAAATCACAATAAAATAATTTAAAAATAAATCACAAACAACTCCCACATGTAGTTTACAAGAAAAAATATATTTAAAAAAAAACCCTTCAAAAATATTACCAAACTAACATAAAAATTCATTTATTAAATTTATAATTTAGATTTTAATTTTTTACTAAAAAAAAAAAATACTTAAACAAAGCTATATTATTGGTGTTGTTGTAATTTGTTATAATGCCTGCCTTGAGAAAAAATTAGAATAGAAAAAACATAATTTTCTTTAAACAAAAACAAACAAAAAAAAAAGAATTATGTTTTTTTTAGAAAAATTTTTGTTTTTATATTAATGTTGTTTTCTTTGTCATAAATTAGTGAAAATTTTCTATTAAAAAAAATGTGAGTGATGTGTAACATAAAAAAAATCTTCTTTTTTTCTGTCTCTACTTTTGTTTCTTTACTTTCTTCTTAAAAACAAAACGTAACATGCCTGCCTTTACAAAAATATTTAAACAAATAAATCAATGATGGTAACCCTTAACTAACATTCTGAATATTTAAAATTGTATTGAAATTCGTTTGTACCAACTAAAGTAAAACAAGTTATTCCTCAATCTCTATCTCCACCTGGTACAGTACCATGGCAACAGCAACAACAACAGCAACCGCCTTCTGCACATAGTAATGGTCCTCCTTCACCAACCAGCATGTCTTCGGGATGTTCTTCGCCCGGCTATTCACCCAGTAGAGGTTTAGATTTATCCGGATCGAGTTCCAGTTTTTCGGAACGCAAGGCAGCAGCATGTTATAATTATAAGGGAGGACCAGTACATGAATGGACCAAAGAACAGGTGAGTTGATTTAAAAAAGAAATCTTTTTATATCCCCCATTATTGATTGTGCGATAAATTTTTGTTACTCCGTTTATAACCCATTAAAATTTGCATCGCTAACAATTTTTTGTATAAAATATTAAATTGGGGTAAAAAATAAAACTCAGTTGTCCATGATTTTTCCAAAGTTGAAAAAATAGAATTGAACCCAGTGTCGAAACGGTACCAGTAATGACACCAACTCACTCTCTACTACATTACTAAAACACAAATAATAAAGACTTACTTATAACTAGTTAATTATTTTAATACAAAAAATAATGCGTTACACATAAGTACTTCTTTTTTATCATTATTTTAAATATAAAGTATTTTTCTTAAAATTTTTTGAAAATCTATTTTTGGACTCATTATTTTTTCAACTCTAGTAAGTACATATAGTACATATATTTTTTCAACTCTTAGTAAGTACATACTTATTTTTGAAAGTAATGACATTTTGTACAAGCAAGTTCTTTACGTTTTATCTATCAAGTATAACATGTCGACATAGTTCAGATGGTAGAGGTCTTGACTGACAACCTGGAGTCACAGGTTCGAATCCCGTTGTGGGCATAATTTATTTTAAAAAATGTTCAATAAAATCATATTTTCTTATTAAATATAATTTTTTTTTTTGGAAAAACTATTTTTAGACTCATTATTTTTGTCCATACTAGTAAGCAGTAGGTAACCACACATTTTTTTATTTTTTCGTAAGGTGTTTAGTAATGACATGTCATTATTTTGCGCGACATCCCCATATCAAAGTAATGAGATTTATAATGACAGTTGTAAGTACTTGCCATTACCGAATATGTACTTATATAACCACTTATATGGTAATGTTTTTCTACACTTAAATGCTAATGTTTTTCTACACACTTCTAAGCTTCATATATAATACAGCACAGCACAACAAAATCAAATTTTATTTTCTGTTGTATGAAATGTGTTAACGGTTGTTTACTAACTCGAGGTCGCTGATTTCTAACCTACCCTGAGTTTTTTTTCGAGCATCTTCATTTTTTGAAATAAAACTACAAAGGAGTGAGATAGAACAATTTCCGACACTCGTTTTTACTCATAACTTTTCTATATTTAAATGCATGCTTTTTTGGATTAAGTTATCTTTTAAAAAGTCGTCATAAAATATTTAAAAAAATTACGAAAAAATTCATCAATTTCTCACAAAAAAAAATTGCTAAATCTTTTTAAATTACGGTTGAATGCTAAAAAAAAATAAGTTTCTAATACTGTCACTATATATGCCAAAAAACCCACTTTTTATTCAGATTCCAATTGAAAGCGAAATTTTACGCACATATCCTGACTACCTTCTTAAAGGTAACTAGGTAAGAAAAAAGTTTACTTTTAAACATAAAAAAGGTAATAAGTGAAAATGTGTGCCGGAAGTTTTTCGATATCACTCCTTACGTGTATATTGAGTCTGTTTACATTAACTTCTGTCTATTGCGGTCGTGTTTTAGAAAAATCTTTTTAATTTCTATTATGTCTTCATCAAAAAGTTTTTGTCATATCAGTGGTAAATATATTTTTGAAAAATTTCGTTTTGAGTATATTAAGGCCTAATTAGCTTATTGAAAAATATCTTCAGAAATTCACACTTGGTCAAATCATAAAATAGCCCCAGATTTCGTTAAACAATAATATTTGAAGTGTTTTGAATTTTCATTAGATACAAAAAACAATTATTGGCTGTCCAATGTTGTATGCAAAATATGTTCTGATTAATTAGGATTATGGGCCACTAATGCCCGTAATTTCAAGCAATAGATACCTACCGGTGCTTAGATACCTACCCGATTTTGTTCGTGTACACGGTAGGTATCTAAGCACCAGTAGGTATATATTGCTTGAAATTACGGCCATACGAAGAGAACACCTTTATAATTCTCTTTATAAATTCCAATGATCTGTCGTGATCATTCCACAGTTTTTCTACATTATATAGAACATATATACATGCAGTGAAAAAATATGGTTGCAATATAATTGCGGCCACAAAATTATGTTTCCTACACACATAAGTGGCTGTTTAAATCAAATTATTGTTCTATTAATCATATTTCACCAATAATATGGTTGCTTTAATCATGTTATAGTAAAAATCTCTGGTCTTTTTCGGTTATATTATTCTCTTGTCTACAGTCATAATATAGTATTTATTATCATATTCCTGTATCTAACTACAGCCATACTATAGTTGCGAAAACTATAAAATAGTTAGTCTGTTTTTTATGAGCGTTTTCGTTCCTTTAGTGTCATTCTTGTTTAAGATTTTGTGAAAAGAAGTTGTGAGAAGCAATCAGTCCGAACAAATTAAATAATATTAAACAAAATGACATGACAACAGAAAAACGACGCAGTGGTGTTAATTGTAATGGTGATATTTTTAGTGGAAGAAGGAATAATTAGGTAGTCTCAACCCCGTATACCATGGAAGCCTAGACAAAAGTTAAATTGACACGCATCCCTTAAATTCAGTTATTGATTATTATACATAAAAATGTTATAAATTAATTAAAAAGTGAAAGTTAGAAAAAATAATGATTTATTTTTAAGTTTTTTGTACTCAAGCAAAATAAATGGTAAACAAAAAAAATGTAAAGACATATGAAAGAAAAATTTACACAAAATAAACGTGCTATTAAGTCGGTAGTAGGTTATAATCATAATATGTTTGCCATAATCATAATATGGTAATAAATGATGACAAATTTGTTTTCTATGATAATAATATGATAACTGGAACTATAATATAATTATAGTGGAAATATTATGATTGCTACAAAACTGTTATGATCATTATAAATGTATTGTGAAATTTAATGCGTATTTTGGAGTCTCATGTTAACAGTAATTTATTTTGTGCTGAAAAAGAGAATGTTTAGTTTTGCTTTTTGGATACTAAAATAAAACATTTATTTGAACATCGCATATCGACAAAATAATGGTTTATATTACTCCTTAATAAGACAAATCTTATTCGTCAGCGCGCAAACAAAATTTGATTACTTAAATTATTTTAAAATGAGTTTTTTTAAATGTGTAAATTATTAAATAAATAAACATACGTTTGTACTATTTAAAACAAAACATGCACAACTTTTAAATCCAGCTTCAACAGAATGATTTGAGAACAATGTAGGAATAATACTATGATAATTTATAAACATTTCCATATTGAGATTAATTGGGAACCATAATATCGGAGTTTAATTATCATATTATGATTAAGAAAAAGATAAAAGTGTGGTTGTCACAAGAATAGTAACATTATTGTCGCAATCATAAATTCAAAAATGTACGATGCTCGTCGAATATGGTTGCCCCAACCATATTTTTTCTGTGCGTGTACGTATATTAGAGTGCCTAATGCCGTTTTTAAAAAGCCTCCAAAAAACCCTAATTTCTGTGAATTAAAAATTAGTTATTGCTCCTTTTGTCAAACATTTGGTCAAATATAAAAATTATTTAAACATTCTATGATGCTGCATTAAAAAATTACTAAAAACGGCTTCTCGACTCGAGATAATAAGATTTTTCAATGCAATTTTTATAAAAATTTCAAAAAATTTTCCATTTTTCATCCGTTTTTCACTTTGAATACATATTTGTTGACATCCGCTAATAATTTCAATATAATAATGTTTCCTAATGTACAAGGATGTTTTCAGGATTCTCAAAGGAACTAGAAAATTCAAATTTTGAAGATTAATGCCCGCAGTTTTTTCCGCAGCTAATAGATTTGATTTTTTCTACATAACGAGTAAATTAGAGACTTCGACGATTGATATCTTGTATCAAACATGCAAAACCGTTGAATATTTCCTGAAATATTTGGAAAACCCATCAAAATTTTGAAAAAAAATATAATTTTTTTTTTCAATATGGAACATTAGTTTTTATGAAACAAAAAATATAGGAATAAGGGTTGTCATTCGAATAAACATTATTCGATTAGTCGAACGAACAAAAAGAAAAGTCGAACGAGCTATTTAAAAAACACGATTTTCGAATTACGAATAATTCCAATAAATTTTGACGATTAATCGAATAAAACGAATAATTTAAAAAATACTTCCTTTAATAAAACTTTTTCCAAAATTTACCAATTTTAGAAATAATTTTACAAAAAACAGTAATGGACAAAGTAAAATCAATACTATTGACGAAGTAATTGAAATTTTAAAACTCTTATTAATCGTTTTCCAAGAAATGGACTCTTTAATAATGGGTAAAAATATATGATTTGACTTTCAAGCAAGCTATATGAAGAAATTCACAGATGAAGTGATGAAGTGATGCCGTTGAAATGTTGCTATAAAAATGAAAATGTTGTTATAACTATTACAGCGATAGCACATTAGCACTTAAACTGTGAATTCCATATATGTAATTTCTACGGCGACTAAAATATGATCTTAACAGCTCGATATACTAAAACTATCACCGATATATATTTAACTTTTCAACGATTTCCAAAACTGTAATATTTTCATCACGACATAAAGCCAAATGGCGTATAATTGAGAAATATTTTGGCGTTACTAAGTCTAATATGATTGCATTTAATTAATATTGTTGTAGTAAAAAATTTTTTTGCAAAAATTCTTAAAAATTTAAGATGAATTTCTAAAAATTTTGTTGATTAAAAGATAATTTATATATTTATTTTATAGTATTTTTAGTATTATTGTATATTTTTAGTATTTTTTTAGTATTTTCATTCCTTATTCGTTCGATTAATCTAAAAATTTTTAAAAATTTATCGTTTGATCGTTTATTCGAACAAAACAAAAACCCGAATAAATGACAACCCTAATAGTAATGTTTGTATTAAAAACTAAATTGTATGCATACAAAGTGTATATAAAAAATAAGTTCCACAGTTTAAGTCAGTTACCATAATTATTAGGGGATTTCGAAAACATTTCTACGAAGTAATAAAAATGAAAAAAGGAATAGTTGTTAATCCCGTTAAAATAGTAAAATCCAAATAACAGGTGGCAGAACAACTTATACTGTATTATAACAGGTTCTAATTTCTGTTCTACAACCGATTCTTTTTTATATGGAGTTCGTCCTATTTGCAATAGGTTCTTTACATCCAAACGAGAACAGTTTGTTACAGTTATATTAGTTTTTATATACATCGAGATTATTTTTATGTTATTTTCAATTTATAACGAGCTTTCAACCTCCGTATATTTACAAAAATAAAGCAAATCAAACATATTAGCTAGGTTGATACTAGTATTTCGATCTGGCTAAAGATCTCATCAGAACCCGAAGTTTTAGAAAAGTTAGAGCCTCCATAATAGGCAGAACTTTAACAAAAAACCTATTAATAATCAATTTTGCTCCATTCTTGTCTTCTTAGTAATCAAGCACGTGGTTTGGTCTTTTCCCAACAAGCATCATGACGTTACTAAACTTTGAAGACCAAAAATGTTCTATTTATATAAAAAATTTTTAGTTTGTACTCTGGCTCAAGTAATATTTTTTACAGTTATATTAGTTTTTTGTTTTTATATACATCGAGATTATTTTTATGTTATTTTCAATTTATAACGAGCTTTGCATAGAACATGTTATCGAACCAGTTATAGAACTGGTTCTGGGTCAGTAAAACCTTACATTTTGACTGCCAGGAACCTGTTCTAGAACCGGTTCTAGGCAACCGGTAGGCAAAACACGCTGTTCTAGAACTGGTTCAAAGATAATCTGTTCTAAAAAATGTTGCTGGGCAGTTCGGTATTAGTCTTTTACATCCACATACACCATATCTCACAATTTTGAGTCTTTTGAATAAAAAAAATATATTCCAGTGATCAATTTCGAAAACGGTTAAGGTGTATGCTCGAATTTTTCGGTCAAGTAGTAATTGGCACATTAGTGGTTGGGGTAGTATTTACTACTCGCCTAGTTCTTAACTGATTTTGCATTTTTATACATTTTTGAATAAATAATTTGTAGTGTCCGACCGAGTACTCGGCTTCGGCTTCGGAGTTCGGCCAAAAAGTGAAGTTCGGCCAAGTTCGGTGTTCGGCCAAATTTTGGCCGAATTTGGCCGAACTACCGAACTTTTTATGATTATTTATAAAAAGCACAAATAAATAACAACTGTGGGTATATTTACTTTTCCGAATTTACAAAAAAACTACATAAAAAATACAACGTTGAATATGATAGAATATCAAAAAAAAAAACCAACGATATTTAAATATCAATGTGTGTGAAAAAATTTCAAAAAGCCAAGAGTTTAAAAAAAAATTTCCAGAAATATACCTACAAGACTTATAAGCAAATAATCAAATTTAATGCGATATAATTAAATAAAAAAAAAATTCGAGTAGTAAGTAATCCTAAAAAGAGAATAACAGGTTCATCAATTTGGGATAGACATGATGCAGTACCAGACTTAGAAGTAGCAGAACCAAACGAAAATTTTATTAGAAAAAGAAATTAAAATGTTTATTACGGAGCCTTTAAGTCCCGATATATAAATATATTTGAGTATTGGAATTCAAGTCCATTTACAAATAAAAAGCTGTAGCAATAAAATATTTATCAGCCCCACCAACTAGTGTAGCTAGCGAACAGCTTTTTAGCGCTGCCGGGCAGCTGTATTCTGATAGACGAAGCAATTCACATGGTGTGAATGCAGAAAAATTGTTTTTCTGTCATTGCAATATCAAACTTTTTAATTTTAAATTTTAAATATTAAAGTTTAAGTTTGTTTTTCTATATCAACTTAAAAATCGATCAACTATTTTCTTTGACTATAAAATATAGTAAAAATATTTTATTCTTTTCGTGTACATAAAATAGTACAACTATTTTCCAAATATGATTTTTTAAAAAAATATACCTATAAATTTGTATTTGTTTGTTAATAACTTTTTGTTTAAATTTATTGATCTAAAAAAACAATTTATATTTTTTTTTTTATTAAAACAAAAAGTTCGTCTTCGGCTTCGGCCGAACATTGATATTATGGCCGAAGTTCGGCTTCGGCTTCCGCCGAAAAAAATGAGTTCGGTCGGACACTAATAATTTGTCTTTATATCTATTAATTTATCATCTAGAAGCAATTTAAAAAAAAAATACAAAAACTGAAAAAAGTATTTTTTTCCCACAGTTTGAATTGTCAATCGATTTTCGGCACGACTTTTCTTTATACGATTGGCACCAAATTTAATATACATAATTTTTATATAAAAAGGAAACAAATTCGACCCTTCCTTTTTGGTTTATAAAACCTCTAACCTACACTCATAAAAAAAAGTTAGTACAAAGTCTATTCAACGGGTTCCAATGCAGTTGAACTAATTTTTTCTGTTGTTATCGTTTTAATCAGTTATTTAGCTAAAGTTATTAGTTATCTGATTTTACCACAAGAACAAATTTCAGCTGTACTTGAACTAATTTTTCAACCTTATATTTAGTAATTCGTGATTCTCAAATTTACAAATTTGGCAGTTAAATTAAACCACAATTGTTTCCAAACAAATTTTTTTTGTGGCTACGCTTTTAGTCTCACTTGTAGATGGAGTTCTTATCTCATAATTATTATTTTTTAATTCATAAAATAGGCTATGTCTCGGCAACTAAGCGCGATTGACCAAAATCGTTAATCCGTACCAGTTAAGTAGTCTTTATTAACTATCTATACTCCCGGTATTAAATTTCGACCAGCCTCTATTCAGATCCGGAAAGGCCTATTTAGCAGAAATTTTCTGCTGATTTAGCTAGATGCTTAGTTAACTAAACTGCAACTGTCAACCAAAATTTAGTTCTTCTAAAATCTAGGTTACCTGAATTTAGCAGAGTCTAATTCTCAACATCATTGAAAATTCTGCTGGCGGTACTATTTCCTGTTATCGTATCTGAATTTTTAACTATTTGAATGGGCTTTTTTATGAGTGTTCCCATAGCACTTAACCCCACCGAAGTAAAATAATGAATCAGGGCTATGAACCAAAAAGCTTTAAGTTTGCCAACTCTCCATCGTGTGGCGAGCAACAACTGTTCCAAGAATTATCATTTCGAGCAATTACAGTGTTGCCATGTTTGAAGCCCTTAATCTTTCCCACATTTGATCTCTCCACTATCCCATTTCCAAAAAAAGTAACACATTAACAAATAGGAAGAATTTCCTGAGTGTTGCTTCTCTTAAAAAATAAAAACATAAGGTCAACTAAATTTAGGGCAGACATCTCTTACAAGAGTTTCTCCGAAACTCGTATATTTGATAAAAGAGACGCAAATAAGAAACACGTTTTTTTTAGCGAGCCAATGTCATGTTAAAGGTTTAAAATGTGGAGTCAAAATTATTATTTTTTTGTATTACAGCATATCTGAAATTAACGTAATTAAGATTTATTATTACGAATCTTGAAGTACTTGAAAAAACAAAAATGTTGATACCCATTTTGCCCAGGAATTAATTTAGCGTTGACATTTATTTAAAATATTTATAATATAGGTGAATAAAGCTCTTCGAAAAATGTCGAAAAAAGACGAACAGTTCCGAATATCGGAAAAATCTCAGACAACTCTTCGATTAAATTACACAGACATTAATATACATCGCACTTAATTAACAAGAGGGTATTAACTCAAAATTTTTAAATTTTTAAAAATTCAAACATATTATAATAAGCAAATTCCATTTGAAAATATATATACATTGTTTTTGTTTTAAATTTATCCACTCATTGCAAAAAAAAAATCAATTTTTTGAGTTAATACCATTTTTTTGAAATTTTATCGATTTTAAATTTATAGAATAAAACAAATTTTACCAACAAACAGTATCAACTCAAAATACAACCAAATATAAATAAAACAGTTTTATTATTTTTAACATAAATTAAATGCTCAAATCAAAATATACCTTTTTTATGAAAATATACGATTCGTTTCTATTTGAACTTTTGTATTAACTCGAAATAATACCTTTTTGTTGAAATAAAGGTAATCACTACATTATCATGAAAATGGTCTCAAAAGTGATTTTCGAGATGAAAGAGTAATCGGAATACGTTGAAATTTTTACAATAGATAGATATTGATGTTGTTAGTGATTTCTTGAAAAGTGATGTTTTAAAAATTTTGAGTTAATACCCTCTTGTTGATCAAGTGCGACATGATTTTTAGCTTAAACCAACTATTATTCATTCATTTTATTATTTTTTTTGTCACTTAAAACACATTTTTTTTGTTATAACAAAAAAGTTGAAAGTTATCTGACATATTTCATATACCAGTTAATGCGTCTTCAAAATCCCCTTCATTTGGTACGCCATTTGGTCAGACTCTCCTTGTTAGTCGATTATAATGATAACTGTTCTGATCAATTTGTCTGTTAAAATGTTGTACTTTAAAAAACTCAAAAAGAGCAAAATTAAAATTGAAGGGCCTATTGTAAAAACTTGATAAGCCATATTTTATTTTCGGTTTATTTTCGACTTTTAAATTTGGAAAACATATAGAAATATGAATATAGCAGGACTTTTATACGCAAGGTACGTGTGGTAAGTGTTTAATCTAGACTTCTTCAAAAAAATATGTTAATGGATGTCTAGAAAACAATGAAAACTAGAAAATGGTCAAAGTGGCTTATCAAGTTTTTACAATAAGCCCTTCAATTGTTGGTTATATATAAACTCGGCCTGGTCGCCAAAAATCATTGTCTTATTTGGAATCAACACCATCCAATTAAATAAGATTAGTTACATATATGGCTGTTGCCCTGTGTAATTAAGTACGACTTTAAAATTAAATGCTTTGATTACTATCGACTTATAACGTAAACTTCTTTAAGTTTGTTTTTATTTTTCTACACGCGACTATTTTTTTATGTATTTATATTCAGAATAGCCGAATTTAATACACTGTCATAATTTTAATATCTTTCAATACTAATTTTTTTTTTTTAATTTTTTCCTTTTTCTTTTAGGTTGGTCATTGGCTTTTAGGCATTGAAATGGAACGTTATATACCGGTTTTTAAAGAACACAATGTCGAAGGTGGAGCTTGTTATCTTTAGATTCGAAAGACTTAAAACGCTGGGCGTTACCGGCGATGATAAACATCGTTTAAACGACGTCTCAAAGATCTCAAGGCCAGTATTGAAAGGAACGTAAAGATCAAGAACGAGAAACGCAGAGAACGTGAAAAGGCCATACGCAAGGCGGAGAAAAAGCGGCCAAAAAGAAATAATTCAATAAATTAATTAATAATAAAATATTTTAATTATTTTTAAATTAAATTTAAAAACTAAATTAAATTAGTTTATAGATTTTTTATTATCTAAGCTCTACCAAATATAAATTTAAACAAAAAAGAAAAAAAAAACTTAGCAAAAAAAATTAATCACAGATGAAAAACAACATTTTACCCTGTCCAAAAAAAAAACGGCAAAGTATAAACATAATATATTAATTTATTTAGCATTATTTATTAATTTATAAAATTAAACAAACAGAAAAAACACATGACTAATAACATAAAATCGATTCGATTTCATCCACACCCTTCTGATTTCAACCAAACTTGGTATAGAAGATGCACATCATATAACTATAACCTCTTCCAAATGTACAACAGCTAATCGCAGCGGATCTAGAAATATGGCGTTTCAAAATATGAAAAATATTTCAAAATTTTAAAAAAGTCGTACATAATATTCCATTTCCTTTTAATGGCTTTAGCTGCGAAAGTCATTGATATCTAATTTTAAAGCTACTTAAATTATGATTTTATTCAGACTTGGGCGACGTCAATTACATTTCAAAATCGTTCACTTGTGAACTTTTTCTATATCAGTAATAATTTCAGACCTACGCTCACACTTGTGGGCTTAAACGCTTCCTTGGGAAATTTTCAATTTTGTCAATACCATTTAATTACAGTCCAATTATTTTTGTATGTTCAATTACTTGTAATTGGGTGTAATTGAGTAATTGCCCTGTAATTAAATACCCAGATGTTGTTACTAATCCCCATGTTTCGTATTAAAGATTTTACAAATTTTCCAAGGAAGCGATTAAGCTCACAAGGGTGAGTGTAGGTCTGATATTATTAATGATATAGAAAAATTCCATAAGTGAACGATTTTGAAATGTAATTGACGTCGCCCAAGTCTGATTTTATTAGAGCACACAAATTATTCAATTCCCCACACAAAATGAATTGTCTTCAAAAACCCGCGGTTCAAAAAGCTGTATTTAAAAAACGGCTTTTTCTAAATTTTTAAAAAAATATATGTTAAATATAAATTACTTCCCTATGCCATGTCCAAATCCCTATGTGTAGCTCTTATGTTATACTTAATGTGAAAAAATTTAACTAAAAAGCCGATAACTCAGAAACAAGCAGGAGTACCACATACAGATTTGCTGACGGTATGGAAGAACAATTTATAATTAACATATATTTTTTTTTTCAATTTAGAAAACCAGTTTTTTTAAATACAGCGGTTTGAACCTCGGCTCTTGAAAAAAATGCATTTTGCCGTCAAAGTGAATTATTTTTGTGAACTAGTAAAGCAACGTTTTAATACCTTTAAAATGTAGGTATCAATGAGTCTTGTAGCTTAAACCGTAAAATTTGTGCAACTACTTTTGCAAAACTTTTATTTTTTTTCAATATTTTTTTTTTTATGTAAATATTTTTTGCTACTATATGTAGTATTTTTTTTAGGTTTTAATCCATGACTTTGAATCCCGTAAGAGCTCCACATATTAATTTGGCAACGGCATAATTAACATATAATTTTTTGCAAAATTTTAAAAAACCAACTATTGAAATTCAGTTGTTTAAATTAAACCGCGTATTTTGAAGAAAAACTACAACAACAGTGGCTTTAAACTGGGATATCAATGAATGACGTAGATTTAACCGTTAAATATATATGGACGAGTTAGTACGACTACTTACATATTTTAAAACGCGTTATTTCCACAACCATTCGAGCTAACAACCAAATCTTGTACGATGGATGACATATTTATATGACACTTACCTTCAATACCAAGTTGGTTAAAATTGAAAGGTTGAAAGGTAAAATTGAAGAGGTCGAAAATTATAATATTTGTTGATGGTTTTATATGGAATGAGTCATATAAAGCATTAGTAGTAATTTTATCGTAATATAAATTAGTCACATAATTTACTTAAAAATCATTTTTCAAATCAAACGAAACAAAAAAAAAATCACAAACATATATTATAAATCCTATAAATCTTAAATATTATTTTTCTGTTATATAAATTAGCTGTGTTATCGTTACAATACAATCGACGTTCGCTCTATATAATTTTGATTAAAATTTTGGTTCTTTAAGCTGAATTATATAAATATCAGTGAAAATACATCGGCCATGTTCTCAATTTCAAAACAATTACAAATCAAATTAAAAATTAAATTCATGTTTTTTTTCGAATTTCAGCCTTTTATTAAAAGACTTAATTCAATCATTGAACAACATGACATTAATAAAACTCAATGAGGTTCTTACCATCAATTCTATATATTTCGGAAACGCTGATTGCAGTGGAGTGTAGTTTTTATATACACAAAGAGAAACCGAAAATTGAAGTGTTTTTGTGTCCCATTTTGGATCCCTCGAAATTCATACCGATTTTGGTATCAAACAACACATTATTAAGAGACATTCTTCGTGTGAAAAATTTGATTTGAGCCTAATTATACTTTTTGAGTTATAGGCCAAGTTGAAAATTTTCGTTTAATGGGATCGTTAACTGTTTTTCAAAATACCTTTGTCTTATATTTAATTCTTATCCGATTTTCACAAAATTTGCCATTTTATTATAATAAATTTGCCATTTATTATAATAAAATATAACTCAAAAAGTATAATTAGGCTCAAATCAAATTATCAAATCAATTATAGTATAAGTTGCTGTTTCAGATTTATTTAATTCAGAACTATTGATGAAATAGTTGCGGTTTGAATAACTTAAAAACTTTAACAAAAAAAAAAAAAAAAATGGAAAATTAAAATTTTTTTTCTATTAAATAATATCAATTAAAATTATGTTTTTTATTAACTTTTAACCGCACACCGGAAAACGTTTTATTTTAGTTTTTTTTTTTCAATAAATATATTTAAAATATAAAATGTACAAAAAAACAAAAAAGTATATTTTTTTTTCAACTATAAAAAATTTAAATAAAAAAAACGAACAAAAAGTATTTATTAAAGTTGAAAAAAAAGTTGAAAAAAGTAAAAAAAAGTATTAATCTTTTTTCAACCTTTGTATTAAGCCCAAAAAATTTTAAATATTTCCACAAATAAAATCGAATGGAATTTCTCATTGTGATATCAACAAAACCGCTAAGTTGTGGTACAAAACAAAGTATCACAAAAAACGGAACAGTTCTAGATTATAATCATTTAAAAACAGTATTTAAAAGTATTTCAACCGCATATTAATTTAAATTATTAAATTATTTATTTTACTGAATTTTTAAGGTATTCCAATAATATAATTTTTTAAATGTTTTGAAAATAACTTAAGCGAACTTGGTGTAGTTTGATATTTTTTTACTAATTTTCAAAAACATTTTTTCTTCTGTGAAATATATAATACTAGCGGGCGTTGCCCGCTACGTTGTTAGCGTGCCTTAGACCTAGTTTTAGGGATGATGGATAACTTTTCAGTTTGCCCACTATCTGTGTACCAAAATTTAATAAAATACTTTAAGCCATATAAAAGATAACAAAAAGTGGGCGTAAAACTGCCACGCCCACCAAGTCTTAATCTATTATAGCAAATAGTGCTTATGAGTCATCCCAATATCTGTGTACCAAATTTCAATAAAATCTGTTCAGCCATATAGAAGATAGTGAAGATGTGGGCGTAAAGTGCCAAGCCCACAATATCTAAATTTGATATAACTTAAAGTGCTTATCTGTGACATCTCTTTCTGGGTACCAAATATCAATTGCATCGGTAAAGCCATATCGAAAATAGTGAAAAAGTGGGCGTAAAAGTGCCACGCCCATCATATAAAATTTCATATAGCCTATAGTTCCTTCCAGACCGCCCACTATCTATGTGTCAAATTTGAATAAAATCGGTTCAGGCGTTTGGACGTGATGCTCACACAAACAAACAAACCAACAGTCATTTTTATAATATTAATAAGGATTCACTTAATTGCAATTAAAATTGAAAATAGAGATGAATTATGTAAATCATGCGTAATTACGAGTGAGTGAAACCTAAAGTAACTCACGCGAACGTGAGTCGAATTTTAACAAAAAAATAAATGTTTTGAAAATACAAAATATTCATAGCAATTTTCATCATTCATTTTTATTCAATCTGAATTTACTTAAGTGAACGTAAATGAGTGTGAGAAGAAAAAAAAATGTTTGTGAATTTTGTGGTCGTCAAAATTCGCCCATGCGTATAACTACTTGAAACAATAATAATACTGCATTTCCAAGTGATTACAAAAATAAACATCGTTTATAGAGATGTCGAAAAACAAATATTTCAAAATATATAATATTTACTTTATTTTACTTTTGTTGAAAATCTATTTTAAAATAAACTTGAATAGTAAATTCCCGTTTACAATTTCAATATTTAAATGTTGGAAATTATTTATAATTCTTCTCATTCCTTTCCTATTCGCAGTTTGAAAAAGTGAAGGGCTATTTTTCGTCAGAAAGTTAAAAAAAATAAAAATCAATAAAATATTTAAAATAAACAACTTTTCATTGCATTTGGATGAAGAATATAATAATAATGTAATATACATTTTAGATTGGATTTTTGTTGTTGTTTTATAATGAAAACATATTTTTTTATATATAATTGAATGCACTGCCATAAAAATTCTATAATTTCATACAACGGAATTGATTTAGTTGCAGCAACCTCGTAAATTCGATTGTCCCAACCGAATTCAGTTGGCATAACCGAATTTGGTTGTCGCACTTATTTATTATATTTTAATTGATATTTAAGAAAAGAAAATGTTAAATTTACCTTTTTTAATTTTTGTTTTGTATTCAGAGCGCTATATTGAATTTTATAAATCAGATATGAAAACAGAAACCAAAAACTTCAATAACATGCCAAATCGGATACGAATATAAAAATAGGAAACGAATTTAAAGTAAAACAAAAGTACTTTCGAAATACAGTTAACGTTCCCAGTTAACGAAAATTCTCAACTGTGAGCGCCTATAACTCAAAAAGTATAACTAACAATGGGATATGTGATAAAGAAAAAAAAAATAAGGAAATAATATTTTGTTTTAGAGGCCCAATCCCACGTTCAAGGTTCAAAGTTAATAAATTTTTGAATGGAAATATGTCTGAAACTAATGAAATTCAGATTTTTTTAAACGCAGTTTTGATGTACTCGAGAAAACAAAATTTTGATACCAATATTGAATACATAGTGTGTAAGGGTAGCCATTTATTTAAAATAATTAAGATATAGCTTTAAAAGATCTACGAAAAAAGTAGCATAAAAGTCTAACACTTACGATTGTCGGGAAAAGCACATACACCTTAATAGGCATTTGTATACATATGTTTTTAGCTTAATTCAACTATAATTCTTTAACAAAGCGCCAATTTTAATATTATTTAAAACACATTTTTTTAATAACAAAAATACTTGAAAGTTGTCCGGCATGTTTTTATACCAGTTAATGAGTCTCCAAAAGCTCTTTCATTTGCTACTCCATTTGTCTAACATTTCTCTGAAAAAAAACAAAAATGGGGCCATTTTTTACTCCACTTTTAACTCTGAAACATAAGATTGGGCAGTTAAAAAAAATTCGTTTCGCTTAGTTTTTTCTTTATCACATATCCAAATTATATTAAGATTGGAGAGAACCCATCGGCAGATTTCCATTGTAAGTATAACTCTTAACCCTCTAACGGGTAAGGCTACCTCAGAGCAGTCTTCATAAAATTTACCACAAATTCGTCAAATGAGCGTTTTATTTTTTTACTTTTCGCCTAATTTTGCTTTTTCCAAAAAGCGAAAATCGTGATATCTTCTTAAACAGGAGCAGAACAAAATAGTTCTTGGAGTGTGGTTATATCTTGGTAAGAGAAAACATTTTTGTTCAAAACTTCTCTTTTATATGCTTTAGTTTTCAAAATGGACCCTAAAATTATTTGGCTAATATCGCCTAAATTAGGCAACGAAAAACAATTTTGTTCAAGAACTTATTATTTGTTTTTCGAGTGGAGGACATAGTATGAATTTCGTTGCAAAACATCGCTTGCCAGTTAGAGGGTTAACAATGCGTCGTTTGATACCAAAATCGATATGAATTTCGATGGACCCGAATTGGTTAACAACTTATGGTCCCACTTTTGAAAAGCAATCAACCTTAATTTTTTCTGTTGAAATCTAAGAACAATATCAGTAGTAATATTTATGATACATATTTGATTCCCAAAGCTTAACATTAAACCCGATTTTAACACATTTTTACCAACGTATTTTTGAAGACATGCACAGAAAAAAGTGTGCCAGTAGAATCTACTGAAAATGACTGTTAAAACAACTGTAATTTCAGTTAAAAGGAGGGCGACTAAGGTAATTAACGTTAAAATAACTAAAAATGTAGTTGTTTTAAACTGTTGAAAACCAACTGACAAGTATAGTAAAAACAACTAACAATCTTGTAAAACAACTGAAGATTTTCACTACAGCAATTTTTTCAATAAAAATTTCTACTTCCTACAACCTACTTAAAATGCAAAGTCGAAATTCCAAACTGTACTCCAGTTAAAACGTGTTTATGCATTAGGTATACAATGGACATTTCTAAGTATTATTTGCAAACTATGAGCATATTAATTATGAAAAATATAACTAAACGAGAATTTTTTAAAACAACCCAGAGAGTAACTGCCAGTGGTACAAAAAATTAAGCATTGGTATACCACTGGCTAGCCGAGGAATTGTAATAAAAACTGACCAGAAACTTGTTTAAGACGCTTTACTAGCGCTTCCAAAAAGCGTTCTGCAAGTATTTGTTATACAATTACTTTAGAGGTCTACAGAAAAAAATCATTGGCTGAGACCACTATGCCAACGTTGTTAAAAAGTGTTTTCCCAGTGCTATCTAGTCAGATATTACCAACAGTTCAAAAGTTTAACCACTGGTAAAGCATTTATTTTATAAAAATTATGATGCTTTGTTTAAAAAAAGTTTGTAGTCGGAAGGTTCCGAGTCCGGGTTCAGGCAAACATTTTCATGATTTTACCAATATTTTGACAACGTTAGAAATTTTGTTTCTCCAGTGCTTGTCTGACACTTTTTGAAAAGACGGACCTTTTGTCTAATGATATTATTATTTTAAGATTGATAAGCACTTGTTGCCAGCACTTGTACCACTTGCTAAACTGCCTTGCCTGCTGTGGTCCGTTTTTCTTTTTCTGACTGGAAACTGTAATTTATTAACTGTAAAAACATGTTGAGTGCGTACTTTTTAATAGCCTATTACTTCTGTTATGAAGGCTATATAACAAGGCAACAGGCTATAGAAGCGGTTTTAAAAAGTCTTAAAATTTGTAGGTCCAGGTTGGTTGCCATATGATGATTTGAAAAAAAAATTGAAATCTTATAAAGCACTTTAAAAAAAATATCAGAATATAAGGAAGACTGGCGTAATAAAAGTGATTGGTTTCGTAAAGACATATCAAAAAATATTTAAAAATAGAAAATGTTCGTTCACATGTCCCAGTAAAAAACGCTGCTTACATCCAAGCAGGTTTGTAAGGGAGTAAGCCGAAAAGAATCCCTTACAAACTTGCTTACATATGCTATATTTTTATATGGCGAATTCCCACTTGGAAGCATTACTTTTTCGCAAAATAAGCGCGGATTTCAGCGCTTATAAAAAGCAGCGAATACATCGGTTTCAGTAAAACCTACATTATTGCGATTAAAACTAAAATATAATAATATTCTATCATAAAATTCTACAGATATTAGTTTTTAGTTTTAAATTTTTGACAGATATTATAATTATTTTAGTTTGTTCAAACCGCTCCATGTGCTAGCTTTTCGAAATAGTTAAATGAACTAATTATTTTTATTTCATACTCGAAAACACCAAACAGAATCGGAAATCAATCAGCAAAATTTTTACAGATCGTTTATAATCCACGATATGGAACTTTCTGCATTACAACCTGCTCCTTGTAATTGATTATGGTAAGCTGCTTACAACCTGCATCATTGCTAGGGAAACAGTAAGCTCAAATTTTTGTTTGTTTTATTTTTTTATACGAAAATTATTCGCTTCTTATGCGCTGCTTCTCAATTTATGTAATAGTAAGCACTTACATCAGCGCAGTTTGTTTTAATCCTGCTTCTAAAAACACGCAAATTTTTTACTGGGGTACTTTTTTGAAAAAAAAGAAAAATTAATGATCAAATCAAGATTTTTCCGTTATTGTAAAATGGAAGTATGCAGAAAATAATCCTTTTTGCTTTTAATATCAAAAATTACCATTTCCTCTCAACCAGCAAAAGAGCATATACATTTGAGAATTGGAGCTGCCAAATAACAAATTTAAAATATAGCCTAAAACACAACATTTACAAAAAAAAATCTTAAATAGTGCGTAAACAATAATCAAAATTTTGCACAATTTTTTGATAGAAATTTTACTTTATAATTAAATAAATATTAACCCTTCGAGTAAAGAGCGCCAAGTTTAAAATTAACTAATACTACCACTAGAGGGCGCAATTAAACTAATTTACTGAACATGCTTACTGTGAAACTAATCTATCATCTTACCTAATTTTGTCAAAAAATTCGCGCGGAATCTATGTTAGTTAAAAACATGTATAAAGCGTTTTCTTTCTTCTATTTCATTCTGTTTTCGCGAATCGATCATGAAATGGAAGAGTCATTTAGAAGATGTATAACAGTAATGAAAAATTTAATTTTTTTTTGTGATTTGTCAAAAAAGCTCAAGGTCCAACTTTAGTATAATATGTGAATGTTTTTCAAAAAAACATGTCAAAATTTCAGTTTTGGTACATATTTGTCACAATTAGAAAAACTTTTGCAAAAAAAATATTTTTGGGTTTTATAGGTTTTCACATGTCATACTAATTGTTGAACTCTGGGTTCATCTCGGAAAGCTATGCTGCCATATACAGTTTTTTGACAAATAGTATTAAAATAATTATTTTCTTTTGATGAGACACCTCTTTATAATAGGCTCATTATATTGCATGTCCATTTGTCAAGCTTTAACTGCAAGTTTACAAAAAAATTAGCTAAAACTGTAAAAAGTAAGAAAATTTAGAATAACCGATAATCAGCGGGTTTAATTTCATTTTTTGTGAATCAAATATTTACCTAAAATAAGATTACAGGCGTTGGCATTACATTTCAACAGAAATATGTCAGATTGATTGCATTTCAAAAATTTCATATGTAAAAACTGCATGCAAAGGCGCCAAACTTTAAAGACATTTAGTGAAAAATCTGTACCACCCATCGAAAAATAAAGTACGATATTGAGTTAGAGTACATGAAAGTTGAATTATATATGGATATTGTCCTTCTGTGTTATTACTATTTGATTTTAAATTAAGTAAAATTAATTGAAATTAGACGAATTTTTTAATTTCACCAAAACGTGAATAACAAACATTTTTATTTAATTTTCATAGAGTAAACGTTGTTAATCTAGGAACGACAACACTACAATTATCAATTTGTATAAATTTATTTGTAGTTATCATTTTTATAAGTTGTGAGTTAGATTTAAAAAACAAAATACTTTTAATTTAATTAGATTCTTTTTAATAACTAACATTTAATAAAATATGTTGCAATTTTTTTTTTAATTATTTATTAATTTTTATTATTTATACCTAAGTGTTAAAACAATTTGTTTTATTTTTAAATGCATCTTTTTTTGAATTTATTAAAATTTCTATTATAATTCTTTTTTTTTTTTTTTTGTTTAAAATAAAACTGACTGATTTTTAATTAGTGTTTGTATAGAAAAAAATAATTAAACAAAATAAAACATTATTAAACACAAATAATACGTATAATATTATTTTAAAATACAATTTGTAATTAATTCTGTATTTTTGATCGTATCATTATATACAGTTAGGAGCAAAAGTGTAACAGGGTTCTTTTGATCATATTTTGTTGAGTTGTGAGTTCGTGAACGATCTAGTTCAATTGA